>JAJTUV010000168.1:0-1200000 GCA_021653895.1 Mastomys natalensis | reverse complement strand
TTTTCATCACCTTGTGGTGAAATCTTTGCCTTTAGCTTTTTCTTCCTCCCAACCGTCTTAACACCACTGGTAGTTGGTTACTTCTCTGATGCCACCTGTAACCCTGTGCTCTGGAGCACCCAGCAGCTGGCCTAGTGGCCACTTGCTCTTGGTATTTTTTGTGTTTCTTGGTGCCTTCCAGCCTTGTGCTGTCACTGGACTTTAGTCCTTCAAGTATTTTGCTTCTCTGAGTTTGGAAGGCATGCCAATAGCATATACCCTTCAATTGCTTCTAAGTATGACCTTGACCAGAGAGAATGAATTGGCAATTAACTGGCTCTTTACCACTTCCCAGTGTTAAGCTGATACCTGATGCTGGGTGCTAGTCTGCTTTGCACCTATTCTGACTGCACAGATGTTGGTGGGACCACATAGCAGTCCTGTAGCCTGGTGTTCAGTGAGATAGATTATTGGAGTCCATAGATAGGGATGCTGGGATCCTGTCTCACAATGGCTGGGTGTTAGAAATAAAATGGGGAAATTATTTATTTGTTCTTGTTAAAGAGCAGTTCCTATGAAGAAACTAGAGTTCTGGTAAGAGACTAAGCTTTAACATCATTTTATGTGCTATTCCTTTTTAATATCAAGTAAGAGAAAAATATACCACATAAGAGAAAGATGTGAATTTTTAAAGGTCATGATATTTTGGTTCTTAACAGCATGCTGGGGCAGGAAGCTGGAGTCAGGAAGAGCTCAGTAGGAACATAAGGCAGTTAGCCTGCTGGAAAGATGAATCCACAGCAGTCAGGAAAGAAATGGGACCACCTTGCAAGACTTCTGTGTAAGCTACAGTCACAGCTCCTGCCCCTTCAAACACAAATGACAGCAGGTAAGTCCTGCTGGACTGTGAATATACCTTCTAACCTAATAGCAAGAGCCAGGACAAGCCACTTAACAGGGAAATAACACTCTGGAGCCCATAAAGAACAAAGCATACTTCCTGGGACTGGGACAATTTGGATAGATTTAATCACACTAGAAGACCTGGCTTTTTAAAGAAATGTCACCTATATAAAAGTGAAATCAGGGAATCAAGAGCTGGCTACTATTTCAGAAGATCCAACACCTGACCTCCCTGGGCTCCTGCACATAGGTAGTGCACATATCGTTAGCCTTTCTGCTTGGTTGGGAGGTGTCCTGGGACTTGGAAATCCAGCAACCCCTCAGCTCTAAGCTGTTCTAAGGGAAAGGTATCCTAGACACAGGAACCCAGGTACCACACAGCTCTAAAGAAGCTTCCTCAGCAGAGGCAGTGTCGCTCCCAGGGGAGGGATCCCAGCTGAGCTGAGTGCCTCAGCCCCACTCTACTACTCCCTTCTCTTCATTGCTTCTTGGCTTCTTCTGATGAGAGTCACACCAGACAGCAAATCTCGTGAAAGAGATGTGTGGAGAAATGGAGTGGCCACCTCTACTCCTGAGAGGGAGCTGACAATTGGATGAAGCAGTGCTTTTATAAGGGTTCTTGGGAAGGGTGTGTGTGTGGTGATTTCCAGGGTGAGGACTGGTGGGATTTCAAGTCCTGGGTTTAGGGGAGCTCAGAGATTGAGCTTTTCCTGTTCATGGATTGGTGTGTTTTCATGCTCAAGGGTTGGTGGGTTTGTGTGGGAAGATCAAGGATTGGCGGGTTTTCCTATTCAGAGATTGGTAGATTGGTGGTGGTTTTTGTTCAGACTTTTCACCTAAAATTAGCATAACCTGGGGAGGGTCCTGCTGAGGGGCTAGGGATGACCCTTGTGACAGTTACAGAGGCTGGAGACATAGTTATGAGTTAGGGAGGCCTGGGGGAGGGGCTTGGCTGCTGGAGCTCTTCAGGCTGGTGCCTGGCCACTTTCCTGCCTTGAGGATTTACAAAGGGAGGTCGTGGCATGGAAAGCCTTTCCTGCCTCTTAAGTGGCCTTAATAGTCAACACATATCAGGCTCACACACACATACACATAATAAGTATTTTTTTCAATAAAATTACCATATTTTGGTTGCCTTAATTTTTATTTTAGCTACCTTAGTAGGGGGAAGAAATGCATATTTTTCTTTATCTCCCCTCGCCATATTTCTATGTGTTGTGTATTGTTTCTTTTATATGTCTAGTCTAGTCACCTACCTTTCTCATCTGGAGCAAATTGCTGTCTGTTTAGATTCTGGGTGGCAATGCAGGCAGTTTTGAGCTATTTACTCCAGGATTTCTGATGTCACTTTGGTTTGTGAAGTGGGTGTGGGCAGGTATTACATCATCAGATTTTATGGTCAAATGATTTTTAGAAGAAGTTCCAAAATGTCTGGAGTCTTCATTTTCCCTAAAAGGCTTGGGGGAAAGATCCTTGTGTTCTTAGGAAGCACACTTTGCATAAAATACCAGCAGACATGCAGACCAGACTATGTGGGTACAGATGTCTAGATCATCCTTATGTGTGCAGAAGTGCCCTTCTCCGTGCACATAAAGAGGGTACTGTTAATTTATCCAAATAGCTGCCAAGGTTAGGGGACCAGAAATGAAAGAACACGTTCCTGCAGCCCAGAGCACCTCTCCCTGTGTCTCTTGCCCAAGGAGATGACATGGTTTCTGGAATGTGGTTTTATTTTACATCCCATGGCAAATGCAGTAATTAGAGCTGTTAGCACTATAAAGGCCTGGAAAGGAGAACAAAGACCGCCTCTTCCTGGGAACTCTTGGGCAATGCCTCCCTCCTTATCAGGTGCAGGTCCCATGGTGGTTTTGATATTTTTCATATACAGAATGCCAAAGGAGGCTCCTTCCAGAGTGGGAGGAGGGTGAAAGGATGGAAAAACAAAGTATGTGTCTGGCAGGGACTCCTGGAATCACCATGTGTTGCCTGTTTGAAATTTCAACTGTTGTCCCTGAAGTGAATCAAAGCTGGCAGGCCGACCACAACACAGGCTGCCCTGTGGTAGAGCCACCCCCAGGCCCATGGCATCTGTGCCCACAGACACTTGGGAAGACAATGCCGCCTATTCAGCAGCAAACTCTGGGTTCACCTCCCAAGAGGTGGGTCAGTTTTATAGCAGGACATTGGAAAAGGTTTGTCTTTGGGAAGGGTTTGCAAATACCTAAAACCAGACAAGAAAACATCCTTCCAAACCAGTGAATCCTGGAGAGATGGCACCATTCTTGTAGGTCACTGGATAGTCACTGCATTTAACCCTGCTTGATGGAAACCAGGAAGCCATAATGAGAGTCATTCTGTTTCCTTTCCTCCCCCACAGTCTCCCTTACATAATGTCACCTAGACCATGTTCTGGAACTCATGATCCTCCTGTCTCAGCCTTCTGAGTCCTGGGATTGCTTGCAGGCATATGCCACCATGCCCAGCATGCTTCTCCATCTCCAGTTTGACTTTCTCATCAGCTTTCTTCCAGACACTTCCAACTACATTTATTCTGTTAGCTTTGTCATTCAATGATGGAGGGACACATCTTTGTTTCTGGAAACACTGCACATCCTGGCATACAACCATTCACATAGATGTCTCTTGAAACAATGCCCCGATCCCCTTGTGTCAAGCATTTGAACTTTGGCTCTCAAGCATGCTAGAGAAGCACTCTTACTGACCTCTATCCAGAGCCCCACTGTTCATATTTTAACAGTATTTATTTTAAATTATCTGTGTGTATATTCATGCATGCACAAGTCAATATGAAGGCAAGAGAAAGGCACCAGATCTCTTGGAACTAGAATTATTTACAGGCAGCTGTGAGCCACCATGTGGGTGCTGGGACCCAAACTCTGGTTCACTAGACCAGCAGGTGCTCTCAAGTGTGGGGCCGTTGCTCCAGCTCTGCACTCTTCAGATTGATTCAGTTTATTCCCTCTGTTCAGCCTGGCTCACTTTCGTTGGCTGTACCCTAAAGGTACACCCACCCATTCTTCTTAAGCCAACTCTTAATAACTGCACATGTGCTACTTCTCCTGCATCAATTAAATTCTTATTTATTGAAGAGTTACTAAAGGACAGATGCTATTTAAGCTCCTGTCATGAAATGCTACCCACAGTCACATGGTGTGGTACCACCCTTAGTTTACAAATGAAGAAACCGAGGCACAAGTTGCTCAAGAGCATCTCCCCAGTCCCTGTGGCTGCAATCCAGCCAAAGTCCACATAGGTTGCTCTGGGCCGTTCTCAGTTGTCACAGTGACTCTGCCTCTTCCCTAGCTGGTCCATCTACCCACCATCCCTGGGCCCAGGTCTAGTCCTAGCTTGTCACAAGACTACCTCCAGACTCAGGGATCGTTCTATCTAAGTTGGTATCCCAGATCCATCACTCAACAGGCAAGCACATTTATATCTCTGAATTGGAATATTTCCTTGTGACAGGGACAGCCAACAGCACCTGGAAAATGATTACCATGAGAATGAAGTGGAAGGATGCAGAGGAATTCCAGGCACCACTGCCCACGTAATTGGTGCCAACTATGTAATATTCTTGCTCTAGGAATCTCAAGCAAGAGGTGTGGCATTTTGTCTTCAGGTGATCCAGATTGAACTGAGTAGCTAGTAAGAGGGTTCAGAGGTGGCTCAGCAGTTAAGAGCATTTTCTGCTCTTCCAGAGGACCTAAGTCCAGTTCCCAGCAACTCACAAACACTTGTAACTCTGTGGGATCTAATGCTTTCCCCTGACCTCTTAGGGCACCACACACATGTGGCATAAATATATAAACAAATCCTTTTTTTTTTTTTTTAACCATGCGGGTGACCTAGTGCCTTCACCATTGGGTAGCCCTTAAGCTGCTCCACTGTGAAAACTCGTGTAGACCAACAGCATGGCCTCAAAAACTCAGAGATCTGCCTGCCTCTGCCCCCCAAGTGCTGGGATTAAAGGTGTGTGACACCATATCCAGCTTCAAATCCTTTAAAAAAGAAAATACATAATAAGGGTCAGCAGGATGGTTCAGTGAATAAAGATGCTTGCTGCCTGCCTGGCAATGCAGTGCTGGTGACCTGAATCCAAGTGCCAGAACCTACATAAAAGTAGAATGTCAGCTCCACAAAGTTGTCCTCTGATCTCTACATGTGTGTCATGGTATACACCACACACACACACACACAACACGTATACATATATCTTGTACACATGCATACATATATACATGTATGTCAATATATATAATATAAAATAAAATTTCAAGTATATAATAGGGCTATTGAGATGTCTCAGGTAAGAGTGCTTGCCACCTGGTGACCTGAGCTTGACCTCCAGAAAGTACACAGTGGAAAGAGAAAACCAATATCTGCAAGTATTCCTCTAACCTCCATACACATGCTAATACACATACATATGTTTTTGAAACAATACACATACCTATATTGTGCTAACACACAATAAATGTTTTTTAAAAGCTTTTTAAAAAGTAGATAGTGCTTTTATTAATGTTACATTGTGACCTGTTTATTTATCAACCCTTCTCCCTAGTTCCTGATGCCCATAGTCTAGTGGCATGATCCAACATTTGACATGACCTTCAACTCAGGTTTTCATAGCAATCAATTTGGTTTATAAAGCCAAACAATGGACTCCTTTAAGGTAAAAAATAGTTCTGATGCATATCAAAGCATCCTCTTCTCATGTCCCCTGTCTCTGCCCCTCTCTCCCCCCACTCTTGCTTCCCTGCCTCCTTCCCTCCATCTCTCCCTCTCTGAGCTCTCACATGCTAGGTAAGTACTCCGCCATTGAGCTCTACCCCACACTCCCTAAGATCTCCTTTCTTGATTTATTTTCACTGAATACTCAGTTGTAGAACTTTCTAAAATGCTGCATTTCTTGAAAATTTTTTGTTTTATTAGATGGGAAAGGGGCACCATAGATACAGTGAGAAAAGTAGTTAGGCTCTTCAGAGACTCTGGCCTCAAACGCTGTTTAGAATCATGCTTCCCGTTTGGGCTGAGCTCCTTGACACCTGCAGGCTCATGCTTCTATTTGGAAAGGACATCTGTCCTCCTCTGATGCTCAGCCAAGCTTTCTTCCTAGTATTTTTAGCTCCTGTAATCTTTCTTTCTTCTCTGTAGTTTTTCTCGGCTCTTATTTTCTTTCTGGAGGATCAGCTCATCGAGAAGATAGTGCACCTGCTTTTATGACTCCGTGTCTTCTCCCTTTATGGCACCACCCTTCAAGCCACAGTGCCATTTCCCCAATCTCCTCGGTTGTTTTCATTTGGCGTACAAGCAGCAAACTCCCACACCCATATGGGGATCCAGCTGAGATTCATCATGCAAAAGGACAGAGAACCTTTGGAGAGAGAATGTGGAGAGTCCTGACCTGTGATGTAGTGGATCAGACCACATGCACTGCACACTCACCAGTCATGGGCCTTGATGACCGGAGATGGTAACTGATGTTCTGCCTGCCCTGGAGCCACTCACTGGCCTCCTGACTCTAAATTCAATGATTCCATTTCCTCATTTTCACCCAAATATACCCACAGATCACTATGTGTACCCAGGACCAGATTCTTTCTTTTTTCTTACTCCGTCAAAACAGTGAATTCCTGACTCTGTTAACTTTCCTATCACTGAGATCCTGTTCCTGAGCTAGGATCAGTAAAGCAACTCAGTGCTGAGCCAAGCCTAAGTCCAGAGAAAAACGAGAGAACGATTTGATGTTTGTTTGAAATGTTGACAATGGGTACATGTAGCTCAGTGGTAGAAGGCATGTGCTTAATCCAGAGACAGACAGACAGATAGACAAAAGTTCGATGAGACAGGGCTTTGTATCCCAGGCTGGCCTTACACTACCTAGATACTTGTTCTACCTCCCAAGTACTGAGATTACAGGTGTGTGTGTCACACCCAGTTCATTCAGTGCTGGGTATGGAACCCACAGCTTCAGCTGTAAGACAAGCAGCCCACTGATCGACCTGTATTCCCAATCTCTTTCATCTCTCTGTGTGTATGTTGTTCATTGTGTGTGTGTCTTTCAGGTGTGTGTGCCCATGGGTGTGAAGGCTTGAATGTGGAGGTCAGAGGACAATATACAACCAGTTCTCTTTCTGCCACGTGGGTCCCAGTGATCAAACGCAATCACTAGGCTTGGTGGTGTGTACCTTTCTCTGCTGAACCATCGAATTGGTCCTCAGGACCTCCTTCAGAAGGCTTGGGGGAGAGGCTCTGCAAAATATGATCATATGACCAGAAGTACTGCAAAGTACCTAGGAATTCTTTGTTAAGGTGGTGTCTAATTATGTAGCTAGCCCTTGATAGCATGGAACTCCCTATGTTACAACAGGCTGGCTTCAAACTCGGAGAAACTTTGCCTACAGAGTGCTGGGGCTAAAGGTGTGCACACCATGCCTTGCAAGTAAAAGCTCTAGATGTTTGTGATCAGACACCTTTGTGTTGTGTTTATCTGCAACATGACAGCCTTCAGAACAGACTTCATTCTAATCAGTATTTTAAACGCTAGACTGACCAAACGCCACGGCTTAGGCAGGTTCCCCAGGAGGAGGAAAAGAACCAGCTTGCAAAGTATAGTCAATCGAATGGACTCAAACATCAGCATCTTTACTGAAGGCAAGGTGCTGCCATGAATATCCTAATTCTTTCCATGAAATAAGTCTCCGAAACTCCCCAGGCATGCAAAGCATCGAAATGAGCATCTGGGGCTGGAGCCCGACACCACATAACTGAGCAAAAGACCTTGAGCCCTTAAGCACTATGACCTAGACACACTCAGCTGTATTTTTAGCCTCCAGGACGATGTTTCCATCACCTGTGCTGGGCTTCTAGCTTCAGAGAGAAGGTGGGGGTGGGGAAGGCCGGAGGGATGCTTCTTTCCCAAGGTCACCCAATGGGTAGAAGCTCACAGGCTGAGTTATACACAGGGCCACTTTCATGAGTGTGCCACCAATGTAGTGAAAAAGATTAGAGTGCTTAGACAAGCCACGCCACCATTTAATGCTCTCCTGTCAACATCGTCACTCTTTGTCCTTGAACGATCCCTCTAACTCAGCTGGGTTACAGGTGTGAGCCATAAGACCAAGCTTGAAATTCTTAATAAGTCTGGACACAGGACCCTGTATTCTCTCTCTCTCTCCCTCTCCCTCTCCCCGCCCCCCCTCTCTCTTGTGTGTGTGTGTGGTGTGTGTGTGTGTGTGTGTGGTTGTGTGTTGTGGGAGAGGGTATAGTTTTTAGTGACAGAGTTTCTCTGTGTAACCCTGGCTGTCCTGGAACTCCTTCTGTAGACCAACCTGGCCTCAGACTCACAGACATCCACCTGCCTCCTGAGTGCTGGGACTAAAGGTATATGCTACCATGCCCAGCTAGGAGCCTGTATTTTCATTTCCTTGCAGCCATACAAACTGTATTCTGATGGCACCAAAGTTGGAGAGTCTGATGATCATAGAAGCTGATGCCAGTTCCACAGGGGCAGCTTTCTATATGAGGGAGGAGGAGGCACAGTTGTCTCAGGCTATTGTCAGGAGGCCTGGATGGCCTGAGTTGGCCAAAATAGTCTTGTTTTGGATCTCTTGTGTGCCTCTTTCCTATTTTTCTCTCTGATACCCGATATAGAATCTAGTAGCCAGATGTGGTGGTGTGGTGGTGCACACCTTTAATCCCAGCACTCAGGACAAAGAGGCAAGAAGATCTTTGGGTTTGAGGCCAGAGCAAGTTCTAGGACCGCCAGAGATACACAGAGAAATCCTGTCTTGAAAAAACAAAAAGCCTATTAAACTGTAGGTTAAATTGCAGAGAATTGGGTTCTACTTCTCTCCTGCATCCTGACTGATTGCTGTGTTTTGGATGGAACCCAAGGACACACCCTAGGCAAGTCTCTTTCCCAGTGTACCACATTCCCAACCCCAAGTGTGACGGAAGTGAGTCCACCTGCCTTCAACAGTTAGTGATAGGCTTGGAGATAGGACTCACTAGAGCGCTGGCCACACATGCACAGAGCACATTCTTATTGGTATCTCTGTAGTATTCTGGAGTGTCAGAAATACCACACACACACACACACACACACACACACACACAACCCTAAGTCTGGGCTGTCCTATTGATGGCTATGTCCTCAGCACTTCCCACATTCCTGTCTGTCTTTATTTTGAGACAGTGTCAAGTAGTCCAGGCTGGCTTTGTACTTGTGTAGTTGAGGGTGACCTTGAACTCTCTTGATTCTCCTGCCTCTACCTCCCGAATGCTGAGATGACAGGCATGTGTGTCCCACCCACCTTATTTGGTTTTAGGAGCAGGTCTCTGTGCATGCTAAGTTAACACTCTACTGAGCTATATCCCCATCCATGTCTGACTATTCACTGGCGTGGAGGAAGGCTCACCCTCCCTGGTGTCTGCACCAATGTTAGCTGTTGGTTTTGATTGTCTTTGAAGGTAATGCTGCTTGAGGGGGACAACCAAGATTGTAGGGTGTAGAGGTCGCAGGTCTTGCTAGAGGAGTGAACAGGCTTTTCCTGCGTTGGTTGGATTGGGTTGCTTTTCCTGAGAAGGCATGAACAAACACCCATTCACCGTACATTTAGCTCCAACAGCAGCCAAGGCAGACTCCTCCCGAGCCCAGCTTTGTAACCAATGAATTTATCCCATTTCACACAACAGGAGCTGGGGTGACTCAAAAGCAGGCGGATCACCAAAAAGTCCTATGGCCCTTACTTACAACTTCAGTGAATCGGGGTCGTGGAGCGCTGCCTTCAGCGGCGGCTCCCCATATCACAAGCACCTGGGGCAGCCCCCTTATTGTTACAGACTTAGCCATCATCTTATTGCTCTTTCCTTGTTTTGCAACTGTGGGCTGAAGCTCTCCGCTCTATAATGTCTGACGTCCATAGGTCATGTTAGGCCCTCAGTTAAAAAGGAAGAAAAAAAGAAAAGAAAAAAAAAGTATACAACAGTCCCACGTGTGGAACATGGAGGCTGAGTTCTCACTAGCAAGTGGAGGGTGTGTCCACTGGGCGGTGGGGGTGTCCACTCAGAAACACCTAGGGTTCTTGAATTCAGGAAAGACAGGGAAAGCAAACGATTGAACAAGATTCTTCTTGCCACAGCTCTGGGTCGTGTGGGTGGAGAGGGACAGAAAGGCAGGCGCCTCGTGGGAGGTAGCTACGCCCTTGGGCCTCAGCTCTGGGAGCTGCCTCCTGAGTGTGGGAGGACTGGGAGAACACCGGCCCAGTGAGAGGGCGAGGGGCGCAGGGTTGGGTGTACTCCAGGCAGGCCAGGGTATCCCGCGGGGCCAGGACCGCCCAGCCCTGCTCCGGGCACAGCGAGTAAGAACAGGAGGGCAGATGTTCCCGCTGCCGCCAAGCCTACTGCAGGCCTGCACTTGCCAGCCCCGGACCAAGGACTTGAAAGCTCCGGCGCACAGCCCGGACCTGTCCCGCCGGGCGTCACCATGGCGTTTTTTTAGGCGAGAGCAATCGGAAAATCCCTGCTGCCTAGGGGTGTGAGGAGGAGTACAGAGGCTTGAGATGCTGGGGGGAGTGGGGGTGGGGGAAGCTGCCTCGCGGAGACCGAGAATTTAAGCTACCGGAGCCCCAAGTCTCCCCTAATGAAGAGACACATCGAGTTGGGCAGTTTAGTTGCTTCCATGTCTTTAAACCTTGAGGTCTTTTATGGTTCCTATTTTGCTGATGGTTGAGCAAAATACATTGATGATATATGTGTGTGTGTTGTGTGTGTAAAATTTTGTATTTGAGCAAAATATATATTGAATTTTGTATTTGTATATATATGTACATATATACAGATACATATATATGCAAATATATATAGTGTATCATCCATTTTATACTAATTAAAAATAATTTAACTGGGAGTGGAGACACACACCTTTAATTAGCACTTGGAAGGCGTAGGCAGGAAGACCTCTGTGAGTGCGAGGGCAGCCTGATCTATCTACACAGTTCCAAGCCAAGCAGGGCTGCATAGTAAGAACCTGACTCAAATGATGATGATGATAATAATAATGATAATTTGAAACTGGTGTGATGGCTCAGCAGGTAAAGACAATCGCCACCAACCCTGAGGACTTGAGTTCGATTCCCAGAACTGACAGTACTAGGAGAACCGACTCCCACAAGTGGTCCTCTAACTTTGCACATGCACCCACACACATATACAAAAAAAATTTTTTTAAAAATATACAAACATATATGTATATATATACATGTACATATATACATACATTTTTTTCTTTGTTTCTATTTAACAGCCTTGGCTGTCCTGGAACTTGCTTTATAGACCAGAGTGGCCTCCAACACAGAAATCCATCTGCCTCTGCCTCCCGAGTACCGGGATTAAAGGCCACCACTGCCCCGTTGTAAATAAATATTTTTAAAAGAATAAGTTGCCCTAGTTGACACAGATAGGCTGTCCCTTGGGTAGCTGCAGGACTCCACAAGGAGAAAGAACTCCACATTTACTGAGCCCTCACTCTGCGTGCGTGGCTTCCGTGGTGCATTATCTCACTTTGTACAACCGCTTTGTGGAGCAGACTGTGTCGACATACCACTTAGCAGAAGGGAACCCCGTTTTCTTTAAACTTGTACAAAAAATTTATACAGATCTTACGAGTGACCAAGTGGGATAGGAACCAGGTCAGGCGGACTCCAAAACACTCTTTGGCTAACCGCTACCACGAGCCTAGCAAGAGAAGGCGGTTTGCTCTGGTTACTACCGCAGTGGTGGAGCCCGCGCGTGGGTCACGACCTAGGTGAGGGTGAAACAGGGGTCACTGGGCGCCCAGCCCGTGTCAGTGCCGACAACCCTCAGCGTGGGGACTCAGAGGCAGGGCTCGTCCCGCCCTCACCTGCAGACTCCACACCTCAGGTGGCCTCACCTTGGGGCCCGTGGGGGCGGGGCCAGGCGGGGCCGGGGCCGGCTCCAGCGCGTGAGTGGCAGGCCGCGACCAGAACGCGCATGTGCAGTCAGCCCGGCTCTAGAGCCTAGCAGGCGGCTGGCAATCGGGGCGGAGCTGAGGAGGGCGGGGCGGAGCTGAGGAGGGCGGGGCGGGCGGCGGGGCGGGGCGACGCTGAGCTCCGTCCTGCTCCCATGGCCGCCCCCGGCTCCCGGTGCTGCCCCCTCTGCCCCGGGCCGCGCCCGGGGGTCCCGCACTGACGGCCCATGGCGCCGCCCGCCGCCCGCCTCGCGCTGCTCTCCGCCGCTGCTCTCACTCTGGCGGCTCGGCCCGCGCCCGGTACCCGCCCCAGCTCCGGTGAGTGAGACCCCGGCCCCTACAAGCCCCGCTCGCCCTCTCTCGCGCGTGGACCCCGGAGAACCCGATGCTTGGGCTTCTGTCCTGGCACGCGGCATGGACGCGCCTGTCCGGCGTTACCAAGACTCTGCCCCGCGTGCCGGCTTCGAACTTTTCCAGACTCTGCTCACTACTTAGGAGAGAGAAGGGGTGCGTGACGGCTAAGGTCGCCCGTACGGAGTACAGACTACTCCGAGTCCGGCGTCCTGCTTCCCAGGCCGAGTCCACCGCGCAGTCCGCCCGAGGAGGTGCCCTCGGCCAGGATGGAAGCTGGGATGGAAGCTTAGTTGCCACACGCCCTTCCTTGCCGCAGAATCCTTTCCCTGTGGAAGGACAGGCATGAGGGTGTTGTCTGGCCCAGTTCAGTTTTTTTGCAGGTTGTTGAGTACTGTTGAGGTCATTGGTGAACCTGCCATTGGGTCTCTACCCTAAGTTGCAGATTGTGATGTTGTGAAGACAGGGGTTTGCTGGTGTAAGAAAACTCAGAGTTACTTTGTTTTCTTGCCAGCTTGGATTTAGGGGAAAGGCTGAGATTTCTTTTCTGTGTGATTTTGAGACAGACTTTGAGCTGCTTGAACCTCTGTTACTTGATCTAAAAAAGGGCGTATGATGGTAACTCACTCCCATGCGCAGTGTTGGTGAACATTAAATGATAACACTGTAGGCAACTTGCTTAGAATATTCCACCGTGTACAGTCAGTAAACATTTTAATAGTTTTTATAGTGTTTCCCAGATCACTAAAGACAGACACCTCGTTTACCCTGCGAATACTGAATTTCTTATAGGATGAATCCCGGCAAAAGGCAAAGCTGGGCTTTGGGACAGCAGAATGAGGGGTTCCCAACACTCTAAACCTGAGACTCAGTAGAAGTGGTTTCTAGGTGATTGCTGCCTTCTATGGGACTTCTATAATTTGCTCACTTCTACTGTTTGTAGTATGTGAACAGGGAGGGAAGGAGGGACGTTCCAAGAGCCAGGACGTGTCAACATAACTGTAACCTAGTAACCCCTTCCACTTTGCTATCTGTGTGTTCAGGAGTACTTTTTGGAGAGAGAGAGGTACGGGTGGAAACAGACTGGTTTTCCTTCCTGGAAAGGGTACAGTATAGTTCTGGAAAGCATTGTGAGCCTATTCTGCCCACGCTTGCAGGGAGGTGACATCTGTTAGGCACCTTTGCTGTGCTAGGTCAGATGCAACAGCTCTTGGGTAAAGCTGGTATGCTTTTATTTAGGAGTCTTGGATAAGGACAAATTTCATGGCTGTTGTGAAACAGTTTGCTAAGTAACTCAAACTCTCAGCAGCCTGGTCCCTTAGCATTCTGCTTGCTACCTCAGTGCCTTTGTGATGTTTCCCCTCTGGTTTCAGAAGCAGTCTCAGAAACAAACCACATGGTTTTCAGCATCATATCCTGTCAAGAACCTAGCCACTAGTTTGTTAAATCCTTTCCAATTAAAAAAAAAAAATGCTGTACACTGAGAATATGCCAAACTTACCATTTCATATTTTGTGATACTGTAATTTTCTCTAAAATTTTGTGGATGGAAAAAATTATTCCAATACTTATATTCTGCACAACTTTGTAATATTTAAATTACTGGTGGTTTGCATTTTTGAATGCTGACTTTATAAAAACAGTTAGCTCATCCCCCTTCAATGTTATTCTAATTATAGTGTATAGCCAACCCCAAATGATCTCCAGTCTCTCCGTTCTTCTGTCATGCTTTCTCGTCTTTCACAACTGATAAGAAGACAGGGGTTAGTGGTAGCCTTCTCTTGCCTCTCACCATCCTCCCCTGACTTCTCATCTGGAATTTGTCCTATTAGTCAGTGATGTGAGTTGTTATAAACCTGAGTCTGGTCACCTGCACGCTCTTCATACTCTAGAGTACATTCTCTTAGCCCCACAGATGAACAATTTAAGTGTTTAAAATGCAGTGAGTGCCCTCCTTTTTTAGATCAAGCTGGCCTCAAACTCACAGAGATCCAACTGCCTCTGCCTCCAAAGTGCTGGGATTTAAGGGGTCTGTCATCATCACCTGGCTTTCCTTTTATAAATCTCAAAGCAAGAAAGTATTACATTTAGGCTCACTTCTAACCAATACAAGTTGGTGTGCTCAATATAGCTATCAATATGGCCCCTAGTTTAGAATTTTTGAGCCTGGAACTCTACCTGAGGCTATAGATCAGCGGTTTTCAACCTTGCTAGTGCTCTGACCCTTTAATATGGTTCCTCATGTTGTGGTGACAACCTCCCCCCATAAAATTATTTCATTGCTGCTTCACAACCGTAATTGTGCTACTGTCATGAATCATACTGTAAATCTCTGCATTTTCTGACGACCGTAGGTGACCCTGAAAGGGTTATTTGCCCCCCACCGCAAAGGGGTTTAGACCCACAGGTTGAGAATGAAACCCACTGCTCTAGACCAAGGCAAAACAGTGAATGCTTTAGGCTTTGTGGCCCATAGACTAGAACAGACACGTTTCTCACCTCCGACTGTATAGGTAAACGTAGTCATCGACAAAATGAATAGGCACTGCTGGGGTTTTTTCCAAGACATAGTCTTACTGCATCTCCAGCTGTTGTAATTCACTACATAGACCAGGCTGGCCTCAAATTCACAGAGATATGCCTGCCTCTGCCTCCAAAGGGCTGGAGCAATAACATCGTACCTGACTTCACTGTTGTGTTTTAATGAAACTCTTTGGACATTGAAATTTAAATCTTTATATCATTTGTACATGTCAGTATCTTGTCTTTTTAAATTTTTTATAATTAAAAGCCCAGTCTGAATTTGGTTTATGGGTCATGATTGGCTCACAGGCTGCACTTATGCTAACCTAGCTCTAGGTCATGTGAACTGACTTTTCTTTTAAGTGGTTACTGATCTGAAAAAAGCAACAAAGTAGGCTGATTTTACTGCATGAATAGACCTTTTACCATTTAGTGTGATTTAACTTTTAGATACATCTGGGAGTCAGGCACAGTGATAATACAGTTGTACTCCAGCTATTTGGAAAGATGAGGTGAGAGACTAGTTTGAGGCCAGCAGCCTGCCTGTGCAGTGTAGCAAAACCCAATAGGCAAGGAGAAAGTGCTAGTTAAAATGGTAAATTTTATAATTTACCATGATTTTTAAAAAGATACAGCTGACTGGGAAAAGCTTGTATACATAAATTTAGTTTATTAATAAATAGAGATTCAGCGCGGTTCAGTGCACTACTTAAGGAAATAATTCCCACCTCGGAGCCAACCCACAGTTTGTTCACTCAGCCTGCAGATGTTACTTGAAGCAGACTGTTGAGAGATCTTCTGTTTTGCAGAGGAAAGCCCAGGCAGCAGGTGGCACCAGCCCTGAGAACTGGAAAAACAACCACTGGGAAAAGAATTTCTGTCACTATTAGTTTTTTCTAAGCTATTAGTTTTTACTTCCATGCTTAGGTTGTCCTCTTTACAAAACAATAATCAGCTTGGCTGATCTTTTTTTCTTTTTCTTTCTTTCTTCTTCTTTTTTTTTAAATTAAAGCATTTTTGAAAACAAAAAACAAAGTGAAACATTGAAACCTAACAAGCCGATTGTTTGTACTGCTGGACAGTTAATGGGAAGTGCTTAGCAGAAGCTGGAAGTTGGGGTCTGTAGCTTTTGTCAGAGGTTTTATGTCCTGAATAAGGACAAACATCAGGACAAACTTAGCAGCAGGACTGAGGAGTGTGCCTCAGTACCCTGCACAGGTTTGCAGGTGAGAGCATCCTCACCGTTCATGTTCATCTGACATCTGACCAGCTCAGTGTGCAGCCCTCTGTGTGCTGTTTGAACTTGACACTTGCACTAGAACCCAAAAGTGTTCCTTTGGGTGGAGTGGGCACTGGGGTCCAACAAGTTTTTGCCCTTTCTTTCCTTCAGTCTTCCTTCCTTCCAAGATATAATTTCTTTTCCCCAGACCCCAGCCTCTTATGACTGTCAGCCAGAACAGGGAGAGAAGAGGGGCCATTGTAGAAATGTCATCCTACAGAAGTTTGCCTTTTCCTCCAAAGAACTCTCTTTCTCTGTTCTGTCCTCTTTCTAGGTAAGCACCTCCTTAGGCTGCCCTTGTACCAGCTTGAGGAGGAATGAAGTTGGGGCTAGGCAGTTCCTTCCCAATTTTAGGCCATCTTATAGGCAGATTGCCACTGTCTCTCTTACTTCTGCTGTAGGGACCCCTGGGGGCTTCTCCCCTGCTAGGGCCACCTTCCAGTTTCTCCTGCCACAGTTTAATCCCTGGCACGTAACCAGAGCATTAAACTTTTATTGTTCAGTTTACCACAAGGGCGAGGCCCTGTCCCTAGTGGGCTGAGGAGGCTGTGGCCAATTCCAAAACCCGAGTGTCACACCACGTTTGCAACTGCAGACTTTGAGGGCTGGATTTCTTTCAGTTTGGTTAGATTCTTGGTTAGAACCAGAGCAGTATACTCACACTCAGTTTTAAAGCCAGGAAAGAATAGAGACAGCATAGGCAACTTTTAAAGATGATTCATAATGGAGGTAGCCATCAGCCTGAATGAGGATCTTGCAGTGGTTTCTTTTTATCCCCAAAGTAGATACATTATGGTGTTTGCAGCTTTTCTAGTATCCCAGAATCAAGTAACAACATGGCAGCCAAGAAGCTCTCTTCTAGAATAGTAGGGATTGCTAGCCAATCCCATCATAGTATGTAAATTACTTGCTGCTGTTCAATCTATAAAAATTCATCTTCAAAGAAAATTACTGGGCTGGTAAAAATATTTTTAATAATGACCACAGAAGTCATATTTATTTTTCTTTGATGTTCTTCCGAAGAATCTTCTGGTTCTAATCAGTTTGTTCCCACATAAAATACAGTGGAAATCTACAATAATAAAATCCCCATTTCTCTGTCTATGGGGAAATAAACAGGGCAAAGACTGTCTTTTTCAGGGGCTTCCCCTCGCCGTGCCCCAGACTCAAAGCCTCTATTACTGGTGGGTGTTTTGGCATCAGTTAAGGGCCTTCAATCCTTCCCTCCCTCCATGTTTTGCTCTTTCATTAAAGTGTTTCTGTTGTCTAATTATATCCTTTCAATCAAATTAGAGACTGCAGCATCTGGTGAGGGCCCTAACTGCTGCCATCTGCACCCCGTGTACACAGGCCTTTGCAGCTGAGAATCACTCAACTTCCAAATGGCAGGAAGAGATTTGGAAAAAGTTCAGTTGGAGGGGAGGTTAACTTAAAAAGAGCCTCTTCAAAGGCTGGGTGCCCCGTCCTGCCTGCCGTGATGTATGTAGGACGTCATTGGCTTTGCTCACCCAAGAGTCTTCCTAAGCACTTCTGGCAGCTGAAGGGTTTCTAATTGTCTTAGCTAAAGTGACTAGGCTTTTCCTCCCTGTTATGGTTTTGGAGGGCCCCAGTAGAGCTGAGAATATCTCCCTTGAGAAGAGTCTTTTGTTATATGACCTCCGGTTAGTGGATGTGACACTTTCTCTTCCGTTGGCCATTTCTTCTAACTCAGTGATTTCAGCAGACAGAGAATTTTGCTCCCTAGAAATAGTTTGCAATGCTTAAAGGCTTTTTATTTTAATTGTCACATGGGGATGCTATTACTATCTAGCAGATAGAAACCCGAGGTGCTATTAAACACTCTAGAATGTATAGGACAGTCCCCTGCACCAAAGAATTACCCATCTGTAAAGATAGTGCTGAGAGAAGCCCCTGTCCTAATTGTGTCATTACTGTGTCTTCTCGCTGTGGCCTAAAATCAGGCAACGCAGAAGGACATCACTTTTACCTGTTCTGAAACTAGCTATGTAGACTAGGTTGCCCTCAAACTCAGAGATCTGCCTGCCTCTGCCTCCTAAGTATTGGGATTAAAGGCATGTGCCATCACATCCAACCAAGAAATAGATGTTTTCTGGGAATGACAACACATACCTAACACTCAGAAAAACTGAGGCAGGAGAATCAACAGTTTGAAGCTAGGCTAGGCACATAAAAAAAAAAAAAATAACATGTCTTACAGAGAGAGAGAGAAAGAGAGAGAGAGAAAGAGAGAGAGAGAGAACTAGGCATTACACCTATAATACCAGAGCTCAGGAGGCAGAGGCAGGTGGATCACTGAATTTGAGGCCAGCCCGGTCTACAAATTGAGTTCCAAGACTACACAGAGAAACCCCATTTCAAACAACAAAAGCAAACAAACAAACTAAAAAGAAGTACAAGTTTGGTGTGGTAACACATGCCTATAATCCCAGTACTCTAGGCGTAGAAGCACCAGGATCAGGCATTTAAGGCCAGCCTCTGTTATATAGTCTGAGTCGCATGAGATCCTTGCTGGAAAAACAGAACATTTTTCATTGTCTTCATCTAAGCCTCTTCATCGTTTCAGTGCATAGCATTCTGTAAACCTGCATGGAGTGAGGATTTCCTGGCTCTCTACTTCCTCTCAGTATTGTCAAATAAAGTATAGGATGCCCAACTGAATTTGAGATCAGGTCAATACAAAACAAATTTTTAGTTTTGGTGTGCCTCATTCAATGTTTGGGAATACTTCTAAGAAACTGTTCAGTAGCTGGGTTAAGGGTAGGGGAAACATTTATATAGGTTTGTTTGTGTGTGTGTTTGTTCCTTAGTCCTGAGGGTAGAATTCAGGCCCTGGCATAGGCGAGGCAGGTGCTCTACCATTGAGCCATACCCTCAGTTCCTATTTAGGATTTATATGAGATTCAGATATAACTGAGCACCCTGTGCTTTCGTCTGATAAGCCTCAGGCCCTCCTCTAAGATCCAGGAAACACTGCATAGCCTAGGGCATGAGTCTGGGGCCCTCCTCTAAGATCCAGGAAATACTGCATAGCCTAGGGCATGAGTCTGGGGCCCTCCTCTAAGATCAGGAAATACTGCATAGCCTAGGGCATGAGCCTGGGCCCTCCTCCAAGATCTGAGAAACACTGCATGAGCCTTTCAACCACGGACAGTCAGAGCCAATCTCTTGCCACACTCTGTCCTCAAGCTGCTCCTCTGCATGACTGGATGACAGCACTGCCAATCCTCCTACCTGGTATAGGGACTGAAGAGTGGGACCTTTCAGCTCTTCTAATACTCCTGCCTGGTCTACATGGATGCTAGGCTGAGTCCTTCCTTTAGCTCTAATCCTTCTCCCTGGGCAGCATTTCTGAAGTGTGGCTCTTGAGTTGGACTTTTATGTTGGGATCAATTAGCAAGTGCTTATCAAATGTCTGCTGCATGCCGGTATCTTTCACTAGGTCTTATTTGTCCCTGTGCCAGATCACAGAAGCCAGTAACTGTTGCTGTAGGGTTTACTTTGATGATGTGCTCCAGAGAGAGCTTGTCCACCTGGCAATTAGTTCCCTCCTCAGGAACCTGGTATTATTCAGCCATCCTATATCAGCTAAAGGCAGTGAAAAGGCCAGAGTCTGGCTTCCAGGGACCAAGGACCACAACCCTCCAGGACTCCGTTATTGGAAAACTTTCTGGTCATCTGACTTTAAAAGTAGGTCACAGGCAGTGCTGATAAAACTTGTCTGAAAGCTGGATTTTATTAGTTTATTTAATCTCTTTTTAGTCTGATTGAGAACTTGAGACAGTACAAAATAGGATTGCTAGGGGCTAAGGATGTATAATTCAATGGGCCAGATCACTTGCCTAACATGAGTAAAGTCCTGATCCAGGACTGCAAAGGAAAATAAAAAGCCATAGGATTGCTCACATGATCATGAGGCAAGGTATAGATATGAACCAGGTGTTTCCTGCTTAAAGCAAACTCAGAATATAAAAATGGCTCACTTGGCAAGGTGTTGACCTAACACACTAAGTCTTAGATTTATTCCCAGCACCAAGTAAAATTGCCGTCACAGTGGCACACACCTGGGATCCATCACTTTTGAGTAAGAGCACTAAGATTAGATGTTCCAGTTCTTCCTTGTCTGTGCAGTGAGGTCATAAAGTAGACTACATAAGACTGTCTTAAAAATTAAAAGGGCACAGGTGTGACCTTATCATCAATTTCATTTATCTATCTGTTTGTTCATTCATAGACAGGATTTCTCATGTAGCCTAAGCTGGTCTTGAACTGTAATTCTCCTGCCTCTGCTTTCTGAATGCTGGGATTGTAGGTCTGTATTCCCATGCCTGGTTTATTAGTAAATGCTGGAGGTGGGACCCATTTACTAATGTAGGAGCTACTTCCTCAGCCTTAACTTGTCTTCTGAGACAATGTGTCACTATGTGTCAGAGGCTAACTTAGTGTTTGAAGTCCTCCTACCTCAGCTTCTGAGTCTTGGGATGACAGGTACTGGTCTGGCAGGGTTTTTTAAATTAGGAAATATTTGACTTTAAAGTGTTTGATTGACACAGAACTTTCTGGAACTTCTCAGAGGTGATTGCTAAGCAGTCAGAAGGCTGATCCACAGGCAAAAAACAAAAATAAAAACTGGGGCACTGATTGTGTATCAGATCCCCCCCCCCCCCCCTGCAAGCTATGTGTTTATGCTTTTCGCTCATTTCACAAACATAAACAAAAACAGCTTTTTCTGAGATCTGCCTTCGTGGGGGATTCAAAGTTAGGCAGTCTAGGACTGTCCACTGGTAGAATGTGTGCTTCGCAGTGCAGGGCTTGGGTTCAGTCCCTAACAGGAAAAAGAAAGCCTGGACGTGTCCCGAGACGGGGGACGAAGCTCAGTGATGAGGTGGATCATGAGGATTGCTGTGGTTTGGTTTGTAGTTTGTGTGGAGAGTATTGAGATAGGGCTCACCTATGGCAAGTTTTGTCCTCACTGTGTAGCTGAGGAGACCTGGAGCTCCTGATCCTATGTTCCAAGTGCTGAGATTACAGATGGACACCACTTCACCAAGTTGTTTTTGAGTCAAGGTCTCACTCTTAGCCTAGACTAGCCTTAAGCACATGACTCATCTTCCCAATGCCAGAATTGCATGTGTGAGGCACAGTGGTAGACGGCTTGTCTAACATATGTGTGTTGCTTTAGCTTTTCCTTGGGAAACATGAATAATGCCTGTTTTCCCAGATAGGCACTGGGAACAGCTTTGTCAAGCCCAGCTTGGAGAATGAGTGACATTATTGGGCTTATATACAGGAGTACAGTGACCCCAAAAGAGCTGTGCTATAGAACAGTCCATTCTAGCCACTGTTACCCCCTCTTAAAGCTTTACAGTTATTCTTTCACCTCTTATGTGCTCCTGTGTTGCCCCAAAACCAAGTACAGCTGGGCTGGAATTACGGGCAGTTCTGTGAAGGAATGTCAACAGGCCCGATCCTGTGAGGGTCTCTTGCAGGTAATCATAGCTGCTCTGATTAAGATCATAGCAGTCATATCATACTTGGAGGACAGTGCATCACAACAGTGGGATAGCCTGAGCTGGATCCCCATGGGCAAAACAAAAGATAGCATGCTGAAGCAGCTCACTGGCACCTCAGATGGGTCCAGCGTCCGTGCACAGGACCCGGGGACCTGTTTACACTTCCTACAGGAGTTACCACTATCTGTCTTGGTCCAGCCCTGTGACAGCTCACCTTCTGACTTTCTGAGGGTTTTGTTTTGTTTTGTTTTGTTTTGTTTTAATAGTAAACAGAGTTACTGTCTATCAGAAAGCAGAATTTGGAACTTGAAAATGTCATGTTTATGTTCCCTTATGTGAAGATTTTTTTGTGTGAAATCTGATGTTAAGATAGGGCAGGCTATTTATAGATAAATACCTCAAGTAATAGTACACCATGGTGTTCGAATATTACATGGATAATTAAATGGTTCATACCATCAATCAGGTAGGCCCACATAGTACACTGTAGTGCTTACACGTTACATGGGTAAGTGAATGGTCCGTGTCATCAGAGAACCATGAGAGAGTAAATCCTCTTGGTTTGGACAGTAAAGTCTCTCGAGGAACTTTGTTAATGAAATGTTTTAGGGCTCTGCAAAGCAGCTAACTTCCTACTACCCTTAAACTAAGGCTTGTTTAATCTCTATGTACGTTAGGAGTGTCAGTGCTGCTAAGTTAGTGGAGAAGCTGGGCTGAGGGTGTAGCTGACTGACAGTGAGGTGCTTAGCCTGTGTGAAACTCAACGGTTCCATCCTCAGCACACGAAAAAGAAAAGCACTAAGCAAACCCCCAACTATCTTTTGTGTATCAAGGAGACAATTTTATGATTCTCAATACCCTGAGTGAGTAACTCTCAGCCTGGCCCTTTAGGGAGTCACATATCAGATATCCTGCACATCAGATATTTACATTATGATTCATAACAAGTAGCAAAGTTGCAGTTATAAAGTAGCAATGAACTAATTTTATGGTTGCGGGTCACCGCAACATAAGGAACTGTATTAAAAGGTCACAGCACTAGGAAGGTTGAGAACCACTGCCTAAATGCTAAGTAGAAATTTCTCATACACTACTGTATATTCATGGTCGCTCTTCCTGGCAAAAACATGTGTTCACAGCAACACCCATAGCGTGTTTCCCAGGGGGCCCTGCCTGGGTGGGAGGGAAGCATGCTCCAGATGAGAGCCAGATGTGATAGAGTGTCACCCCACCTCCCTTCTCTACTTTGACAACTCGGATTTTTAAAAGGCTTTATTTTTTCATGTGTTTATTTTTGGTTAGAATAGGAGCCCTGACTATCCTAGAATCTGCATGGATCCTCCTGCCTCTGCCTCCTTAGTGCTTAGGATTATGGGTGTGTACTGCTACTGTAGCTTCACTTTAGAAAAAATTACATTTTAGTGGAGTGTGTGTATGTGTGTGTGTGTGTGTATGTGTGTGTGTGAGAGAGAGAGAGCGCTGCTGCCATGCTTATATTGGAGGTCAGATGACAAGTTGCTGAAGTTAGTTCTGTCCTTCAGCCATGTGGGATCTGAGTGTCAAACTTAAGTTGTAAGTCTTGGCTTTAATCACCTTTACCAACTGAGCCATTTTGCCAGTCCTCAGTCCTCCATTATTGTTGTTGTTGTTGCCGCCCTGGCTGTCCTGGAACTCACTCTGTAGACCAGGCTGGCCTCAAACTCAGAGATCCTCCTGCCTCTGTCTCCTGAGTTCTGGGATAAAGGCGTGCCCCCAACCCAACCTGGCTTCATTTTAAAATTTTTGTTTAGAGTGAGTTCCAGGACAGCCAGGGCTACACAGAGAAACCCTGTCTCGAAAAATCAAAAAAAAAAAAAAAATTTTTTTTTGTTTAATAAATAAGACCTCTCTCTATGACAGCTTCTAAATTTAACCCTCTGCTCACTGTAGGCTGCTTTTCTTGCAATGGTCTTTTACATAATTCAGTATTTCATTTCTTATAAAGACTATTTTAGAGAGTCAATAGAAGAATTCAAATCCCCTTCCACAAGTATATATGCTTAGGCTGGTCTTGGCATCTCAGGAGGGTGAGGCAGAAAGGAGTTTGAGGAGAGCCTCAGCTATATAGTGAGTTCCAGGTCAGCCAGGACTGCATGAGACCCTGTCTCTTAAATCAACAAAAATGTAAAGTCAGTTAAAATAGCTTTGGGAAGCATGGTCTTTTCTTTTTGTTACTGTGATATTGTATGTGTAAGTACCAGGGCTTCAGATATGCTCAGAGGTGCTCTATTACTGAGCCATACCTTCAGGTCCGTGCTACTGTCTTTAAGAACACAGTCTCCTTAAATGAAAAGGAAGCTCTGTTCTAATAGAAAAGCTACTGATGCCTCAAAAGTTCCCGTGAGTATGTATATGCTTAGTTCACTTTGGGCAGAAGTACAGCCTGTCCTATGGTCACTTTGCAAAGTTAATGTAATCTAAGAGCATAATACATGAATGATCATCTGGAGTGTAGATGGATACAAACTTGGCTAGCTGAGTTTATGGTTCTTAACAAGAAGCTAAAGGATATTTATTACAAAATGGTATGAAGTAATGATTTTTAGAATAGCTTCCATTTTTATTATGGAAATTGAGAAATACACAAAAATAATCTAGAAAAGCCACAAATACTTGTTGCCTAGGGCCAGGGATCCCAACTGTGACCGATGTTATTTCATTCTCCACCCTCCATATCATCCCATCTCATCTGTAAATGGTTCAGTCCTTATCTCTAAATGATAAGTATTCTTAGTAAATATATATATTATATACTCCACTCTGCATTATAGCAACCAAAAATGTGGCAATCAAATATCCAGTGAGTAAGTGCCAATGCCCTGATGTCTCCTCAGAATTTTATTTTATTCATTGAAGCAAAGTTGGAGTTTACTAAGAAAAAAAGGTTTTACTGGCCATGGAGGCTCATGCCTGTGCCAGTACTCTGGAGACTGAGACAGGAGAATTGTCACAAGTTAAAACTAGCTAAGACCCTGTCTCGAAATCAAAGAGATTTTAGTATAGACTTAAGTACAGATATTAGAAGAGAATATTTTAAGAGGCAACAATGTATCCAAAGGTAGGCAGGCTTCTCTAGAGTTGCATCAATGAATGGCTTTTACCTGTTCTGATCCAGATACAAATAGATACATGTAAGCTTCTGTTATCCTTTTCCTTTCTCTTCCTTTCATTTATTTTTGTTTGTTTGAGACAGAGTCTTGCTATATGGTTGTGCTGAGCTTAGAACTTAGAATATAGCCCAAGCTGGCCTCAAATCTACAGCAATCCTCCTGCCTCTGCTTCTGAGTGCTGGGATTTTAAGCATGTCTAATGCCCTCACTTGTTTTGTTTGTTTCCCCTTTGCATAATTTCTGTGTTAAAGATGTAATTTTCATTAAGCAGCAGGAGGGCCTAGGTGGCACATGGGAAGTGCCTAACAGGAGGCAAGTGTCATGTTTGTCTGTGACCATAGACTTCTTACCTGCAGTGGAGAGGCATGAAGAACTGCAGGGGTTTTAAGCCTAGAAGAGAATTTAAGCCCCAAGTCTTTTCTATTCAAGTCATCCTAGGCTTTTGAATCTTAGTTCTGTTTTCTTAAATCTTAGGAATTGAGTTGAAAGTAAAGGGGTATCAGAACTTTCTGCACCAAACCCCCTCATTTCACAGGAGAACAAAAACAAAGAAAGGAAGGCCAGTGGCTGGGACTTCTGGAGCCATTCGGTGCTAACTATTTTACTTGCTCTCATTTTCCTTTAAGTATAGTGACTCTCAATATGTCCTACATGTGGAGAGGGCCTTCTGTCCCCTAAACTGTCTTCTCTCACCTGTAAATCTGATAACCTCCCTCCACGAGATTGCAGAGGCCAGTACTCTTAGGAGCTGCTGAGGAAAGCTGGGGGGTCCTGATGTAGCCTCAGTGTGCTATATGGAAGAAGTTTGGGAACCACTTCCTTCCCAAAGTCACATGTTCCTTTACCACAGGGACACTCATAACTAAACCATCCCATGGTACTTTGGGATGTCTGAAGGCAAAGGGCAGCTTGCCTGGGATTGCAGGCTTGGAAGATGTTCCCTCCAGTACACTTCAGCTGACACCTTCAGGGAAGCAGCTGTTGCATGAACATTTCATAGTACTGTCAGCTTTCCTCCAAATGATAAGAACTTTTATAGTTCTATAAATTATCCACCTACTGAATTTCATAGATATTTTAAGAACAAAAGGGAGGTAAGATGGCTCTGTAGGCACTTGCCGCTAAGCTTGATGGCCTGATTCAATCCCCAAAACCCACAGGGTGAGAGGATTGAACCAAGAACCTGACAGGTTGTCTTCTGACCATCACACATACACCATAACACATCCACACACATGCACAAGAACACAGAATAAATTATATGTATGTATATATATTAAAGCCTAGTAGATATTCTCATTAGAAAATGTACTCTGAAATTTTGTTTTAAATGCTAGAATTGGCAACCAGACAAATTGGCTTACACCTATAATGGTAGCACTGGAGAGGCCAAGGCAAAGAGGGCTGCCTTCGTGGAGTTCGAGGCCAGCCTGTGCTAAAATGTGAGACTTTAACTCAAAACACAAGAGTCAGGAATGGTGCCAAACGTCAGCACTTTGAAGGCACTGACTGAAGGATCAGGGGTTTGAGGTTTGATTGGCTATCTATCAATTTTGAGGCTATCCTGTACTACAAGAGATCCTGTCCCAAAGAAACATTAAGTATTATTTCATACTGCTTTCTTTTTCTTCCTCTATTCTTTTTATTTGACACAGAGTCTCTCTGTGAAAAAGCTCTAGACCAGGCTGGCCTTGAGCTCAGAGATCTGCCTGCCTCTGCCTCCTAAACACTGAGATTAAAGATGTGTGCCATCACGCCTGGCTTATACATGAAGTTTAAAACACAGTACATGTGTTAATTTGTATTTTCTTCACAAGTGTAGTTATTGAATTATGTAACTTAAGTGGCATAATAAATTGAGGTATGTCTTACCACACTGACAGCTGGGTTTCAGTCAGAGAACAGTGTGCTCTGTTTCTTCTCCTCATCTCTTTCTGCCTTGCTTTGTGTGTGTGCATTCAAGTGTCGGCCTGTGCTGTGTAACCCTCAAGACCCTGCCTTCTGATCTCACAGGCTCTTTCCTGCACACTCACTTGCTCATCAGGGAGGAGCAGCCCTGCCTGGCCCCTCTATTTCCTAGTATGCTCCCTGTTAACATGGGAACACCGAGAATCCACTGTTTATTTGCCGCAGCTCTGGGCAGTGGTAAGGATCAAATAAATGTTGAGTTAATTCATGAATGGTGGTGTAGACATTAGGTCTCTTGCCTTTACTCATTCCCTTTTACTGAAAATGTGAACACACAAAGCAGCAAGTAATTTTCTTGTTGTTTGATTCTCTCCTTGTTTATCTAGACAAAGCTTATGTGAATTTCATAGCAGTAGAAAGGGAGGCAGGGTCCTCATTACCTCGTCCACACCCTGATAAAGTCAAGATGCACAGATAACTTTCAGTCTTCAATACTCTGTGTTTCTTGTCTTTTCCTCACCACTGGTACACACTAGGTGAGCTTAGTTAAAAAAAAAAATCATTAAAAGCTAGTATGCTTATATAGAGTGGCTCCAAGGACCCTCCTGCGTGGACTACCGTACTTGTGGTTTTAGTGCTTAAGAGGTAGGGGCGGGAGGATCAGCAGTTTGAGGCCAGTCTCGGCTGCATAATAGTTCTAGGCTAGCCTGAGCTATAAGAGATCCTGTCTCAAAAAAAACTTTAAAAAGAGTAGATCTGAGAAAAACAAACTGAGCCAGAAAAGGCTTCAGGGTCTCATTTCTGCTGTTAAGTGACATCTCAGTCCCATCTGTGGCACACCCTTTTGTGTTAGACATAAAATCATCCAAATCCTTGGGAACTCGACCCATAGGGCACTGTGTATTCCCGAGGCCTCTGGTTGTGAGAGCCTGGTTTGATGGCCTGTGAGTCACTGGCCTTTTTCATTTGCTTGCTTGCTTGTTTGAGACAGGGTCTTACACAACCCAGGCCAGACTTTAACTGACTTTGTAGCCAAGAATGACCTAAACCCAAAGAGGGTCACTGTTCTGTCTGGTCCCCTGCCTCCATCTCTCAAGTGCTGAGACTACAGGTGAGTGCCACCATGCCCTGCTTTCTTGCCACTTGGTTTTTGCTGTTGTTTTGGTTTGATTTGATTTGGTTTTGGTTTTCTTTTTTCTTGGTTGGTCTTGTTGGGTTTTTGTTTTTAGATTTGTTTTTCTTTTTATTTGTGTTTATGTGTTTGCCATAAGTATTATATGCCAAGTGTGTGCTGCAAAGGTCAGAAAGGATATTGAGTCTTCTGGTGCAGGAATTACAGGCAGTTGTGAGTTGCCCAATTTGGATGCTAGAAGTCAACCTCAGGTCCTCTGGAAGAGTAGCAAATATTCTTAACAGCTTAGCCATCTCTCCAGTGTCCCCTCCTTCTTTTTAAGATGTATTTCTTATTGTCTATATTTAAGGTAAGCAACATAATGTGGGTGTTGTTGTTATTTTGAGACAGGTTTTCACTATATAGCGCTGGCTAACCTGGAATGCTCTATTTCAAACTCTGAGAAGTTTGAAGGCTAACTTCAAACTCTTCTATCTACCACTCCCTGAGAAGTACTAGGATTAAAAGTGTACACCATCATACCCAGCTCTGCAATATAATGTTTTGGTATATAAGATTGGATAGGGCAAAAATATTTTAACATAGCAATTAAAATGGTTGATAGAGGTTGGTGTGATAGTCATAGAATTGTCTAGTCCTCTGACTCCAAAACTGGTTAGGTGACAGAATTACTTAGGTTGGAATAGGGCTCTGGTGTGGAATGCACCACAAACATTATCCTTCCCCCACCCACCCCCTCAAATATGGCTGCCCCTTGGTATCCATGCAGTATTTGCTCTGGCCTCTGAGGACCCACAGTGCAGGTTCTTGTTTGCATGTCATTTGTACAACCTTCATATGCCTTTAGTCATTCTTAGATCATTCAGAACACCCAAACCGTTACAGTGCTGTGTGAATAGCTGTCAGCTCACACCGCTCAGGGGGTGGTGTCTAGCTAGGAAGATGTCAGTGTGTGTGTGCAGTTGGTTGAACCTGTGTGTAGTGTGTGCAGCCTGGATTTACAGCTGTGTATGTAAATCCCTCGTGATAGTACTGTGGACAGACAAAGGAGGCAGAAGTGGGCAGAGATGGGAAGGGAATTCTGAGGGGCAATGTTTATCTTGCAACTGGAAATATTAGAGGAAGAACATTTGGGCAGGAAATGGAAAAGTATGTTCCCAGGATTAAAAGCAGACCAGTGTGGCTTGACCGCAGTGAGTAACTAAGGGAAGAGCCGGGTTTCCAGCAGAGAGGCCTCACAAACACCCATAGGACAAACCTTCATTCTCCTGGGACCTTTGAGTTCTGTGTGGAGAGGGCTGTGGAGCAGAAGAGGAAAGAGAACCCTAAACTGCTCCCCGTGCTCAGTGGGCCCCAAACAGAGGTGGTCAAGGTGAGGAGACAAAGGCTTTCAGGAAGTGGGGTGAAGGAGAGGAAGGATATTCCCACTGGGGTCCCGTGGGATGTGGTCGAGTGCTCTGGCTGCCTCTGTGTAAAGAGAAGTGTGCTAAATCAGCGTGGTGTACACTCGACATCGAAAATACTAAACTGATGTGAATGATGTTGACTTGTCCACTTCCACAGAGCCAGTCAGCAGCAATCCAAGCGATAGCCAACGCTGAGTCTTCAGATGGTGTCTGCCATTTTATGCTGAGTCGCTGTGCCTGATTATCTTTGAGCTTTTTGTTAATGTAGACCCCTAATAGAAAATCCTCTTGGAACTTAAGAACTCACACTTAATAATTTAATATTGCACCAGGCATGGTAAGTTGCTATGGTTTTCTGTGTCCTAGAATTCTAGATTAGTTGAGCTGTCCATAAATGGTGCCATTCCAGACAAAACACAGAGACCAGCTGGTAGGAGGAAGGCGTGACTGGAAGAAAACTGCTCTGTGGACAATTTCTCTAAGTAGTCAGATGTCTTTTGGGATAAAGCTGTGTTCCTGTTGTCCACATGCCTATTAGTCTAGAGCAGGCGCATACACTTTCCAGTGGGAGACTGCATCATGTCCTTATTACCGGAAGTTATAGGTCACTGTGTGCTAGGAGAAAGAAGGAGAGCTAAGAATGTTGGTGTAACTCCCCCAGACTGTCAGGGTTCTTCTAGTGATACATCTTAAAGAAGTGTTTGAAGTGCTTCTATCTGTCACTTTTAACTAAGCTAATTTTAAAAAATCGCTCTTTGTACTCTGCCTTTCCCATGAACCTCTGTGAGTCTAATGTATACAATATGTGGGAAGAAGCTGTCGGCCTCAGCCCCACCCCCAGTCTGAGAAGTGGATTTTAGAAGTGCATGATTGCACCTGCAAGGATTTGTCATTTCATAAAATGGGACCTGAGACCATTTTGACACATTTTCTAGGAAAGCATTTCAGGAGGAGGTGAGAGAAAGTGCCACTCCGTCCTCCATTGCCCTGTTTCCTTGCACCTCAGGCTGCGCAGGGAGGACTGTTCCTCATTACCAGGGAATGTGAGTCATGCCCCGGTTTGTGTGATTGGGATTCCAAAGCATCGCTGTGTCCGATGCTTATTAAATCCAAGTGGCAGCGCAGCCTTTCAGACTGCAGGGGAGCACTCAGTGACAGCTGCTGACCTGGTTCTAGTTACCACAGGGAGATGCTGGCGAGAGCAGTGGCCCCTCTGAGGGCCCAAAAGTCCATGTGCATGGCTACTAGCAACTATTCTAGGTTTGGAAGTTTCCTGGTTCACTGCCGGGACTCCAACACATTTCAGCTCCATGTTTATATCTTCACTGGGACCTGTAGACTTCAAGGGGAAATGTCCCAGGGCCCCAACAAGCTGGTGCCAACAGTACCAGTGTTGTAGGGGACCAACCTCTTTGCAGATTCAGTCAGCCTCGCAGGCTGCCCAGGATCTAGCAAAACATGATCCATTTCTAGCTTGATCCAAACAAAACAAATAAAACGTTCACCAGAGAGGGAGGAAACTATAAATGTTGCCAGAAAATTAGTATGCTGTTTTTTCTTTCTTCTAGAATGTTTCACAGCCAACGGTGCAGATTATAGGGGGACGCAGAGCTGGACAGCACTGCAAGGTGGGAAGCCATGTCTCTTCTGGAACGAGACTTTCCAGCATCCATACAACACGCTGAAATACCCCAATGGGGAAGGAGGTCTGGGTGAGCACAACTATTGCAGGTAAGATGGGGCCACAGTGCTTCCAGATAATCTCCATCTCCTCTTCCAGCTCCCTCCAACTCTTCTCACACCTGGAATGCTTTCTTATCTCCTGTTGGCCAACTCCGAGAACCATATCATTGTTTCTAAGATGAACTAATCAGAGCTGGAGAGATGGCTACACAGTTAAGTGCACTTAGCACTCTTTCAGAGGACCCAGGTTCGATTCTCAGCACCCACATGGGAGCTCAGAACAGTCTGTAACTCTGGTTCTGGGGGATCAGACACCTTCTGGCCTCTGTAGGCACTGCATGTGGTGCACAGATAAACATACAGTGAAATACCACAAGAAATGAAAATAAGTAAAAGTGAATCCGTGTCTTTCTCTCTCTCTTCCTATCTCCTTTTCTCCACTGTAGCTTGCTTTTCTGCTGGCATTCACAGCAGTGTCTTGTCTGCTCTACTCTCTTGTCTCTTTGGGATGATTTTCTCAGGCAGTCCTCCCACCAGTGGGCACATGGGCATCAAAAGCTGCTGCTGCTGCTGCTGCTGCTGCTGCTGCTGCTGCTGCATGCTGCTGCGAGAGTCAGACCTTCTGGGTCCCAAACCTTCCTCTACCATGTTACTTAGGCTATGCCAGAACTCCTGGATTCAAGTAACTCTACTCTTAAGCATATCAAGCAGCTGGACTACTTGATATGATACACAGCCACTGTTTGGCTCCAACAGAAAGCCCTATCCTAACTCTGTGGTCTTCAGATGTATATTTATGATTTTCTGTGGGAGGTGAGCCACAGCTTTGATCGGGTTCTCTGTTTTCTGAGATTAAAGACAAGTTGAGAATCACTGGCAGCTAGCGAGATGGCCTGTGGTTTACAGTTGGCATCCCAAGAACCCAAGTGAGTTCTGGGATGTCCTGAAAGCCTACCTGTCATGCTAGTGCTCAGAAGGCAAAGATGGAGTTCCAGGAGCTGGCTACCTAGCTAGTCATATTGGCCGGCCTAAGTTCAGTGAGAGACACTATCTTAATGAATAATGTGGAGATCAATAGAGAAAGCCTCCAAAGTCAACCTCACTCCCTCACACAAACATAAACACATTTGAACACACTTATGTGCATGCGTGCGCACACACAGGCAGACAGACACACACACACACACACATATGCACACACACACATCACACACACACACACACACACACAGAGGCAGAAAGATAAAAATAGAATTACAGGTATGTAGAAGCCAGAGCAAAAATTCCAAGCACTTTTGTTTATACTCTTCAGCTAGTTATACCCAAGATCATGATAACGTGACTCAGGGTCAGCAATGTGGTGGATTTAATTCATTCTTAGGACAAGTGTGTAGCTGCCTCTTGAGCCATTAGGACAAGGACGAATGATTCCAGAGCCATCCTCCGAGTTCCACGCTATGACTCTGGTTTGTTGGTACATGAACGTCTAACCATGGGGCACTGCTGACCCAGCTGAGCCTACACATCTATTTCTGCATTGTGTGGACCCTCTGCCTTCTGTTTCCGCCCATGCTCACACACTAGGCCTAAAGACCATATTGGTTTGTTTCTTGGTTGGTTTGTTTGTCCTTCCCTTCAGATCTTTTTGTCTATCCTAATTTGCATCAACTGATTGACTGTCCCCCATATTTGCTGCTGCTGTAGTTTTTTATTTCTTGTTGTAAAAGCACTAAAAGTTTGTTCCAAGTCAGGCATGGTTGTATGTATTCTGTGATCTCAGCACTTGAGAGTTTATGGCAAGATCAGGAGTCCATAGGCACCCTTGGCTACATAGTAAGTTCGAGGCCCATTGGGCTGTATAAGCCCCAACCTTAAAAGCCTAAATCAAAACCAAGTAGAAGCTTTCTGTAGTGTTGGATAGTCTTCCTGCTGCCCATCGCTCCCAGAACCCTGCCTGGCAAAGCTCTGAAGTATTATATGTGCCATCTTTCCACTCTGCTGTCATTTGTATTTTTTAAAGATGTGTTTTATTATTTTAAATTATGTGTATATTGGGGGGAGCGGTCCTGTATACAAGCACAGGTGCCACAGAAGGCCAGAGGTGTCAGATTCCCTATATTGGAATTACAGGTGGCTGTGAGCCACCCAATGGGATTCTGGGAATTGCACTCCAGGTCTACCAGAAAAGCAATGCGTGCTCTTGACCATCGAGCCATCTCTCTAGCCCCTGTCCTTTGTAGTTAGCTGTTAGGCTTACTTATGCTCATTAACCAATTCTTCACTAGTTTCAAAGTTTTGCATATTAATATTCTGTATAAATAAAAACTTGTAGGCTGCTGAGATGGTTTAGTGGGCAGGGGTGCTTGCTGCCAAGCCTGATGACCTAAATTCAATGACGGGAGCCCAGACGGCAGAAAGAAAGGGTCAACTCCACAAGCTCTCTGTGCACATGCTCCCTACACATGTGCGCATACAAATAAGTAAATGAATATTTTAAAAAATGCTAGGCAGATAGCTTGGTGTAGTGCTCATCCAAAAATCTCAGTTTGATCCGTAGCTCCCACATTAACAAAAGCTCTGCGTGGTTGTGTGTTTACATTCCCACACTGGGGACGCAGAGACAGGCAGATCCCTGGGGCATCTGGCCTGCCACTAGGGAAGTTTCAGGCCAGTGATAGAGACCCTGTTTCATAATAAAAAAGATGAATTGCACCTAAGGAATGACACCCAAGTTTGACCTCTAGTCTCTAAATGCACACTCAGGCACAAGCACATGCATGAACATGCATGCACACACACTCATGAACATGTACTTACACAGGAACATGGATGCACAAGAACATGGGTGTGCACACATGAGCATGCATACATACATGAGTACACACAGTCATGAACACGCACATCACTTATCCACACAGTTACTCCATTTCTGCTCTATCACCCTCCTCTAGTTTTTCTGTTCATAAGAATGGCTGGCTCAGGAAGGGCACTTAGAGAAAGGAGTAGGGTCTTTGGTATTGTCTACTGGTTTTGCTAAATGAGTGCCCGTGTCCACTCTACTCCCAGACTTGCAGGGTGCACCCATAAGCATTCTAGAGGGCTGTACCTAGGGCTGGGAGCACTGTCCCTAGCACCTTCCCCTTTAACTCCTTAGGCTACAGCCCTCTGATTTGATGGAATGCACCAGACCTGAATTACCAGTTTATACTTCAAAAGCAAGAGAGGCTAAGTCTGTTGATGATATCACCTCAGAGTCCAGGCCTTTTGCTCTAGTGCTGCAGAGAAGTAACGATAGTTTGCCTGCTCTTTATTAAGCTATTCGGATGCTTTTAGAATGGCTTTGACATTGATAATAAACACTTGTTGTCTAGGGGTTTTATCCAATACTACATCAAAGCTGAACTCAGAACAGAGGGAGGAAGATGACGGTGACATACTGTTTAAAGAAGGGCTTTGTACAAGCCCTGCCACTTTGATTTCTCAGCTGACATCCGACACTATGTTTGCCTTGTACAACTTTTCAAGTCCATCACATCTGAGATGTCTAATGCTATCAAGTGATGGGAACAGGCTTCTCCTGGCTGGACCTAAAGGATCTGGATTAGACAGAGAGGCAGAGCCAGGGATGAGCAGAGTTGTCCCTCACACCTGCCTTAGGGCACAAAAAAGAAAAGGCTCCTTTGTGCCCCGAGAAGCTTATCTCTTAGGCCACACAATGGGCTTGTCTGGTCAGGCCCTGAGCTTGCAGCAAAGCTGGGTTGGGGAGGGGGGTGTCCTTATGCCCATTTCCTGCCTAACTGGAGTGTCAGGTTTCCAGTATTCTGAGTCTAAATAAAGGGGGCTTGGGAAGGGGGTGAAGCGAGACTGGCTTCTCTCCCTGTAGCAGCCCCTGTCATTTGCTGAACTGCTTCACCAGGCCCCCTCTTTATTATCTGTGATGTCTCTGGACCGGAACAACCTTGAAGGTCATTTACTCCAAGCTGTTCTCACTTGGCAATGTGGAAGTAATTCTTTAAAAAGCATGGTTGTCGTAGTTAAAAGTTAGTGTCCTGACTGAGAAGCCTCTGTGGGACCTCTGTGGTGAGGACCATTTCTGTCGTGTGAGTTAGCCAGCATAGACTGAGTAGGCTTGCCAGCCGAGTTTGTGTTATGTGAATTTATTTAGCTGTTTGGAAACTCTACTTGAGATATTCATTATTGAAAGAGGAAGAAAATAAAACCATAGAAGAATCCCCCCCCCCAAAAAAAACCTAAAATGCCAATAGTCTTATCACCTAGAAATAAACATTTTTAAGATTTGAGATTAAGCCGGATGTGGTGGCACATACTTTAATCCAGGCACTCAGGTGTAATAAAAATTAAATCCATTTTCCCTCCAGCTCCTACTCCCAGAATGAGGACTCTGAGACCAGTTATTTATTAATAAATGCCTAGGCTTTGGCTCATCCCCTGACTAGCTCGTAACTTATTTAACCCATTCTGTATCTTCCACATGGTTGGTTACCTCTTTGTGTCTCCTTTACCGTCTCTCACAGTGTCTCTCTCAGCATCTTTCTTGAATCTCTCTTGAGTCTTCTTTTTTTCTCTTACTATTTCCCAGAATCCTCTACTTCCTGCCAGTGTCCCATGTCCTATTTCCTGCCTCAGCTCATTGGCCATTGACTTTTTTATTGACCGGTGATGCTTATTAGAGATTCTCTTTACACTCAGGAACCAGAGGTGGGCAGAGGCCAGCCTGGTCTACATAGTGAGTTACAGGACAGCCAGGACTACACAAAGAAACACTGTTTCAAATAACAAAAAAAAAAACAACAAAATTTTTTTTTGAGATTACATTATTCCCTAAATATATCTTTTCCAAACTGAAGAGGATTGTACTATCTGTGATTTTATTGTTTAGTTTGTTTGCTTGCTTGAGACAGGGTCTTGCTGTATAGCCCAAGCTGGCCTAAAGCTTGTAGCAACCCTCTAGCCTTAGCTTCTTGAGTGCTAGGTTTATAGGTCTGAGCCACTGTGGCCAGCTCTTGCTTTCCTTCCTGATTAGAGATGATATTGAAATGTACACCAGTTATTAGAAATGACAGGGAACTCAACACTGTAAAACTGAATGGGCTAGGTGACTAGAAACACAAGCAGTGTCATCAGCGTGTCCTTATTCCCAACAGAAATCCAGATGGAGACGTGAGCCCTTGGTGTTACGTGGCGGAGCATGAGGATGGTGTCTACTGGAAGTACTGTGAAATTCCTGCCTGCCAGAGTAAGGCTGACCCACCCGCCGGCAGTCTGGGGCCTGAGCACTGAGTTCCTGGGCTCTGGGCTTCCACTTTTTTATCAAGGTTCTTAAGAACTAGAAACACCCAGTTCCATGGCACCATATTTAACCAGGAGGTGGTGACACATGCCTTCAATTCTATCGCTCAGGAGGCAGAGGCAGGCAAATCTCTGTGAGTTTGAGGCCAGCCTGGTCTACAGAGTTAGTCCAGGACAGCCAAGATACACAGAGAAACACTGTCTCAAAAAAACCAAAAACCAAACCAACCAAACAAACAAAACCAAAAGAAAACTTCCCATATTTGATATTATTTGGCCTCAATATCTCTGGAAAATAATAGCAAATAACTGGTTAAATACCACCCACATCTCTTTAATTCACAGTGTTATAATTCACAGTATCCATTGTGTTTTTAATGATGATTCACGACTCAGTCTCTTCAGCCTTTTGTGTTTATGTATGTGTGTATCCATATGTATGTGCATATGGGGGAGGGAGGGCCAGGGCCAGACCTGTGGGCCCACTGTTCTTACTGTCACCATCCTGCCAACCTGAGTGTGCTTGTATGAGTGGACACCAGAGGTCAGCCTCGGGTGTTGTTTCTCGGGGTCATCCACCTGTTTTCCTGAGACCGGGTCTCTGACTGGAACCTGTGACTGGTGGGTTGGGCACAACCCTAGAGAACCTCCTATCTCCACTCCCTATTCCTAGCACTGGGATTATAAGCCTATGTCACTATGCCTGGCTTTTTACATGGGTGCTGGAGACCAAGCTCTGGTCCTTGGGGTTGTATGGCGAGCACATTACCCACTAAGGCGTCTCCCCAGATCTATTTCTTAACTGTTTCATTCTTTCTTCTACTCATTTGTTATGTTCCCAATATAAAGGCAAAAGGACATCCAAATTCTTAGGGAGAGCTGCCATGCTGAGTAAGTCTTCTCCTGAGGTGTTTCGGGGCTTTGCTGTTGTTTTGCCTGTCTGCTTTTCCTGTAAGCCAGCATGGTGGCAACAGGCTGAAATCCTAGCACTCTGAACATTGAGGCAGGAAGAGGTTGAATTCCAACCCAGTTTACATGGTAAAATCTTGTCTCAAAGTAAAAATGTAAAATCATAGTCAGAGAGCACTTGCTGCTCCTGGAGAGGACCTGAGTTCTGTCCCCAGCACCCCACCAGGGGCTCACAACTGCCAGCAGCTCCAGCTTTAGGGAGCCCGAAGTCCAGCTCTTCTGGACTTCGTGGGCGCCTACACAGAGAAGTACACAAACCCTTTCCAGGCAGCGGTGACGCACACCTTTAATTCCAGTACCGGGGAGGCAGAGGCAGGAGGATCTCTGTGAGTTCTAAGCCAGCCAGGGCTACACAGAGAAACCCTGTCTTGAAACCCACCCCTAACGCCCTGCCTCACAAAAAAGTACACATACATACATAACTTAAAAATCAACTTTTGGTGGGAGTTGTTTTTCCGTTTGTTTTGCTTTGCTTTGCTTTGTTTTTGTTGAGACAAGGTATCACTATATAGTTCTGGCTATCCTGGAACTCTTTACATATAGACCAGGCTGGCCTTAAATTTTGCTACCACCACCTCTGCCACCTCTGCTGCCTCTGCCTCTCTGCCCAGCCTTTAGCTGATCCTCCCCACACCCCCAATTATAAGCCTGCTCCTTGCCTTCCTTGTCCTAGCTCAGAAAGCCTGTTTGTGCTGTGGAGGTCTTTCTGAGACCTGAGATCCCTCTCCCACTTGCTTAGAGCAGTCTGCATGCTGACAGCTCCAGGGGGAGGGAGGGCCAGGGCCAGACCTGTGGGCCCACTGTTCTTCCTGTCACCATCCTGCCAACCTGAGTGTGCCTTAATGCAGGTCTTCAATTGAGAAAACGGTAAAGACCAGAAGAATGGGCTCTTTGCGCAGTCTGCTTAGCCAGATTTTTAAAATGATAAAACATGTCATTTGGCAGTGGCTGTGTAAAGAAGGGCAGAGAGGAAAGCCGGTTTCCCTCGGTCCATTTGTTCTACACAAAGATGGCCTTTTCCTCTCCGTCTATGCCATTCTCAAGAAGGACAATAGGGTGTTTCAATCTGGGCACTTTCATTTGGAAAGACAATGTTCAGCCCACATTTGTAAAGCATAATTCAGGTCAGTAGGAGCTGATTCACCTACTCATTGAAACTAAAAATCGAGAAGAGAAAATTGTGGTAAAATAATATACCAATTAGTATATCTCTAATATCTCCACAGTCAAAAAAACAAAAACAAAAGTAAACACTATTTCCATCCTTCTGGCCTGTTGATGGCCTTCTCAAATGGTCAGGGCAAGGAGGCTTGCAAATTGTGGAGAGGAACAGTGGTCCTGAGGTAGGTGGATGGAGGATGGGTGGCACCTGGATTTGGTTCTTTGGAAAATCTTTCAGTTGACTCTGTCGTATGAAATCTACTTGTCAAGCCAGAGCCCTGACTTCAGGTCTCTACCATGTTTGACAACATGGCTGAGGAAAAAGGCTATATGCTTTAGCAGGAGACTCGATGAGTAGCCTGTGGATTTAACAGAGATACAGCTTGCCTCTAAGGCTACATTTGGCCTATTTTTGGATGTGGAGTCACTATTTTTATGAATAATACCACCCTCTATAAAACTCGCTTATTCATGACTAGCATTGGGCTTGTCATCCAGGAAAAGGCCTGTAACATGATCAAGTTCCTAGAAAGTTCATATCTGAATATAACAGGTCCCACAGAGACAGAGGAATGAATGTTTGGGGACAGAGCAGAATTTGTTGAATGGTGAGCCATTGTGTGAAGACCTGAACCTCTGCCCTTGGTGTGTTATGAGCAGGCTGCGGCAGCAGGAGGTGGCATGGGGTAGGATTCAGAAGAGAAATCAGACAGCTTCCAGCCGTTAGAGCTCAGATAGAACTATTAAAGGACAGTTCCTCAGGAGTCCCTGGATTTGCCCCCACCCCACCCCCACTAACTGCTTCTGCCAATGTGCTTCTCAGAACCTCTAGTTCTTAGAGCTTCCAAGAGAAACAAGATGTTACAAGCAGGTTCCAAGGCTGTCAGATGTCTGAGGGGAACTCTGGGCCCAACAGCCTTTGCATCTTTCCCTTATGTTAAAGAATCATCCTTCTATTCCATTGCTTTTAATAGACAAGCTTGTGTAGTCTCTAATGCAGCTTTTAATTTACTCTCTTTTACCCATGGATTTTTTATTTTCTTTTGAGGTAGGGTCTCACTATGTAGCCCAGGTTGGACTAGAATTTAAAACCCTTGTGCCTCAGCCTTCTGGATTTTGGGATTACAGGCATATGCAACACTTCAAACATAAGATTTTGGAAGTAAATAATGTAATTTTTGAGTGGGGAAATGGTCTGAAGATGACATTTGAAGGCAAATACAAGGACCAGAGATGCTCAGCAGGTAAAGGCATCTGTGCACTGCTGAGTTGAGTTTGTACCTCAGGAGCCTCGGGACCTGAGGAGAGAGTCAGCTCCACATGCTGACCCTCGTCCTCCAGAAATATAAGATGTCACTAAAACAAATGTTTAAAGTGCATGTGTGTGCAGGTGTTCATGAAGACTAGAGGTACCAGCTCCCTCTGTGCTGGAGTTGTAAGTGGTTGTGAGCCCCTGATGTGCATCCAAGGACTGAACTCAGGTCCTCTGGAGGCTCAGCATGTGCTCTTAAACACTGGGCCCTCTCCAGCCCTTACATTTGTTTTTAAAGTTAAATAAAGTTTTCTGCACACAGCTCATTTGAGTCTAAGGCCCCAGACATAAAAATTTACCTTCTCATATCTGAGAGCGTTTTTTTTTTGTTTGTTTGTTTTTTAAATCTACTAAAAAATATTCACCTACAAATCTAGCTATAAAAATTCATCTTTGACTTAAGAGAAATTTGAAAGGTTTAATCTGGTAATATTCATAAATTTCTATTAACTTTAGCAACCAAAATAGTGGGACGGTGGTTTATGTCTCCCAAGCTGGTCTCCATCCCTAGGGTTAAGTTATTCATATCAGCCTCCTGAGTAGACGGGGCTGCTGATCAGAGGACGGTTTTGAGTCATTTCCCTCCTTATACCACATGTGGGTCCTAGGCATCAAACTCCAGCATCACTGAACCAGCTACATTACTTTTTAAGTGAAGTTTCACACCTTGTAAGATATTATATGTTTAAAATATATATACCAGAATATCTGGATTGAAATATTTAGCTTGATATCAGCTCGGTGACTCTCTCCCATGTCGACCAAGCAGCGTCTCTGACTCCCGGAGAACTCTCCATTAGCTTGTCAGTGCCTGAATTTGTTGTTAAAGTTTGCCATTAAGGCTTTAATTAAGTTTATTACGACTCTTAATTATTACTTAAAGTTATGAAAACTATTCATTATTGAAGTAGTTATTAAAATTATTAAAGTTTAAAATCGTAAGAACTTTAGGAGCCAGCAAGATGGTTCAGTGCATAGGGTGCTTGCAACAAAGCCTGATGACCTGAGTTTGATCCTTAGTTGTCACATAGTTCAGGACAAAACCAGCTCCTGCCACTTGTCCACTTGTCCACACTGGCTGTGACTTGCTGGCCCACATGCGTGCATGCACACATAGAGAAATAAGTGGAATAAAGTTGTAAGAACTTTTAAGAGTTGTTAGCTGTGACAAATGGTATTTCTTTCTTCCCTTTTTATTTGTGTGATGCTGGAGGTAGAACCTAGGGCCTTGGCATGCCAGGAGCGTGCACTACGACTGAGTTACACTCCCAGACCAATTTCTTAGACTCTGACCTCACATAAGAGCTTGCACCCAGATGTGGTCTGTAGTCAGTGGGAGCCTGCAGTTTAAGATAGAAGACTGCTACATGGACAGGTGAGCATATGCACAATACTCTAGAGAACTGAGGGTGACGAACGTCATAAACATGAGAGAGGCCATGTGCCAGTGTGGGAGGAGGTTGGCTCCCTGCTTATCAGTCGGACTACAAGTAGCAAGGCAGCTCTTACTGGTCTACTGTCAGCAGTTCTCACCTATGGGTCTCAACCCCTCAGAGTTAGGATGACCCTTTCACAGAGGTCACCTAAGACAATCAGAAAACACAGATAATTTACATTACAATCCATAAGAGCTGCAAAATTACAGTTGGGAATTACCAACAAAAATAATTTTATGGCTGGAGGTTACCACAACACGAGGAACTGTATTAAAGGATCACAACATGAGGAAGGCTGAGAACCACTGCTCTAGATGTTAGAGTTGAGAGACAGCCCAGTGGTTAAGAACACTGGCTACTCTTGCGAAGGACCCAGGTTTGATTCCCAGAATCCTCACAGTGGTTCACAACCATCTGTAACTCTAATCCTAATAGATGTGCCACCCTCTTCTGGCCTCCATAGTGACCAGTCACGCACATGGTACACAGACATCATGCAGACAAAACACCCATATACAATCAATGAATGAATCAATAATCAATAATCAATCAATAAGGAGCTGAGTGAAAAACCAGCTCTGAAACCATAAAGCTAAACTATAAGAACAAAAGAGCCATTAATCCCTGTTCTAGGGAGGCAGAGGCAAGTGGAACTCTGAGTTCAAAGCTAGCCTGATCTACATATCAAGTTAGTTCCAGGTCAACCATGGCTACATAGATCTTCTCTGAAAGAAAAGGACAGGAAAGGAAAGAAAAGGGGAAGAAGAGGAAGAGGAGGAAGAAGAAGAAGAAGAGGAAGAGGAGGAAGAGGAGGAAGAGGAGTGGATTACAGGCTATGGTCTGAGTAGTCCCACAATGGCTGTCTCCCAACAGAAAGACTATGGATCTGGAAGTTGTTTAGCCTATGAGACTGGATGTCTCAGCATTGGAAGTCTGGTTGGAGTCTTAGGGAAGTCTAGAGAGCTGCTAGCTTTCAGTCTACTTTGGAACTGCAGAGAAATAGGTTCTAACACCAGTGAAGGGGTGTCTTAGGAACAGGACAGGGAAACTTGCCAGTGAGAGTTGGAGGAAGCGGGCAAAGGTAAAAGCTTCCTTCTTCTATGTCCTTTCATGTGGGCTGCCACCAGATTTAGATTTGTCTACCTCCTCAAATAATACGATCAAGAAAAATCCCAGACAAGGGTGCCCAGCTGCTTGGATTTTAGTTTATTCTGGATGTCATCATTGACAACAAAGATTAGCCAGCACACCAGCTCAAGTTCCTCTTAACTAAGTGGCACTCTCCTTAATTTTGTCTTCCCTTAGCTTTTGTTCATTTTTGCCCTCAAAAGAATTTAAAAGCTTTCGATTGTGATCTCTTATAAAATTGTGATCTCCAAAGCTGAACGAAGGACATTTTCCACTGTAGGACCTGTGATGCTGGCACATCTGTCATTGCTGTCAGCTCTGGTCTCCGTATTGTTCAGCTATCACTGGATGCCCGGTTTGTACCACACCTGTGTTCTCTTGCAGACTTGATAGCAGCTATAGATGTATCTGGTCTTTCCTCCCCATTCTTCAGTAAGAAAATTGAGACTAGTTGGTTTTGCTACATCCTGGGTCAAATACCGTTTGGATACAGGACCCCAAGGCAAGAGTAGTTCTTTCCTTCTGGTTCTTAATAGCAGCCGTATTTCCTGTTTTCTTGAAAACTGATGCTCTAGGATGGATCTGAGCTACTGTTAAGATAGGGGTGTGTGTGTGTGTGTGTGTGTGTGTGTGTGTGTGTGTGTTCCTTAGGACTTAAGATCAAAATAGTATAGAAAAAGAATAAAATTCCCTGTTTGACATCATGGAAATTAAGGGATCAAATGACAGGTAGCAGGCACACAACTCATGCTGCCAGCTCTGAGTTGTTTTCTTTTCACTGAGTTTGGGAAATCCCAAGCCCCCGGGAGCAGAGCAGGCTGCCATGATATCCAGGAACCCTTTGCTGCACAGCACAGCTGCACTGATGCTGGGCTGGCACTGTGGGTGTTCTCTGCCCAGCTGTTATCATCTTCACAGAACACTCTGCCAGCCTTTTCTAGGCCTTGGAGGTCTTTCCTGGCTTCAGACTTCACTACTGTGTGCTTACATTCATCTCAAAGAGAGAGCCACATTGCCTCATTACAGCCAAAAAGAAACCTCCTGCTTTCCTCAGACTCCAAAGCAGTGGTGGAGACAACATGAATACCACAGATCTACAGCACCTCCCTGTCTTGCCATCTTGACTGCTTAGCATTTTTGTTCATGTGTACTTGTTTAGACTACCCATGTTGGCATTGTCAGAATCCAGTTTTAATATCATTTGTTCTTGCTTTCTGTGGCAAGTTTTGTCAGCAGGATGAAGCTGTTTGATGACAGGGGCTGGGACCTCTCTGAAATTCCTAGGTAATGGAAAGCCTGTCTTAGAACAGGGTCTCCAGGATTTCACAGGATACAGACTAAGTTCCCCCCAAACACCAGGCTCCAGTGTGCTGTTTCATGGTGACAGGGCATGTAAAGTCACCACCAGGGCAGGTTTCGAGGTATATTGGCAGAAATATTAGGGAGGTGGGTCATAGCCAAGCAGGGAAATCTGCTCTATAGGTTTTATCTGTTAACATTCTTAGCCTTTGGGTTCATGGAAGATGTGTTAAGTCAGTGCATCCCAAAATGTTTCTTATGATAACCACAGGACTTCCAAGTGGCCCTGAAAGTAAAGGTGAGATACAGAGGTGGACTATGAGAGTATTAAGAGAGCTAAAGGTATTCCAAGATAATCTGATTCCTGATCTGCCACATTCCATCTCCCCACAGTCACAAAGTTCTAATCAGTCAATCAGCCTTGCAGGATCTTGGGCGTGCCTCTTTTCTTGGAACTTGAGTTTACAATCTTCAGCTTAATAAAGACAGGGGGAAATGTATGCTGGAGTTTCTAACGTCTGAAATGAGGATGAGTCTTCTCTCTGTGTACAGTTGTGAGGAGGAGAAGGCAGTGTCCGTTTTGTGGTCATACCTCAGACTACACAAGTTTGAGCCATGGTGTATAATAAGGGCTCAGTGTGGATGGAGAAGGCAGGGTCTGTGTATGCTCCTATAGGAAGGAAACTCCGCTTCTGTGTAGCTGGGCACTATTTGTGGTGTCTGGCATCCACTGGAGGACTTTGGAATGCATCCCTTACAGATAAGGGAGGGGACTACTGTAATTGCCATGAGTTTCAAAGCCTTGACTGTGATAAACAAGGGTTCCATTTGTGTGTTACATTTTTCTAAGTGATGAAGCCTCCTTATAAGAAGAAAAAATGTATGTTGAAGCCACAGGACTTCCAAGTGGCCCTGAAAGTAAAGGAACTTGAGAACAAGTATCTGTTCTTAATGGACTTTCCCTCCCTGCTTCTGGGAAGACCTAAGGGTGGGACACAGTCTGGAAATCCTGCATGACATGTCTTCTCTGGGGAGACAGAGCCACACTTTCCAGTTAAAGAGCACCCGGACAGGCTAACACTGTCCCAGAGGCTTTCCTGTGGGTGCACAGACCCCTGAGGGAAGGGATGGTGGAAAGTGCCTGTAATTATTACATCAAGAAACTGAGGCAAGAGGAGTAAGAGTTAGAGCACCAACCTGGGCTACATATTTATAGCAAGGCTCTGTCAAACAAGAAAAGAAAAAAGGTAGAATCCCATCTTGGGCTGAGGGATATAGTCAGTGTTAACTGCCAGTTGCCTCCTATGACAGGTGGAGCTGCCTGAGTCTGTCAGGTAGTGTTGAGTGACTTTGTCTAGACAATGTGAGCAAACATCTATTCATCGAATTGAAGGTACCAATAGACTGAACCTTTAATGCGTTGGGGTGATTGAAGTTAGTTACAGGAGGCATGGGCTACTCAAAAACAGCTGTATCACTGGGTCTCCCCTACTCCTAAGTCAGCCCTCCTCCTCCACTCCTCTCCAGCACCTCCCAAGCCCTGTGCAGCCAGGAGGCTGTGCTGAGGTGTAGTCTTGGGTGAGGGTCTGGTGAACTTTACAGCGTACAAGGGGATGCAGGTAACTGAGTGCCTTAGCTTGGTACAATACAACCATGTAGCCTTGTTTTCTTCATCATAGTGACTGGAGCCAAGCTGATTTTTTAAGTGAGCACAGCGGTTTCTCTTCCTTAGTGGCAATTGTCATGGTTATATAAGACAGTCAGCAGGCAAATGCACCTAACCCTGTCCTACCTCCAAGGACTGCTTATGTGTCCCTATGCAAAGCCCTTTACCTTCGTGGTTCTTTGTCCAAAAGGAATAATGTCCTCTTTCCTGCCTCCCTGGAGGATGGTGCTTCATGTGAGATGACCTGGTGAAACACACTGTGCAGCACAGATGTAAGATGAGTATTTTAATATCCAGAAAAAAACATTTCTGAGGTGGCCGCTTTTGATGTTGTCTTTTAAGTCAATGCTATTGTAATTTTCTATTACCCAGCAAGTTATTCTTGTTTGTGTGGTAAATAGTGAAAGCCTTACTATACAGACTGGCAATAACTCTTCTTCGTTCAGCATATATCATCCTACCCAGCCTTGGGATATGTATTTACTTTACCCGTGTCTCACCAGAACCCTCTGACGCCCGTATTGTTCCTCGTTCCCCCACTGATGCGCTGAGTGTAGAAAGGCTGCAGTGGGTGGGTGTGGCTCAGGGCTGGAGCACTTGCCTCTGGATTTCATCCCCTGAACCTGGAAGAGAGACAGAGAAAGGAAGACGTGCAGGCCACAATGGTGAGGCCAAGGGTATACAGAAGCTGGCTGCCACTGGCATAGGGTGGGTAGATCAGCGTCTTCAGATGGTGCCAAGAGCTCGGAGTGAGCAAGCAGAGAGTTTCTGGACCACTGCATTGATGGTGAAGAGCAAGACAGCTCACTGCAGCCCAAGCTGACTGAACTCAGTTCTCTTGATCTAGCAGGTGTGCAAGGTCTTGTTCAGTATGTGTCCTGTTTCTTGTAGCACAACTCTAATATGCTGTAAAGTTTTCTTCTCAGCCCAGAGTACAGGTACAACAGTAAGAAATGCCTCCCTCCCCCCCCCCCGCCTCCCCCCCCCCCCAAGACCTCTCTGAGAGATCATTTCCGAGGTTCCAATAGCCTCCACAGCATCTGTTTTAGAATAGACATGTCCTCCCAAGTTTCTAGCTGAGCATAGTGACACATGCCTTTAATCCCAGCACTAAAAGTCAAGGCCACCGTATCTCTGGGCCAGCCTGGTCTACAAAGTAAGTTCCATGACAGCTAAGGCTACACACTGAAACTCTGTCTCAACCAAATCAAACCAAACCAAACCAAACAAATCTTAAATTTAATATGTAGTGCATTTTGGAAAGGTTTCATGCAGTGATTTAGTATTTTTTATGTTGTAAAGTCGACCTGTATGAAACTAGTATGCTGTTTCCATGGCTAGCTGTAAGCAGGTACTGTGTTCATTCACAGCTGCCCAAGAGGGGGCCTCATGTACTCACAATTTCAGCTGTGTATCCTTCAGACTCACAGAGTATCTGCAGGGAGTACAGTGGGGTGAGGAAGATGATGTCCTGCGCTTACGCTGTCCTCCATGGTGAGAGAGACGAGGGAACCGTGTTTGGGATCTAACGCCACACTGCTCTGCTTGGCCCTTCAGCTCACTTTCAACTAGGGAAAGGTGGGGAGGACTGTAACCCTGAGTGACCCTTGGGAAAATGTTGCTCAGACTGAAATCTTTTTTTTTTTGGTTTTTCGAGACAGGGTTTCTCTGTGTAGCCCTGGCTGTCCTGGAACTCACTCTGTAGACCAGGCTGGCCTCGAACTCAGAAATCCGCCTGTCTCTGCCTCCCAAGTGCTGGGACTAAAGGCGTGCGCCACCACCGCCCGGCTTCAGACTGAAATCTTAAATGAGGAGTTTTCCAAGCAGAGGGAATGTAAAGTAAATCCAAAGGCCGGGAGCAAAGTAAAGCTGACACATATTAACACAGTTCAGTGTGGCTAAGGGGCAGAGGCGAGGGTGTGCTGCTGGGGAGGGGGGGGCGGGGGGAGGGGGGGGGATAGGTGCGGAGCTACCTAGGAACCTCCAGGCTTTATCCTGAGGCAGCCAAGAGCTTTGCAGAATGGATGTAGGCCCCACCCCCACGCCGTCACTGGTCAGTTTGCCTCTTAATGCTCCTGCCTCAGCCTCTACACCTACCTTTCTTCTGCCAGGTATATAAAGGTAATTGTGGTGACAGTGTGCCAGCCTCAAGTAAGACAAGCCTAGAAATAGATAGAACAGGAGCCTAATGCAGTGGCCTAAGACATAGCTCTTTAAAAATTATATTTGCTTATTTATTTATTTATTTATATTTATTTTATTTTTATTTTTGGGTTGGTGGGCATATGCATGTATATATTTATCCTATGGCACACATATGGAGTTCAGAGGACAACCAGTAAGAGTCCGTTCTTCCACCATGTGGGTTTTGAACATTGAACAGGTAGTCAGGCATGCAGACAAGGGCTTTACCTCCTAACCGTCTCACCAGCTCTAAGTCAGAGCTTTTAAACTGTGGATCAGAACTCCATATGGAGTCATATAAACTGAATGCTGGATTGTGAAAGATTTGGCATGGTAAAAGGTGTCCGAATGTGGCTAAAACTAATTCAGAATGAAGCCCGTGGTGGTAAGTCCGAGGCACGTCTGGCAGCTCTTGCCTGCGTGGCATCATGGGACCTCCCTGCTGTCCGTTCTGAACACACTGCATGGTCCAGCGAATGCAGGCTGTGTTATGAACAGTGCTGCTTTTTCTGTTCATGGAATGGTCTTTTCTATTTTTCCGTTTTGTTTTCTGCCCTGAGACAGGTTTTTTCTGTGTAGCCCTGGCCGTCCTGGAACTCACTCTGTGGACCAGGCTGGCCTCGTCAAACTCTCATACAAAGTTCTTAAGCAGTGGTTTTCAACCTTCCTAATGCTGTGACCCTTTAATACAGTTCCTCATGTTATAGTGATCCCCAACCATAACATTATTTTTATTACTAATTCAAAACTGTAATTTTGTGTTATGAATCATAATGCAAATATCTGATGTGCAGGATATCTGATATATAACTGAAAGGGGTCATGACCCACAGGCTGAGAATCACTGTTCTTATGGAAACTTAATGGTTTAATTATGAAAAACTAAAGTTTTTAATATTTCCATGCTGTCATTCCTCAGCATTTATTAAATTAATATACCTTTGAATTATATTATGTTAGAATATTTGATTTTTAAAATATTATTTGAGTTGCTGATGTGAGTTTCATTTTTAAAAAATTCAATTATGATGCTAGGGAGAGAGCTCAGACCACAAAGTATTTGCTATGCAAAATAGGGATCTGAGTTTGATCCCCAGAACCCGTGTAAAATGGCATGGTGGCATGTCCTTGTGATTCCAGCACTGGGAAAGCAAAGCCAGACAGATCCCTGTGATTCACTGGCCAGCCAGACTAGCCTAATTGACCTCCTCTTCCTCATCCTCTTCTTCTTCTTCCTCTTCCTCTCCTCTTCCTTCTCCTCTTCCTCTTCTTCTTCCTTCTTTCCTTCCTTCTCCTCTTCCTCTTCTTCCTCCTTCTCTTCCCTCTCTTCTTTTCTGAGATGGGGTTTCTTGGTGTAGTCCTATTCTGAAACTCAACTCTGTAAAGCAGGCTAGCCTTGAACTCACAGGGATCCTTCTGCCTCTGCCTCTCAAGTGCTGGGATCAAAGACTTGTGCCATCACCACCTGGTGAGTTTTTGAGATAGGCTTTCTCTCAGTGGCCTGCAGCTTGATAATTAGATAAGCCTCAGGGATCCCCAGCACTGGGTGTGCATGGATATTTTATGTGTTCTGGGAATCAAACTCAGGTCCTGTAGTTGCAAGGCAAATACTTTGCTGACCATCTCCCTGTTTCCCTATTTTTTTTTCGAGGCAGAGTTTCTCTGTGTAGCCCTGGCTGTCCTGGAACTCACTCTGTAGACCAGGCTGTCCTCGAACTCAGAAATCCACCTGCCTCTGCCTCCCAAGTGCTGGGATTAAAGGCGTACGCCACCACTGCCCGGCTCCTAGTTCCCTATTTTATATACCTTCATACCCTGGGTCAGATCAAAGTGTTTTTTGAAGGGGAGTGTGTAAAAGGGTTTATGAGAAGAACATATTTAGGAGAGAGAGAAAACTGGGCACTGGCGACATAGAGTCTCAATGCAAATGGAGAGTGGGAAGTTTGGCAAGTTTAAGGTAGCTTGGGGGTGGGACAAGGATGTTACCTTAAACCACTGAGGTGAGGGTGGATTAGAACAGCAGCAGAGAGCAGCCTGATTCCTAATGTTCCCCTTTGTGGTAATGTTGGTACCCTACTACCTCACTGGAACATAAGCTGCCTGGAGTTGCTCACCAAATCTTTGTGAATAAAGCTTATAGGTTCCAGCTGTATTCATGTAGTCTATAGCCTTGTTTACATCTAAACTTAGTATTTATGACTGTGCCTTGGCTGTGTGTAGTCTAATACATGTATCATGCTTACATGAGCATAATGGAAGAAATGAGGCAGAATCAGAGTAAATGACTGAGATGCTCACGATCAAGCATTTCTTACTAAGAGTCATTAATGCATGTTCTAGTCTCCATACAGACAGTCTCTTAACAAGCTCAGCTTGCATCATACACCCTGGCTAGAGCTGCTTGACTCTGCAGTTGTTTAAGCCCTAAACCTCAGACATCCCCAGGCTGGCTCCACTGAAGACTGGCCCATTCTGGCCCCAGCTCTTGTTTACATTGCTACTGTAGAGATTTGGTTTGTTTCTGAAAGATTCATTTTAAAGTTTGTATGGAGAGCCACATTTGTTACATCTGAGCCCTGTGTCAGAAGCAGAAGCAAGACAACCTTATGACTTAAGTATGAGGATTAGATTAGCAGAGGGACTTCCTGCAGACATAAACTGGTCAGACAGTTTAAGGAGGAAAGTTTCCTATGTGTTCGTACACATATGTGTATATATTTTTATATGCTTGAAAGACTGATATGCAATTACAGCTCAATAAACTGGACGTGCTCTTTCCAATCTTAAAACAGAAAGGAAAATACTATCCCAACTCTCTGGTCTCTTAGCGTAGAGTTTTAGACTTGGATCTAGAAGAAACTGTAGGATGTTTGGAAAAGGACTTCAACTGATAATCTTGAGTTTTAAAAGATGGATCGAGGGGGCTGGAGCGATGACCCAGCAGTTAAGAGCATTGGCTGTTCTTGCACAGGACCCAGGTTTAATTCCCAGCACCTACATGGCAGCTCACAACTGTCTGTAACACCATTTCCAGAGGACCCAACACCCTCACACATAAAAAACAAAAACAAAACACGGACTGAACACTAAATTTCTAAGAGACCAGCATGTCCATGGCTTGTTGTGAGTTAACCATGAGCAGATTTGGAATGTATCATGTGTTAGTGACTTACTGCTTTGAAACAGGTTACCCCAAATTTAGTGGCTTAAAGTGGTACAGTAATTGTCATACATCCTATGAGTGAGAAAAATGTAGTCTAACTTAGTCTTGTGCATTGAAGTCTCTTAAAAGCTGCAGGCAAGCTGTTGCCAGGGCTGGAATGTCTCCTCTAAAGACAGGAAGGGAAAGAGCCACTGTCCCGCACACAGGGCTTTAATAAGATGCAGTTTTATGTGTGCTATTGGCTGGAGCCCAGCCCACCCTCAGTGCTTTGCCATAGGCTTTTGACATGGCCTATTTGTATACTTGTAATCCTCAAAAGCTTGATGCCTGCCTAGGCTACATATTGAGACCTTGTTTCAAAAAAATCTGTGAACACAAAGGCTGTGAATGCCCTTTAGGGACAAGGATTTGTTTTAGGCAATGTTTCATTTTTTCTATTGGGTGCACATGGGGATTGGGAGAGACAGGGTCCTCACTATATAGCCACAAGTGGCCTGGAATTTGCTATGGAGGCCAGGGTGGCCTTGAACTCACAGAGATGTACCTGCTTTTGCCTCCTGAATGCTGGGATTAAAGTGTTCAAATGCCCTGTAGTATGTGATTTTTTTTTTTAAACAAAATTCCTCAGACTCAAACAGCTTACTAGACATATTAAGCTGGAAGTTCATCTATTCAGTGACTGTTGTGGCCCCTCTTCCTGGCTCTCTGATGGCTGTGTTTCTGATGAGTGCTCACAGGGCAGAGAAAGAATGAGCTCTCCTCTCCTCTTCTCACCCCACTGTGGTAGCTCGCTCTTCCTGATTTCATCTAATTACTGCCCAGAGGCCTCACTCCAAGTCCATTCACACTGTTTATTCAGACTTCAGCATATGAAAAGAAGGAAACCAATCTTTTTCCTATACATTCACAGACTTTATTGTGATACCAGATGGGTGAGGTTTTTCCAGCAGCCAATCCTGCAACTCTCTACACATTAACAGAATGGATTACCATTCATGACCGGATACACAGCATCAGAACAGGGGGCTAAAGGCTCAGCAGTACACCCTGATTCAGTGCCAGTCACAAGCTGCAAGTCTTGAGGCTTGTCTACAATAGACTTCCACCTCAGGTTTGGTGATGTGCTATAATAACTCTCAGAATTTGAGGGACACATTTGCTGGTGTATCAGAAAGAATGTGATAGGTTGAAGATGTTGAAGATGTTCGTATGTTTGAGGTCCAAGAGGATCTGAGCCCCAGAGCATCTGTCCCTGTGGAGTGTGCTGTTTCTCAGCCAGGATATGTTAATCACTCCAGAACCTCTCTGAACTCCATCTCTAGGGTTTTTAAGTGTCGTCACCAGGTAGTCACAGTCAAGTCTTGACTGCATCTCTAGCTTGGCTCTCTTCCCTGGAGGATGGGGAATGGGACCATAGCTCCAAGTTACTCATTGTGTCTTGGTCTTTCTGATGTCCAGCCCCCACCATGAGGCTAACCAGAGGTCCACCACGAGGTAGCTCACTAGAAAGGAGTCATCCAGAGTCTTGAGGGCTGGGAAACTTGGTGGCAGGAAGTGGGTAGAAACCAAGTATATTTCTTATTACATCACAGTGTGTACATTCAGTCCTTAGCAGATCCAAGGCTGTGTGGAAGCCAGTTACCATGGTTAGTGCCTCTATTTACATTCAGATACAGCTCTTTCACTAGGACAGACAGCTTACCATGTGGCTGTAAAACACTGATATGCTCCCAGCGGTAGGCTAAATAATGACCCCCAAAGATCAACTTTATAATCCCAAGCTATGAGTATGTGACCTTAAATGACATCAGAGAGTTTGCAAGTGTGGGTAAAGATTTGGGAAGGAGAGATTATCCTGGATTATACGTGTGAGTCCAGTGCATTTACAGGAAGGTATGAGTCAGAGGCTTATGACAGGACAGCAGAAGCCAGGGAGGGAAGATGTGATGAGGGACTGGTGGCAGTGTGACCGTAACTGAACAATGTCACTGCTTCTCAGAACTGGTCAAATATGGCTGAGCTCTGCTGACACCTTCCTTGTGGCCCTTAAAATCTGCTTGGTTCTTCCAGCCTTCAGAAAATGAAAGGTGACAAATATCACTGGAAGACAAAGGGGGCATGGTCATTTGTTCTAGCAGTGATGTAGAAAGAGGGCCTTAGGGAAACTCATTTACTGTTGTACAGAGTAACAGGCTTCATAACAACATTACAACTCCAGTTCTTCCGTATACTTGATTCAAGCATACCATGTACTTTAGCCATGTTCACTCCTCATTACCCTTCCTGTGTCTGTGTCCCACAAGTCTGCTTCCGTCTCCCCATTATCCCTTTTATATTATTCATGTGTACAGAAATGGCTATGGAGATTGATCAGTCATAGAGCCCCAGGAGTAGTCAAAAAAAAAAAAAAGCCAGGCATTGAGCTGGAGGAACAACAGTCAGGATCACTTCTGCTCTTGCAGAGGACCCAGATTCAATTCCAGACCCATGTCTGAGGCTCATAATCACTTGTAACTTCCATTTTCTAAGGGACTGAAAACTCTTTGGTCTCTACAGACATATATAGTGCACATAAACTCATTCATTCATACATACATATACTTAAAAGCAAATCCTTTTTAAAAAGCTATTCATAGCGGGCAGTGTATCTAATCGCAGTGCTGGCAAGGCAGAGACGGCAGATCCCTGAGGCTCAATAGCCAGCCTAGACTACCTGATGAGTTCCAGACTAGTGAGAGACCCTGCCTCAAAAAGAAAATGAAGCAGGGTAGTTGTTGCTCATGCCTTTAATCCAACACTGGGGAGGCAGAGGCAGGCGGATCTCTGTGAATTTGAAACTAGCCTGGTCTACAGAGCTAGTTCCAGGACAGCCAGGGCTACTCAGAGAAACCCTGTCTCAAAAACACACTCATGTTTCCACATTTGAGAAAAATGTTATATTTATCTCTCTGAGTTTGGCTTATTTTCCTTAATTGGTGATCCTCAGGTTCTTCCATTTTCTTACAAAGGATCTAATTTTGTTTTTTATTACTATTAGTTCTTTGAGAATTTACTACATTTTTTAAACTGTACTTACCTCTTTCCAGACTTCTCCCATGGAAGTTCACCTCCTTTCCTCCCCACCAGCGTTGTGTCCTTTGTATTTCTCCATCAAGTCCAGTGTGTGCTTACCGTATATTCACGGTGTGTGGCCTTCCCCTGGAGTGTGTTAGCCAGTCAGGGGCAGCCCTCTTAAGGAAAACTGACCTCCTTCCTCCAGTTGCCGTCAGTTCCAATGACTCCTTAGCTAGGAGTGGGACCTCGCCCACTTTGGCCTTCCATGCTGGGTTTGATCTAGCTTGAGTTTGTACAGGGCTTGTGCATACTGTCACAGCCAGTGTGCTTTTGTATGTGCAGCTGAGTAATTTTCTTCTTTTGTTTGCTAGTTTTTTGTGTGGGTGCCTCACTAGGTAGCCCTGGCTATCCTGGAACAACTCACTATGTACTCTAGGCTGGGCTTGAATTCACAGAGATCCCCCTGCCCCTGTCTACTAAATGCTAGAATTAAATCTATGCACCACCATGCCCAGCTATCATTTTTTTTCTTTATGGTTGAGTAAAACTCCATTGTCTTTATATCACATTTTTTAGTACATTCACTTATTGATGGGCATTTAGGCTGATTCCACAGAAAGCACGTATATAATCTATACTAAGCTGATCCAGGTTCCCTTGGAGTGTTTCGGGTGATTTTGTTTGGTTGGTTTTTTTTAAGATATTTTTATTTTATGTGTCTCTGTGTGTGCCTGCATGTATGTATGTATATCATGTGCATGTCTGATATCTGCAGAGGCCAGAAGAGGGCATCTAAATTTGCTGGAATTAGAGTCACAGAAATGTCTTGAGCCACCATTTTAGATGCTGGGAGTCCAACCTGTGTCCTCTGGGAGAGGGGTCAGTGCTCTTGACATTGGAGTCTTCTCACTAGCTCCTTTGTTTGTTTGCTTATTTATTTGTTTACTTTTGAACAAATCCAGATGCATTGTGTAGCCCAGATTGGCCTCAGGTTTACCATTCCTGCTTTAACTTCAAATCCTGGGGCTGTGCTTTCCACTCAAGCTCCACCAATTGCCTGGAACCATGGGAGGGGCAACACATGCCACAGCATACACATGAAGGTCAAAAAAACAACCTTTAGGAGTTGATTCTCTCCACCTTGTGGGTTCCAGAGATCAAACTAAGGTCATCAAGCAAGTACATTTAACCCATGAGACATGTCAGCCTGCTTTTCTCTCTTTTTTTTTTTTTTTTTTTTTTTTTTGGTTTTTCGAGACAGGGTTTCTCTGTATAGCCCTGGCTGTCCTGGAACTCACTCTGTAGACCAGGCTGGCCTCGAACTCAGAAATCCGCCTGCCTCTTTTTTTTTTTTTTTTTTAACTATCTAGGCCTTTTCCCTTTTTTTGTACATTAAACTGTGAGTTCCTAGGGAACAGCTCAGCAGCCCAGGCTCCTTCCCCTCAGTTCCCATGAAGCATGCTCCTCCGGCGGAGCTGGCCGGCGCTCTGTTGAACACACGAGACTTCTCACTGACCTCCTTTTTTTCTGATAGGTTTTTCCATCCCCAGTTTCAGGAAACTGCCTTGGCTCTCGGTGCTCACATGTTCCATGTGCACATTATTACTTCCCTTGGCAAGAACCTCGCCTTCACCTGCCTGTTTACAGTGATGCGTGTGGTATGCTGAATGATGTTATAGACACTTCCAATTTTGCTGTGGTAACATTTATGGTCATTCCTTTTTGAACAGCGTTCATTCCCTTGATGTCTGCAGTATCACTCTTGTAGATGTGCATGTATGTGGCCAAAGGAGCACCTCCAGTGAGCTACTGGAAGATGGGTGTGTGGGACACAAGCAAAGCCGCCTTCTCTGTCTTAAGAGAGTTCCTGGTTCTGTTCAGTACTAAATTCTATCAATACAGATAAAGTCGACTGAGATCTGCATGCCACACGTTCCTGCAGACGGTGTAGCATCTGGCAGAGAACAGTGCCGGAGGGTCCGTTTTAGAGCTTGTTGTCATTTGCCTGTGTTGTACCTTGGGGTGTAAACACTTTGGGAAGAGCACACCCGGCACAGACTGCTTTTCCGTCTTAGTGTTTCCCAGCCAGATGTTGTGAAATTCTTTTGTTTTGTTTGTCTCTAGTGCCTGGAAACCTTGGCTGCTACAAGGATCATGGAAACCCACCTCCTCTCACGGGCACCAGTAAAACATTCAACAAGCTCACCATACAAACCTGTATCAGCTTTTGTCGGAGTCAGAGATTCAAGGTACCAGCTCTGTGGTGTACAACTATAGAAAAGATAATGAAAATTAGAGTGCCCACATGTCAAGTCACACAGGAAGAGTAGGCTGGGAAGTCAGAGCACAGGCAGCATTCCATGTACAGATGGGGAGAGGGGTCCCTGTTAGCCTCTGCTTGGCCCTGGTCTGTTATGAGCAGGGATCCATAGAGAGTCGGGCCAAGGCAGTGGTTCCCTTCCGGGGCAAACTGCCATGCCTTACCTCTTTTCCAAATCTTCTTTTCTGTATCTGAAATGTATTTCCCAGCGATAAGGTTTAGTAGTGCTTTTTGTATTAAATAAGACAGAAGACCCCTCCCTCTCTCCTTTTGTTTTTCCCTTTTTCCTTGACCAATTCAATCTAAAAGCCATTAATTAAGTCCAAGAAAGAAGGGTGCCCTGCTCATGTGAGGCAGGCGAATAAGCAATTGGACCCCATGGCCATGCGGTTGGTTGGTTGTGCAGAACTTGAGCGTACAATGAATGTCTCAGAGCCAGAATATTCTGGCTGCTGGAGAAGGGAAGTGCAAATGTGGAAGCTGAGGAAACTGAAAGGAAGTCCAGAGGTAGTGTTGGAGGTAGTGTAAGTTCATGGCTTTGATTATAGACAGATAGATAATGGTGTTATATAATTGTGCAATGGCTGTGTGTGTACACACACATACACTTCATCACTATCCTTGCCACACACTGATAACAGGGAGTATAGCCAGCACTCACGTCTCCACCAGAAAGAAGCTCTGTGGGAAATGACCCATGCTGTGTTCAAAGCACAAGATGTATTCACTAATATCTTGTGTAGGACAGAAACATTAGTACAGATTCATCAAATGGTTGAAGCCACCTTGAAAGGGGTCCCATGACCTAAATCTGGCATGCTTTAAGCTTCAGATAATGATAGTAATAAATGCATCTTATTGACAAAATAAGAGCACCCCACTCCCTTCCCAGTGATGACCAAGTGAGAAGATAAACATTCGTGATTAGTGAGTGCAAACTACTAAGTATAGAAGAAATGGTGGCATTGTTACCATATGACAGCCCTCAGGAGTATGAGTGACTAACAAAATGAACATCAAGGTCTGCAAATATCTCAGATCTTCACTTACTATTTATGGAAAAAAAAAGTGTACCTAGTCTTAAGAATCACCCACAATGAGTGGGCATGGTGGTGCACATTTTTAATTCTAGTACTTGGGAGGCAGAGGCAGGTGGATCTCTGTGAGTTCTAGGCCAGGCCAGCCTGATCTATATAGTGATTTATAGGCCCACCACAGCTACATAATGAAACCGTGTTTCAAAATACAACAAACATGCGTGTGTGTGTGTGTGTGTGTATGTAGACAGGGTCTCATATAGTCCAGGCTGACCTTGAACTCTTGGTTGTACTGCCTTCCCTGCCCAAATGTTGGAATTATAAGTATGCACTGTGAAGCTTGGCTGTAATTAAAAGTATCTATTTCCAGAATACCCATAGCTAATACCCTACTCAGTTGTGAGGTAACCCATGCTTCCTAACTAGTATGATGAGCAGACAGTAATACTCACTCTTACCTCGTTGGCCTGGAGGGTCTTGCTAAAGAAATTGTTTTTAAGAAAGAAATAGGGTACATAGATTGGAAAGTAAGAATTAATTTTTTATTTTATAGAATATTCTAAGGAACCTATGAAAAAAGGGCTAGAATCAGTGAATAAATTTAACAAGGTTGTAGGCTATAATGGTCACATACAAAAAGCTGTGTATCCATATACTATCAGTGAATAATTAATAATGTATGCTTCTAAAAAAATTATATATTACATATCTCCTTGGTATATCTGAGTGGCCTCTCTGGGAGTTCAGCTGATGCTCCCGTGCAGTATATTTCAATAAACTCTTTGTCCAAAAAGAAAGAATAGAAAAGAAAATCTTACCAGTTTACAAGAGTATAGATTGGGCCGAGTGTCACCTAGTTGCTGGGCATTTGTCCAACACATGTAAAGCCCTAGATCCCAACAGCACTGAGAACAGAAATGAGGAGGAGAGGTTAACTAAGAGCTCGTAATGACGCTATGAAGACCTAATAAGTGACAAGACAGATCTACCTGCTCGCAGCCAAGACAACACAAATATTATTAAGGTGGAGTACCTCAAGTTAGTCTATAAATTAAATGGAAAAGTGGTGCTTTAAAAAAAAATGACAAGCTATGACACTGGAGACAACACTCAGTAGTAAAACGCTTGCCCAGGACAAGCAAGACCCAGGCAGGGTAGTGCCCCAGCAATACAAAACAAAAAAGGCCAACCCCATGCATATGCAAAGACAGACCAAAGTGATCTTGATAAAGAACAGCTATGTGGAACTTCCTCACCTGACCTATTCCATAAAAATCACTGTCACCAAGAGAGCAAATCATGAGCCAGTCAGAAATTGCCCACAGACAAATCCAACTACCTGTCTATTGTTTTTTGTTCAGGTAAATAAAGTTTTATTAAACAGAGCCATGCCTGTTCATTTACATTATGTCTGTAGCTGTTTTCATTATGTGGCCAGGAAGCTGGGTAGAGAAAGACTATGTAGCCCAAAGAATGCAGAATATTTATTTCTGGCCTTTGTGGAAAAGGTTTTCTGAAATCTGCTGTACATCAGTAGAACCGTCTAGAAATAGACCTACACAGATGCATACAGTTGATTCTTATGAAACTCTCAAGGCTGTTCACCAGTGAATGGTTGTCATTGATTACTCCTGAGGACATATTGTAACTCTTAGTGAAGAAAAATGAGTCTTGTTTTGCATCATAGCTTAGGCAAAGATTGACTTTATACTGTAGAAAAAAAGTTACTGTAAGAGTGTCATAAAAATAGACATACAGAACAATAGACTTCAATTTAAAAATGAACCTATAAATTGATGGTCAGTTGATTTCTAGCAAAATTGCCAAAATCATTAGATTAGAAAAGAATGGTCTTCAACAGATGGTAATGAGGTAGTGGGCTAATCACATGCAGGGTAGTGTTTGGTTCCTTTTTTCAGAGCTGTGACAAAAGAAGCTTAATAGGAAGGTTTATTTTAGCTCTTGCTTTGAGATAGATGTGGCATTAGGAGTGAGGCAGCTGTCAGGGTGCAGGACAGTCAGGAAACAATGATGAGGGGCTGGTGCACCGCCCACTTTCTTCTTTTGTTAAATCTAGGTCTCAGCCCAAGGGATGCTGCTGCCTACAACCAGGGTCAATTGACCCAAAATGTGCAAAAAAAACTAAAGCTCATGGTAGCAAAAGGCTGGGCAATGCAGTTTTAAAATAGGCAAAAGAAACAAACAGTTCATCACCAAAGAGGACACACCAATGCAAATGAGCAAATGAAATTATATACACCATCAGTCATTAAACTAATGCAGATTAAAGCCACCGTGAGATACACAGCCATCCGAGTGGCTAAAGTCAAATATTCTGACAGTAGCAAGTGCTGACAAGGGCCCAGGGCAGTGGAGGCTCTCACAAGTTGTTGGTGACATGGTGTGGCTCAGTCCTCCTGGGAAAGGTTGGGGTGCTTTTAAAAAAGTTAAGCCCAACAATCTCACCTCTAATTATTACTTCAGACAAATGAAAACTTACAAGAATCTGTATGCAAGTGCTTACGGAAGTTCTAGTCTTCATAATGAAAACCTGGAAATAGAACCATAATGAATTACTGGAAATATTCAGTAAGCTAAAGGAGTGAACTGTTAGTATGTGCTCCAGTGTGTATGAACTTACAGCCATGCTGAGGGTGTTTTTGCTTTTTAAAGCTACTTTATAGTCTCAAAATGACAAATGATACTAGTAGAAAAACTTGAGTCACCAGGGACTATGGGAGGGCTATAAAGCAAGATATATAGCTTTATATATAAATTTTATATAGCTTATAGGAAGAGCGTGAAGGCTCCAGTGTGGTGCAGCTTGTTCTGTATCTTGGGGTTGGCTCCTGCAGACTGTGTGCTCAGTTAGTGTATTAACATTAAAAATCAAATGAAAATGTAAATGATGTTTAATGAGTTTACTGTGACATTTAACTAGAGCACAAATGGGTGCCTGAGAGACGGCTCAGCAGCTAAAGACACATACTGCTCTTGTGGAGGACAAGAACTTGGTACCCTGCACCTGTGTTCAGCAGCTCAGTAACTCAGGTGTTAGAGCATCTGACGCTGTCTTCTGGCCTCTGTGGGCACCAGTACTCATGTGTCCATAGACATACAGACACAGACAGACAAACAGACACACACACACTCATGTATCCACAGACATACAGATACAGACACACTCACACAAAGAAACATACGTGTGCGCAGACGACAAACGAACTGATAAATGGACATACACACACACACATACACACACACACACACACATATTTAAAAAATAAGTCTTGGGGACTGGAGAGATAACTAAAGCTCCAGAGGAGCTGGGTTTGATTCCCAGCATCCACATGTCAGTTCAGATCTGTCTGTAACTCCAGTCTCAGGGGATCCAATGTCCTCTTCTGGGCTCTACAGACACTGCACACATGCAATGCAGACATACATGCAGGCAGAACACCCACACACATAAAAATAAAGGTTGACTTTAAAAAAAATAAGGGGACTAGAGAGATAGCTCAGTGGTTAGGAGCACTTGCTGCTCTTCCAAAGGACCCAGGTTTGATACCCAGCACCAACACAGTGGCTCACAGTCCTTGAAACTCCAGTTTTAGAAGATTGGAAATCCTTTTCAGGCCTCTGAGGGCTCAAGGAATATACATGCATGCAGGCAAAACACCTATTTATATAAAAATTTAATTAATTAATTAAAATTTTACCTGGCACATAGTAAATAGTCAACGAAGTGTTTAGCTGTTTTAATCAAAGTTTCATGTTGAAGACTTAAATACTATGGAAATGAGGGCATTAGAATCCCCACAGGCAGGGAGCACATGAGTGAAGAAGCTAAGGAGAGGTCACAGGGAAATGGAAACTAATTGCTCCAGGTTTGAGGGTAAGGGGTGGCAGCCTCCTTTGGTCCTGGCACCCCTCATAACCTCCTAACATCATGTGATAACTTTTCCCCAGACTCCCAAGTTCATAGCTATCTCATAGTGAAAAATACATTTGTCCAACTTAGAAGTCCTCACAGTCCTCTTCTGTTGTGGCAGTTTGCTGGGATGGAGTCAGGCTACGCATGCTTCTGTGGGAACAATCCTGACTACTGGAAGCACGGAGAGGCAGCCAGCACCGAGTGCAATAGTGTCTGCTTCGGGGACCACACGCAGCCCTGCGGTGGGGATGGCAGGATTATCCTTTTTGACAGTGAGTATGTTTGGTGACAAAGGCACAACCAGAGACAGCAAGCCCGCCTCAATTATCCTTTCGTCAGTACTCACAAAGCATGTGCCATGTGATGCCAACCATGGCTCAGCTCCTGGGACTGAAGTACAGAACAGGCTGACTCAGACCTGCCCTCTAGAAGGGACAAAAGTGTTTAACAGTCCATAATTGGGTGTAGTGCTCTGAGTATCTTGGCTATTGCAGGACATGCTCCACCATGACCATGACCAGCAGAGTAGCAATCCACAGGAGGCAAGAAGGTAGTTCAGTTCAGTTCAACATGACTTATTAGCTGGTGTTGGTTCAAACTTCAGGATTCTGACCCCAAGTAGTTTATTTTAGACTTAATTTAAGCACAGCCCAATTTGATGAAAATTTTCCTGGTGCTAATTAGCTCAATCTCATGTGCACAATAAAGCATAAGATGTGGCTACCCTAAAACTCTTTGTAAAGTACATGTGACATCATTCGTAAAGATGAGTTCCATAGATAGACTATATATGACACCTTCTATAAAGATAGGCTCTATAGATTGACAAGCTCATGATAGATAAGTAAGGGTTTGAGGGAGAATCCTCCATGGCCTCGGCCACACAGCACATAGGTCATGGCTACTAGCCACACCCACTCCCAGCCTTCTGGGCAAACACCAGGGTATGCATCTCTCCTTTTGAGTGGACTGTTCCCTCTGCTCCCACAGGCTGTCTCAGGGCTACTTTGACAAGTAGAAAGATAAGGCTTTCAGCTTGGAACATACACTGGTGTTGGTGTAGTGTCTGCTCTCGTGTGCTCTTGTTTTGATACAGCCCCATTTGTGTGTTTGTAGACACTGTGGCTTTGTGCCTCACCAAGATACATCTGAGATAGTAACCTTGCAAACACTTCAAGTCATTTTCCAGCCCTGTCATTGAGTTTGCCCTGACCCCCCACCATGTGTGTGCGGTGCCAGCAAGAGGCAGGGCTGTGCTGACTGGTGTGGATTTGAGACTTACCTCTCCCACACTGTGCTCTCTCACCCCATCTCATCTCATAACATACACAGTAGTGCTGGAACCTCATGAGAGCTATGACCCTGATTTTAACATTCTACAAAGGGAAGTCTCAGGTAAAAGGGAGAAGAGACCTCGAGCTTACAGACGACGTTAGTGTGTCTGCAGGATCCTGATGGCCAGGGGACTGGGCATGCACTCCTGGCGTCTCAGCTAGGTGGGGAGCTCCATTTTGAACAATACCTTTACAAAATAGATTTGTTTCCAGGAGCTGCCATAATGCAGTATCACAAATTATAGTGCTTAAATCAGTAGGAACTTACCCTCTCACAAAGAAGAGAAGCCCCACATCAAGATGTCAGCGGGCTATACCCCTTCCCAAGGCTCCAGGAACTGTGAGTAAAACAGAAGAGAAGCAACTTAAGGCAGGAAAGGTATGTCTGACCAAGGGTTTCAGGGCATTATCATAAGGAAGGAGTGATGGAGTGGCTCTCATCTGTGGTAGGACCACAAGGTGTGTCAGCTGAACAGCAGTTCCGGAGCAAGCCACTGAACTGTGTACAAACTGTGTACATCTCGGAGTACAAATACACTTAGTCTAACTTAGAAGTTGTACTGGCTGGGTTTGTGTGTCAACTTGACACAAGACAGAGTCATCAGAGAGGAAGGAGCCTCAGTTGAGGGAATGTCTCCATGAGGTCCAGCTGTAAGGCATTTTCTCCATTAGTGATCAGTGGGGGAGGGCCCATTGTGGGTGGTGACATCTCTGGGCTGGTGGTTCTGGGTTCTATAAGAAAATAGGCTGAGCAAGCCATGTGAAGCAAGCCAGCAAGCAGCACTCCTCTATGACCTCTGCATCAATTCTTGCCTGAAGGTTTCTGCCCTGTTTAAGTTCCTGTCCTGGTTTCCTTCCATAATAAACAGTAATATGGAAGTGTAAACCAAATAAATCATTTTCTCCCCAATTTGATTCTTGGTCTTGGTGTTTCATCATAGCAAAGGAAACCCTAGCTAAGACAGAAGTACCCATAGTCCTCGTATTAAACCCATGACTTTATGGTTTTATTTAAGTTTTGTATATGGGTGCTTTAGCTGCATGTTTATCCATGCACCACATGTGTGCCTGGTGTTCTCAGAGGCTAGAACTCCTGGAGCTTGAGTTACAGATAGAAGTTATGTGAGTGCTGGGAATTGAACTCACGTCCTCTAGAAGAACAGCCAGTGCCCTTAAAGTCTCCTCTGAAGTGCAGGCAAACTTTGAACTGCAACCCCTGTAACACCAAAGGGAATTACACACTCCCTGTGTTCCGTGGCAGCAGTCAACATTCTCATTTCCAAAGCAGGAGAGCAGTAAGGAAAGACTGGACAAAGCCAGGCAGGTGCCTGTTGAATCCATTCAGAAACCATTCATGACGCTGACTCTGAGGGCTTGGGCAGCCCTGCCTGCATGGCCCTGCCTGGCTTCACATATGGCCCTGCTGCCTGTAACACAGATCCTTCCTCCTGCTCTGACTTCACTCTCTGCCTGCAGCTTTTCTCAGCAGACACCCATGATCCTGGCATGTCCCACGGTCTCCACTGACACACTTCACTCTCCAGCTTCACACATAGGGTTCCCTCAGGGAACCTGGACACAGCTGCTTACTGATGGCCTCCTGGGCCTTCCTTTAGGTTGGTGTAGGACTGAGGAGGTGGCTTAGTGGGCAGAGGGACACCTGCTTGTCATCACAGCACTAAGGCAGAGACAGGTGAATCCCTGGGATTCGTTGACTAGCCAGTCTAGCCTACTGACAAGCAAGCTCCTATCTCAAGAAACAAGATTGGCAGGTCCTGAAGAACGATACCTGAAGTGTCCTCTGATCCTCTGACTCCCTTACACAGCACACATGAATGTCAGTCAGAGCACCATGACTCTGTAGCTCTTGCGTTTGGTAAACCAGCAACGCCATATGTACCCTACTGCAATGACGGGCTCTGCTCGACAGCCTGTGGAGTCTGTCTCCAGGCCTGCCTGGAGTGCCGAGGCACAGAAGCTGAGGAACACTTCTCAAGGCAGCCCTTGTCCAGCAGGGCGCCTTGGCCGCACCTCCTCTCCTGTAAAATCTCATTCTCCGTGAAGGTTCACCCTTACACCCCAGAGACTTCTATTGCACTTCCTTCCTGAAATGCCATTAAAGAACTTTTTTTTTTGTCCCAGTCCAGAGTGGTCCTTTGTCTGTGACTTTAAACTCATTTCTGGCCAATTGTTTGCTTTTCGTTTTCTGCTGTTTTCCTCTGAAGTCTCATGATCGACCTGGCTTAGACACCAGCTGTAACCATATCACAAGCACGGTGCTACACTGTCTTAAAACCTCTTCTGCCAATCGTTTCCCATCACTTTTTAGCCTTACTCGATTTTCAGAGCAGCAGGACATAGGCAGACTTTTTGCCAGAATGCACTAAGGACTGTAGTTCAGTTCACTAGAGCCCTTGTTCTGACCCGAAGCTTCCCAAGTCCTAATGTTCTTGTTTCTGCTGAGGTTCCAGCTTCCAAATTCCCACTAGAACTATGCAGAATTATCATTACTTTGAGACCTCTCCAGCCTCTAGCCTCCTCCTGTAAACCCATTCCTGAGCCCTAAGTGTAGCATGGCTAGTCAGCTAGTCAGTGATTACTCACACCAGTGACCACACACACACACACCAGTGACACACACACAGAAGTGACCACGTACACACACAGCAGTGACCCACACACACACACACACAGTGACTTCATACACCCCATTGACACCAAACACACACCAGTGACCAGACCACACAGCATGACACATACAACCAGTGACCACACACACACCAGTGACCACACTACACACCAGTGACACACACACACACCAGTGACCACACACACACAAACCAGTGACCACATACACACACACACACCAGTGACCACACACACACACACACACACCAGTGACCACCCCACACACACCAGTGACCACATACACACAAACCAGTGACCACACACACACACACCAGTGACCACACACACACACCAGTGACCCACACACACAAACCAGTGACCACATACACACACACACACCAGTGACCACACACACACACCAGTGACCCACACACACAAACCAGTGACCACACACACACACATACCAGTGACCCACACACACAACCAGTGACCCACACACACACACCCCATTGACACACACACACACACCAGTGACCCACACACACAAACCAGTGACCACATACACACACACACACCAGTGACCACACACACACACACCAGTGACCCACACACACAAACCAGTGACCACACACACACACACACCTGTGACCACATACACACATCAGTGACCACACACAGACACACAGTGACTAACACACACATCACCAACAGTGACCCACACTTACACACCAGTGACCACACATACATACCAGTGACACACACCAGTGACCAACACACACACACCAGTGACCACACATACACACCAGTGACCCCATACACACAGCAGTGACACAGAGCAGTAACCCACACACACACAGCAGTAACACACATACACAGAGCAGTGACCACACGCACACAGCAGTGACACACAGAGCAGTGACCACACACACAGCAGTGACACACATACACACAGCAGTAACACACACAGAGCAGTGACCACACACACATAGCAGTGACACACACACACAGCAGTGACACACACACACAGCAACACACACAGCAGTGACTGACACACAGCAGTGACCCCATACACACACTAGTGACCCCCACTTCCCTCGTACAAATTTTCTGTGTTACTTTTGCATCATTTTAACCAAATATGTGGCAGAAACAGCTTCCAGGAAGAACTGTTTATGGTTCTGGTTCGTAGCTTTAGGAGGCCCTGTCTGTCATGACAAGAAAGGATGGCAGAGACTGTTCACGTGGTGATAGATCAGGTGATAGATGGACTGTAGCCAGAGATTGGTGTAATATATAACCTTCAACTGCCCACCCCTAGTGAGCTAGCTAGGCTCGTCTTCTAAATGTTCTGCAGCCTTCCAAAATTGCACTGTCAGCTAGGGACAAGGGATAAAAGCATCGTCTCTAGGGAGCATTGCAGACTCAGACTCTCACTAACCACCTCTGACATCACTGACCTGTAACTGTTTTCACACCCTCCCTACATTTTCCAAATATTACCATCTTCCCCCTTTGTGGATCCATATTTCTATGGGTCTCATTATGAAGGCACAGACCACTGGGCTTAAACCTTCTCTAATCCATTAGAACATCACCCTAACTTGATTACGTATATAAAGACCCCTAGTAGTAGGATCTGAATCTGTCCTTTTGGGAGACACAGTTCAGTTATCATAAAGCATAACTGCAGCTCAGCCAGGTTACCAATCCTTTACAGGTTCTAACCTGGATATTGTCGATACAGTGTGTTTATCTTAAAGCTTGCCTCACCTGCATAGTAGGAGTCTGTCTCAAAAAAAAAGAAAGAAAAAAAAAAGAATGAAGGAAGGGAGGGAGGGAGGGAAGAAAGAAGGAAGGAAGGAAGGTAGGAAGGAAGGAAGGAAGGCAGGAAGGCCTAAAGATAAAGTCGGTTACCTCAGTAAGTACCAGAGCCAAGACTCAAGCCCAAGTTTACCAGTTTTAAATCCTTTTAGCAACTGAGATCCCTTTTATTAACAATAATAACTGATGCAGCTTTCTGCTTTAAAGTCTGTGGTCAGTGATGCCCAGTGTGCCTGCTTATTCCTCATGGTCCACAGAGCTGTGCTGTCTGCCTGTGTGGAATCCTGGGCCAAGCAAGATGGCATTCCATCTTCAGAGGCCAGCTCTATAACTCACCTCACTGCTCCTCAGAGAGAAGTAGATGTAATGCCAGAGAAACAAATCCTAAAGCTTCCTCTATAAGAGGGAGGCGCTTTAGGTAACTCAGTCACGTGCTTCTTATCCTACGGATAAGACAAACTGTTCCAAGAGATTAGCTACAGACAGCTCATGAGTTGCGAGGTCAGAGAGATCCCTGAGTGACTGGAGGGGTGGGTAGGTACTGAGAATCCTTTTTTCATTTTTGTTTGTCCAGACATGCTCTGTGTAGCCCTGGCTGTTCTAGTACTCACTCTGTAGACCAGGAACTCAGAGACCTGCCTGCCTCTGCCTCTGCCTCTGCCTCTGCCTCTGCCTCTGCCTCTGCCTCTGCCTCTGCCTCTGCCTCTGCCTCTGCCTCTGCCTCTGCCTCTCTCCTCTGCCTCTGCCTCCTCTGCCTCTGCCTCTGCCTCTGCCTCTGCCTCTGCCTCTGCCTCTGCCTCTGCCTCTGCCTCTGCCTCTGCCTCTGCCTCTGCCTCTGCCTCCTCTGCCTCTGCCTCCTGAGTGCAGAAATCAAAGGCATGTGCCACCATGTCCGGCTTCCTTTGATTTACTTTTGGCTTGAGTTTCCTGAGATTCTTAGATCTGTGGTACCCTTTTTTAATTGGCTTTGGAAAGTTCTCATCAAATGACACTTCTACCCGTCTCCTTTCTCGTTCCTTTATGAAACTCCAGTCACGTACGTGCATATGATGCACTTGATGCCCTCTGTGGCTGTTAGGTGCTCTTTTTGTTTGTTGGGTTTGTCCTCTCTGTTTCATTTTGGATAATATGTTTATTAACGTGTTTTCAAGTTTATTGATTCTCCACTGAACTTAGTCTGCAGATAAATCAAATGGACACTTCATCCCGGATAGTATCTAATTTTTTTATTTTACATTTTTTTATTATATCTTTATTTTTAGGGGTGAGTGTGTGTGCAGCCTTCCCCCACGCCCCACACATATGCACATGAGTACAATGCCAGTGGAAGCCAGAAGAAGGCTTCAGGACCAGTGGAGCTAGACTTAACAGGCAGTTGTGAACCATCTGACGTGGTGCTGGGAACTGAACTTGGATCCCCTGGATGAGCAGTGTGCAGTCTTAACTGCTGAGCCATCTCTCCAGGCCCAACATTTGACTCCTTTGAGTTTTCAATACAAGGCTGACCTCAAACTTTGTGTTCCCAAGGCTGGCATTAAATTCTAATTCTCTTGCCTCTTTTTGTTAGAATTACAGACATGTAGCACTATACCTAGCTCACTGGTTCTTTTATACATCTTTCCTGAGATTCCCAGTCTGTCCCAGTGTGTGGTCTTCTCACTGTAAACTGTACTGTATTCTTTATGCAGCCTCCAGTCTGATAGTCCCAATCTCTAGGTCACTCTGGAATCTTGTTCTGTGGGTTGCTTTATTCCTTGGCAGTGAATCTTTCCCCACTTTTTCTTGCCTTTATGTGTGTGCTGTGGTATTCTGTTTAATGCGCACACTGGGTAGAATGGAAGACACTAATGTAAACAGCATTTACATTTGTAGGCCTGCTGAGTGTGAACACAGGGCTGGGGTCTGTCTGTCTGTAGCTAACCTCAGTTTGGACTGTTTTTCTGTCACTCCCTTTGGTGCCTTTAGGCTCTCTGATCCCTGAAGCTGTGCTTAGTGTAGAGCAGAGGGCACCAGTGCGGTTTTGAGTGTCCTGTTCCATTCTGAGCTTTGTGCAGGTCCCTTTGTGTCCTGCCCTTGTGGGAGATAGCCACAGTCTGCTATTTGGTGCTGTTTGTAGGAAGCCATGGGGGTCGCTGGTTCCCCTACCTATCTACAGCTTAGGACATGCCACTAACCACAGGAACAAGGGTTTTTAGTGACTCTCCCTCTTCCCCTGGCAGCCATACACTTCTGTGATCCTACTGGTCACTGCTAACTTTCCTTCGTTGTCTTGAGACCTCAGCTTCTGATTTTGAGCTTCCTCATTGATAGAAAGAAAAAGCAGTTTTGTCTTTGATGGAACTTGGGAAAGAGACTCCTGTTCTCTCCCAAGGAGGCCTTAAGGCAACCAGGGGCCATATCTTCTGGTTCAGCTCTTAGAGCGGTTGGCCTTTACCTGGTTACTAAGGAAGTAGTCTCCTACTCCCTCACAGACACAAACACAGATGTAAAACCGTGTCTGCCTCTCTCCAGTGGCCCTGGAAGAAATGAGTTAACAGCCCTCCCCCAGCAACTGAGACTTTTGGTTCCTTTGAGATGGGAACTTGGCTGGCTGCTGGACACTGGTAACTCCTGCCAGCGCACGGAGGCCTGTGCAGAAGAGCTCACGAGTGAATGCAAAGGCTACTGTATCTCAGGCTCTGTGTGTCCTCCGTTGAGAAGCCAGTCTGACTGGTCCCCAGGAACTTGTTCACATGCAGCCATCTTGCAGGCTCGGTGATGATCACCTCTTCCCTCTGGACTCTAGCACAGACGAGCCCATTTCTGTGATCCTACTGGTCACTACTAACTTTCCTTCGTGTCTTGAGACCTCAGCTTCTGATTTTGAGCTTCCTCATTGATAGAAAGAAAAAGCAGCTTCCCAGGGACTCACGAGGTAGTCAAAGGCTCTACCACTGAGCTCTTGCCAGCCTTTTGGTTTTTGAGACAGTCTTAAATTGACATCCTCGGACTTCAGCCTCTGTCGTGTTGGGACTACACACCTGTGCTACCAGGGCCAGCAAAGCAGCATGTTTTTATTGTTTCTCTGTAAGCTAGAGAAGAACTTTCCTAAGCCTGCTGGGGCTGGGGCTCAGGGAAGAGTGCTGACCTGGCATGCTCATGGCCCTGAGTTCCATCTGAGCACCAAAAATAACAACTTTCTCTTTAATCCTGTTCCTGGCTCCCTCCTGAAGTCTTTCATTTCCAAGATCTTAATTACATAAGTGTCACCTTTCTAAAAGCCTGCCAGTCAAAACCCTGAGTCCCAAGAAAGCATGGCCGACACACTGTGAGGATGACCCAGAGTGCCATGAGTCTGCCATTCCCCGCTCCTTCCCCTTGGGTGCTTTTGGAGATCAGACCCATGGTCATGCAGGCTAAGAGAGCATCCCCTACAGAGCAGGTCTTCCAGTCCAGAGCTCCTGTGGATTTCTCATGCGAGCAATGCACCTCTAAGGTACTGGAGACCCTGAGGAGACTCGGGCCTTTCCTTTATGACATCACCTCTTCAAAAGCCTCTCCTCTGCCAAGAGGTCCCAGGGTTTTCATGCACTTTATCTCAGATGTCCTCTCAGTGTCATGGGATACAGCAGCAGGTGGTGGCCCTAAACTGGAAAACAAGTGAGAGGCCTGGGAATGAGGTGCAGCCCCTGGGATCACATGGCCCCACTGCTCCCGAATGCAGACAGTCTGACTCCAGGCAGACCCCAGCCTGGGCTGCACTACTCCTCCCAGCACAAGTCTGAGGTCTCCTGGGGAAACCAAATAGTCTGCACAGTCATTCGTTCAGGGCTTAAGTGGCTCATTCTGTGATCTGATCCTAAAGCCCAGGATGGCCTGGTTTGTAGCTGGAAACAATGTCCCCAGCAGGATCACGTTTCCTAGGAGTTTGTTTGTGTCCCCATTAGAGAGGAGCCCAAGGCTGAGACTCAGTAGCCCTGTCATCTCTTCTGCAGCTCTCGTGGGCGCCTGCGGTGGGAACTACTCAGCCATGGCAGCCGTGGTCTACTCCCCTGACTTCCCTGACACCTACGCCACGGGGCGGGTTTGCTACTGGACCATCGGGTTCCGGGAGCCTCTCGCATCCATTTCAACTTCACCCTGTTTGACATCAGGGACTCTGCGGACATGGTGGAGCTGCTGGACGGCTACACCCACCGTGTCCTAGTCCGCTTCAATGGACGGGACCGCCCACCTTTGTCCTTTAATGTCTCCCTGGATTTTGTCATTTTGTATTTCTTCTCTGATCGCATCAACCAGGCCCAGGGATTTGCTGTCTTGTACCAAGGTAAGATATCCTTGTCTCTGGGGGCACAGGTGCCTCTTCCTTCTCTTCCTTGCCAGCGTTTTCAAGCCTAAAGTGGATCTTTGGAGGCAGACTTGGTCCTCCTGCCTCAGCTACAAATGATTCCAACATTAATTCATCCCCCAAATCCTAAAATCCCACTCAAACACCCCACCTTCCAGTGAACAACACCCCACCTCCAGTGAACAACACCCCACCCTCCAGTGAAAACAACTCCCCCCACCTTCCAGTGAACAACTCCCCACCTTCCAGTGAACAACTCCCCACCTTCCAGTGAACAACTCCCCACCTTCCAGTGAACAACTCCCCACCTTCCAGTGAACAATTCCACCTTTCAGTGAACAATTCCACATTCCAGTACACAGTTGGTTTATATTTCAATTTCACTATTATATTAATTTTGTTTATTTATTTTAGATTCTATTTATGACTGTGAGAGTATACCATATACTACATGTGGGGTGCTTCAGGGCTAGAAGAGGGCATCAAATTACTGGGAGCTAGAGGCATAGACAGGCAGTTGTCAACTGCCTAACATGGAATGGATGCTGGGAACCAAACTCAGGTCCCCTGAAAGAGCAGGCCACTGGGCCCTCTCCTCAGGCTCATGTTAGTCGTTTTAGTGGCAGTTGTGTAGACAGACTAGATGGATGGATAAAAACGGAGATGAAGGGTGGAATTGGAAGGCTCCCAAGTGGTCATTTCATCCATCCTCCTGCTCCCAAACAGCAGGCAGTCTTGCAGACTAATCTACCGTCATTCCTCAGAAACACAGGTGCTGCCCCCTGACAGGAGCCTTTGCTAGCCTCTAAGAAGAAGCACAGGTATCGGACCGCACAACTTCAAAAATTTGGTTAGTGGGCTACAGGAAGTAGGACAGACTGGAGCAGGTGTGGTCAGGTTTGCCAAAACAAGGAGGTCCTGCAAGCATGAAGCTGGGGAAACAAGAGAGTGGACTCAGTATCTGAAGAAACCAGTCTCAACATGAGACTCAGCAGTCTCTCCTTGAATCACATCAGGCCTCCTCAACCAGGAGTAATGCCACACATCTGTAAGACCAGCTTGAGGATAGTAGAAGCTGGAAGATTAACAATTCAGGGTCATCCTCAGCTGCATAGCTGGAGGCCAGCCTGGGCTATATGAGACCCTGTCTCAAAAAGAAGAAAGTACTGAGTTCAGTGGTTAGGTGATTGCTGAGCAGGCACCCTGAAATGCATATAAATTCTGAGTGGGTGTGGTGGCGTCTATCTGATTCCAGCCTTGGAAGATGGAGATGGGATTCCTAGAACTCACTATATTGGGGAGTTGTGCATATTTAGACTCTGCCTCACTGAGTAACAAGGAGGAGTGTTCAAGATGAGTCCCAGCATTAACCTTGTGCCTACGTGTACACCTACACACATGCAAAACATCCTCCCACACACAGAGAAAGAAAACTAGAAAAGGCCTCATCCCATTCAGAGGGCCGCCCTCCTTCCTGCCGTCGTACTCAGTTTTGTGTGGCTAATTCTTTTGCTCTCCTAGCCACCAAGGAAGAACTGCCCCAGGAGAGGCCGACTATCAACCAGACCCTGGCAGAGGTGATCACCGAGCAAGCCAACCTCAGTGTCAGCGCTGCCCACTCTTCCAAAGTCCTCTATGTCATCACCTCCAGTCCCAGCCACCCACCGCAGACCGTCCCAGGTAGCCATTCCTGGGCACCGTCGGTTGGGGCCAGCGGCCACAGAGTGGAAGGTAGTTCTTTCAACACTTACAGAAACAAAGGTGCTTGTGGGTGCTTCCGCTTCAGATACAGGTTGGGATATTGGCCCTGCAACCTCTAGTCTGCATGGCCTTTGAGAGAAATGCTCTCCTTAGCTTAGCTCCCCCTCCAAAGATAGCTTCTGTGTGCCTTCAGTAATTGTGCTTAGCAGCTAAGATGGTCTCTTCATCCTAAAAAACCATCTTGCGAGAGCATCTTTCTAGAGCCCTGAGGTAAAGCTCTTTAAATCCATTGACTCAGAAGGTGTATACAGGGCTGGAGGTTGGCCCAGTGATAAAACATGCACCAACGGGGAGGGAAAGTGATACCAAAGATTCAGAATTCCTTCTGAGGTGCCATGTACTGTACTAAACAATGGGCCAGACACTAAGCCAGACAAAGCCCTGCCCTTCTCTTGTCCGGACACACAAGCCCGCTCTCCAAGTGTGGGCAGCACATGGCCAGGTCCTGCTCCACTTCTGCAGAGTACACACAGATTCGAGGGCAATACTGTGCATGTTTCCTATGGGTTACCAGTGAGGGAGAGGAAGCACTGCCAGGGGTGCTGAGAGCTTTGAAGAGAAGCCATGCAGGGGAGACCACCGGCCATGGTCTGCTCTGGCTACACGTGTGGTTCCCTGGTTTTCTGCTGAGGATGTGTCCCTGAGTGAGCTAGTACACTGAGGACTGCCATCTGTAATTTGGTCTAGAAGTCTTCACAGTGCCCCCTCACGTCTGTAGCTCTCACCACAGAAGGTTGGGGAGAGAGACCTCTCCAGCCCCGCATCACTCGGCTGTGGATTCCAGTAGGATTTCATAGGTCTCGCTTCCCGTTGCTCAGGTGAGAAAACTGGGACTGTAAGATTTCTAAGTCACTCACTGCTGAGTTCCAGTGGCAGACAGATTTACCGAACCCCTCTGAACCCTAACTCTAGTGTCCAGGTTTTACCAGAGGGAGTTTCAGAACAAACAAGGCAAGGTCATAAGAAACCTCTGTGCTCGGCCCAGCTCTGAGTTGCTCCTGCTGCCAGGTTTGCTGGCTTCTCCCACCTGTAGGACCCCCAGAGCCAGTTCTGCCCCTGAGCTGCCAGTCTCCTTTGGAAAGTGAAGACAAGTCTGGTGAACTCTGCTTTGCACTTGCAGGATGGACCGTTTACGGCCTGGCGACCCTCCTCATCCTCACAGTCACAGCTGTTGTGGCAAAGATTCTTCTGCACGTCACATTTAAGTGAGTACCAGGGGAGATCAGTGTCTCTCTTCATCTGTCTGGGGACACTTTAACATCAGGACAGGGTACCAGAGGCCGAGTCCTTGGCAGCACAAGGCAGAGAACACTGCTTCTCTTCCCAAGAGAGACAGGTGACAGGACCAGTCACACTGAGGTTGAAGGGTGCTGTGTCTAGTGCACAATCCTATGCATTTTTCTTAATGCCTCTAGAAACCAAGGAAATCTTACAAAGATAATTTCGACATTTCAGTTAGTGCTTAGGAATTTCATCAATTTATTTTTCACAGTTCCATATGTGTACATAGTATATTCTGGTCACAGTCACTCCATTCATCTCTTCTCCCCTCCTATTCCTGTCACCCCCACCAGGCCGCCATCCCACTCCCATGTCTTTCCGTCTTGCTTTTGTTTTTACTTTGTGGCCCACTGCACTTAGCCAGGGCTGCTCACATGGGCATGGGTGTGGAGCTGTTCACTGGAGTGTGAGCAGCTCACCCCTGGCTACACCCCTGAAGACAATGGCTTCCTCTCCTCCAACAGCCCTTAACTGCCATTAGCTCCCGGGTGAGGCTGTGGCCCACGAGCCCCTCCTCCACCTGTGACTAAATGTTTGGAATCATTCAGTCTTACACAGATCCGATGTGGGCAGCCACAGCTGCCATGAATTCCTGAGTGCCAACGCCATGTCGTACCCACAGGCCAGCATTTCCCTTCGCCTGGCCCTCGTGTCCTGCGCTGTGGAGGGGTGAGAGCTGTGCCCATTTTAAGGCTGAGCTTGTAGCAGTCACATGTTCTCAGCACTTAACCAACCATGGGCTCTGCAGCAATGGCTGTTTGCTGTGGAGACCGTGGTCAGTGCAGCACTGACACCCCATGCTCTTGCTTCACTCAGTACTGCTTGATCCCCAGGACCCCGTGGGCATGCATGGGCCCAGGCCTTATGTCACTCCTGGGCCATAGGTCCCTCTGCCCCCTGTTGGTGTCTGAGGCTGTTGGCCCGTATATGCCCAAACTCTGTTTTATCCCCAGTGTGCCAGTAAGTACACATTATTTCTGAACATATATTTAAGCCGTGCTCAGTGGCATACACCTGAAATCCTAGCTACTTAGAAAGCTGAAGCAGGGGGGTTATGACTGAGACCAATATGGGCAGCTTATAAGTCCCTGTTTCTGCTAGGTGCCGTAGCTCCTGCCTGTGCTCCGTACACAGTAGGCAGACAGGAGTGTTGCTACAGCCTTTACACTGCCTGTTCACTGGAGCGTGAGCAACTTATCACCAGCTACACCCTGAAGACAATGGCTCACGCTCCCCCCCCCCCCCCGGGGGAGGCTGTGGGCCATGAACCCCTTCCCCATCTGTGACTAAATGTTTGGAATAATTTGGTTCATCGGTTTGAAACCAGCCTTTTCTACTTAATAAATTCCAGGCCAGCCTGGGCTACAAAGTGACACAAAACAAAAACACAAAACTAAAACCTACTTCAAAGACAAAAAGAAAACTTACAAAGGCTTTACCCTTCAGTTCTAACAAAACTGAAGAAGGAAATGGCTTTCTGTGCACATTGCCTTCCAAGCAAAGGTAGTCTCTTGACAGTGCTGTCTGTATGCCTGGAGAGCTCTTGCTGTCTCTAGACTCCCACTTACAGACCTCCCTGAGTGTGGGGCTCCGGTCAGCCTCGTCCCATTTGCCTCTTCCGCAAACGTTTACCCATGAAAGCCGGCTGTGGCCACTCTACTGACCTTCCCCAGCAACGTTCTGAACCTTTTCAGTAGAAATAATATCCTATTGTTGTTGGCTGAGCTCACCTTTCAGACAGACAGACAGGCATGCAGAGAGTGAAATGTGGGGGAGTGTCAGTTTCAGAGCACCATATGGATGCCAAGGCCCAAATCTCCTAAATCCATTCGGTAGAATGGTGTAGGACTGGACATGACACGTCTTCCCATAGGGTATATACTCTGGAGCAGGTCGGCAGCTCTCAGCATAGCCAGCACTGCGCTGTTGTGAATGCTGGGAAGGAGAAGTGTCTGCGTATGTCAGGACAGACAGCTTCTTTTCAAGGCTTTTCAGCCGTGGTTGGCTGACCTCACTGATGTACCTGCACCTTCAGAGGACCAGTATGTATTTTAATGTTACAGCTCACATCCGAGGAAGTCCCTCAGGGCCCAGTGTCTCACAGCAGACTGAAGCAGGGCTGAAGCCCTAACGCACAGGCCTGACTCCTCCTGTTCCTGTCAGGAGGGGAAGAGAAGGATGGGCTAGGAGCAGGGCTGGTGTCAGGGCTTGCTGCTTCAGACAGAACTTTCCCCTTACCCTGTTAGGTAGGTGGCCTTCTAGGTAAATGGCATTGGTAGATAGTATTCTTTACCCTGCGCTGCCAGTCTCCGTGCCCACGGGCCACACCTCCACACTGCACATATTTCATCCTTGCTTGCTTGCTTGCTTGTTTGTTTGTTTGTTAAAATGGGTCTTACTACATAGCCCTGGCTGTCCTGGAAGAACAGGAAGACTAGGCTGGCCACAAATTTCAAGAGATGTGCCTGCCTCTCCTCCTGAGCTCCAGGAGTACACATGTGCATCACCACACCCAGCCTTCATCCTTAGCTCTCTAAGGCAGCCAGTGCCGTTCCCAAGGCCTAGCCCCACAGGCAGTGTCACAGGTACAGGAGCCTCAGGGGGAGGCTGTTTGAGTGCTTTCTTCAGATCTACTGGAAAATCTGTTTTTGTTTGACAGATCTCATCGTGTTCCTGCTTCAGGAGACCTTAGGGACTGTCGTCAGTCTGGGACATCTGGGGAAATCTGGACCATTTTCTATGAACCTTCTACTACAATCTCCATCTTTAAGAAGAAGCTCAAGGGTCAGAGTCAACAAGATGACCGTAATCCCCTCGTGAGTGACTGATGCCTGGCCACACCTGGATGGGAGGCTCCACTCCAAGCTCGGGCTTGCTGGGGCCCCTCCCCTTGAGTTTTCCTCTGAGAACTTCCCTGCCTCTCCATTCACCTGCATCTCTTTGGGGGCACCCTGTTGCAGAGGCAGCACAGCCTGGAATCCTCCATCACCTATAGCCTGGCTGCTCTGCAACTATGTCTCCACCAGGGATGTTGAGACCGGGCTGGGCTGACAGGACACAGCTGGGCCTGATTCTAGAAGACTCTTGGGTGGTGGGTAGGTGTAGTGTATGATGGGTTTTCTTCTTCTCTATTTTGTCCACATACAACTCAGTTTCCCCTGGTCCTTACAGTTTGGAACAGAGCCAGACGGAAAGAATTCTCAGGTTTTCTTAAAGGTTGGCCTGGTTCCCCACCAAGTGTGTTCTCAGGGGCATTAGCACCCCAGAGGCCCAGTCTAGCCTTGGAGCTTTCTCTGGTGCTGACTGAGATGTGTCGTCTAGTCTGAGGGGACTGAGAACAGGCCACAGCAGATGTCTTCTTTCTAAAGGGTTCTTTTCAATACCCACTGACCTATGGGGCAAGCCTGAGGATTGGCCATCTGTCTGTCCGTGGAACAGACACAGTGAACATCTTGTATACTAGACTTAACTAGCCAGGTCCTCCAGTAGTTCCCAATCCTGTGGAATCTAAATTCAGCCTATCTTTCTGTCCTCAGCCAAATCCTACTTCAAAATCAGGAGTTTAAAGACAAGCTGTAGCATAGAGCTGGGGCTATAGCTCAGTGGTAGAGAGCTTGCCTTGCACACATCAGGCTCTAGGCTCTATCCCAGTACTGCCAAAAAGGGGGCAAAGAAAAAGCATGCGGGCAGCATCTGTGGTTCCTACATGAGGCGTCTATGATTTTAAAAGATCAAAATTACCGAGAGCTTTGTCTTTTGTCCCTTATCATGGGCACAGAATAGTAGGAGTAAGGGCTCTTGTCTTGCCCCATTGTCCCTTAGACAGGGAGGCAGACTATAGCAGTTGGCAGGAAAAGGCCAGGCTTGGGAACTGGAGATCCTCCCAGGAGAGGCTGAAAGACTGAGAGTCCCAGCTGCAGCTGTGAGAGGAACTTCCCTGATTGAGAAGGCCTTCAGTCTGGAGTGGCCTTTGTCAGCAGCTGCTGAGAGGAACAGCCTGTGCCCTAAAAGTGAACCTTGGTCACTCTCCTGCCAGCCCTTGAGACTCTGCTCTCCTGGGTGCCCTCCTGGAACCCCATGCTCACCTCCCCCGAGTCTCTCAGCCACTGCCATTGAGGCCTTTCATAGGGTTTGGGTATCTCATGTGCAGCTGCTGCCCCAGGACTGCATGGGACCATCTGGGAATCATCCTCAAGGAGAGGCAGCAGGAGTACAAACAAGGCAGTCACCAGAGCTGATGGGTAGAGAGGCAACTGGAGAAGGAGCACTGTATCTCTACAGTGGGCTGGGTGCTAGCCCGCTCCTGTGGGAGGCCTGCAGGGGTACAGAGCTACTGGGAGTCACCTCACTTTGATCTGGGAAAGGCTACAGGCTCCTGAGTGTGGAGACAGGCCCACCACATATGAAGAGCACTGAAAATAGACTGACAGGAGCAGGTTCCACTCCAGGCTGTCCATAACATTTGCAGGCTCTCCCCTGAGAACAAGAGCACCATGTGCATAGTACATAAAGGATGTGGGTTCTTTCCCAGGGAAGGCTCGCTGGTCAGGACATTTGTTCAGCTCAGATCGCTGGCCCCTGGCTTCCTCTTGGCCACCGCTCACCTGCCTCTTCATATCTCAGACACAGGAAGCCAAGCCCCAGTGTGGTGGCAGCTGCAGCTCAGCAGCCCTGTATTGGTGTCCCCAGGAAGGGCAATGGATGTGCCCACGCTCTTCTTGCTGCTGGCCTGGCACAGCCCAGCCCTGCAGGATCCACTTCCTCTCTTGGAGGCTCGGGGGCACCCAAGGAAAACCAACCCACTTCCAACAACAGCAGGGGTCAGTGGGAAGGGCTGTAAATCACCCAGGCCAGACTTCCAGAAATGACAGTCACAATTTGTTAGAACCTGTAGCCAGTCAGTCACAGAGGGCCTTTGTGCTGATAAACACCCGACTGGAGCGCGGAGGTAAACCTGAGGGAGAAGAGTGGCTCAGAAGACTCTGCTTGACCCTCAGAGAGGAGCTGGAGGCATAGGTGCCCTGTGTTCTTCCCTTCCTGTCTCACTGCCTCCAAAGCAGACACAGAGTGGGAAAGAAGCCTGTGTCCTCTCCCACATCAGCAAGGATGGGGCTCAGGCCACCTAAAGTGAGCAAGGAGACCAGACCTCTGGACTTCTCAAAATGTGGGCTCTGGCTTCAGACTCCTCAGCCAAAAGCTCTCGAAGATCAAAGCTCTGGCGGGTACAGCTGTCCTGGCCTCGAGGCCAGCCCATGGGATGTGCCTGGGCCAGGTGCCACCCCATGCCTCTCTGTCATCCCAGCGGGACCCCACCTGACGCTCCTCCTCAGCCTGACACTGTCCGAGCTTGCTCAGCCTGTTGCCAAGGACAGTCCACACTTGACCTTCAGAGCACTTAGAAGTGGATGTCCTCCCAGACTCTGTCAGCCTCACTGCCAGGCTACACAGGTCTCCCAGGCCAGCTCCTCACTCCACAAGCTGCCATGGTTACCTGGCTCTGCGTCTGGAATCTCCTGCTTGGTGTTTGAGGTCTGCTTTGGGTACCACCCTGGGAACTGTTAACCTCCGATTGGTCCCTTTGTGTCTTTGTTTACTGTCCTCTTCTACCTCCAGGCCACTCTCAACCTAGCTGCTCTGGCTGAGGGTGGGGGGACCTGCCGGCTGCACCCCCACCCTGGTCTGCCAACAGAACCTGGAGGCCTCACACAGGCTCCTGTCTTGCCAAGTTGGAGCTAAGCACACTGGCCGAGGCTGAGTGGGGCAGGGCAGACAAGTGGGAGAGCAGTTTCTCACGTCAGAGGGAAGTGTCCGAAGGTCTATACAGAGGAATCCTTTCTAGCCAGCACAGGGAGCTCATGGGACCAAGACCTCCCCGTTTCCAATCTCTCCCTCCAGCAGGGATATGATTTTGGATGACAAGGCTTTATTTGTAAATATGCTCTTAATATGCAACTTTGAGAATAAATAGAAACATCATGTATTTTAAAATATAAAATGAAGTGTGACACTGTATACAATTTAATATATATTTTTAGGATTTTGTTATTTAAGAAAATGGAATGTGATGGTACTTAACTTTTACAAAAGAGAAAAATGTTATTTTTACTGTTTGAAGAAAATAAATATTCTCATTGTTGTAGAAACTGTGGTGGGCCTAGGCTGTCATTTTTCCAGGGTACCCCAAGAGTCGGGCCCCACAGGAAAGTACCGAGTGCTGGAACCCTTCGCCCTCCCAGGCACCAGGCTTGGCATTGGCCGCCTTTCTCCTGGTGTCTCTGGGTCTTGTCATTGCTTGGCCACAGGCAGAGCTGGCAAGCTGTGAACACTAGGGCTCCATACACAGTGTGGTAGCCTCAGCCTTTATCACTGTGATACCAGCCTATCACTGTGCTACCACCTTCATCATGTGTACCCAGCCTTATCACTGTGTACCACCTTATCACGTGATACCCAGCTTCATACTGTGTACCCAGCCTTCATCACTGTGTACCCAGCCTTATCATGTGTACCCAGCTTTATCATTGTGATACCAGCCTCACACTGTGATACCCAGCCTTATCATTGTGATACCCAGCCTTATCACTGTGATACCACCTTATCATGTGTACCACACTTATCACTGTATACCCAGCCTTATCATGTGTACCCAGCCTTATCATGTGATACCCAGCCTTCACACTGTGATACCCAGCCTTCATCATTGTGATACCCAGCCTTCATCACTGTGTACCCAGCCTTCATCATGTGATACCCAGCTTATCACTGTGATACCCAGCCTTATCACTGTGATACCCAGCCTTTTATCACTGTGTACCCAGCCTTCATCACTGTGATACCCAGCCTTTATCACTGTGATACCCAGCCTTATCACTGTGATACCCAGCCTTATCACTGTGATACCCAGCCTTCATCACTGTGTACCCAGCCTTATCACTGTGATACCCAGCCTTATCACTGTGATACCCAGCCTTATCACTGTGATACCCAGCCTTATCACTGTGATACCAGCCTTCATCACTGTGTACCCAGCCTTATCACTGTGATACCCAGCCTTATCACTGTGATACCCAGCCTTATCACTGTGATACCCAGCCTTATCACTGTGATACCCAGCCTTTATCACTGTGATACCCAGCCTTCATCACTGTGATACCCAGCCTTCATCACTGTGATACCCAGCCTTTATCACTGTGATACCCAGCCTTTATCACTGTGATACCCAGCCTTCATCACTGTGCTACCCAGCCTTATCACTGTGATACCCAGCCTTATCACTGTGATACCCAGCCTTTATCACTGTGATACCCAGCCTTATCACTGTGATACCCAGCCTTTATCACTGTGATACCCAGCCTTCATCACTGTGCTACCCAGCCTTTATCATTGTGATACCCAGCCTTCATCACTGTGATACCCAGCCTTCATCACTGTGATACCCAGCCTTCATCACTGTGCTACCCAGCCTTTATCACTGTGCTACCCAGCCTTTATCACTGTGATACCCAGCCTTTATCACTGTGATACCCAGCCTTTATCACTGTGATACCCAGCCTTCATCACTGTGATACCCAGCCTTTATCATTGTGATACCCAGCCTTCATCACTGTGATACCCAGCCTTTATCATTGTGATACCCAGCCTTCATCACTGTGCTACCCAGCCTTTATCATTGTGATACCCAGCCTTCATCACTGTGATACCCAGCCTTTATCACTGTGATACCCAGCCTTCATCACTGTGATACCCAGCCTTTATCATTGTGATACCCAGCCTTCATCACTGTGATACCCAGCCTTTATCACTGTGATACCCAGCCTTTATCACTGTGATACCCAGCCTTCATCACTGTGCTACCCAGCCTTCATCACTGTGATACCCAGCCTTTATCACTGTGATACCCAGCCTTTATCACTGTGATACCCAGCCTTCATCACTGTGATACCCAGCCTTTATCACTGTGATACCCAGCCTTTATCACTGTGATACCCAGCCTTCATCACTGTGCTACCCAGCCTTTATCACTGTGATACCCAGCCTTTATCATTGTGATACCCAGCCTTCATCACTGTGATATCCAGCCTTTATCACTGTGATACCCAGCCTTTATCACTGTGATACCCAGCCTTTATCATTGTGATACCCAGCCTTCATCACTGTGATACCCAGCCTTTATCACTGTGATACCCAGCCTTCATCACTGTGATACCCAGCCTTTATCACTGTGCTACCCAGCCTTCATCACTGTGATACCCAGCCTTTGCTTCCTGCCCTTGTACAGCCGTCACCCCAGATGATGGCGCCCTGATGGAGAGAGAGTGCAACCATCCCAGGAAGAACTGAGCCAGCCTGCCAGACTAACATGTACCTCTCTGTCCCCATTCTCTCTGTCGTTGGTTATTTTTTGTTGTTGTTGTTTAGTTTTGTTCTTTGAGATAAGGTCTTCCTCTGATCTGCTGCCCAAGTTGGCCTCAAACTCTTGGATTCAAACATTCCTCCCCTCTCAGCCTCCCCAGTCACTGTGCTACCAAGCCCTTTTCAACCCTCTCTTTAAGTAAGCAATGCTTTACCATGGTCCCTATAGTGCCAACAAGGAAGACGTCTCATCGAGGCAGCGTGGGTTAGTAGTCAGAGCATAGACCTGTAGTTAGCCAGCCAGCGTTCTGATTCTAATGTCCTTCAGTTTGAGGTCAGCAAGAGTAAACCAGGAGGACTTTGAAGAGTTCCAGTGGGGACTGACATTTGAAAAGTCAGATCAGGGTGAGGAGACCAAAGGCAAGCAGACCAGTGAGAAGCACTGGAGGTCTGTGGGTCCAGGCAAGGGATGCCAGTGCCTGGGGATGCCCCAGACCAGCACCATGGAAGGAAAGGTTGGCCATGCCCATAGGTCAGGCACATGCTTGGCCCTGAGTGCTCAGGTTATATGCAAACCTCTCACCATGGGACTTCTGTGCCTGTTTCACACTGTCTGACACAGGCAGGTGTGCTCCATTGGATTGCTGCACATCATTGGCTAAATGGTAGTTGTTGTTCCAGAATACATCTAAGGGTTAAGAAAAAAGGTCTGACCTTGATGTCTGGGTGAGGAGAAGGGCTACTCTGACAAGGAACTAAGTCACAGGTATAAAACCCAGATGAGTTCCATGGGCGCCAATCCCAGTGATGTCAGTGTGGGCCATCAAGACAGAGCTGTCCGACAGATGACTCCAGTCTGAAGAGTCCCTTCCATACTGACATCCTAATATCCTTGGGGCGAGTGTAGAAGGTGGCCCCAGAAAGCTTCCAGGACAGTGTTGAGCCGCCAAGGTGTGTGAAAGAATTACAAAAAGGTCTAAGATAGGGCAGAGCTTCCCGGAAGCCTTGGAACCTAGCAACTAGGCAGCCTGACTGTCAGGGTACATGCTCCCCCACGGCCTGCTGCCCCTTTGAGTCCCAATCCCAGATTCTCAGAGGTTGGCTGAGTCTCAGCTCAGCTGCATTTTCTTGGGGAACAGGCCAGTTCAGCTAAAGAATTGCACCACTACCTGAGTTGTTCACGGTCCTGAGCCCAGACCCAGACCTCCCATATCAGGTTCTCCTGAGAAGCGCCCACCACGTCTGACCACCACTTCATCCACTTGGGAACTTTGACTTCAGTCAGTTCTGGAAGGAATCCCCCACACAGCCATCTGTGTGAGTTGTAGACTACTTTGTCTACCAACAGAACAAGGTTAGTGGCTACTCAACTGCAAAGACTTCCAGCCCCAGATGTGTCACATGACAGGAGTGAGGCACACACAGAGGACATGTGTGCAGCACAGCAGGCAGCCCAAAGGCTTCTTCAGAATCTGCCCCCTCCCTGATTCTGTCCCATGGGGACACTGCTTCCACCCTTGTGACCACACCATGAAAGGCCAGTTCTGCTGGAGTGTGTTTATCTTTCCAAGCTTCCCTCTGTTTTCCAAGAACTGCTGTCCTTCCATGTTGGAGAATATCTGTAATGGCAGGAAATGGCTGGTGAGAACAGATGGAGAGGCTTTACTGGTAGATTTCAGACAACCCCAGCAGTGACAGAAAAATAAACAAACGAGCCCAGAATGCGCAACTGCCCTGCCCAGAGAACACATTTGGGATTATGAGATGGCAGGAAGAGACCAACAAACCCATTTGAATGGAGTTTGGGGCCACCTGACCTTGACCTGGTGTGTTACGCATCCCCACAGCCTCTGATCCATCACCAGGGTGGCTCTGGTCTCATCCTTTGTCCTGCAGAAAAAGGCTCTTCCGGTGCAGGGGAAAGGCTGGACAAAGGTGACCTTGTCTCCAAACTTGGGAGTCACGTGGCCATGTCCTCTCCCAAGTGGGCCATGTGTGTTGAAACTGTAGGCAGACTCTGGAGCTCAGAGAACTGAGAAGGCTTTGTTCCTCCGTGGCAGCATTAGGTCCCTACAGGAGTATGTTTTTGCTCAGCTGAAGGGGACACTTTGGGGATAGAATATGTCAGCTATAGAATACATCAGCTTCAAGCACAGCAACACTTGCCTGCAGCTACAAGTCTTCATTTCTGTTCTCCAGCTGCTCTTAGAGCTACCAGGCCCCTACTGAATGGGCCTGTGCCTGCCACTGAGGGTGGACAGTGAACTGGACATGGAGACCCGTCTCTGGGACAGACAGCTGCAAGGACGCTCAGGGAAATGAACCTGTCAGCTCTGTGGGAGCAGGGTTGGGAATGGGGGAGTTCAGTAGGAAGGACTTTAGAAGGAAAGGAGATAGGAGACTGAAGGTCCTCGGGAGAACACAGAAAGGCTAAATTACACAGGCTTTCACAGGGACAAAGCTACAGAACCTTCTTCGCGCATGGCCAGTAGAGCAGCTACCACCATTCATTCTGGCCACTAAACGCAGCATATGATACCTTAAGTGGTAGACGCAGCAAGGGCCATGCAGACCTCTGATTTAGCCAAAGGCAGGAGTGCCGGTCTAATCACAACGGTACCAATAGCTACCATTCTCCACAGTATTTACTGTGAGTCCCGTGTCGTGCCACTCCATAGACCACTGGATCTGCCTTGTTTTGTTTGTTTGCTTGACATTTTATCACTAGTCAAGGCAACCCACAGGCTTAGAGTCTTTCAAAGGCACCAAGGTTCTTATTTCAAACCTGACAAAGCACACAAAACAAAAAATGCCCTTCAAGCCAAAGTCTTCTGGCCATTTTCTGCTGACAAGTGTCCCTTGAAGTTTAAGGTGTGATGCCATCCTACCTTGGAACCGTAGAAGGCGGCTGTCATTTTTCTTCAATCCTTATAGGAACTTTTCCTTTTTTAAAAAGAGAAGTCAGCCTTCTCATGTAAAGCTGACCGAGTTGGCTGCTTTGAGGAAGAGACTAAATCCACACAGCAGCAACAGGAACAGCCGTGGTGGCAGCAGCCACAAGGACAGATGAATCAGCCAAGGAGGCTTGGACCTTTTCAGCAAGTAGGAAAGGTGTCCTTGGTGGCAACAAAGCCAGGACCCAACTGCATCCACTGATGGTAGAATATGGTCTGAGGCAGTGATTGGGTCTGCAAGCACTGGCACTGTTGTATACAGCTCCAGGGAGTGAGTGCAGAGTCTGCTCTAAAGTGTCAAGCACTGAGGGGTGGTAGATGCTGCTAGTGTCAAACGCCTGCTGGGTGATCAGCCCAAAAAAGAAAGAGGAGATCTTTGCAGAATTCGGGGGTGCCATTTCTCTGGTGGCTCCCACTTTGTTCACCTCTGTTCTTTGCCTGCCTCACATCTCTGAATTTCAGTGGTACTTTGGAGGAGTACCACCAATTTTAGTGGTGATCCCTAAAGCAAGGAGAAGAAAGGGGTCTTCTCAGGCCCCAAATCAGTATCCTGAGTGGCACAGTGACCTGGCATGGGGTGATGATATCATCATGACAGTAGTCAGCACCTTATTGGCCAGCAGCAAGCCCCAGAGTGAACACAAGCACATGTCTCTGAGTATGCTGCAGGTTTCTCCAGAGCTAACTCAGTTTCCAGATGTTCCCGACAGCCTTGTGCATCATGGCATTCTTACCCATCAGTACCACAGCCTTCCCTTGAAGGGACATGTGGGTCTGCAGATCCACCTGGAGCCTAAGCTGTCTGCTCCCACACTGAAGCGTTGAATGATATTAAGAGGATAGATGGGCTTCCAGGTTGCCTTGTCTTCCTTGGGCAGTGCCTTTAAACCCACAAAGGGTTTAAAGACAGTGTTACTTTAACAAGGATACCTGACAAGAATCCTGTAGGTTCTTACCTAGTACAAAGTCCTAGTTGTACAAGCAGATTAACAAGAGGAAAACACATCAGTCTTACGGAATTCTTTGCAGCACCCCAGCAATCTCAAGAAGGGGTCAAGCAGTGGAGGGTCATGGCCAGGATTCAGCACCCAGCCAAGGTTCACTAGCTCCAAAACTGGAGCACCTCCTCCTGATATACCACAGTCCTCCAGCCCCCACTGAGGAGAGGAGTCCCGAATAGCTCGGCATCATAGACATCTCCAGACAGTTCAGGAAGAGTGTGGACACATTTGCCTGAGACAACAAGTAATCTAACCTAGACCCCTTCCTCAGTTTGAGGACATGCATTCCCTTAAGAATAGGGGCAGTGGGGCTGGAGAAATGGCCCAGCAGATAAGAGCACTGGTTTGCTCCTGCAGAGGACCTGGGTTCAATTCCTGGCATCCTCATCTTTACTTTAGCTCCAAGACACATGTGTGTACACATGTGCTACACAACATACATGCAAACACAACACCCGTATAAAAAAAGTGTTTTGGGTTTTTGTTTGTTTGTTTGTTTGTTTGTGTTTTTTTAAGAATCAGATGAATGTGTACAGTTCCTTTCCCATCCACAGAACTTTGCGTGACAACCCTGGAGGTACAGACATCAGGAAGCCCTTCCATAGACTTGTGATTTATCTCTTCAGTAAATCATGACAAATGGGGTAACAGTGATGAATACATCTAATAGACCATTTCCACACAGGGCTTGGCAAGCTTTTTGCTAAGAACCCAAATGCTAAATATTTCATTATTTAATATATTTCAAAATTTCAAAGTAGGAAACATTATTGGCTGCAGGGCGGGGGGACCACACACATGCTACAGTGCACATGTAGAGCTCAGAGGACAACTCTGTGTGTTCAGTTCCCTCCTTCCACCTGTACATGGGTTCTGGGATTGAATTTAGGTCACCAGACTTTGGTGACAAATGTTTTTACTTGTTTCGTCCCACACAGATTGGGTCCCAAGACTGTGACTAGGGGAATGGTGGAATGAAGGCATGCAGAGAAGTGTACACAGAGAAGCTGGGGTCAAGTGGCCTGGGCTGCTTGCTGCAGAAGCCACGGTACCCAGCAGCCCAGCATGTTTATAATACACATTTGAGCCGGAGGCAGGGTTGTTATATACAGCAAACAGGAGGCACGGTTATTATATACAGTTGAACAAGAAGAGGGGTTATTACATAGAAATAAACAAGGAGGCAGGGTTTATGGTGTACAACTGAACGAGGAGGCAGATTTAGCTCATCTCCGTGGGAGAAGGCTCTGTAGGGGAGCTGGCTCCAGGCTGTAAACAGCTGGGTGGAGAATGCTACATGGACATTTTCCATGCATTGTCAACATTCACCCTTGACCTGAGGAAGGCTTGGCGTCCCTCTGAGCCTTCCTGCCTGGGAAGGTTTTCTACTCCGTGGAGCTGAGGCACTGAGGCCTTGATGTGGCCATGCTGACGTCAGCAACACCTAGTCACTCAGAACTTTGCTCACTCTCCACATTCAGCTGCTGAGCCAGCCAGGGGCTGCTGTGCAGTAGTTCGCTTGTTTGGTTTTTGAGGGTCTCACTGTGTAGCCCTGGCTGTCCTGGAACTCACTATGTAGACCAGGCTGGCCTTGAACTCACAGAGATCTGCCTGCCTCTGCCTCCTGGATGCTGTAATTAAAGACAAGCACCTCAGCAGGTAAAAGTGCTTGCCCCACGCCTGACAGTCTTGGGACCCATGTGGTGAAAGGGGCAAAGCTGCCCTCCACCTCCACAGACACACATACCATAGTATACCCAATGCACCCCACCCTCACAAATGTAATAACATTTTAAATCTAATAATAATAAGAAGATGGACACAGAAATTTCCACCAGCCTGATGACAAGCGGGTAAAAGTGTTTGCCGTGCAAGCCTGGCACCTAGCTTCAATATCCAGAACCCGAGAACTCCCAAAATTTGTCCTCTGGTCTCCACATGCACACACACACACACACACACACACAGAGAGAGAGAGAGAGAGAGAGAGAGAGGAGGGGGGAGAGAGAGAGAGAGAGAGAGAGAGAAGAGAGAGAGGGGGAGAGAGAGAGAACATTTTTAAAAGAAAACATCAGTTTTACAAAACTTGGATGATGTCATAAGATACTGTTGATTTTTGCCCCCAACGATGAAGCACATATGAGAGCCCTTTGCTCAGGGGCCATGGAATACATGTAATAGCAGGCGCCTACCCATAGGCCTTTGCTTGCTCACAACCCTGCTCTCCACTGCCCGGTGTTCACTACTTAATCCCCACAGCAACTGCATGGATTAGGCCTTGTTTCTGTCCCCACTCAGATGGGAGAAAACATGACTCGGAAGCTTCAGTTGCTCTTCCATGAAGCACTAGAGTCCTGCCCGAGCCATCCTCCAGCCTGCTTGTTTCCTGAGAGACAACATGGGTGAGCCTGGTTATGGGAAAAGGGAAGGAACAATAGATCAGGAGCTGAGGGGACACCCCCACACACACACGCACACAAACCCTCCCCGTGCCATGCAGCATCCTGGCCTGAGAGAGCTGTCATCTTCCTCCCACAGTCTGCTCTGCCTAGGTCTCTCCTCACTGGTCTGCCCAGCAGGGGAGGGCAGCTGGCTCTTGGGGTTGTCTGTTCCTGCCCCACCCCCAGCTCCAAGGCAGGAGCCCAGACCCAGGACAGCTGGCCGCCCCACACTGTTTTCCAGAGCCCAGGTTCTTTTAATTATAACCAGTTTGCCGCTCTCAGCAATTCTTTGTTTCCCTCTACTAATACCCATGAGCTGGACTCCGCCCCCAAAGCCTCCCAGCCAAGCCCTGGGTTAAAATCATTTCCTTCCCACATAGAGACCCCTCCAGTCTGTTAGGAGCTCCCTTGGCTGGCTGGGCTTTACCACAAGGCCCTCTCCATCTCCAGTTAGTTGCTAAGGTTTTGGACTCTCCCTCTCAGAAACTCTCCCAGCTTGGGTATATTACTGGAGACAAAGTGGAGTTGAAGAGGCAGTCATGTGCAGGACATGGGCTTGATGCCACACCCTGTGCATCTAACTTTGGCCAAATCACCTTCTTTTGCCAAGGAAACCAGGGATTTCCTACCCAAGAAACATGGCTGTGGACCTAGGCTTGAAGCAGGGTCTGCGCTGCCACTCCTCTCCAGACTCCAGTCAAGTTACCTTCTCTTCCAACCCTAGCTTCACTGCCCATGTGTTTAAATTGGTTAAGCACAGCTACATGTGGTGTACTGAAAATCCCTACAATTGGGAGGCTGAGAAAGGACGTGAGTTCAAACCCAGCCAATGCTACATAGCAAGACCCTGTTAGTAAATGGAACACTTCATATTTAACTCAGCCACTGCCCTCAGTGTGCTTTTTCTTTTTTCTGTTTTTTTTGTTTTGTTTTGTTTTTTTCGAGACAGGATTTCTCTGTGTGGCCTGGTTATCCTCGAACTCACATTGTAGACCAGGCTGGCCTTGAACTTAGAGATCTACCTGCTTCTGCCTCCTAAGTGCTGGGTTCAAAGGTGTGCACTACCACACCCAGCCTTTGAAAAAATATAATAATTTTAAAACTTTCATGTGCATTGGTGTTTTGGCTGCAGGCATGTCTGCGTGAGGGGGTCAAATCCCTAAGAACTGGAGTTACAGACAGTTGGTGTAATGTGGGTCCTGGGAATTGAACCTGGGTCCTCTGGAAGAATGGCCCCTGCTCCTAACTGCTGAGCCAGCTCTCCAGCTGTGGCTTATGCATCCTTAATATGTTTAGATTTTTATCAAAGTCACAAGAGGACGTAAAGTTATAGACACATGGCTCATAGTCCCTATTCTTGTAGTTTGGTTGATTTTGTTTTGTTTTAAAAAAAAAAAAAAATCTCATTCAGACGAGGCTAGCTTTGAACTTTCGATGTAGTTAAAGTTGGCCTTGAACCTGATTCTCTTCTATTTGCATCACCTGAGTTCTGGGATAACAGATTTGTGCCACCATGTCCATCCATCATTCCCTATTCTGCAAATAAGAGCTGAGTTACAGACCAGACCTCACAGGGACTTTAGATGATATTGTCTTTGGGGAGACCAGATGACAAGCCAACAACTCGTACATAAGGGCAGTGTGCTTCTGAGAAAAGAAGTGATCTGGTTCCTGTCAGTGACTGGTTTCCCCTCAGTACATTCAGTACATGGCGTGTGTGTGTGTGTGTGTGTGTGTGTGTGTGTGTGTGTGTGTGTGTTGGGCAGGAATGCCATGGTGTGCATGTGGAGGTCAGAGGACAACTTGAGTGTACTGATTTTCTCTTTCACAATGTGGGTCCTGGAGCTCGAATTCAGGTTGTCGGGATTGGCCGAAATCACCTTTTTACCTGCCGAGCCATCTCAGTGGCCCTCTTCACCTTATGCTTTGAGGCAGAGCCTCTCACTGTACCTGGAGCTAGCCAGCCAGCCAGGTCTTCCTGCCTTTGCCTCCTCAGCTCTGGGACTGCAGGTGTGAGCTTTCTTACATGGGTACTGGAGCTGGAACTCAGGATTTACATCTGCTCAACAAGCACTTTCCCAGCTGAGCCATAACCTGCAGGCCCTCAGCCCCGCAGGAGTGTCTCCTGCCTAATCTCAGGGCCTAGTCTACCTTGCTGCTCCTGTTCCTTCAGCAAACTCCATTATCTTTTGCTTCAATTATGGCAGTGGTTCTTAGCCTTCCCAATGGTGCGACCCTTTAAAACAGTTCCTCAAGTTGTGGTGACCCCCCCCAACCATAAAATTATTTTCATTACTACTTCATAGCTGCTGTTACTGTGATGAATAGTTGTATAAATATTTTTGGAGATAGAGGTTTGCCAAAGGGGTCTCGACCCACAGGTTGAGAACTGTTTAATTAAGGGCCCAAACACAGAAGAACTTGAATGACCTCCAATTCCTTCCAGGCCCCAGGTGGGCAAACAGACAGACTGAAGCACCTGGCCCAGCTGGCAGCCAGGCTCCAGGCCTGCGCGGCGCTGGCAAGCCTCCACCCTGCAGAAGCCCTTGCCTGTGCAGCCTTGCTCACCAGCGCCTCCTTGTGGTGAGATCTGAGATTGTGAAGGAATGAGCACTCGACTTCGGCTTCCAGGTAACCTGCATCCTCTGGAGGTTTCTTGGCCTCCAGGTCCTAAACCTAGATAGACTAGATAGAAGACTTTGCCCTTCTCCCTCTTGGGGTGGTAGAAATTCTCACACTTGGAGGTCATTCTCCTTTGCCCTGACCTTATTGCTCTGGGGTATTCCCCAGAGAAGACTGCTCAGACGTGGGTTTAAGCCAATAGAAAGTCTTTATTAGCCAGCCTGCGACTACACTTGGGTGTTTGGGATCCCAGTGTAGTCTGGAGCTTTTCTCAAGGTGAGCTTTTATGCACTAAAACAAACAAACAAACAACCCAACCATGTCCTAGGTTGACATACTTCAGTTAACAAGAACGGTTAGCCAGAAGCGGAACTACAGAAGCCAAAAGCAAGGGTAGTCCTTTTAGAGACTTTCCCAGAACCAAGGGCTTTGATGGACTAGATCTTTGTTTTATGTTTGTTTGTTCATTTGTTTGTTTTGTTTTTCGAGACAGGGTTTCTCTGTGTAGCTCTGGCTGTCCTGGAATTCACTCTGTAGACCAGGCTAGCCTTGAACTCACACTCACAGAGATCCACCTGCCTCTGCCTCCTGAATGCTGGGATTAAAGGCATAAGTCACTACCACCTGGCTGGACTAGGTCTTTGTTTTGGTTTTGGCTAGTGGATCTGTCTACATGCTGAGTTTTACAGCCTGAATGGTACTTCCATCATGGAGTCAGTTGTGCTAAAGGTCTGCGGACCTGTTACACTATAAAACTTAGGAAAATGACAAACACACACATCATCCCTCACACGCCCATGGGTTTATCAGTTACTTTCGTGTCTCTGTAACACATAGTCAACAGAAGCAAGTGGGGAAGAGTCTTCCCTTCATGGTTTCCAAAGTCCAGCTCCTCACCTGAAGAGGGCACAATGGGAGGAGTTGTGGTCACAGAGGTAAAGACAGGAAAGGGTTCATTCAGAGTGAGGCCAGGGCCAGCGACTCCTCGGAGCCAGAAAAGGCTTTGAAGAACACTCTTTCTGCCTATCAGTGGGGCTCAGCCCATCAGCAGGAGCATGGTCGTCCATGTCTCATCTGTGAGATTCCGTGTTGCTGACACAGACATGAGGACCCCACATAACAATCTGTATGTCATCCATATTTCTTCAGTTTTGTCTCTTAAAAAACATTTATATTTGTGTGAAAGAGAGAGAGAGAGACTGTGCGTTTTTGTACACTGAACGCACGCACACGGCCAGAAGAGGGCGTCAGATCCCTGGAAACCAGTGTTACAGGTGGTTGTGAGCCACCATTCAGGCACTGGGAACTGAATCCTTTACAAATGCAGCCAGCGCTCTGAACTCATGCCTCATCTCTCCAGCCCATTGTGTTACTTACTATTTTTATTGTGCGTCTATGGTGGTGTGGGGGTGATGGTGGCAGGTACGTGCAGGTATGTGTGTGAATGTATCTTCTGGAGCGGAAGTTACAGATGGTTGTGAGCCATCCAACGCAGGTGTTCAGCAAGAACACCTCCTACCCGCCAAGCCCCTTCCCCCTTTAAAGAAGGTCTTGTTAGGCTGCCCAAGTTAAAGGATACACGCATGACTGTATGTGCAAAGAAACTAAAGTCCCAGCCAGGCTGTCAGGGAGCACCTCTGAGGGGCAGCAGGAGGAAGGAGATCAGGGAGCATCACACTTTAGTTGATGTTTTACATGTGGCTCAGATCTTTTGCATTTGTGAACTACATGCACCATTTTGAAAATACAGTGACATTGATCTTGAAAAGGAACGGGAGGCACAAAAAAGCGTGGGCAAGTAAGTGTCCCTGTCACTCAGAAGAAAGCAGCCATGCGTGTTTCCAGAGCACCAAGGAGAATATGTGCCCTGCTTGGGCAAGTCACCTGGGACTGTGCCAAAGCTACTGGCCTGGCATCCACTTTGTAGCCTGGCATTACTAGCATTACATCCACTGTCCTGCCTCACCCGAAGTTACCCCAGAGACACCTGCTGGGGCAAGCTTTGCTTGTCCCTGAAGCTTCTCTCCAAAGCCAGCAGAATGTTCAGTTACTAGACCAAAAGTCCTTTTCTTTGAAAACTACAAAATAAACATCCCACCCCCTCCCCCCCACCCGCCATGTGCTGGCAGTCCACATGTTTATGTCTTTGGAGAGAGAAAGGAGAGCAAGAAGAGAAAGAAAAGAGCTTCAGCAACGCCGCCCCACAGCAGCTGGCACCAAGTTGGTAATGAACCCTCTGCATTTGGGGCGTTTGATTTACCGGTGGGGCTGCCGCAAGCTGCAGGAAGACTGCTGAGGGAGGCTTCGAGGCCTTGGGATACTCTCTGGAAGGATGCTGGCAGCATCTTTTAAAGTGAATCAGGCACTAGGGACCTATCCCCAGAAAGCTTCCCACACCAACCCTCAAGGCACAAGCACAAGGGTGTACAGGGCTGACTTGCAGTGTGAAGACTTTGGTCTCCCTGATGGTTTGTTAACACCTGAGGGACATGCTTCTGCCAGGGCATGTGTGTGATTTCATTTGACCCTGTGGGGCAGCAGTCACAGTCAGACCTTCTCTGGGATGTAACCAGGGAGTGAGAAGGACAACTGTCACCCAAATGCACCTTGACTACCGAAGAATCCTGTCACCAAAGGCTCTGCCTTCTCTCTCTCTCTTCTCTCTCTCTCTCTCTCCTCTCTCTCTCCTCTCTCGCTCTCTCTCTCTCTTGCTCTCTCTCCACGTGCAACACTGAAGCCAGAGAGCAGAATTTGTTCCGAAAGTCCCGTGTTTGGCAGTTTTCTGTCACTGTAACAAATATCTGAGGATAAACATTGCACGAAGGCTTTCTGGGGCTTGGAGGGTTGGAAGCTGGGCCTGTGGTCACTCAGCCCCGATGCTTTGGGCCTGTGTAGCACACCACGGTGAGAGCATGTGTTGAGGAAAAACCTGCTCACCTTTGGGCCAGGCAGCAAGAAGAAAAAAGGGGTCTGTCTCCCAACAAACCCCTTCAAGGACATACCCCAAAGGACATAAAGACCTTCCACTAGGCCCCACCCCTTAAAGGTACCACAGCCTCTCAATAGCAACAAATAGGGACCCAAGCCTTCAGCACATGGCTTTGAGAGGTATTGCCACCTAAACTGTCGCTGTAACTTGGCCTCCATGGTCAGTGTCATCTCCACAGAGGCTGCTGGAAAGAACCAGACTGGAAAAATGGGAGTGAGAAATGGGGTTCCATCTGTACCATGAGGAAGCCGCCATCCATGGTGGGTGAAGACTTTCCAGTCTGCTGCTATGGAGTCACCCATGAGCCCTGAGAAGAGGGAGGGAGGCATTTGCATCTCCCTAGGGAAGAAATTCTCATGTTCTTCCCGGCAGCACCAGCTATGGATGGAAAGGGGCAGACAGTCCCACAGCAAGGGGCAGACTCGCGGGGATGCCTGCTAGCCATGAAGCCAGCCGGCCAGGAACCCAGCTCTACAAGAGAGAAGAGGGAACTGGGAAGTGAATGTGGACCAGGGACTTCTTAGGGAGCAAGGACTTGAGGCTGCAGCTCACAGGTCTGGCTTTCCCCGGCATACGGCCTTTGTCGTGAGCTCCTATTTTGACTCTGGCTGTTCGCCTCCTGAAATTCTTCATTATTTTTCCAAGAAGAGACTCATTATTTTCATTTTGCAGTGCAGTACCCACAAATTACAATCAGTCCTGAGTCTAGCGACTCCAGCTGCTGAGGCTGAACACTTTGCCCATTGCCCTGGTAACACATACTACACAGATATGTGTGTGCACACCAAATATGTGTGTACCCACCATACATGCATATATTATTCCCTGGTACCAATATACCCTCTCAGACTTCTCCCTGAAAGACCTTTTTAATGATTTAATATTTATTTACTTTATATGCACTGGTGTTTTGCCTGCATGTATATCTGTGTGAGTGTGTCAGATCCCCTGGAAATGCAGTTACAGAGCCTCCATTGTGGGTGCTGGGAATTGAATCTGGGACCTCTGGAAGAGCAGCCAGTGCTCTTAATTGGTGAGCCATCTCTCCAGCTCCTGCATGGTTCACTTTACCTATAAATATTTACTGAGCATCATATGGTATGATGTGATGTGATATGATATAATATGATGGTGTTGAGGACAAGGAACAGTGGGACACACAACAGCCACATGGTCTCTGCTTTGTGGAACCTGAGGCCATGCACCCTGGCCTGCCTGGCCTTCTGGAGATTATTTGTCCCTTGTACCACTGAGGGTCACTGAGCACAGAGGATTCCCACCTGACCTAGGATCTAGCTCAGTTTGCCAGAAGCCTACACAGGGTATTGATTGTCGGCTTGGTTGGCAATATTCTAGAACATCTAGTGAGTCTTAGGCACAGAAGTTATAGACACCCATCCTCTCTCAGCCATGATGAGAGGAACCTTTCAGAGATCAAGAGACCACGATCAAAGGGTTTTTATGTCAGTCTTTCCTTCCTGCCTCAGGCTGTGGTAAGCGGCTGTGATACGCACATCCTGCTTCCTGCCTCTGCTGGCAGCCAGAATCTCTTCTTCAGTTTTTTTTTTGTTTTTTTTTTTTTAAACCACACTGGAGATCATGCCAGGGTGGCAGCAAGAGCTCTAATACTGAGATACCCTAGCCCTCGGTTTGGTTTGTTTGATTTTGAGGTAGCCTCAAACTCTCCACCTTTCTATCTCAGGCTCCAGTATGCTGTGCTTAAAAGTCTGCACTCATGCCGGGCGGTGGTGACACACGCCTTTAATCCAGCACTTGGGAGGCAGAGGCAGGTGGATTTCCGAGTTCGAGGCCAGCCTGGTCTACAGAGTGAGTTCCAGGACAGCCAGGGCTACACAGAGAAACCCTGTCTCGAAAAACCAAACCAAAAAAAAAAAAAAAAAAAAAAAAAAAAGTCTGCACTCATGACCAGCTCAGAGACTGACTTCTGCAGCACTGGGGCCTGAGCCCAAAGCCCTGGGCACACCACACAGGTGCTCTACCATAGAGCCCTATTCCAACTTAAACTCACCATCCTCCTGCCTCAGTTTTCCTAGTGAATGGAATTGTTGTCTTTGTCACAAACTTAATTTAGCATCCGATTTCCTTAGGTCCAGGCCATTCAGAATTCTGTAGTAACGTACCTCACCTGGTCTCAGGCACAGCCCAGAAAGTCTGGCCTACAAAACAGCCCAGCGGTTTGAACAAAAGAAGCTGGTGACTTCAGAGGGCCAGGTGGAGCTGCTTTTCCTCAGACATAAATGTGGGACAAAATGGCGAGGGCAGCGCAGCAGTGGAGTCCTGGGCCCAAGCGGCAGCAGGCCCCAGGCCCAGGCAGCAGCGGCCTGGGACCTGCGTGGTGGAGGCTGCCTGGAGGCCTCCAGGCAGCCTGTGTCACATACCGGAGGAAGGTCTCTGGTTCCAGGGGCTGGAGGCTTCGGCGGCGGCTGGCCCGGCAGGCCCCAATGATACGAGGAAGTCCTTGGTTCCAAAAGGGTTTATTGTCATGGCGGATGGTAAATGGATCTGGAAGTACCCCCAAAACTCAGGGCAGGCCTGAGTTAAATAGGGAGGGAGAAGTAGGAAGGGTCTGGGGAGGGGAGGAATGCTTAATTGGCTCCGCCCTCTGACCTTCATTAGTATGTAAATCCCTAGGGCCTGAGGCTTATACTCACACCCTCTACCTGTGCACTTTGGGAGGGGCTGTAATGGCCTAGGTGACTGAACAATGTAGGTCCATGGAGATTAGACTGCTTTTCAGGACCCTGAGTTCTGGGGGCGTGGCCGAACTCCTGCTGTTTCTCCCTGGGAGTCTCGGGGTTCTAGGCCCATGCCCACCCAAGAACCAGGATACCCTTATGCAGTCCCACACATAAAGAGTGTGCTCATGATGTCCTGTCACAGCTATCCCCCTCCCACCCTGACTTGAGGCAAGACTGAGACCCTTCTGGTCTCTGGAACCTGTGAGGTGAGTTCCGCCCTGTTTCTCATGAAAACAGCATACAGGACCACACACATGACCCATCGGGGATGTGCCTGGGTCCACACAGCATGAGGACCATAGTTTAGTTCTCCAGCACCCAGGTTAAAAAGCCAGTGCGGTGGCGTGTACCTGCCTTCCAAGAGCTGGGACAAGAGGATCCCCTAGGGCTTGCTGGCCAACCTGCCTAGCCAAATCAGTAACTCTGAATTCAGTGAGAGACCCTGCTCAAAAAATAAGGTACAGAGTGGTTGAAGGAGACACTTTGACACCAACCACTGGCCTACACAGAGAGACAGACAAACAGACACACAGACATACAGAGACAGAAAGACAGATACACACAGACACACAAACCAGAGACAGACACATAAAACACAGACACAGAGAGAGAGTAAGACAGAGAGACAGACACATACAGAAACATACACATAGACACATAAGACACACACACACAAAGACCGACACACAGACACACAGAGACAGAGACAGAAAGATAGACAGATACACATACAGAGACACACACACACAGACATACACACAGACACACACAGGTGCACACACACTGAGGCGTAGAAACCACAGTGACAGGTGGCTGAGGGCTTCCCATGGGCACTGGCCCTGACTCCCTGTGTTTCATCCCTGGAAGGCACGAGAAGCCAGGAGTGATTGTGTAGATCAGTGGCCACAGGTGTCTATACCGTGATTGGGATCTGTCACTGAGTGATGTCAAAGGCTCTAGGCTCAGGGTAGACTCTGGCTTTCCCAGAACCAACAGCTATGCTGGTCTCCTGTTCCTTAGAGTCTTTGAAACTATGTCACTCCTGAGAGATTCATAGTATAGATTTAAGCTTCCCTGGAGATGTCACTCCTGAGAGACTTCACAGAGGAGATTTAAGCTTCCCTGGAGCCTCTAGCCGGACTTCACTCACCGAATCTATGGTTACATCAGTCAAGGGCCTTTGGCACAGGAAGCTACCTATGTACCCAGCTCCTTCAAGGATGCCAGGTAGAGCCTGCTCCTGCTGTGAAGGCCTCAAGCCTTTCAGGGGACATGCAGGGACTTGGAGGAGGACCACATTTATATGCCAGGTCTACAAGAGTGTTTCTGATAACATGAGTTCCTAAATAACAGGTCCATGTGACTGAGCATCCTGACCGCACTCTGGAGATGTTGTCACAGCTGGAGATGGGCCAGCCTCCTGTTGCAGCACCTATATGCACCCTGGGCAAGCACCCCACCTGGACCACTTCTTCCAGGACAGATGGCTCATGCCTCATGGGGTCTGGGACTGGACATGTGTAAATGGTCCTTGGTGTGTTGACCACAAACACAGGGTGTTAGCCAGGGTGTAATGCTGTGGCTGCCACCTGAGGAAAATGGTGGAGAGGGACAGTCTCAGTTCCTGGATGCTGGCACTGAGTGAGGTAAAACATCACGGTGCCAGCAAGTGGCAGATGGGTGCTACCCACATGGCCAATGGCTGGGAAGCAGATGAAGAAAAGGAAGAACCAGGCCCAGGGCTGCCCATGACCTACTTCCTAACTCCACTGCCTCCCCATAAGACCTTACACCACCATCACACAACCTCTGCTGGATTAGCCCACCAAGTAAGTCAATGCCCTCAAGGTCTTCCTGCATCTTGGTAACATCACCAACTGAGGACCAAACCAGCTTAGGGGTGGGCATCATAGATCCAAGCCTAGCAGGAGGCTTGCTGAGCCACTCTCTGAATTCCTGCCCTGCCAAGGCCAGGCGGTTGCCATCTCCTGCAGAGGGACATCCACCATATCACCTCTCCCTCTCCTTGTCTCTCTGAGCCCTGCAGACTTGGCAGCCCCGACCGTTGAGAGCTTCCCAATGCTTCTGTAGTAATGGGGCTCTCCCATAGCCTGTCAGCCACTGGCCACGCCAGCCCATTCATAGTAACAGTCAGGCTAAGGGACACAGCTCCGTCGTAGGGAGCTCACCTAGCATGTGCAAGCCCTGAGTTAGATCCCAGTGCAGCTAAACAACCCTCATTAGAAACCTGACACACACCTTCAATCCCAGCACTTGGGAGGCAGAGGCAGGCAGATCTTTAGGGGTTCAAAGCCAGCCTGGTCTACAGAATGAGTCCCCAACGTTCTGCCCACTCCCCCTCAGCCACTGTCTTCCCCAAGTGCCCCCTCACTGCCCTGCTTCTGTTCATGGCTCAGACCACAGACCGGACATCATCTCCAATAACAGGCTGTAACAAGTCTCCCGCCTTCCGAGCCCCTTGCTGTCTTGCTGTCTTAACTGACTGGATTGGGCTGATTTTAGTGAAGTGTGTTTTTCTGAGAAAGTATGCAGTCCCTGATTTCACCCCCCAGAGGTGGCCCTGGGTATGCTTGGAATCACTCTGGGTGACAGGGTCATAACAGGACCCTCCTTGTCCTTCTCTGGCTTCTCATGTCTGTCTTTGTTAGACTTCCACCGCATTGGTTCCAGGGATGATGGATTGGTCTCCTGGGATAGAAACCATTCCTCAGATGATCTAATTAAACTCAGGCCCCTTCATGGGGGTCCTCTTTGAGGTCAGTCTTTGAGGGTTGTTACAGTCCCTTGAAGGTTTCCCTCAATTGTTTGGTTTTGTTGTTTTTTGTTTTGTTTTTTTATGTTTTAGTGCACTCAAGTGTGTGTGTGTGTCTATGTGTGTCTGTGTGTGTCCTCGAATATGCACATGCCTGCAGAGGCCAGAAGAAGGCATTGATCCCCTGGAACTTGAGTTACAGTCCATTGTAAACCCCCTGACCTAGGTATTACAAACTGAACCCAGGCTGTCTGGAAGATTAGCCAGTGCTCTTAACCACTGAGCTGTCCTCCAGGCCCCATTGTCTCTCTTTCCAGCCTGTAAATGTCTAGCTGGCCTGTGTCTTAGCTTGCTCCCTTCCTGGAGCTATTTATAGCAGCCTCCTCTTAATTAGTTGCTATTATCTGCCTCTTAATTGCTTGCTACCAAGATCTCCACAATTCTCACCCTTGAACTTGAGCTGTTGACTCTCAGTCCCATAGGAAGTAAGTTCCCTTGTGTTAGCTCTCCCTGCTGTCTCTCGTCAAACCTCTGCACAGCTGCTCTGCATCAGGGGCAGGGCCAGCCTGCTTCTCTCTTGACACTCCTGCCTTATAACAGGGCCATGGGTGGGGCAGCCCCCTCATGGAACCTGTACTGTAAAGGCAGCCAGGTACATGTGACCATGAGGCAGATCTTCCCTGCCCCACAGGAGACTGGGGGAGGAAAACAGTCTCAGGCTCCCAGCTGCTCTTTCCTGGACTAACATTTCTAGATTTCTAGAGCTGGGGATGAGACATGTTCATGTCGGCATCCTGCCCTTCCTGGGGAGAGAGGGAGGCTGTGCTCTGGGCTGCCTTTACCGTCATCCGGAACCTGGAGAGGGCAGAGAGGGGAGGAGTGGGCCTTGCTCTTCTGAGATTTAGTCAGGTGGTTTGTCTGCCTGCCTGCCTGCCTGCCTGCCTGCCTGCCTGTCTGTCTGTCTGTCTTAGAAGGGTTTCTCCATCCTACATGTCCTTCTTAGGACAGTTCCCAGAGAGTGATTTTGTTTTGGCAAACATTTTCACTAGCTCTAGCTGTTTTCTCTGAGGTCTGTCCTCATCCCTGTGTCTGAATATTCACTATAATCCAGAAGAGTAACAAACACATCCATCGTTGTGGGTGAGCTGTCTCCCAGGAAGGTAGATGGTTCTAACAAGACAGTATTGTTCGCCGTGTTGACAGAATAAAAGGTCAAAGCCACCACAACATCAGCTTTCCTCCCTGAGTGGCTGTGGCAAACCCAACTCAAGGACCAGGACCGTGTCTCAGAGGCAAGAGGCCCCCCACCACCCGCATGCACCCAAGGCAGGATTCCCCACAGCAAGTCAGGATGCTGAAGAACAGCTGGGCCCCAAAAGCTGTGTCCCCATTCGAATACATGGACCCTGGGAAGGATTCCTTATCTGGAACAATGGGTGCTGGGTGCTGGGACTACAGGTGTGTGCCAGCATGCTCGGCTATGACTCTGCCCTCTCTGGGTGTCTTTCCCCTTTCCTTTTATACTATTGCGTGTACAGACAGATGTAATTAAACGGAGGATCTGGAAGTGAGAGGGTCACTTCAGATTATCTGAGTGGACCCAAGGAAAAGGACAGCTCTTTTTCAAGAGGCACCAGAGGTCATGTGTGGTGGTACATACCTTTAATCCCAACACTTGGGAAGCAGAGGCAGGTGGATCTCCATGAGTTCAAGGCCAGCCTGGTGTACATAGCCAGTTTCCAGGCCAGCCAGTGATATCCTGTCTCAAAAAATAGCAATGTGTATATGTTTGTAGTGGTGGGGTAATATAAGTAGCTCCATGAAAGGAGCAAGCCAGGACACAGCCCGCTAAACGTTTAAAGGAAGGAAGGAGACAACTGAGAGCTAAGAATGGCTCAGCTAATGGTTAAGAGCATGTGCTAGTCTTCCAGAGAATTCCAGGTTAGCCAGGGCTATGCAGAGGGCCACGGGGCTAAAAACCAGAGGGCTGGCACAACAGCTCAGCAGCTAACGTTTACCACACAAGTCTGACCATCTGAGTTTGATCCCTAGGACTCACTGCAGAAGAAGAGCACTGACTCCCACAAGCTGCTCTCTGACCTCCATCTGTGTGCCAATGGCATACTTACACCCTCCCACACACTCATAAACCCCCACCCATATACCCCCCCACATCCATATATTCATAAACCCCCACCCATATACCCATATACCCACTGACACACACACACATATACCCCCAAGCACCCCCATGCACCCAGTCATACATGCATACACCCCACACACATGCATATACCCACATGTGCACACATGCACCCCCCAACCATGTACACCTCACACCCATATACACATGCATGTGCATGCACAGATACACAAAAAGGAAAAAAGAAAACGGGAGAGACACCCCCGAGGAGAAGTTCAGAGGCATAGCTGGACTACACACCTATAGTCCCAGCCCCAGGAGGCTGAGGCCGGCAAACAAGAGTTCAAGGGTAGTCTGGGCTATATAGCCAGACCTTGTGTAAAAAAAACTAAAGACGGGGTGTGATGAGGCCACAAGCCAAGAGATGCCAGTTTAGACTGCTGTAGCAACATGCCTTCAACCAGCAATTTAGAATCAACAGAACTTAATGCTCAGGTCTGGAGGCTGGACGTCCACGACCTTGATACCAGCAGACTCTCCATGTAAGGAAAACTTGCCCCATCCCCACAGATGGCGCCTTTTGGCAATAAGAACTCTCTCTTGGGCCTAAGTCCCAAAGTCCAGGCCTCCTATATATGTTATAATATGTTGCACTGGGGATTAGATTCAGTATTCAGAGAGAGACAAGTGTATTCAGTCCCTGGTACCAGGGCAAGAACCACAGGACTAGAGGAGGCAAGAAGTACATGTTGGGCAGGAGAGATAGTTCAGTGGCCACACTAGTGCCTATAACTCCGGGCCCAAGGGATCCAAACCTGCTTCTGGCCTCCATGGGTTACACACACACACACACACACACACACACACACACACACACACAATTTAAAAAAATAAAATAAAAGACTGGATGCTCTCTGGCCCTAGCAGCCCCTCAGAACCTCTGTTTTAAGCCTGAGTGTGTGGTAACTTGTTATATTATCCTTAGGAAATTAGTGTCACGTGTATAGACACACCAGTGTGAGGATGTGTGTATACACTCATGGATGTGTGCACTGTGTGTGCATGTTTGTGGGGGCCGGGGGCTGATGTTGAGGTCCTCCTCCTTAGCACTCCATGTTATTTTGAGAGTACTGAGTATCCAACCTAAGGCCCCGTGCATGTAAGGCACCTGCCGCTGAGCTCCAGCACATGCCTGGCACGTATGAGCAGTGGGGAGTTACATGCATGTGACATGGTAATGGGGATCTTAACATAGTTTATATGGGACAAGCTCACTATAGTGAGCTGGTCGTTCCTGCTTCATGGCATGTTCCTGAGTCCAGGTCTTTGTACCTGTGGCTTTTTACTCAGGAATAACGGTCTCCTTGCTGTGGTTAATCTCTCATTCTTCAACTCTTGGCCTGTGAAGGTCTCCTCTGTACCCTTCCCAAAGCCCTGGCACCTGACTTAGGCAGGTGCCCCCCTTCCCAAAGCCCAGGCACCTGACTTAGGCAGGTCTTGCTGGTTGCTTTCTGCTGTATCCATCCCAGTTGGCCCTGAGCATGTGTTCCATTACAGTCATCTGCCTGGTTTCTCTCAGATCTTGCAATCTGCAGCTGGTCACACAAGCTTTCCACATTCGCCACACAGCACCTGTGCCCGCCTGGGCAGCCGTAGGATGAGTGAGGACAGGCCCTGGCGCCAGGGATGATGCCCAAGGCCACAGAACTGCCATTGAGTCTCCTCGGATTCAAGCCCACCACATCCCACCCAGCAGCAAGATTTCCAAGCTGTCATTAATTCGGATCCCACACCCATGATGCTTAAAGAGAAAGCCACTCGGACGGACAATCTGGCCCTTTGTGGAAACTGTGGGAGTCTTCCTGACCATAGAAGCCAGCCTCACATCAGTGCTGTCTCAGAACCATGAGCTCAAGAAATTAAGGATTCTGCAGGCGTGCTCGGAATCTCTGGGCCCAGCAATTAATTCCTTGGAGATTAAAGGATTGTTGTGTTTCTGATACATTATTATGCGGAGTGGGCTTGCTGTGGATTTCAAAACTTGAACCAGAATCCTCATTAACTGGGACCTTTTATCTGTGTGCAATTTCTAGAAGAGATGGGTTAGGAAGTGAGCTGGTGCCTCCCCCACCACATTCCACGGGTGTCCTGATGCGCACCCAGCCGGCGTTCTCTTCTGAGGATGATGTGACCATTGGCCAGCTTCCTCTAGCTTTACTGGTGACAACCAACTCTATCTGGCCTCCCCTTCTTCACGATGGCTCCATCTCCGTGATAGTGACCGTCACCATGTAGAACAATGAGCCCCAAAGATGGCCTTTGGAGCCACTGCGTCTGGGGAGCTGGAAGATCAGAAGGAACAGACTTGCATTTTTGTGAAGCCGCCCAGGGGCTGGACCCAGTGTGACTGCATTCTATTGCCCATGGTGAACAGGCTCTGGCCTCTCCAGCAGCAGCCCCCTCCTGGGATCTATCTGGGGGACACATAGGGACTCCCTTGGAGCTTCCATCCTGACTGCATTGACAGGATTTCATGGGGAGCGTCTCTGGAACCCTCATCCGATGCTGGCTGGGCTACCTTGAAGTTACCTTGGAAGCTTCTGGCATTTTAGCAACTCCTGTGCTTTGTCACCTGGGTTTAAATGCCCAGCACTGGTGCACACAGCTGCTGCCTCACCCCAGAGAGGTCAGGCCTGTGCCCACCAGCCCAGATGGCTCCCAGACCAAGAGCCAGGTGGCTGCTCTTCCAGCTCCTTCTATATAGTGGTTTTCCTGGAATTCTGCCACCTTCATCTAGAAACTTTGTAAACAGAACAGGACCTGGGTCAGGGTGCCAGGCATCACTAAGAAAAGTATCCCCCGAGGGAGAGTGCCCCAGAGAATCCTGTCCCTCAGCTTCCTTCCTCCGGGCACCTATGGTCTATTTTCCCTGAGCCCTCCATCCAAGAGCATCACGGCTCCCACAGCCCAATGTGGCCAATGCTGCTCCTCGACCACCCGTCTCTGCTCTTAAGAAAGAGAACCAGCAAGGACGGACCCATGTGGAGAAACTAAGCCCTCACTGCTTCCTAACAGGAAAGTAAGAGAACAGCCAGAGGGTGCAGCACACACTCACCTTGTGACTCAACTTCATGACTGTTGGCGTACCCCCAAACACTGAACATAGGACCTCATCGAAGTCAGGCATGCTGATTGCCGGAGCTCTGGATCACACGGTGTTTACACCACACCATGTTCATGGTACATACCTCTTAATAGCTAAAACGAGAGGCAATCTCAGTTTCCACCCACAGATGGATAGCTGAGATGTATCTCATAGCCATACCATGGACCATCATTCAGCCATAAAGAAAGTCTCACTCACGCTACAGCATGCGTGAGCAGGATGTTCTGCTGAGCAAAACAAGCCAGACACAAAATAAGTACTGTATGAGTTTGCATCCTGGATCATAGTAACTTATGGATAGGGTCAGCAGCATCTTAACGTGAATTCTATCACCCTCATTTTGAAAAGGAGATGACCAAGACAAGCAAGCAAGAAGCCTAATGTGACCCAGCCAGTGGCAGGGCCAGGATTCAACTGGAGGCCATTGACTTGGGGGCTGGCTGGCTCTCGGCACTCTTCCTGAAATCCTGCTCAGAGCTACTGCCAGGGGACAGCAAACAGGCTCCAGATGGCTGTTCCCCACTCACCAGGCTGGGCTCCATTGAAACCCCCAGCCAGCTTCTAAATGTATCCCAGCAGGCTGAGCTGGGAATGTCTGGGGCTCCCCTGCTGGGGTGGTAGGGACAAAGGAGGCCCTGGCCACACAGTCTGGGACGGTCATGGGGACTTGGAAGGGCTTGCTCCTAGCCCTGGCTTCATCTCTTCTGAGGCCCAGGCCTGCTGCTGCAGGTCCTGGAGCTTGGGCCTCACACGAGGCTCACTGGAATCCTCCTACAACACAGATGGGAGCTTCAAAATAGCACCTTTAAATATTTTTAAATTTATTTCTGATTGATTTATTTTTATTTCATGTGTATGGGTGTTCTCTCTCTCTCTGTGTCTCTCTCTGTTCGTCTCTCTTCTCTCTCTCTCTCTCTCTCTCTCTCTCTCTGTGTGTGTGTGTGTGTGTGTGTGTGTGTGTGTGTACTGTGTGCATGCAGTGCCCACAGAGACCATCAGATTCCCCTGGACTAGAGTTACAGATGGTTGTGAGCCACCATGCAGGTGCCGGGAGTCAAACCCGGGTCCTCTGGAGGAGCAGCCAGGGCTGTTAATGGCTGGGCCACCTCTCTAGCCCCCTTACATTTATTTATTTGGTTTATTTATCTGTTTTGTTTTAGATAGGGTTTCTCTGTGTAGCCCTTGCTATGCTGGAACTCTCTCTGTAGACCAGACTGGCCTCAAACCTCAGACTCAGAGATCTGCCAGCCTCTGCCTCTGGAGTGCTGGGATTAAAGGCATGTGCCAACACTGCCTGGCTACATTTAATGTTTTAAATTAACATGTAGAACAATGAGCTTCACCTGACAGTTTCATACTTGTGTATCATTTATCTTGTTCTCTTCTCTTATTCCCTCTCCCCTGTCCCCTTCCTCCCCCAGACAGCCCCCTTCTTCTTTCCTGTCCTGTGTATTTCTAGCCAGATCTGCTGCACAGATCACATGTGGCATTTGTCTTTCAGGCTTTGTTCACTCCTTGTGTTGATCCCAGGTCTCGTCCTGGATCATTTTCCTGCAAATGCCCTAACTTTGTTCTTTATTGAGTAAGAGAACTGTGTATCACAAGTTCTTCACTCACCCACAGGTGGGCTTCCAGGCTGGCCCCACATCCTAACTGCTCCGAGTAGAGAGGAGCAGGATAGATGCCCACGCCCGCTGCTGCAGATTCCATCAGGAATATGCCTGGAGTTGTCTCTGGGTCATAGGAGGGCTTTGTCTTTAGTTTTCTGAGAACCCCGCTCATTGGTTTGCACACTCACTCCTGTTCCCTCCAGCCCTGTGCAGGGGTCCACAACCACATCTATGCCTGTCCTCAATAGCACTTCCTGTTCATTCTAGTTGTTCTTAGTCTCCAGCTTCGGAGGCTGGGAGGCTGAAATCAGATGGGCAGGCATGCTTGCTTCTTGAGTGTGGGAGAGCAGCTATCCACTCTAATCTCCTGCTTTCTGCTGGTCCCGGACATCTTCTCCCTGTCTTCTTGATACTGTTCTACCCAGGCCTGTGTCCATGTTTAGGGACAATCATAAAGAAGCAAGGTCCCACCCCCACACTGGTTAGCCACACAGGCTCTGAAAGGAGCCACTTGCCCAACCTCACAGCAAATCACTCCTGGTTAGTTTGAATTACCCCAACCCAAACCTACTGACACCTCTCAGAAAAGTGTCAGGTTTCCTGAAACCCCTGCCACCCAGGGCCCTCCCTCCACCTCATCAGCTCCGAGGAGGAAGAGAGCTCCCAGGGCTGCAGTGAGTTAAAGGCACCGCTTGTGTTTCCAGTGTGTGTGTGTGTGTGTGTGTGTGGCGCGCGCGCTCAAGGGCATGGAGAGGCATCTTACCTTGGAGAACTGTCTGGAGTCTGCTTCCTACAATGGGTTCTGATCACAGACTGTCATTAAGTGTGATGGCTTACAGGAGCAGGAATGGATCCTGAGCCAGCCCAGTGGGGACTGTCATCCCAACATTTTGGAGGCAAAGGGAAGAGAATCAGGAGTTCAAGGTTAGCCTGAGCAACATAGGAAATTCCAGGCCAACCTGGGCTGTACAAGACTATGAGTCAAAAACAGACAAACAGAGCTGGGATAGATCTCTGGAAATTCTGGAGACCAGAAGCATGAAATCAGGAGTGACGGCTTTCCCTCTGAAAGCCATGGGGGAGAATTCTTCTGAGCTTCTAGAAGTTTCTTTTAGCTCCAAGTGTTCCTGCTCTGTGGTTTCATTACGTAAACTCTTGCTTGCCTCTTCTCACGTCCGCCTCATCTAGGCCTTGCTGTATAGCCCACCCTACATGTGAACTCCCGATCTTTCTGCCTCAGCCTCCTTTGGGCTGGTTCACAGATATGCACCGTCGTGTCTGACTTGTGTATCTCTTATAAGGACACACAGCCTCATTGTCCTATCTTCAAACCTTAGTTATATCTGTTAAGATCCTTTACCAGAATAAAGTCGCAGTCACAGCATCTTCGGGGGCTCTATCCCATCCACCTCACCTCCCCCATCCAGCACCATCATCCACTGGCCACTGGGTGGGTCATCTTCCACTGTTTTCCAGACTTTCAACCCTGATAGACAGGAAAACTGACTCATGCTCCATGCCACATAGACTCACAGTGACTCCCAAGACTCCAAGAAATGACCCAGACTTCCCTCCAGAGCCCTCCCGGCCTGGTCTCCCATGCCCGGCTCTTCTCACTTTCTACTTTTGCAAACGGAATCCACGTTGTAGCAGGTGCCAGCTGGATACGATTTATGTGTTTGTTTGGTTTGGTTTATCCAGACAGGGTTTCTCTGTGTGGTTCTGGCTGCCTTGGAACTCGTTCTGTAGACCAGGCTGGCCCCAAACTCAGACATCAGCCTGCCTCTACATCCTAGGTATTAGAATTAAGGGCATGTGCCACCACCACCGAGCTTCAATTTCTTTTTCCAGTTGAATTGTGTGACTAGCACCTGCTTTTTCTACATTTTTTGCTATGTTTGGAGTTTTTCCTATTTTGTGAGCCTGTATCTTGAGTGTGCATCAGAGAAAGATGAGTCTATTTTTAACTTTTAAAAAAATTGTTTTTTAAAATCAATACAGGGGCTCGAACCCTTGGGTCTATACATGGTGTCACTAAGCTATGCCCTCAGTCTAAACTTATTTCTTAATTACAGTGTAAGTCATATCACAAATAACAAATTGGAAATAAAATATTGGCACAGCCATAATGTCCATGGGAACTTCGGGGCCCTTCCCCTCAGAGGTTCCTTCTTCACATTAACTGACAGAGTGTGAAGCAGCCACTAGCACAAAAATTGTGGCAACCCCTGCCCTTCGCAGAGGAGGCCTCGGTCTGATTCTGCGTGTGACTATGAAGGGTATCATTCAGCACAGATTAGAAATAGAACCAGCTTTGATTTCAAAGAACAAACAGAATCCAGAAGAAGGAAGCTTTTCACTGTTTGGGGCGGGTACAAGAGTCCTCAAGCCAAAGCCCTGAGGCAGCTTTAAGGCAGGATGGATGGCTTGTTGGAGACTCACTTTCTTGTATTTGTAAAAGCTTCTCTAGTGACATTATATTGACACCATGTTTTACCAAGAGAAGATTCTAAGTAGCCACTGAAAGATGACTGTGGAAAAAGAACGATTTCATGAAGGTCAGCAGAATCCAGCCAAGAGGGTGTCTTATTCCTGAGGACTTTCCTTAGAACAGGTTGGTCAGGAAGCAAGCTGGAGCAAGGGGGTGTGGGGTGCTCAGTCCTGAAGGGAGGAACAAGAAGGCGCAGAGAGCGCTGCAAGGCCCTGGGTTCAAGCCGAACCACCCAATAAAGGCTTCTCTCTGACTCTGTGCCAGGTGTGGTGGCAGACACCCGCCTCAGCTGTCTGGAAGGCCTGGTCTACATAGCGATGTCTAGGCCAGCCAGGGCTAACATAGGGAAGCCCTGTCTTTAAAAAAATAAATAAAAAATTAAGATTAAAACCAACCAAACTGAAAAACCCAAAATTCTGCTCCATTCCTGATCTGAAAGAAAGCCGTCATCGAAAGATTTAGTCTCCTACTGCATAAACACCCACTGAACTGTGTGCTTCATTCCCAGAAAAATGCTCTTTAAATTTTTTTTATGTGCCTAAAAGGTTTTTGTTTTGTTTTAATGGTTTTTGTTTGTTTGACTTACATTTATCTGTGTACTACATGCATGCAGTGCCCTCTAAGGCCAGAAGAGGGCAGCAGATCCCCTGGAACTGGAGTTGGAGGTGGTTGTGCGCCCCCACGTGCGTGCTGGGAATCAAACCTTCCTCTGGGAGAGCAAGCACTGTAAGCAGCTGAGCCCCCTCTCCAGCCTCCAAGCTTCTGCCCTAAACAGACCTTTCCAGTACTGATTCTCCAGCATTTTAAAAGGAGCTCTGCTCATTCTAGAAAGTCGTATCAAACAGGAACAGGAAGCTCTCCTGTGTGCTGCCTGGCATGCAAGAGCCCCCGTCCCACTCCTTCACCCACAACAGACAACACCTTCCGACTCTCTAAAGACGGCTGCTCTGTTCTCAAAGGCATTTTCCAGGAATGGGTCAGAGTGGAGCAGAGCGGACGGCTAACGGTTCTGCCTGAGCATGAGCAAGCCAACGCTCCACCTAGTGGCAGGGTTTGCTAATTGCAGGCAGAGAGCTCGCTTCCTAGTCTGGTTTGTGAGTGCTGGGGTGGAGTGGTTTGTGTCTCTAGTTCCAGTGCTCTGGGAGTTGAGGCAGGATAGCGAGTTTCAGGCCAGCCTAGGCTACATGAGTTTTCCTTACTTTGGCCAGTAGATGTGCTTCAGGAAGCAGTGGCTAGGAACTCAGACTCCTGCTCAGTGTTCTTCCCAAGACTACCCAGCTGGCCTTTTTATGTTTCAGTTTCTCACTCTATACACTACATGCAATACACTTTGAGCTCCATGTGGACAGTATTTCCTGAGCACCTTGGCCCCTAGAGGAGACCTATGTGCCTTATTCAAATGTTCCTTGTAAATAAGTAAGACCATTGAGGCTCAGAGAGGGAAAGCACTTTGACACAGGCCACACAGCAAAGAAAACACAGGTAAAACAAAACCCTTCTTTTTAACCAAGAGGATCCCAGGCTGTCATCTATGCTGGATTCCTCTCTAGTCACAAGCCACCTTTCTTGCTGGAGTAGTCCATGGCAGGTCAGCTGTGCCTGGGAACATTCCTCCAGGACTGGCTATAAGCTGCTCAGATAACTAACAAGCCATTGCTGATGGGAAAGGAGACAGGCATGGGCACAGTGCAGGGGCTTGGGGCTAAATCCAGGCTGAGACTGACCTGGCACCCTGCCCAGCTAGTGCCTAGCCTGGCGCAGCTACTATCAGCTAGCCTGTGACCCACTATTCCCTGGCCCCCCTCTCCAGCACCAAACCCCTCCTCCCAGGGCTGCAATTAAGCAACAGTACCAGATAAGGGCTCCAGCCTGTACCTTGGAAGGCCAACTACCCTGCTTTGGCTCTCCTGTCCCCAACATTGTATCCTCCTCTGGTCTTGATGCTCAGTCTTCTCTCCCCTGTGTCCTTCATGTCTGTCTCTCTGTCTCTGTCTCTATCTCCATACCCCATCTGGTCTGTCTCCTCCCCTCTTCCCATGACCTCTACCCACTCTCTTCCTTTTCTTCCCTCCCTGGATCCAGGGGAAGGAACCAGTTCTACTCCTCCAGTAGACTTGGAATAGGAGAGAAGTCCTGGCCAGGCTCTTGGGGACACATCCTTTCTGTTATCCACTGTCCCTCTCCTCCCTGCTTCCAAACAGGCTCTACCCAGATGAGTCCTGAGTGCTGGGGACTGTAGGTCAGGCCTGCTGGGGACCTGGGGAAGGCAATGCCCCACCTGCCCCATCTGTCCCAGGGCTCCTCACAGGCTGCTGTCACTGGCCACCAAAGCCCACAAAAGTGAGATTCCCCCCTCCTCTCTCTCTCTCTCTCTCTTTCTCACACACACACACCTGCTTGTGCCAGCACAGGACTGCATCACAAGGCCAAGAAATAGAAGATATAATTAAAACACAGAACAGGGGCTGGTGAGATGGCTCAGCAGTTAAGAGCACTGACTGCTCTTCTGCAGGTCATGAGTTCAAATCCCAGCAACAACATGGTGGCTCACAACCATCCGTAATGAGATCTGATGCCTTCTTATGGGTGTCTGAAGATAGCTACAGTGTACTTACATATAATAAATAGATAAAAATTAAAAAGAAAAAAACCATACACACACACACAAAACAGGTTGGATTCAGTGGTGAGCTGAGGGGAGGAGACAGGAGCATGGCTGGAAGCTCCAAGGCCAGCTTGGAGTGCATGGCAGGACAGAAACAGAGTGACCTACCTCACAAGACAGAGGGCAAGGACTGACTCTGACCTCCACAGGTTCCCTGTGGCACACAGGCAACCGTGGACATGCACACACACACACATACAAACACACTCAGGGAGTCCTGCACTTTCCTTTTGAGTACTGGGTGGAAGCAGGACTTTGCCCTTGCTTTGGCCCAGCTGCTCTCTCTGCCACTGGTGTTTGGGGACCAGGTCTCACTGTGTGCCTGATCTTACACTGGTGTTCTTGTGCCTCCAGTCTCCCAAGTACTGAACGTTTGACTCAGGAGGATTTAAGCACCACGTTGTCTGGTGGCTTCCGGTGAGCAGGTCAGTCACTCCATGGGGAGTTAAGACCGGATGCTTAGATGCTCCGGATGCTCGGATGCTCAGATGCTGCGATGCTGCTGTCAGTATGAGCCACCTGCCTTTGACAGTAACATTGTTTTATCTGTAGAGATAGAAACGCAGTGGGGGTGATCCGCAGATAGGGGCTTGCTCTGCCTTGCTGTGGCAGGAGTTATGTTCGCTGACACTTGTCAGCATGAAATTGCCAAAACCAGCCCCACCGACATACAGCACCATATCCACTGTGTTATTGCCCTGACGCCCTCACAGGGGACCAGAGATTCTGGGACCTTTGATCACAAGACCAGTGCCCCATCCAGAGCTGTGGCTAACCACGCGCCTTGCATTTCACACCTCGGAGGCTGTGCTGCATAATTCCCAGCCCCCACCCCCAAGAGAAAGCTGGCAGACCTTCCCAGGCCTGCCTCCAGGGTGGGATGTTTCTTGTCTGTACCTCTGCAGTAATCCCCTCGTGACTGAATTCCCCTCTGCGCATGTGCAGGTTGACCCTTCTGTATGAGCCGCAGTCCCTCGGTGCTTTTCAGCTGTAGCTGCCTCCATCACTTTCCGCTCACCTCTTATTTTGTTGTGATGCTGGGGTAGAACCTAGGCCTCCTCCTGGCTGATTTTAAACTCAAAAAAATCCTCCTGTTTCTACTTCCCAGGCTCAGGAAGCAAAGACCTATGCCCCCTTGCCAGCTTTACCTTTTGCTCTAGACAGAGTCTTGCTAAGTTTCTGCCTCTGCCTCCGAAGCAGCTGGGATTACAGGAGTGTGGCATCATGCTAGGCTCTCCTTGATCTTTTTCATGGTGGTATAGTATTCCCAGAGATTGCCCCAGTTGCCAGCCTCTTGGGTTGGGTATTTGGGATGTTCTGAGACTTCTGTTGCTACAGCCAGTTCCTTGTGTCCTTTGCAAATCCAACTGTGAGAAACTTCTGTGAAATGGCTGGGTCGTGGGTGTACAGGTAACGTCTTTAGTATGCACTGATATGATTCAAAAGGAACACCCACGAAGGTGACTTGTCCCCAAATCCTTGCCATCACATTTTTTAAAAATAAATAACTAACTAAGACCCTGGCATCAGTTTTGCAAGAGTCTATCTGACTGTGGTTTCCATTTCTGTTTAGTCGTCGGAGGCAGGGTCCCGCTGTACAGCCTGCTTTCTCCAATGCTGCTAGGCCTCCCCAGTTTGTCCTACTGTTTTCCTTCTGCATAAATTTAAATCCTTCTTCATTCTGAAATCACCATCTGCTCACAACTTCATCAATCAAATATTATTGGTTGACAGGAACTTTTTACATGTGGAGAAAAAGATTTATTTATTTATTTATTTATTTATTTATTATGTATTTATTTTAACAGCATCTCATCTGTAACCCTGATTGCTCTGGTACCCTCAGAGATCCACCTGCCTCTTCCTATCCCTTTAGAGGGATCCCAGGAACTGGAAGGTCAGAGACAAGGTGAGAGGTCACAGAGAACAAGTTCCTGTCCACAGGGTACAGGCCAACTACAGCAGACCAGACGACAGCCAGCCCCACCCACTGGAGAGGAGGGGGAGAGACAAGGTCTGGACACTGCCCATTCAGCTATCCCTCTGCCTCAGCCTCCCTAGGTCAAGCCCTGGGCTAGGATCCATGTCTCTTGTGGCTTGTCTACCTAAGTGACCCCTTGAGATGACACAGACCAGCCCCAGGTAGCCAGAGCCACTGCCAGAGAGCAGACTCCTACCCAGGGAGTCTGGGAGGGTCAAGGGAAGCCAAAGCTGTATAGCGCAGACAGATGAGCGAACACTCTGGACCTGCCTCCCACGCTCCTATGTGAGCTGACACCAACAACCTGGGGTCCTCTCTTTAAAGCACCTCTCTTCCCGTGTGTCTGTCTCTTTTCCTGTTTCCCGCTTCCTTTCTACATGTTTCTGGCTGTTTCATTGCTATCTCTGCTTTGTGGCTTTCTTCCTTTTCTTCTTTTTTTTCCAGTGTGTATATAGGGACTAAGATGGGGTCTCATGTAGCCCGGGCTAACCTTGAACCCTTGATCCTCCCACCTTCATCTCCCAAGTGCCAGTGTTACACTCTCCTCCTCCTCCTCCTTCTCCTCCCAGTCTCCCCGTTATTTTCTGCTGCTTCCAGTGATAAGAACCATCACTCACAACCACCTACACCCCCCTCCCCGGGGAGGGTCAGGTGAAGGCCTCAGGGCCCACTCAATGCCACTTCGGATCAACATGGCAGCCAGCAATTCAGGGCCATCTGGTGTGAGCATGGCCTCTTGCCTGCCCTTTACTCTTGCATATCCAGCTAATTTCCGGGAGCCATGGCCTCCCTTTGAGCTGCATCCAGCAGGAGGGGTCCTGACCTCATTGGAGCTGGGGTTCACACACCTTTCCACACTGCAGAGCACATTTCTAGGCCCCTGCTCAGGCTCTGACTAACCCTGCCAGCATCAACTTGGGATTTAAACCAGATGGAATCTCAGTTAATGCCCCTTCATCCCAACTTTAAATATCATTAAATATATCAGTACTCACTTGATTAACTACTATTATTATAAATACATGCTCGTGCTGCAGTATGGGCGCACGAGAAGCTCGTCTCTGCTCAAAAGACTACATAATGAGACCTCCTTAGTCCACTCTCAAAGGCAGAGTGGGGTAAAAAGAGAAACAGAGTACGGAACCCCAGGGAGGCAGGGAGGCAGACCTATGGAGAACTCAGACCAGACAGAAAGACATGGGCAGTGTGTGTGCGTGTGCGTGTGCGTGTGCGTGTGCGTGTGCGTGTGACATTGTTAAGACCTCCCCTAAATCCATCCCTTCATAGTTAAGAAAAATGAGTCACAAGAAGTTCCAAGTCCTGTTACCCCCATCTCCCAGATGGAGAAACTGAGGCTGGAAAAGGCCCTGTAGATGACTGAGAGCCCCCACCCCCCATTTTGGTGCCCCATTGCACAAGGATTTCTTGTGACTTTTACTTTATCACCCTAGAAGGCCCAGGCTGCTTCTCTGGAGGAGTCCAGAGAAGGGCGGGAAGCCTCCTCAGTTCTAATTTACGATTTCCCGATTTCCCGACAGTTTCCTTCCCCTGCCTGCTAGCCTCAGCCGGGTAAGAGCAGCTCGCTCACTGAGCACAAATAACTTTGGCAGGGCAGCCTGTGGCAGCCGGTGGGCTCGGGAGTTCTCCCACCCAGCCAACCAGAAGGCCTCCTCTGCCCAGCCCCAGGACACAACCAGCCCTCCCTGAGCGAAGGTGTGAGCTGGCACTTCCCCCAGCCTGGGGGATCTAGAAGGCACTGCCTTTTTCTGAATAGCCTTTGATGGTAGATATATAGATATAGATATAGATATAGATATAGATATAGATATAGATATAGATATAGATATAGATATAGATAGATATAGATATGGGGCCTGAACGCCTGGGGTTATGGGTTGCTGGGGACAGACACTCCGGGCATCCTGAGCTAGGAGGCTGTCTCATGGGACACACTGGGAGGAGGGCAGTCCCGAGCTGAGGTCCAGATGGAGTTCCCAGGGGAAAGAGGCCATGGCCCAGGTTTGTTTGGGACAAAAGCATTTCCTGTTTGGACAAGGCTGGGTGGATGGCTGCTCCCCACACCCCATGGCCAGCTCCAAGAGGTTCCTGTGTGTGTGTCCTGTGGTCTCTCAGTGTGTGGACCCAGCTCCCTGCCTGTCCACATGTGTTCTGTCCTCTTCGGCCTCCAGATGGAAGCTCAAGTTTGTGCCAAGTTTCCTCACCCCAAGGAAAGCCTCCTGTGGGACTTGACTAGAGGAGAGAATACTATTTGATTGGTAGCACGGGGCCTGCCTACCACTGTCCAGCAGCCCTGAGCCTCACACCTGGGGCAAACTGCTGCCTCCCGGGTGGCCAAGCCTAGCCTGTGGTCAGGCTGGGGACAGAAGAAGCTGCTGTCAAAGCTGGCAGTTATGGTCTGGTTTTGGCAAGCAAGGAGACCAGGCTCCTGGAGGGAAGCTTCAGCCACAGGGACAAGCCCTAAGACTCTCTCAAGACACTGATCACTCTCCCCCCGGGTCAGTGGACGCAGAAACCTCCAGTAAACCCAAAGCCCACCCCTGAGACGCATCCTGCCTTTCTGAACCTCTGGAGTGAGAGCCCACTGTTCACTATCACCTCAGCTTCTGACTCCTAAGACCACCTCAGGGAAACAGAGGCTGTCTCACCTTCGCAGAAGAGGGGAAGGGCCCTGTCTCTGGTCACACAGCTCTCAGCGTGCACAGAACAGCTTGGTTGTGTTATAAATCAATATTCCAGACTACAGGTTTCCAGCCTCAGTAAGTCAGGCTCTTCACCATGGGGAAATAACGATACGAGCTTTTTCTGAAAGGGAACGTGGTCACCTTGAGCTGCAGGGAGCTTCTGTGCATTTGGTGATCCGTTAAGGAACCTGGGCACCTAACTTACAGGAGTGTTGCAAAGATACTGCTAACAGCGGTGCTGGGCCTTCCTCCTGGCTGACTGCATGCACTGTAGCTTGCTCTCTGCAGTGCCCCTGGGTCATGGGGTTCCTGGCACTTCAGACAGACCTGGGTCCATCAGTAGAATGAGCATTTAAGGGCAGACTCAAGATGCTGATCTGCTTGGAGAAAAACAGGGCTAAGTTTGGAAGTATAGACCAGGTCATAGGTTCAATTCCCAATACTGTACAAAACAAGACAAAAACCCCCAAGGCATAGCCAGGGAGTCAAGGGACTGATTGATTGATTTAGTGTCAAAAGACAGCACACACCAAGTGCCAACAATGTCAGTGAAGGGAGGCAGGTAGGTACCCCTATGGGGCCAAGTTAGGCACGTGGCCACGCCCTTGGAAGGAGTTGGGAGATTTTGAGCCATGATCATCTGGACATCATAAGCCTGTCCAAAGACCTACAAGGACCAAACAAGAATCTGAGGCTCTGACACGGGGAGGACTTGCATAAGCCAGAGTGGGCAGAACAGTGAAGAGGCAGGGTTTGAACAGCACCTATTACCTGGCCTCTTGGAGACAGGGCTGGGGTCTGTCTTCCTCTATAAAGGACTCCAGTATGCCCTAGCCCTGACTCTAGCCATGGGTCCAGGAGAAGCAATCCCCGGGAATTAGACTGGTTTTGTTTCCTTGCAGAGATGGGCAAGCAACCACATGAATGGCCCCCTAGCACAACTGAGCTGGGCAAAGGTTCCCTGGCCTAGGCTGCTCACTCCTGGGGCTAGTAGACACTCTTCTGTGACTTCCCTTAATGATGACTCTGCTCTCGGGTAGCACCCGCTACTATCGAAAATACTTACTAGAGCTGGGCACAGTATTGAACCGGCACTCAGAAGGCAGGGGCAGACAGACATCTGTGCGGTTAAAATTAGCCTGCTATATATCATGAGTTCCAGACCAAGCCAGGACTATAGAGAGAGAGCTCACCTGTAGAAAGAAAGACAACAGATCATACTCCATATTCACACATACATCATAACATACACATATTACACAAAATGATATGCATGCACACAAGCATCTCACACATGCATAATCATGCTCGCCACACAAACACATACATTATTCATTCAAATATGACATACATAAGCAAATACTGCCCATGCTCACAGACACATCGTGTACATGCAGATCCAGCAAATACATGTATACAGCGCCGTGCATGCACACATTATCCATGCACACAAATAGTCTATCATGCAGAGTCTGCATAGGCAAATTCCTCACACCTGCTTTGCCTCGTGGAACACGCTTGAGTCCTACTCAGGCCATCGGCTCTCAGTCAGTCCTTACCTTAGGGAATGGGAAACTGAGGCCCATACCAAAATGCTGTCTACACGTGTGTGTAAGAGACCCAAACACTGAGATGAGGGGATTGTGGGTCTAGCATGCTCTGGGCCTTAGTGTCTTCCTGTAAAACAGGTATAAGGGTTCTGGGTCACTGCACTTAGGGGACGCCCAAGGAGTACCTGGGCCTCGGGTTTCTCATCCGTAAAATGGGCAACTTGGCCAGCCCAGCAGGGAGTGATGAAAGCTCCAACCAGAGCAGGATGTATGGGGTGAGATGCCTGGGACAATGGCACAGCTCCCGCAGGAAGCCTGTGTTGGGTCTATGGGAGGATCCCGTGTGTTTCAGGAACCCGGTTCTGCAAAGATGTCAGAGTGTGTGCGTCAAGAGGCGATCGCTCAAGAGTGGTGGGTTCGTGTCCTGGCAGCGTTTGCGGGGGTGAGGAGCGCGGGCGGCCAGGGCCTCAGTTTCTCAGTGTGCCGCTCAGGTGGGCACCTGGAGGGCGTCCTGGGGGGCGCGGACGGCTTCCGGGTTGGCGGGGGCGGGGGGCGAGGGGCGGGCGAAGCCGAGCGCCCCCGCCCTGCTCCGCCCGGAACCGGCTCTGCGCGCCCGCGGCTGCGGCGGGGACGACAGCATGGCGGCCCGCGGGCCTGGACGCTGCTCTGCCTCGGGCTCCTGCTCCCGGGAGGCGGCGCCGCGTGGAGCGTCCCGGGCGCACGGTTCTCGGGTCGCAGGTAAGTCTCCCCTAGCTCTGTGCAATCCCAGCATTGGGGTAAGGGAACCGGACCCCTGCTCCGTGCAACCCCGAGACAGGACAGGGACCTGACCCCAGCTCCGTACAATCCCGCGATTGGGACAGAGACCCGACCCCAGCTCCGTGCAACCCTGGGACTGGGACAGAGAGACCCGACCCCAGCTTCGTGCAACCCCACAACTGGGACAGAGACCAGACCTCAGCTCCGTGCAACCCTGGGACTGGGACTGGGACTGGGACTGGAGGGACTGGGACTGGACTGGGAACTGGGACTGGGAACTGGACCCCAGCTCCATGCAATCCCGGGACTGGAGCAGGGACATCGGAGGCAGTCCGGGACTGGAGCAGGGCTCCATCTCTCATCTCTATACCACAACCAGTAGGAGCAGGGACTTGGCATGCCGTGCGTTGGAGATCCGGCTCACCTACCTCTGTGTGAAAGAACAGACAATTCCCCTACTCCTGAGACCCCTAAGGCCCCAGAAGGTGGACTCATGGAATGTAACAGAGCCCCCCAGAACTTCTGTGAGTTTGACCCAAGCCCCCGTCCCCTTCATGTACATGTAAAATGCCAGGGTCACCCTTAGGCAGCCCTTCAGAAATCTCCTCCCTTTTCCCCTGTTACTGTCTTTTTTTAATGTCCTGGCTATTTATTTCGCTCAGAGGAAGGACTGGGGTGGAGTCTGCACAGTGGGTCAGTGTCAGAGGCCCCCTGGACCTGGCATTTGGTTGGACCTCCCAACAGCATATGACTCTGGCCGGCTTTTGTGGAGTGTTTCCCAGGATCGGATCGGGTCCTGTGGAGCCCATTCTAGATAGAGCCTTCAGGACTGAAGGATGTAGGGAAACTTGTCCCCATTCAACAGAGAGACACACTGAGACTAATGATGGCTCATGGTGGGTATTCATGGAAGAACTGGGATTCAGCTTCCCTTTCTGGTCTTGATGGCAGAGTTTGAACCTGCCCTGGCCCCTGCTCTGCGTGCAGCCCCTGCCCTGTCTCCAGGACAGACAATGTGGACTAGCCAGGCCTCTTAGGCTTTCAGTCCATTCAAAGGCCAGTGAGGCCCCACCCCCCTGCGGCCTCACTTCTTTCTTTTTAGAAGTTTTCCTTTCTCAGTGGTCAGAGGCCAGCAAACCCCTGGGAGCTAGCAGAAGCAGGTGACAGTCCAGGGGTAGAAGTGGCTGAGGCAGCAGAGGCCAGAGGAGCAGTTAACTGTCTGAGATGGGGACAGCCGTGTGGCAGATGCCACAGCACCCCTACAGTGTCCCAACCACAGCTGGTGTGGGTTGGCACTTTTCCTGCATCCGTTGCTTCTAGAACCTTCCCAGCTCCATCCAAGGCTCCTTCTCTTATGCTGACTGTTTTATAGAGAAAGAAACAAAGGCTCAGAGTAGGGAATTACCTGTCCCACTTCACAGAATAAGCCCCTACATAAGAGGGATTAGAAATTTGGGCTTCCCGGGGTCAGACTTGGGGTGATGGATGAGATACCCATCTCAAGGCAGCCCAAGACCACAGCTTCCATGTTGAACTCCGTGTCCCCGGCTTCCTGTGTGGGAACTTTGCCTGTGGGCTGGTATCTGGGCTTCACCGGGGTCTGTCCCTCTTTATAGAATGCTGTCCCAGCAGTCTGTGTCACAAAGCCCTTCTTCCAGCAGCCCACTCATACCCATTTTATAGACACAGAGACTCGTGACCATGAGCCTCAGTTTCTCTTTTGCTGTGTCTGAAGGTCTGTTCTGAGAGTGAAGACCAGCACAGGCCACGACCCAGAGCCCCACTGTTCCCACCTTGAAGTAGGGTAGGGACCTAAAACTGGAGTTATCCGTGGTCCTTGACTGTCGGGACCTCCCCTCATGGCCCTGTCCCAGCATCCTGGAGACAGCATGGGGATGTTGCACCCCGTCAGCCCTCCCTCCACTTCCAGCCAGGCGCCCCAGGCACCCCTTGGCAGCTGAGGGACTGAAGGCAGAAAAGAGGCTTTGTGCCTGAGGAGGGGGAGGCCCGGGAAGGCATCCAAGGGCCACCCCCAACCCCAGGAATGTGATGAGGCTTTGAGCCCCTACAACTAGGGTGCCCAGGGGCTGTGCAGAGCCACCTTGGATCACGTGACTGCTGCCAGTCCACATCCCGTAATAGAACTGCTTCCTGCCCCTGTGACATCCCTCCCCGCCTCAATCCTATTTCTTTGAATGGTCCAGCATTCACAAATCCCAGCCCTATGCCCACATGGCTAACCCTAGGCAGGTGCCTCCCCTCAGACCCTCAGTTTCCCGCTGTGTAAAACTCATGGAACCTTGTGAAGATATGATGCTGGTGTCCTGGGTCTCTAGGGAAGACCCTGTCCCCGTCCAGCTGGGCTGTCGTCTGCCATGGCTGACTGTGGCACCCAGGCCAGGAAGAATGGACGGTCAGAGGGAGGTCGAGCACTTTGCATGGAAGCCATTCTGCTCTCCCCATTTGCAGATGGGTACAGCAAGGTCAGAACTGGTCAAGGCCATGTTCAGGGAAACTGTCCCACCCCACCCCCACCTCAGCCTCAGTTCTTTGCTGTCCTTTTCATAACGGCCCTTGGCCCCTGGCCCGCTTGGCTGCCTCCTGCAATTAGTTCCTATCACTGTTCCGGATCGCAGCCCTGGGCCCTGTGGAGACAAAGTCCCCTGGGCCCCTCGCCGCGGGAGTGGAGGGCGGTGTGTAGGTCCACTAGAGAGGGTGGCTGGTGCCAGCCTGAGCTGGTCTGGCCTGTTTTTTCCCTCTCGGTGGCCTCTGGAGGCTCTGGGGGTGCTGATGGGCCAAGGTGGGGGGCATGGGATGGTTGTGTTGTCTCCTCCCTGCCCTGCCTAGCCCTATGTCCAGCTCGACCTTCACCTGGCTCTCACTTTATCACTGACTACACCTCTGGGAAGGAAGACCTCGGGATGGTAGGGGTGTCGCTCTGAAAATCTTGGGTTTTGAATTCTCTGCCCAGCCCACTGTGTTCAGTCGTGCAGTCAATTAATAAAACCCTGAGCAGGCCCCGGTTAACTTCTGTACCGACTTGGTCCTTGGTTTGCCTTCTTCCCCCACACTCATGGGAGAGAATATGGCTCAGAGCTACTGTACCAGTGTGGACCTTGAGGTTAGGACTCGAAGGATGAATAGGAACTGCCAGAGTGAGGGGGTGGAGCTCTGTAAATAGATTCTGAAGATCAAAGTGGGAGGATGGGGCAGTAGGCCACGTGCGTTCTCAAGAGTGTGGGCAGCGTGAAGGACGGAAGCCACAGGGCTTGGGGACAATGCAGAGCCCTGGTAGACTGAATTCCATGGCAAGCAGTGACCACACATGATAGACGCTTTGCAAAAAAAAAAAAAAAAAAATGCTTGCACAGACCACTGAGATGGCTCAGCAGGTAAAGGTGCTTGCCACCAAGTCTGACAAACTGAGTTCAATTCCCAGGACCCATATTAGAAAGAACAAACTGATTTCCACAAGTTGGCCTCTGACCTCCTATGTACATATTTAGGCATGTGCGAGTGTGTGTGTTCACACATACACATATACATGTAAATGCACACACGCATGCATATACCCACACACATACACATAAATACATACATACACATGCAAATGCACATGCAAATACATAGACATATATGCACACACATGCATAGGATGTATACATTCATATGCACAAGCACATATATGCACATACATAAATTAAATGTAAAACAACAACAAGAAAACCCTCCTGATAGTCCCTGAAAGTGGGCAAGGGTGGGCCTCAGGCTTATGCTGTGGTCTGTGAGCTTGACCACCAGGTGCTGACCTTGAGCCCCACCTGGTGAGTGTCCCCTCCTCTATAAAATATCTGGCCAGCTACTGGCTCCAAATGTCCTTCCTTGGGATTAAGGCCAAGTTCACCATGTAGCAAATAACTAAGAACAGCATGAGACCTTTAATTAAGGGGGAAAAAAGGTTCCCTCTAGGGAAAAGGACACACTGCCCCTAGCCTAGTCCAGAGCTGGGGGAGGGGGTGTTCACATGCATGTGAATCATGGATGAGTGTGCACAGACTCTAGTGCATGTGAGACCCTGCCAGACCTGCCTCTGCCAGTTTGTGCATGAGCGTGCATGTGTGCATGGTGAGACTATACGGCACTGTGTGCTCCTGTGGAAACATGCACTGGACATGGTCTCTGTCTGTCCACAGGGTGTGTGTGTGTGTGTGTGTGTGTTTGTGTGATACATTTGCATGGTGGGCAGCTTTTCTACAGGAATATGTTCTCTTGTGTGGACCTTGATCTTTGGTACAAATCCGTGTGCTTTGTGGGTCTGTGCATGTCCTTGCCTACACATTTCCAAGCATTTGTAGGTGCACATGCCCTCGAAAGTGCTTCTACCTGTGTGTGCACACAGACCCCCCCAAGCTGTATGTGTGAGCTTACATACCACAGACGATGCTCATCCTGTCCTCAGGGCCCCTGAGCCTCGGGCTTCCACTCTACCCAGATGATCCTCTCTCCCTTCCTTCGCTTGGGAGCCCTGGACCAGCCAAGCGTTGGAGTCCCCGTTCCCCTGAACTGGATGTTAAGTTTTACACACTTGGAGGCAGGTGCTTGTGTTCCTACTTTCAGAACACAACCCAACAGCCTCCAGGCCAGCTCTAGGGATCTGAGTCTACACAGTAGAGACTTGTTTTTTTCTTTATCTTTTTTTTTTTTTTTTTTTTAATCTCTAAAGTTATTGTATGTGTCTGGGTTTGGTGATTCACACCTTTAATCCTGGCATACTGGAGGCAGAGGTAGGTGGATCTCTGCAAGTCTGAGGCCAGCCTGTTCTACATATTGAGTCCCAGGACAGCTAAGAGACCATGTCTCAAAAAACAGCTATATCACATAGTCTCTCTCTCTCTGTCTCTTTCCCTCCTCCCTCTCCTCTCCTCCCCCCCCCCTCTCTCTCTCTCTCTCTCTCTCTCTCTCTCTCTCTCTGTGTGTGTGTGTGTGTGTGTGTGTGTGTGTGTGTGTGTTGGTGTATACTAGTGTGGAGGTCAGAGAACAACTTTGGGAAATTGTTTTTTTCTTCCACCCTTATGTGGGTTCCAGGGATTCAACTTTGATCCTCAGGCATTTACAGCTGAGCCGTTTGTCATTCTTTTTTTGTTTTTCTGAGGTGGGAGTCTCCTGGGCTAGGCCAAAGAGACTCAGCCTCCAGAGTGCAGGAACTGCAAGTGGCATCAGCGTGGCTAGGACTCCCATGGACGAGCCAGCCATATCCTCCCTTGCTCACCTCACTCCCTCACCTGCTGTGGTTAACAGCCCATCCCCTACTCCCCTTATCATGCAGAATTAGGTAGCTAGTTTGTGCTCATCCCTTGTCCCCCTCTGTGGATTCGAGAGAGGTCAGGCCCTGCCTCACCGATTCTGATGTCCCCTCTGTGGGATAGCCCTAAGCACAGATGACCGACACGTCTGGATGCCAGATTGCACACACTGGGCACTTGCTGCATACTAGGGTTATTTAAATGGTTCTCTACTAAGCCAGAAAGACGTCCCTTCATTTTAGAGGGGAAACTGAGGCCCCAGGAAGAGAAGACAGCATGTCACCAGGCTGAGGCACAGAGCCAGACTTGAGCCAAGGATGTAGAGAGCCAGGCTAGCCTTTGATTCTGTTCCAGGGGCATTAGTTCCATCTCCTTCCCGTGTTGGTTGAACATGGTCCATGGCTCTGTGAAGGTCCCAGCCTGGGAACCTGCTGACCTTGGGCTCCAGGCCACAAAGAGCCTCTGCTGGGGAAGACAGTCCCTGCTGAGAAAGGCCACCTGACACCATCTCCTCCTTCCTGTGCCCCAGCAAATTACCCTGGGCTCCTGACCTCAGGCTGGGCTGCTGAACACCTGGAATGTCCCTGTCCCCCTCCCTGTACCAGCTCAGTAGCCCCCCACCGCCACCCAGCTGCTGTACCTCTACCCCACCCCCAGGAAGAGAAAGCCTAGGTATGTGAGGCTAAGGAAGTTCCCCTCATCTCTCTGAGCTTTGAAGAACCAGCCAAGGTGAGGGAAAGTCCAGGGGAAGCTGATGGAAAGAGGGAGGAAGGCTTGGCAGGAGCACTTTCTGACCCAGGGAAAGGTGAGTATTGTCCCAGTGCTGGGAGTAGAACAATCCTGGACTAGCCTAAGCAGCTATAAGACCATGACAGAAGGCTAGACCCCCACAGGCTAACCTGCGAACCGGCTGTCACACACAGTCAAGCTACAGAACAAGAGCCCTTCCAGAAAGGTGCATGCGTGTGGTTCCAGAGTTAGGAGGCAGAGGCAGGAGGATCGTTGGGACCAGCTTGGTTACTTAAAGAGATTCTATCTAAATAAAGAACAACCAAAAATAAAGTAGAGAGAGAGAGACAAACAAGTGCTTTGCTTCCACGCAAGCGCTCTACTTCCGTGCATGCGTAGATAGGTGTGCGTGACCATAGGATAAATGATCCTTGTCAAACTGCCACCTCTGGGGCAGAGCGCTGTCCATCTCAGACACGCGTGACAGCCTGCTTGGGACACTTGCTGAGCAGAGCTGTGCCTGGCCTTCTGAAGTTCTTCATTTATGTACTTGCATCCCTATGTAAGTCCCATTTCTTACACGGGGAAGACCGAGGGAGGCTACCGTGGTCTCTGTGGGTAGCTGCCAGTCATGGCTCAACTCCAGTGGACCCCACAGCTTGCTTCTTAATCCATGACTGAAATGTTTCTCCTAAGAAATAGGTGAAGATTCTATAACTTTGAAAAGGTATGCGTCAACTGGCAGAGCAGTAGCTCAAGGTTGGAGAGCAGACAGAGGAGGCAGAGGAGGAGCAGAGCCCCAACGACTATACCCTGCCCCACCCTGTTCCTGCAGCTCGTCTCTGAGGCCCCCTGGGAGGCCCCATCTAGGGCCATGGAGTTCACCCTTGAGCTGCAGGCTCTGTAAAGCCACCACCTAAAAGACACAGAGAGCCCACTGGTCTCTTTGCCTAGAGACTGAGGGCTCGGGAGAACACATGGGCTCCACCCATCCTCTTGGTGTCCTGGGCCTGCCCCTTGAGCCTCCCTCCTGTGGGTTTGTCTCAGGAACTGGTGCTCCTACGTGGTGACCCGGACCGTCTCCTGCCATGTGCAGAATGGTACCTACCTCCAGCGTGTGCTGCAGAACTGCCCGTGGCCCATGGGCTGCCCTGGGAACAGGTGAGTGGAATTGTGGTGGGGCAGAACACTGGCTCTCCAGGTTAGGGCCCAGCGCGGGGAAGGCCTGGTGATTGCATGGGTTCCCCGGGAAGGCCAGGGGCCTCAGGGTGGTGGGACAAAGGCGGCTTTGTTTAAGGAGGAAACTTCAGGTCCTCTGCATGGAGGGCTCATACTAGAGCTCTGAGCAGCACAGTTAGGGCAGGCTAGCCCAGCCAGCAGTGGAAATCCAGACCCTCATGGCCATGGTGTTTAGTAAAGAGTTAAATCCAAGAAGGAGGTGGAAGAGGGTCTGGGAAGCTCTGGCATTGTCTCGTGGGTGGCACCTTTCCCACAGCGGGAACGGTAGTGGCAGACTCTGTCTGAGCCAGGGTACCTGGCTTTTCTTTCAGCTACAGAACTGTGGTGAGACCCATGTACAAAGTGATGTACAAGACGGTACTGCCCGAGAATGGAGGTGCTGCCCTGGACATTCAGGGGTGACCTGTGAGGAAGGTAGGACCTGGGACCTGGGACCTGTGAAGTGCCTACCATGCCTACGACCGCCTTAGGCCCTCTTTATGGTAACTGCTGCCTCTTGGGGCCCAGGAGATTCTCGTATCTGTTGTGCCACCTCCTTTTAAGTCATGCCATCCCAAGCTGTTTTTTCTAACTTGTGCTAGCCAGTTTTCCATCACTGTGACAGAATACTTCAGGCAATACATTTACAGAGCAAAAAGGTTTTTCTGGTTCACATCTTGGTCTTAGGGTCTCAGGCCTGTGGGCGAGGCGCATCATGGCAGGAATGTATCACATGGCTAATGTAGAAAACGAGAGGGTGTGGGTGCCTGTGCCACTGTGAGCGCACATTCTCAGTGGCCTAGAAGTCCCCTGTTCGGCCTCACCTCCATTTAAAAAAAAAAAGTTTCTTGTAGCCCAGGTTAGTCTTGTACTTTCTGTGTAGCCAAGTATATCCTCAAACTTCTGTTCCTCTTTCCTCCATCTTTCAATGCTGGGATTATAAGTGTGTGCCACCATACCAGGTGCTTCCTGCATGTTGGACAAACACTCTAGCAACTCAGCTGCACCCAGCCCATAGGCCCACCTCTTAAAGGGCACACAACAGTGCCTACCCCAGGACCATAGTTTCATCATCTCAGCCTGTGGGGATGTTGAACACTCCAGGGATGCACTAGAGAAATCCATCCAGATGTTGCCACAGGATAGCATAGCCCATGGCATCTGGAGGCCAAGAGCTATCTGAGCCTTCTAGGAAAGGGGGACAGTGCTCCATGCCCTTCAGAAGAAGAGACTAAGGCCCAACAAGTTAATGGACACCCAGAGCAAATGGCAGAGTTGGAACTCAAACCCTGTGTGCTTGGTTCTGTGGTCTGGAGTCTTTGAGGTACACTCAACCATGTCCCATCCAGGGGTACCCTTTTACACATTCCCCATCTACATGTTAGTTTGGGGTGGCTCAGTACTGGAGCCTGCAGCTCTCCCTGGGCCTTCCTGTCTCTTGGGCTGCTGGGCTTTGGGCTGCTTCACTGCCTGGCTGAGCCCACAGCAGCAGAGGTAAAAGGGTCAGGTGCTTCACTCCCGGGGATAGTGGTACCAGGGATAGTGGCCCGGGAGCAGCCTGAGAACCTGGCTTTAGAGAAGGCCCCACAGCACACGGTTGTGTCCAATTCCAGAATGGGGATGCATAAGTGGGGCTCTGCATCATGGGAGCGAGGAGCTGAGTGAAGCCCCGCCTCCTGAGGACAGAGAAGTGGAGTTAAAAGGCCCACAGTCCATTGAGAGTTGATAAGAGTACTTGCCTAGGTATACAAAGCTCCGGGTTCCATCGCTAACCTAGCGCGAAGATAGAGATAATACTGGGCCCAAACTGATGGAAAAACAAGATAGGAGAGGATTTCACAGTTCCAAGACAGGGGTCTCCAGTGGAGCTGAAGAGGAATGGAGTGGCCATGCCCTAGATCAAACTCCCTGCAGAAGGAACTATGCAGTCAGTGTGGGAGACTAGGAGCCTGGACCAGTGCCCCCCCACCACCAGTAGAAGGGAAGCTGGAAGGTGCCCCAAGGGTAAAAAGGAAAGCTGACTGCTAGGGGCAGCTGCCAAGGAGAGCACAGGGGTACTGTGGGCAAAGCCCAGGCTGTGGGAGCTCAGGTGAGGCCTTATCAGACAATGGCTACTGTATCCCTGGGACCTGGTGAGCAGGCGAGGGAGAGGACATGTGTGGGCAGTGTGGAGGATGTGTGCCAGACCACTCTCAAGGGCTACCACTCCCTCTGTGAGGCCTTCAGGTCCCAGCCTGGAGACAGGGTGCCCAGAGCTTCCTGGGCAGGCCAGCTTCACCACCCACTAGCTGTGAAACCTCAGCTCAGAACTCCCCAAGCATTGTGCAAGAGTCCTGGCCTGCAGGATGGTAGTCTAAGCATGTGCCTACCACAGTGTGTATGTGTGTGTGTGTGTGTCTGTGTGTCTGTGTTCTGTGTGTCTGTGTGTGTCTGTGTCTCTCTGTGTGCAGTGGGTAGTGGAGGCAGGGCATGGTGGTGCACACTTTTAAGACCAGCATTTAGGAGACAGAGGCAGGCAGATTTGTGTGGGTTCAAGGCCAGCCTGGTCTACATAGTGAGTTCCAGAATAGCCAGAGCTATACAGTGAGACCCTAACTCAAAACCAAACCAAACCAGGGTGTGTAGAGTCTTTAGTAAAGGGCACCAGACTGTTAGGTGCACTAACAGTAGTCTGGATTCTCCATCTGAACCTCAGGGCCCCCACCCGTGAGACTGTTGAGTCTGAGAATGGAGTCTGCCTCCTCTGACTGGAAGCTGTGCCTGGCTGCATGGTGGTAGATGGGACAGCGGCGCTGTTCCCACCTATGAGGTGGAGCTAAGGAGTGTAGATATCCAGCCCAAATATTCTGGAAAACTGTTCTGGAAACAGGGGTTGGGAGGCATGGGGACAGTTCCAGCCCGTCCTGGCCTCTGCCCTTCCTTCCCCAGCTGCTTCCCCTGATGTTGGATGCTGTCACAGCTGTGACATGACTGTGACATGACCCTGGGCCCCAGAGCTCCATCACCACCAGTGGCAGGGACTGGAGCAGCCGCAGAGGAAGGCAAGCACTGCCGTTCTAGATTTTAAAGATAGTGAGCAGTTGTGCCTGGCATCTTTCACATATTCCAGACAAGTGTCTCACCTGAGCTGGGGGTTCCATGTTGGAGCCGGGTTCTCAGTCAGATGCTCAGCAAGTGAATTTACTGCTGGTGGGCTGGGCTGGTTTCTATGCATGTGGAATGGGGACGCTCCTGCTGTGACAGTGAGTGAGAACAGTCTCAGTCACTGCTCATGACTACCAGTGAAGGTCCCATATTACAGATGAGGACTGTGAGGCTCAGAGAGGGGAAGGGACCAGCCTGGGCTCACACAGCATAAGAGAGCTAGAGTTGAGATTCACCTATCCTTTAGTCCTTCCAGGCTTTGGGAGGAAGCAGTATGGCTAAAAATGACTTGGCCCAGGCATATCTTGTAGAAACAGTGGAGAGAAAGATCCAAGGTCAAAACCTACTATGCCGGCAGGGCAGGCAGAGAGCTGGCCCAGTGCCAGGGCCCTGGCTGGAAGGGAGGAAGAGTAGCAGTCACATCCCTTGGGCCAGCACCTGAAACTGTGCAGAGGGTGGACATCACTCTGCCGAAGGGCTGCCTGCAGTCCTACTGTGCACCAGTCCTATAGTCCAGATGATAAAGCTAAGGCTTTCAGAGGAGGTGGGCATGTAAGTAGTGTAGCCGGATTCTCTCCAGTGGCATCCTGCCTCAGCCCTTCCTGCAATGACAGTGGCAAGGGGCAGGGAAGCCACCACTGTCCCCTGCGGTGTCACAGCGAGGCTCAGACAGGGGACAGCTGTGGGCCCACTCAAGTCGGGTCAAACTGGCTCGGGAGTGGGTTCTGTGCTCTGCAGCAGCGTAGCTGGAGACGTCCCAGGGAGCATGCTCAGACAGGTGGGGTGCTGTGAGCACCCCCAGATGGAAAATTGGAGAAGCTGGGGCTCACCCTCCTCTGTTCATGTCTTCCCTGGAGAACATGGGGCCTCTGCTTCCCTTCATTGCTTCACTGTCTTCCAGTATGTCTGTCCTTTCCCTATCTGGAACCCCTACAACCTTTGTTCTCCGTGGCGGGAACCGGAGATGGACGTTTCCTTAGCTATCACAGCCCCAAAACGTCGGAGCAAAGTGAGGCAGGTTATGGCCATGCCCTTCCAGGGCCCCTCAGCTTCTTCACTTCCGGGGCTGGGCACATCCCACACATGTCTGTCTTGTGCCAGCCAGGTGCCAGGTACAGTGCCAAACCTGTGCTTTGCTTTATAGGTTGAGTCCTGAGGGCTAAATATTGTGCCATCCCACCCATGGCCACCACCCATTACTCCCATTCCCTTCTGGAAGACTCAGCCAACCCCCCCTTCCGGCTGCTCCACCAGGGTACTGCCCTCCTACATTCCTAGAACACCCAGCTTCTTCACACCACACATACCCTGTGCCCGGTGCTCACACTGGCCTTCTCCCTGCACTCTGTGCCCTTGACAGTGGCTAGCTCGCCTCTGTGTGGCCACCTTGGCACTCCTAGGGGAGGCTGACTCAGCTGGCCACTCTCTGACAGCGTTGACTCCTTCAGCTCCAGTGCCTGGAAGGGGCCTGACGTGAAGTGAGTGTATAAAAACCGAATGAAACGTGCCTGCCCTGAACAGGTCAGGCACACAGCAAGCCTTCTCAGAGGCTGCCCAGTTGGGCTGGAGGGTTCTTAGAGCTCACAGCCCCAGCTCCGACCCTAAGCCCTGGCTTAGACCACCGGCTGGTCATCAGCAAATATTTACATTTGCAAAATAAATTCACACAGGAGACATGACCTAGCTAGAAAGGCTACGGCCACTCGATCTGTGTGGTCACCAACCCAGGTGGGCCTGGACGGTCAGATGTGAACAAGGAAGCCCCTCCCTGGGCTCTGCTCTTTGGCAGAAAAGAAAAGTTACAGGGTTGAGGGAGCCCAGAGACCCCCCCCCCCCAACTTCTTCCATCCTCGTTCGCCGTTCGGGGCAGGCTCGGAACCCAGCCCGCTCATCCTGCTGTATGAACTGGGCAGAACCCTCCTTTCTGGGTCTCAGTTCTTCTGTGCCCTGACATGTGGAAGATCACTTGGAACAGGAATGGGACACAGGGCTAGGGACTGCAGACACACCACCAGCCTCAAAGGGGCCAGCACACTGAGCTATGAGCACTTCAGTGGGACTTTGGCACTAGTGGGAGATCTGGGCTGACTAGGAGGACTTCCAAAGGAGGTGACATAGGAACCATAACTGTAGGAATTAGGCTGGCAATGTACACATGTAGATAGTTGGGGACCTCAAGGTAGTAGAGGTGCCCCAGAGTCAGGGTGATCCATGGTTCAGAGATATCCTGGGATAAAATGTGGGGTTTAGAGGAGGTTTTCAGGGCAGGGAGGCCTCAACTGTGAGCCTGCTTTAGGGTCTCTAGCCAAACACCAATGAGAGGGATGGAATATCTTCACCATAGCAGGCCAGCCCCTACCCACAGCATCTGTACTAAGCTGTGTACACTAAAGGGCCCTCTTACAGCAAGGCACGTCTCTGAAAGGGTTTTTGTCTGTTTATCAGAGCTTGGGAGGTTTGACTGATTTCTGTGAACCCTGAATGTAAGCTCAATATTTTTGGTCCTTTTTGAGTTTTATTGTTTCCTTAAACTTGCCTTTTCTTTTTTCTCTGCTTTGCTGCTTGGGATGGGACCCAGGGCCTTGCCTGTACTGGGCCAGACTCTAACGCTGAGCTGACCACGCCCTAGCCTATACTTAAATAGATTTTCTTTTAGATTTACTTTCTTTTATGAGAGTTTTGCCTGCATGTGTGTATGTACATCAGATCCCCTGAAACTGGAGTTACAGCGGTTGTGAGCCATCATGTGGGTGCTGGGACCGAGCCCAGGGCCTCTGCGAGACAAGTGCTCTTAAGCCAGGCAGGGCATGCCCTTAACGCCCACACTGGGGGAGGGGGGGGCAGGCAGATCGCTGAGAGTTCCAGGCCAGCCTGGTCTACAGAGAGAGAATTCTAGGACAGCCATCGCGACACAGAGACACCCTGTCTGGGTATCTTCTGGGGTCTGTCTGGGTGTCGGAGTTAGGGAGAGAATATAAGCGTCTTAGTCCAAACTGTCTCTCTCAGCTCCCAAAGATATTTTAAAATCAAAATTTACTTTATTTTTTTAAACATTTTATTTATATGAGTACACTGTAGCTGTCTTTAGACACACCAGAAAAGGACATCAGATCCAATCACAGATGGTTGTGAGCCACCATGTGGTTGCTGGGAAATGAACTCAGGACCTCTGGAAGAGCAGTCAGTGCTCTTAACCCCTGAGCCATCTCTCCAGCCCTAAAATCAAATTTTATAATCAACCCCTCCCTCTCCCTCTCCTCTCCCTCTCTCCCTCTCCTCTCCTCCCTCTCCCTCTCCCTCTCCCTCTCCCTCTCCCTCTCCCTCTCCCTCCTCCCTCTCCCCCCCTCTCCATTTATGCTATCCTCTTTCGGTTCTCCCTTCTCCGCCCCAGCTCCTCTGAGCATATGTTTCTGCAGGTATCCAATTGAAGCTGGAGATTTTGAGTTGAGCCAACATAAGAGGATGTAGGAACCATAACTGGATCCTCTGAAAGAATAGTGGTCACTTTCAGCAACTGAGCCTTCTCTCCATCCTCACTTAAACATTTTTGATCCTGATCCTGCAGGACTTCCTTGGCAAGTACAAGTAATCATGACATTTGGGAGCTGGAGGCACTTCATTCCTCTGCCTTGGTTTCCCCAGGAGGAAAGCAGGGAGGGTTTTAGTCCCTCATCCATGTGGCTGTTCCTGGCACCAGGGGAGGGCACCAGGGCACCATCTCCCAGTCTGTTAGAACTATGTAGTCCCGGTTCGCAGTGGCAAAATCAAAACAAGATATACGTGGGGAATGCTTGGGATGTGCAAAATCAGCGTGTGGTGTGTGGGGTGTGTGTGTGTGTGTGTGTGTGCACATGCCCATGCATGCGTGGGTGTGTGGTGCACTCACTGAACACATTAGCTGCAATGGCTTTCTCTTGAAGAGTTGTGCTGGGCCACAGAACCCACTGGGCACAAGGCCTGCTCCACAGTGGAATCTCTCTCCGTAGCACCCCTCCCCCCCATCGTTGTCCCTGTCCAGGGCTGCAAACCCCATTCTTATATCCTGTACCTGAGCAAGTTGCAGGCCTCTGGAAAGTCTGGGTAAGTCGCCCCAGCCTGAGCAAAACTCCATGTGTACATTGGGACCCGGAGCAGGGCCAGGCAGCCTCCCTGCTGGGGCTGGCCAGAGAGACCCGTCTGGGTTGGATTGCCTGCCGGCGCCTCTCATTCCCTGCCTCAGCCCACAGCCCATGTCCAAGCAGCCAGGCTGGTGCCTTATTTGGGTCTTGTCTCCCCCATGGATGACACTTCATGGCCTTAAAAGGCAGACACAGGGGGCTGGGGAGGGCAGTTACCACTGTTGGCTGGAGAGCCCCTCCAGCTGCGCCATCCACCCTCGGCTTGGCTAGCCAGTCCCTCCAGCTGTGTGGAAAACCAGGCCCATGAAACCAGACCAGGCAGGCTGGGTGCGGAGCGGGTAGGCTCATGGAACAGGCAGCCAGCCTCCCTCTGGCTTTCATTTAAAAATGTAAAGTCACTTTGGCCTTTTCTTAGCAAGCGGGGTATGAAGCGTAAGTATGACAACCAGCACAGTGTCATTACTGGGCATCTGCTGTGTACCTGAGCCCTGCATATGCACACATCACCCTCTCCTGGCCTTGCCGAAGATGAACAGAGAGCGGCCTTGCTGTGCTGTTTTACCGATGGCACAATAGGCAGGTCCGGAGAAGACAGATGACACAGATCAGAAAGTAGAGGAGCTGGGAGCTGTGCTTGTCTGTTTGCTTTAAACTCTTAGCTCTGTCACCACCTGAGGTCACTGGAAAACCTTCAGCCTTCTGTGTGGCCCCCACAGATGGCCACCCCAGCAAGCAAGCGGCCTTTTCCCTGCCTCCTGTTGCTGTGTGACCTCCCAGTGCTAATCTCTGTGTTAAGAGGAGCAGAAGTCCATGCTTGGGTAACAGCAGCACAAAGAGCTGCCTAAGGAGGCAAGGCTAGCTCAGGTCAGCCGAATCTTAGCCCACTGTCCCTCCATTGCAGGCTCCCCTGGCTTCCCGGAGCCCACGTGGTCAGGCAGCAGCATGCGACGGATGGGAGTGAGGCCTACAGCCTTCTCAGGTGTGTCCTGTGGCAGCCCCTTGGGAACCTCTGGGCTGGAGGAGATCTAGGGTAGACCCAAGGCAGTGTGGCAATTGTCCCTGGAAGCCAGCTGGGTCCAGCAGTAGAGGGTCAAGGTAACGCTTCTGTACCTCATGCCCCGGACAGACAGCCTGGGGGCAGAGGAAGGACCTGGAAGGGAGTCTGAATTGGGCCAGCCACCCCGAGACAACTGGATTTTGATAGTTACAGATCCAACTTCCCAATCTCCTCTCTGTGCTAACTCTCTGCCTTTCTGGCGTGCCCGAGGCCCAAGCTGGTTGCGTTCAAACCTCACAGCTGCCCATAACTCCCAGAAGTCCTTGTTGAGCCTATTCAACAGCAGGAAACCAAGGGGTCAGTTGGAGCCTGGCCCTGCCCAAGGTGCCGTAGCCAGGACTGGACAGCACTGGGCCTGGGTCATCTGAGCTGAGTGGGTTAATATGTTGGGCCCTCACTGTACCTTGTCACAAACTCAGGTGCCTCCCGTGTGGCATTTGTGTAACACACAGCCACAGTGAGGGCCAGAGCAGCCAGTTTGTACAGGTCCCATAAATGGCAGAGATGCTGGAGCAGTGCCTCCCTGACACAGCCAATGTGACCTGCGAGGCCTGTAGCATCCGAACTGTAGTCTATTGGTCCCCAGAGATGGTAGGCTCAGGCCCAACCCCTACTCAGTAGGAAACGACAGGACTTTCTGCCTGTAGCCGCTGGGATTGGGATCATTTGGATGCTGAGACTGATAGGACCAGGGCCCCAGAGTCTGTGCTGGGAGAAGGGAACCCCAGGTGTTCTGTCCATGTGGGGCTGCAAACTCTGCACCTCGGCCCTAGACTGTTCCCCAAGGCTTAGGGTTTTCAGGTACCTGCCTGTCCTCAGGGCTCAGGACTATCAGGGGACCTAGGATCCCTGGCCTTAGCCCAGCCTCCCCTGCCCACAGGTTGTCTCAACTGCAGCAAAGTATCTGAGCTAACAGAGAGGCTGAAGGCGCTGGAGGCCAAGGTGGGTGAGCAGCCCCCTCTTGCCCTGAGCTTCCCCTCTCCTTCCTATAAACCCCTCCATGCCCATCCTCTGAACTTCCATCCGCAGGGCAACTCATGAGTTGGGCAGACTGCTTTCCAGCAGCATGGCCTAGTCCCCTCTTGGGGTCATCCAGGTCCCTGCCCTCTGCTCCTCAGGTATCTTCCCCATGAAGCTGACGCACAGTCCTCCAGCCTGGTACACCATCCCTCCAGGAGGCCATAAAGCCCCCACCATGAGGCCCAGTCTCAGCGAGATACCTATAACATATTCCCAAGAGCAAAGGCAGACCTGTCCGCCTCCTCTCTTTGTCTTTATCCTGCCCTCCATTCCATCTTCCAGTTTGAAAATGAAAACGCCCATTACACATCTCAAGTTATCTCAAGGCAAAAAGGGTTTTAAAATTACAAAATACAATATACGAGATTCCGAATGTAGAATCAGAAAAACCTCAGAGATCCAGAAAACCAATTACAGAGACTACCTGTGCCTCAGAGAGGAAACTGGCAGCTTTTGAGGCAGGGTCTCACCATGTAGCCTAGGCTGGCCTGAAACTCACTATATAGACTCACTATATAGACCGGACTGTCCCTAACTGAGACCCACCTATCTTTTTAAAGCCTTTTTGTCTATTGTATATGGAAGGCCTCTCCCCATCCAACACGTGGGTCTGAGGAATTGAGCTCAAGTCATCACGTTCCGTGACAGGATCTCTGCCCATTGAGTTGTCTCACTGCCCCCTCTGTTTGTTGAGAGGGCCTCATGTATCTCAGGCTGGCTTCAAACTGGCTGCATAGCTGAGGGTGCCCTTCTGCCTGCACCAGCTTCTTGCTAGGATTACAGTGGATAGCACCACATCTGGTTTCTGTAGTACTAGGATCAACCCCGGGCTTCCTGCGTGCTGGGCAAGCAACTTCACCAACTGAGTATAAAACCGTTCTTTCTCTTTTCTTTTTAAATGTTGTATTTCTGTGTAGTCCAGGCTGGTCTTGAACTCTAGATCCTCCTGTCTCAACATCCTGAGTAACTGGGATTACAGCCATGAGATGTCACCCTTTAAAAAAAAAAAAAATCATGCTTATTTATTTGTGTTTGGTGGCATGTGAGGGTACAGTGTACGTGTGGAGGTTAAAGGACAATTTGGGGTGTTCATCTCTTTTACTGTGTGGGTTCCAGGAATTGAACCCAAGTTGTTAGTTTTGCCTGTAGAAGCTTTTGCCTGCTGGTCCATCTCTAACTACCCCTAAGCGAGTCTCTTTCAATCTTTTTTTCTCTAGGTTTCTGAGCATGCGTGGATATACACTGTCTCTTGCTCTGCTTTTCCTTCCTCTGGGAACTTGTCCTGATCAGATGTGAGGAAGTTTAGTAAAGTGTTAACTGTCAAGGGGAAATCTGGAGGCCAAATCCCTGAAGGAGCAGTTACATAATTACAAACCATCTGCTGTGAGGACAGACCACTATCGGTGGCCATATTTCCTTTTCCTGACCATTGGTCGGAGCTCAAAGTACTTGCAGAATCTTTGTCCTTGGTCCTGTTTGGGTGTAGGTGTCAGACTCTTTCAGTTTTCCCTGCAAATTCTCAGTGATATAGAACTTAAATTTGGTATACAGGAAGCAGTGTGTTCAATCTTCAGCATGTACACACATAGACACACACTCACACACTCTGACACACATAGACACACTCACACACTTTGACACACAGACACACACATACACACACTCATGACACACATAGACACACACACTCTGACACACATAGACACACTCACACACTCTTACACACATAGACACACACACTTGAACACACATAGACTCACACTCAAATAAACACACACACACGTAGACACCCATATAGATGCCTAGACACACACACTCACATACATAGACACACATACATAGACACACAGACACACTCCCAAACACAAGAGATACATACATAGACACATACATACACAGCTTCTCCCAGCCCCGCCCCCCACCCACCCCATGGAACTTTGCTAGCAGCAGCAGCATACATTGTGGCCAGCAGATCCCATGATCATGGAGCTCAACTTGGGTGGCAGTGGCAGTGCAGAATGGCTGACCATTCTGGTGCATATTATGAATGTCTGTCTTGAAAAGGTCACTTCTGGAAAAAAAAAAAAAAAAGGTCACTTCTGATGACATTCTGGGTCCCTGTAAGCTCAGGTCTCCACTCAGCTGGATTCTGTGACTCCTTGGGCCTCTGGACACCCAGGGCCAAAGCCTCCTGCCTGGACTGTCCTTAGTGAGCTCCTGGTGTCCACCCCATCTCTGTCTTCCTCTTCCTCTTCCTCCACAGGTGGCGGTGCTGAGTGTGACAGGGCAGACAGTGTCCTCAGTCCCAGCTACCCCTGAGGACTCTGCCCTGCTATGGGGTTCCACAGCTGCCCAGGGCAGTCCTGGAGATGGAAGCCTCCAGGGTAAGGGATACAGCAGGGTACATACCCCATGAGATGCTTTAGTTGGAAGAAATGCCCCACCTGACCCCTCATGGAGGGCTTGGTCTTTCCAGCTGTCTAGTGGACTCAACTGGAGGGAATCCAGCAGTTCTAGTTCAGGGAGGGGACTCTGGGGTCTTCCCTCCCAAACCCAGCAGGGATGCTGACCTCTGCCTAACCCCTCACTCAGGGTTTGCTAGGAGCTAGTGGGAATGTGGGGGGTGCATGGCTACTTCAAGAGAGTATGGGCTGAGGGACCAGGACAGGATGGGGATCAAATGACACCCATAGAGACCAAGCTCATCTTCTTTACTCTGCAGACAAAGTTGATCCTTTGGAGCTTCCTGGGCCTACTGGCTCCAAGGGAGACGCTGTCAGCCAGAGCCCAGTGAGGATCAGAGGCCCACCAGGTGAGTGCCCACAGGGCCGCCTCCTAAACTTCTTTTCTATATTATATCATTTGGTTGTTTTGTTTGAGACAGGGTCTCGCTATGTAGCCTTGGCTGGCCTGGAGCTTGCTATGTAGAACAGGCTGGCCTTGAACTCATAGAGATCCACCTTTCTCAGCTTCCCAAGTGGTAGGATTAAGGGAGTGCACCACCCCCCAACTGGCTCTCTCCAGCTTCTGTAGGGATCCTCCTGCCTCGGGACTCAGAGGACGCCTTCCCCAAATTGGCATAGTCAAGGTGGACAGGCCGTCCACACACCTAGCCTCTCTGCTCACCAGCCCTCCCATATGCCTGTTCCTGCCTGGGCTGTGAGAACAGCCCGATCCACTTTCTCCTGTACTTCTCTCAGCAGACCCTGAGCTAGACACTGGGTGGGGTGAGGCTAGTCTGCCTCCAAGATGGGGGAATAGCTAAGTGGGCAAGAAACATCAATGCCTAACCCCTCTGACCAGAGTTCTGTGGAGGAACCGGGCCGTCTGGGAGCCCTCTAGAAGGAAGTCAGAACAGCTTGGCAGGGATGGAGAGCACAATGCTGTGTTCTTCCCTGTCACAAATGGCCAAGAGGGCAGGCCTGTGCACTTCAGAGCCTCTGTATCCATTGCCCCACATGTCCTTGTCCTAGCCCCTCCATATGCCCACCAGTGCCTGTTCTTACTGCAGGCCCACAGGGACCCCCAGGACGCCCTGGCCAAACGGGAGCTGCAGGCATCCCTGGGAAGATGGGACCTCCAGGACCTCCAGGTCCACCTGGGCCCCCAGGGCCGCCAGCCCCTGTCGGGCCACCCCATTCCCAGGTTTCCCTGCATGGTAAGTCCCCCTTGAGTCCCAGTGGTTTGAGGTGGAGCAAATGAAGCCATCTGTCAGGTGTCAGGTGTGTGCCCAGCTTGCCCAGTTGTAACCCAGCTGTTCAGCAGGTGCTGCTACTGTCTGTTCACAGAGGAAGGACCTCAGCCTGGAGAGGAAGGTCACAAGCGTCACCCACACACTGGGGAGTGGGGGAGTGGCTTCAGACCCACGTGCTCAGAACCACCTGGCATTAGGTCCTCCCCAAGCCTCAGAGCTGGCTGCAGTCCATCCCTCAGAGTGCTGGGAAGCTCAAGGCTTAACCTCAAGACTGAGCTCAGAGCTCCCAAGGCCACAGCCCTGGCCTGTTGCTCAGCGTGGCTCCAGTGTCTTCCCCCAGCTAAGCACCAAGTGAACCCCAGGTATCTCCCTCAGGAAGCCCACATGCTGCTAGCGTTTCAATCCCATCCATTCTGATGTCTGGTGAATAACTGGGTCCCGCTCCTTCATTCATTCTCTCATTACATCATTTATTCCGACACATTCTTTTTTTATTTTTATTTTATTTTATTTATTTTATTTATTATTTTATTATTACTTTTGCACCAAGCCTCATTGTCCTTGTTGCTATTGTACAGATGGCAACAGTGCCAGGCTGAGGGCCCCACGATCCTCAGTGCAGAGAGCCTGAGACAAGTAGACAGTTGGGAAAAGGCAGCTCTCACTATTATCCCTCTTAGCAGGTCACAGAACAGGGTTAGCAGAGGAGGAAGCCATTCTGGATGTAACCAGCTAGACTGTGGTAGAGTTAAATGCAGCTCTCCCTTCCTCTCTGTACCTGGCACGTGTGCTGGTGGCCCTATCTGTGCGGCAGGCTGTCCCTGCAGGACTGTCGAGCCAGCGTGGCAGAGGTGGCAGGTGATGACCGATTGCTCCACTCCCCGGCTTGACACACTCACTATCTTTCCCCTCCCAGGAGATCCACTGCTGTCTAATACCTTCACTGAGATGGGCAGCCACTGGCCCCAAGGACCCACTGGGCCCCAGGTCCTCCAGGCCCCCAGGGCCCATGGGTAAGTTCAGTCCAGGTCTGGGATAAGGGAAGTGGATGGTAGGAAGCAATCATGGGTGTGGGGAGTGGGGAGTTGGGGGGGGGGACCTGAGCTATTAGGAGACAGTTGATGGGAAACTTCTTAGCCTTGTGGTCCTGTTTTCTTCAGGTCCTCCTGGACTTCCTGGCCCCGTGGGTGCCCTGGGAGTCCTGGACACATGGTAAGTCATTATCCAAGTTCCTCCACCATGCTAACTCTATTCACCCATCTGCTCAGCCATGCGTTGAGCCAGTACTTTGATATGCAAAGTACTCCCCATAAATCTTCTTAACTCAGTTCACCCAAGGAGAAGTGATATTACCCCTTGAGGCCAAGTAAAGGGGGGAATTCTTCAGGCTGCCGCCAGCACACAGGGTGACTGTGTGACTGACTCCAAAGCTCTTTAGCAGCCTGACCTGCATGCTGTGTGACCTGCATGCGTGTGCTGGACCTATGGTGATGCCTGGCCCACGTTGAGCCTCCCTCACCACTTCCTCGGTCCCCATCCCCTGTCTACCCTGCCCTGCCTATGGCAGCACAAGGGACTGAGGCTCTGTCTTATTGTTCAGGGAACCCCAGGCCCTTCTGGACCCAAAGGAACCGCTGGCCACCCAGGAGAGAAGGGAGAGAGAGTGAGTACACAGATCACCTCCATGGGGGATTCTGAGAGTCCAGGGATCCTAGATGACAGCTCTTACCAGCTGACTCAATTCTTTTCCTTCCTCTGATACAGGGGCTGCCTGGGGAACCTGGCCCCCAGGGTTTTATGGGGTTTCCGGTAAGTGATGCACCCCCCACCATACCCACCCCTCCAGGACCCCAGCAGCCCATGTTCCTGAATCTGAACACCCCACCTCCATGTTGACTCAGGACAGCTCCTTTCTGTCATTGCTCCACATTGCTGGGAGCCTTTGTCCATCCCTTCCCGTCAGTCTGTCTGCCTGTGGCTCTGTATCTGTTTCTTTCTACCTCTTTGACTCCGTATTTTCCTTTCGCATTCTCCAGCTCTGAATGTAGAATTGCCCATCTCTCTAGTGTAGCCGATTTTTGCTCTCTCTCTGAGTTTTGAGTCTTTGTTGTTAAGCAGATACATGTTTAGGGTTTCCGTGTTGCCTTGCCTCTGTGGGACTGATGTTTATATCTCTAGAATACTCATCTTGAGGTCTGCGTTGCTCAATATTGAAGTAGCCACAGCAGCGTTGTGACGCAGCTGTCTGTGCGTGGTGCCCGTGTACTTGAAGTACGTCTCTTGTCTATGACACGGGTCCTGCATTTTTCAGGGTCTGCTGTTCAGCTCTTTGATATTTTCGTCTTCTGCATAAGTATCAGCAGGATTCTGTTTGGCCAGCCTTCTGCAGTTGGTGTCTGTTTATCCAGTCCTTTCCAGTTCCTTTTCTTGCCTTTGGCAGTTAGACGCCCCTCTGCTTCGAGTCCTTTGGGGCCCACTGCACCCACTAACAGCTTTTTAGAAATCCTCGTTTATGTTGGTTTTTTTTTTTCTCCATTGCTAAGGACAACACTGTCCTTCACTCTCACATTTTACATGCGTTAACAGAAACTTCACATGTTGTACCAACTCTGAGTGCATGCTGCAGACTCATGTGTGCATGTGCGTGTTGTCCGTTTTCATCCTCTTGTGCTATCTCTGCTCTGCATTCTACTTCTACGACTGTTACAATCCCCACAGCACATTTTTGACAGTGCTGAGAATTGAGTCCAGGACGCTGAGCAGGATTATTAAACTGCATCCTCAGGCCAGTACCACCATCCCTCTCATCATCATCATCATCACTTTAAAGTCAGTTGGCTTTTAAAAAGATACATATTTAAACATATACATACATACATATAGCTGTGGTTTGAAAAACTCTGGTTTGAACAGGGTTTGAGCACAGACTTTAATCCCAGAATTTGAAAGGCAGAGGCAGGTGGAGCTATGAGTTTGAGGCCAGCCTGGTCTATAGAGTGAGTTCCAACACAGCCAGGGCTACACAAAGAAACACTTGTTTAAAAGAGAAGAGAGAGAGAGAGAGGAGGGGGGAGAGAAAGAAAGAAAAAAGAAAAAAGAAAAGAAAAAAAACTATGATTTAAAATATTATGAAAGACCGGGCAGTGGTGGCACACGCCTTTAATCCCAGCACTTGGGAGGCAGAGGCAGGTGGATTTCTGAGTTCGAGGACAGCCTGGTCTACAGAGTGAGTTCCAGGACAGCCAGGGCTACACAGAGAAACCCTGTCTCGAAAAAACAAATTATGAAAGAAAAAGAGACAAACAGACAGAAAGACAGACAGACACCCTGTTCTCCATATTGACCATGTACTGATTTTTTGAAATCATGATTTGTTTTTCTCTGGTTACTGGGGATCAAATCCAGAGCCTTGTACATGCTAAACAAAGACTCGTGCCGGTGAGCTACATCCCTAGCCATCTTTTTTTATTAAGATTTAATTTTATTTTTGTGTATATGTGTGTGAGTGTATACCATGTGTATGTGGGGGGAGGGGGGCTTGGAGGCCAGAAGAGGATGTCATATATGTTCTGGAGATGGAGTTACAGTCAGCTGTGAGCCACCAAACACGGGTACTTAGAACTGAGCTCGAGTCCTCTGGAAGAGCAGCGAGTCTCTCCAGCCCCTCCCAGGATCTGACTAAGGTGCTCAGGCAACCCGTGTTCATGACCTTCCTCCTTCAGCCCCTTGAGTAGCAGGGATTATACACCTGTGCCATCAGGCCCAGGGCTTTTGTTTGTTTCTTTCTTCTTTGTTTTGTTTTTTTGAGGCAGGGTTTCTCTATTAGCCCAGGATGTCCTAGAACTCACTCTGTAGACCAGGCTGACCTCCAACTCACAGAGATCCATCTGCCTCTGCCTGCCGAGTTCTGGGATTAAAGGTATACACCACCACTGCTCAGAATGCTTCCCTTTTCATGGGCAAAATTAATAACATCTAAAATGACACGGTGGCTCGTGGCTGTAATTCCAGGACTTGGGAGGTTGAGGAAGGAGAGTTACTTTGCATTTAGGCCAGCATAGTAAGTTAAGAAATGAGTGATCAGCAGGGCTGCTCCCGGAGTGTGAGCCTGCATCAAAAGCAGAGCAGGTAAAGAAAAATACAGCAAATTTTAAAACCTGTTAGCACTCAACAGAGCTGTCACCCGGGCATGTGCCACCACCACCTGGCTGAGGCCCAGGTCTCAGTATTAATTCTCAAGCTGTACAGAAGTGACTAGTACAGAGCCTTTACATTAGTATTATAAAGAGTTGCTGGGCGGTGGTGGCGCACACCTTTAATCCCAGCACTTGGGAGGCAGAGGCAGGCGGATTTCTGAGTTCGAGGCCAGCCTGGTCTACAGAGTGAGTTCTAGGACAGCCAGGGCTACACAGAGAAACCCTGTCTCGAAAAGCCTTTTAAAAAAAAACAAAACAAAAAACAAACAAACAAACAAACAAAAAAGTATAATACTTTTATAATACTCTTAAAAAGTATAAGACTATAATAAAGAGTCTTGAAGCAGATGGAGTCTTCTGTATACATTACAAGTCATATACAAAGACCAAGCCTTTTATGGAACGATTTGAACCTCTGTGGATTTCGGTGTCCACAGGACAATGAATTCCACACCAATACAGAGGGATAACTGTAGCCTTTTAAATTTGCTCACATATATATCATTTCTCATACTATACATTTCTGAAGATCCAGATTTCTGTCTGTCCTGGTTATCGCTCTAACTGCTGCGAACACATCGTAATCAGAATCAGCTTGGGAAAGGAAGGGTCTCTTTGGCTTAGAGGTTACGGTCCACACTCAGGAATGCAGAGACCATAGAGAAATACAACTCATTGGTTTTGTTTCTCTGGGATGTGTTCATGCCCAAGCCAGCTTTCTTATTTATCTCAGAGCATCTGCTTAGGGGAGGCTCTGCCCACCGTGGGCTGGGCCCGCCTATAGCAATCAGCAGTCAAACTGCTCCCCTGCCCACCCCGACATGCCACAGGCCAATCTGATGGAGGCAGTTCCTTAGTTGAGAGTCTGTCTTCTCAGGTGCTTCTAAGTGTGTGCCACATTGACAATAAAAACTAACCAATATACTCTCTGATATTATTTCTTTTTAGCCTAAAGAACATCCTTTAGCTTTTCCCATAGTACAAGTTTCAGGATTGTTTATTTGAAACTATGTTTAGGGGGTGGTTGTATTGCTCAGGGTTAGAGCTCTTGTCTAGTATCTGTGAGGCCCTGAGTTCAATCCACAGCTCTGTAGTCAAGCAAGCAAGTGAGCGAGCAAGCAAGCGAGCGAGCGGGCAAGCAGACTTGGTGTGCTAGCACACATCTACCTACATTCCCAACACATGAGAGGCTATGAGGCAGAAGGTTCAAGAGTTTGAGACCAGCTTGGGCTATTCAGTAAGTTCCAGGCCAGCATAGGCTACAAACCCTGTCTTAAAAAACAAACAAAAAACCCAGGATTGGGGAAATGTCTCGGCAGTTAAGAGCACTTGCTGCTCTTGGATAGGCTCTGGACTTGGTTCCTAGCACCAAATGGTGGCTCACAACCATCCGTAACTCCAGTTCTAGGGAATCCAGTACCTTCTTTCTAGTCTCCATGGGCACTGCATACATACTAACATAAATTAACATTCATTAGCATAAAATAAGTTTTTTTTTTAAACCAATCAGTGTTAAGATACTTTACAGGGTCTCACTATGTAGCTCTGGCTGTCCTGGAGCTCATTATGTAGACCAGGCTGGCCTCAAACTTACAGAGATCTGCCTGTCTCTGCCTTCCAAATACTGGCATTAAAGGTGTGCACCATTACTCCTGGCTAAGATACTCTTTATTACACCTTAGTTGTTTAAAGATATTTTGTTAGATATAAACTTATATGATGGCAACTTTATCATTTTGTACTATGCTCTATGACCTTCTTGCTTGTATAGTTTCTCATGAGAAATAAATTCTCACTTTCTGCACCCCCCCCCGTGTGTGTGTGTGTGTGTGTGTGTGTGTGTGTTGCTCTTTGGCCTTTAAGATTTTCTCCTTAGCCTTAGTCAATACCTATTGCTGGGATGTGACTAGGTATGATACTCTGTGTCTAATCTGCTTTGGGTTCCTGAATATGTAAAGTTTTATTTTCATTCATCATTTTTACTGATCATCTATAAATAGGCATAGTAACAATGTACATGGGGATTTTGTGGAAGTCTCTTCAACCTTCACAGGCAGCAGAGGGACAACTCACAGGAGACACACATATATTAGGCATAGGAATGCCCACCTGTAATCCTGCACTTGGGAGGTGGAGGCAGGAGAAGCAAAGGTTCAAGGTCATTCCATGAAACTCACAGAGCACTCTGACTGGTACCCGGTGAGCCTCTGGAAGCTTCTGTTACACGTGGGTCCCCCTGCCCAGCTCTGCTTCCTGTGGGTTTCTGCTCTGGAACTGTATGCTCACCTTTCTGACTGCTGGGAGCAGTGGCACATACTCATAATCCCAGCTCTTAAAAAGCAGAGGCAAAAGGCTCACAAATTCAAGGCCAGCCTGAACTACATAATGAAGCCTTGCCTCAAAAAAAAAAAAAAAAAATTGGATTTAAAAATTACTGGTCCTCCCTAACACACACATACTTTTATGTTACTAGGATGGCATGGCCACGTCTAAGCTCACTGCCACACTTGGATCCTAGAGGGGTATTTTATTTTGAAATCAAACTTGAAGAAAAGCCAATGGGTCAATGGGAAACGTTCTTCGTCCACTGTCTTCTTTGCCTAGAACTGCAGTCACAGTGCTGGCGGAGCCCCAGGCTCATTCCTGTGGAGTATGTACCCAGCAAACAGTTCACCCAAGACCAGTTTTTTAAAACATCCTTTTTTTTTTCCCTTCTGTGCTTCAGTTTAAGTTGGCTTTTCTTCAAATTAATTAATTTTGGTTTGGGGTGGGGGTGGGGGGGTTGTACAATATTCTGTTAGTCCTAACAAAACATAAAATCTTAATTACATTTTATTTATTTGTACATGTGTGCATACACACTCACTGTGGCAGAAGTGGAGGTCCAGGCACATCATGTGGGCTCAGAGGTTTGAACTCAAGCTTCAGGTTAATGGCAAGCCCCTTTGCCAGCTGAACCATCTCACTGGGCCCTGTGCCCAACACAATTTTATTTTCAGGATTTCTACTTGATTTTTAAAAAAGATTTATTTATTTAATATATGTGAGTACATTGCAGCTGTCTTCAGACACACCAGAAGAGGGCATCGAATTCCATTACAGATGGTTGTGAGCCACCATGTGGTTGCTGGAATTGAACTCGGGATCTCTGGAAGAGCAGACAGTGCTCTTAACCTCTGAGCCATCTCTCCAGCCCACTATCTGATTTTTAAAAAAAAAATTGCATATCCCCTAACATTCTCCATGTTGTCATATAGCATATCAATCCCAGATGATTCCTTGTTTTGTTTGTTTTTATTTTATTTTTCTCTTGAGACAGGATGTCACTATATAGTTTAGATAGACCTGGAGTTCTTACCTATCTAACTTAGGCTGGCTTTGAACTCATGCCAAGCAACCCATGTGCCTGAGCCTCCCCAAAGCTGGGATTACAGGCGTGTACCAAAGACTGTCTAGCCTAATTCTTTTTAAGATTTATTTATTTATTATATATAGTGTTCTGCCTGCATGTATGTCTGCATGCCAGAAAAGGGCATCAAATCTCGTTACAGATGGTTGTGAGCCACCATGTGGGTGCTGGGAATTGAACCTGGGCTCTCTGTGGGAGCATCCAATGCTCTTAAGCATTGAGTCACCTCTCCAGCCCCTGTCATGGATGTTTTAAATACCTTGTCTCCTTCTTACAACACCACATTAGCTATGGGTCTGTTTCTGTTGACTGGTCTTTCTCTTGCGTGCTCATCTTGTTTCTTGTTTTTTTCACACGACTTTTTCTCAGATGCTTTATTGGATGAGAGGGGCACAGTCTGGGGAGCTCTATTTGGTTATTTTCTTGAGAAGTGCTGAGGGCCCCAGGACAGTTACCATGCAGATGGGTCACCCCATTCTTTCAGACATTTACCTTTATTACAGAAAGTCCATTTTGGTTTTGTTCTTGGTCCTAGGAAAACACCGTAGCCCTGACCTGTGTTCTTTCTGTTAAGGCCTGGCTTTCTGCAATTATATGAGAAAGCATTGGGTATTTCCAAACTCTCTGTCCTATGTGATAGGAAGTTCTTGAAATCTGTGTTCAATCCTACCAACTGTTGTCTTCTCCCTGGGTTCCTCGCACACTGCCCTCCCCACGGACTGAACCCAGTGTCTCACAGGTGTGAGGCAATCACTCTACACCGTCATCACACCCAGGTCTCTGTTAGTCTTTCTCCCTCACACAGGCCCCCTCTTCCACCTCCTGTTCTCCTTCCCTCCCCTCCCCTCCCCTCCCCTCCCCTTCCCTTCCCTTCCTTATTTCTGTCTCTGACTTCTTTCAGGGAGAACCTGGCCCCAAAGGAGACCCTGGTGAGAAGAGCCACTGGGTAAGCTACAGACCTGAACCTGCCTCCCCTCCTCCTGCCCTGCCTCTTCCTGCTTCCCTTGCCCTCCCCCTGCCTCCTTCTGCCTCCTCCTGCCCTCCCTCTGCCTTCCCCTGCCCTCCCCTGCCCTCCCCGCCCTCCCCTGCCCTCCCTGCCCTCCCCTGCCCTCCCTGCCCTCCCCTGCCCTAGGTGCTCAGTAAAGAATTCTCTCACCAGTAGACCCTGGGATGGAGGGGGTCCTACTCACATACTTATAGGAGCCCTGCTCCCACACCCTCCTAACACTCCCCTCCAGCAGACCCCACCCATGCTCTCTCTGTCTCTGCCTCTGTCTTCACCCACTTACCCTCTGTAGTCTCGCCAGGCTGTTGGACAGTTTAGGTGACCCAGACCAGACCCCTTTTCCACTTCCATGGTCTCTCCTGTCAAAGGTTTTGCTTTGTCCTGTTGACCACAAAGAACAGGAATGTGAAGAAAGCATCTACCTAAAACAGAAAGGGGACCTTAGGCAAGTCATGGGACAAAAAAGGGGTACACAAGTGATTCATGGGATAAAGGACTGGGGACCTAGAAACTAACAGACATACAGAGAATCCAGGAAGCTTGGAAAGGGAAATCTTGAAACCATTATGTATGTGTTACATGGTTAATGAGTCCAGAAGACCTAACTCTGCTCTACCCAAAAGATCTGTAATAGGTACCATCACAATCTTTAAGTGATCCACTGGGGAAGCCTAGAAACTGTCATATGCAGAGAGAACCATAGAGACTGAGATAAAGTGATCTAGACACTACCATACAAAGGAAGCTGAACAATAGAAAGGCCTAAAAACTGTCATATGCAGAGCCGACACTGAGTAAATGGGAAGAGAGACCTAGAAACCACGTATGCAGAAATCTCAAGATTTCAAGGACCTCACTGGGAACCGTCAAGATCAATAGAAGTAACTAATGAACAGATTTGGGGCCTGGGAATCTACTCTGCCTAAAGACAGAGAAGGAAGCCTAGAATGCACCATGCTCTGAAGTCTCAGGTGCCCACACTTGGCAACCATTGCTAACATGGGAAGCATTTGGAAAATAGGTAGGGTGGGCGTAAACATCCCTACAAGACAGACAGCCTGGGTGCAGCATCATGGCTTCCCTTCTGCCCTTCCTGAGCACCATGGGTGAGGGTGTGGCCAGCATTAGCCTCCAACCTTGTCTTGTCTGTTTGTGGTCATGGAGCCAGTGATGGATACAGCCGTGGTAGTCCTCACCCTGCACGAGTCCACCTGTGATCCCATGACTTACAGGGGCCCTGCTACCTCTCCCAGATGTTTGCTTCCTGACCCTCCATCCTCACCTGTCCACCCACTGTGGTTCCTGGCCTTTGAAAGTGTCAGTGTGGACCCGGTTTTGCACAGGGAGACCCATGTGAGCAGCTCTCTCCCTCCTCTAGGCCCCTCACTCTCCCAAAGACCTGGGATGAGAAAATGGGTTTTTCACACATCCCAGAAGGTACGGGGAAAGCCAGTGGTACAGATCCAGGCTACGAATCTCCTATCCAGCATGGGGAGCCTGGGACCACCCCAGGTCAAACCTTGAACCCAGGACTAGCTATGGGAGGGACTCCCAAGAGGTAGCAGGACCCCTACTGCCCACCTTCTTCCTTTCATCACTTGCACTTCTACTCCTGCTTGCTGCCTGGGAGAGGGTTCGCTGGGTGGGAGATGCATGCGACTTCTGGGCTGAGGGACCAGCTCTGTTAGAGATAGGTAAGGATCCTGGTACAGGAATATCCGGCGGACACACTTCACCTACCAGTGCCCCCTAGAGGTAGTGCAGCTTTCAGAGCCTCTTGCCAAGTTTAGCTGTAGCTCAGCAGTGTCACCAGGTGGTCACAGCCATGTACTGCAGGAGCTGAGTGACTGGCCTGAGTTACTCTACCTAGTTATGAGGGAAGCGAGCCTTAATCGTTTCTTTAGACAGGGAAACTGAGGACCAGCTCTGCGGAGCAAACGGGTAGCACCAAAAATGAGACACAAAGTGAAACAGGATAAGACATCTAAATTCCCAGAGGAGCTAGAGAATCCATTACAGTTCCCTAAGCATAGCTCTGTATGCCAGGCTCAGGGCTGGGCAGTGCAGAGAGGCAGTCTGCAGACACAGGCACCAGGAGGAGTCACCATCAGGTAAAACACCATGGTCAGCAGCCACAGGACAAAAGGAACTTAGATGTGGTGGGGGTGTCTGTACCAATAGTGTATTGGTGATGAAAGAGACCTAATCAGTCACCGTATTCAGACAGAGAAGTGGGGGCAGTGATGTGTTTATAAAAAGATAGAGAATATGTTCTGTGGGTGTGTGGAGAGGTATGAGGGAAGGGAATGTCTCAGTGGGCCCATGCTGAGGCATCTCTTCCCCCTGAGGGACCAGCCACACACGGGTATAGTATAGAATAGTTTATCCAGGGCATGGGGAGGGGAGCCAGGAGGGTAGTAAAGGCAGAGAGAGAGGGAGAGGGAGAGGGAAGAGAGAAGAGAGAAGTAGAGGAGTAGAGGCCGGCCATGACCACGTGGAGAGAGGGGGAAGGGAAGGGGAAAGGAAAGGAGTGAGGGAACAGAGGGATCAAGAGAGCAAGAACAAGAAATCAAGAGGGAGAGGAGGGGGCAGGCAGCCCCTTTTATAGTGGGCCAGTCCTACCTGGCTGTTGCCAGGTAACTGTGGGGAGGAGCTTACCTAGCTGTAGTCAGGTAACTGTAGGGGTAGAGTTTAGACAGAATGCTAAGAGGCAGCATATAAAAAGGGACCTGGGATATATCTGGAGTAGTGAGTACTTGGAGTAGCAGTTTGGCAGGCAGGAAGTGAGAGAGAACAGAGGCTTTCAGAAATTCTAAGGCCACATTAAGGAATTCTAACTTTGGTGGACCTGGGGCATCATTTTAAGTAATGCTAAACTGGGAACCAGGAATGGTGGCTCACACTTGGAATCCCCACATTCCAATGCCTGAGGCAGAAAGACTGCTGCAAGTTCAAAGCAAACCTGGGCTTCAGAGTGAGATACTGAAAGATCTCAAAAAATTAAGAATTTTTTTTTTTAATTAAAGAATGTGAGGAATGGTATGGTCAGGGTTTTGTTCACAAAGTATGTTTCTGAACGCCAATTTGGAGAATGGATTGGAGACAGGAAAGAACTCTAGAAGGTTGTGGGCATCCTGATTAGAGGCCAGGCACCCTTAAGTGGAAGCATAGACCAGCAGCAAGGCAGACCGTGGTCAGTGGAATCAGGGGACCTTGGGTGCTGCCTTGGCTGTGAAGGGAAGTATCAAGGCAGAGCTGGGGCTGGTATAATCCCAGCTGCTCAGGAGGCTGAGACAAAAGGATCACAGGTTCAAGGCCAGCCTGGACAAGTTAGTGAACTCTTGTCAGGGAATATACTGAGAATATATAATATTCAATGTCAGTAAAAGGGAGGGGCTGGGATAAATCTCAGTGGTAGAGAAGCTGCCTGACATGTTTGAGGTGTTATCTCCACTCCATACCCAAGAAACACAAACAAAGGACGGCTCAGTGGTTACTGGTGCTTACTGAGGACCTGAGTTTGATTCCTGTTATTCACGTAGCAGCCCACGGCTATCTGTAAGTCTCGTCCCAAGAGGGCTTCTGGCTCCTGTGGGCACAAACATACATGCAAGCACAGATGCAATATTTATACATAAAAGGATAAATAAAAATCTTAGCCGAGATCTGAGCACGGTTCCTACACAGCCGTTTGCCGCAGTTCTGGCGTCTTAGCCTAGAATGTTCTTCCTGTTCCTCTCACTGGTGCTCTTGTGAGTGTCCTAGGTCTGGCCACCTGCTTCTTCCCGAGGAGACAAAGCTAAACATTCTGAGTAGCTGGGCCCAGATGCCCTTTGGTTGTACCTCATTGGCCCATTGTCCGTGCTGGGAATGGCTTCATAGTGTTTTTAAAGACTGATCTTTTAAAATGTGGGGGGGGTTGGTTTTTTTTTGTTTGTTTGTTTGTTTGTTTGTTTTGTTTTGGGATTTGTTTTTGTTTGTTTTGTTTTGGGGGTTTTGTTTGTTTGTTTTGTTTTTGTTTTGTTTTTTTTGGTTTTTCGAGACAGGGTTTCTCTGTATAGCCCTAGCTGTCCTGGAACTCACTCTGTAGACCAGGCTGTCCTCGAACTCAGAAATCCGCCTGCCTCTGCCTCCCAAGTGCTAGGATTAAAGGTGTGTGCCACCACCGCCCAGCTTAAAATGTTCTAAGATTTATTTTTAATTATGTGCATGTATGTCAAAGTGTATATCAGATGTGTGTTGGTTCCTAAAGAGGCCAGGAGAGGGCAACAGATTCCCTAGACCTGGAGTTACAGGTGATTGTGAGCTGTCCAAAGTGGGTGCTGGGACCCAAACTTGGTCCCTTTGGAAGAGCAGCAAGTGCTTTCATCCATTGAGCCATTTCTCCAACCTGTAAACTAACTCTCTCCTCTCTTTCTCTCCTCTTCTCTCTCCCTCCCTCCCTCCCTCCTCCTTCCCCCCCCTCTCTCTGTTATGCCTGTGTGTATACATGTGTGTGGTTGTGTGTGCATGTATTGTTCCCTTGTTATTAAATCTGGGAGCTCATCATTTTCCAGCTAGGCTAGCAGCCAACAAACCTTGCCATTTTCTATACCTGCCCAGTGCTGAGGTTACTGGCATCAAGTATTTTTTTTGTTTTGTTTTTTGTGTTTTTGTTTGCTTGTTTGTTTGTTTGTTTGTTTGTTTTGAAAGAGGGTTTCTCTGTATAACCCTAGCTGTCCTAAAACTCTCTCTGTAGACCAGGCTGGCCTCAAACTCATAGAAATCTGCCTGCCTCTGCTTCCCAAATGCTGAGATTAAAGGTGTGTGTTACCAACTTCTGAGCTTAGGTGGCTTCCACATGAATTCCGAAGCTCTGAATTCAGGCTCCTTGTTCTCACTAACCAAGTGCTCTTCCCACTGAGCCACATCCCCTGCCCCGGGGTCGTCCATTTTCCCAACCTGCTCCCATGACACTGGAAGAGGGATTACTTTGGCATGTGACCTGTAGTGACTCCAGTACCCCAGGCTGAAATGGCAGTTCAGTGAACCAAGAATAGCTCCATCTTTATTTATGATATTAATAGAACAGCTGGCACATAAGGACTAGCCCCAGCAGATGAACACACTCAGTTGGTACGTTGGGAGGCCTCTCAGTTTTTTAGATGTTCTTGTGGAGAGCCACTGCTTCAGAGTGCTGGATGGTAAGCCAAGTGCAGGGCTCATTTCTGGAATTCCAGCCAGGGGAGTCTGAGGCAGAACTAATTGTGAGGTTGAGGCTAACCTGGGTCACATTGTATCTCAAAGAAAAAAAATGAGGAGAAGGAGCTGGAGAGATAGCAGAGGTGAGGACCAGAGTTTAGATTCCAGGATCCACATAAATGCTGGATGGGCATGGCAGTCCATCCCTAATTCCAGAGCTTGGAGGGCAGAAACAGGATTGCCGGAACAAACTCTGGGTTCAATTGAGGGACCATGCCTCAAGAAATAAGGTGGAGGAAAAAACTCAGATGTCAACTTCCAGCTTTCAGGTCCATGTACATGTGTGCATACATAAACATGTGAGCACACATATACAAATCCATACACACCACACATGACATACCACACACCAGGTCCATGAACATGTGTGCATACATACACATGTGAGCACAATGTATACAAACCCATACACACCACACATGACACACCACACACCAGGTCCATGAACATGTGTGCATACATACACATGTGAGCACATGTATACAAACCCATACACACCACACATGACACACCACACACCAGGTCCATGAACATGTGTGATAATACGCATGTGAGATGTTACACATACACACACTGACAACCCACCAGGTCATGAACAGTTGATACATACACATGTACACACTATAACTACATACCACACATGACACATCACAAATGAGGTGGGGGTGATGGCTCAGTGGGTAAGAGCACTTTCTGTACAAACAAGAGGCCTTGAGTTCTGATCCCTAGCACCTACATAGAAGTCAGGTATGGCACACACGCCTGCAACCCTAGCATCGAGGACTAGAGACAAGTGGGGCTTGATAGCCAGCCAGACTAGCTGAAACTGTACATGTTGGGTGCACCTTAAGACTCTGTCTCAAAAAGTAAGAAAGCAAGATACAATGGAGGGGCCTGGAAGGTGGCTCAGCTGAGGAAGGCACTTGACACAAGTGTGAGTTCAAGCTCTAGGACCCAACCCACGTGATGTGAAGAAGGAGCCAACACAGTCAATTCGTTCTCTGATGTCCACACTCATGTTGCAGCCACAATGTGTGTGCTATGGCATGATCAGGCTTCTACACACACAAACGCACACACACACACACACACACGTTCATGTGCATATATAACCGCACATGTGTGTGTATGCATCCCTTCACTTGCCCTACACTAAGTGCCAGGAGACTTCTAGATGCTGTCAGGTGTGGGATAATTGTCACAAACATCTTGGTGTCTGTTGGAAAATACACCAACATTCTAGAAGCTGTTTAGGGAGGGGATGTATGTGTTAGGCAAGATCTTGTGTTGGGGAAAGAAAGGACAAACTGGGAGGAAGTCCAAGAGAGCTCTCTAAATGAGCCTCCGTTTGGGGACAGTGGAGAGCCCTAGGCCTGGGAGGGCTTAAAGGAGCTTGGTGAACCCACCGCCACAGCCCTGGGAATACACTGGTGCCTTCAGCTGCCGCTGAGAGGGGCTGAGTGTGCTAACTACGGTGGGTTGGAGTGTGGAGCTGGTATGGTCTTGGCAGAGATGTGAATGGTTTCCTGAAGGAAAGGGCTGGGCTCAAGCCTTAAAGTAGCCTTATTTTAAGCAACAATGCCATTCAAACATTTTGATTTTCACTTAACACTCATTTTAGCAATAACAGAATAACTAGCAACTAGCTTCCTTTCACTGATAGAGTTAGGGTGAGGCCAACAGGATCAGTTAGAACAAAAAGTCAACCTAAAGAATATGAATAAAGAGAAAGAGAAAAATGTAAAGATTAAAATGGGAGAGAAGCCGGGGTGGTGGCGCACGCTTTAATCCCAGCACTTGGGAGGCAGAGACAGGCGGTTTTCTGAGTTCGAGGCCAGCCTGGTCTACAGAGTGAGTTCCAGGACAGCCCGGGCTACATAGAGAAACTCTGTCTCGAAAACCAAAAAAAAAAAATAAAATAAAAATAAAATTAAAAAAATTTAAAAATAAAATAAATGAGAGAGAGAGAGAGAGAGAGAGAGAGAGAGCCAGTCCAGAGTACAGATGGCCCAAGGATGTGACAGGCACTGTGCAGAAGCTGTGGGGATGGGGGTGAGAGGTCAAGCTGGTGCCACGGGGCCTTGAGAACAATATGGCTTTCTGTGGAGAAAGCAGATGGGTGTCCTCCAGAGTGGCACAATTTGCACACAACTGGGACCAAATGGCACTTCCTGAGGGTGTCCAGGGGTTGCTTCCTCCTGCCTTGCCCCCATCCTGTCCCCCTCGGTCTTGTTTGGCTGTCCATGGGTCCTGGGCTGTGGTAGGTGGTACAGGGCTACAGGTGCTTGTCCTGGGTGGGGCATGGACCACTAGCAGGCTTTGCAGGGTCCCCTCCCTGCCCCCCCATCACGGCTGCATCTGTCTCTTTCCTCCACAGGGGGAGGGGTTGCATCAACTACGCGAGGCTTTGAAGATTTTAGCTGAGAGGGTTTTAATCTTGGAAACAATGATTGGGCTCTATGGTGAGTAGAGACAGACAGACGGCCAGCCAGCTCAGCCCCTGCTTACCAGTCTCCCCTAAAACCTTCTTGGGGTGGAACTGGCCTGAGTCCAGTTCTGAGGCTGGAGAAGCATAGGCTGCAGAGGCTACTGGACCCGAATGACTGACCCCCCTCTCCCAGGGGAAGGTCCTGCTCCTGGACTCATCCTTGTGCCTCCCTCTAGGCATTGTGGGTGAAGTAGTTACTTAACAGAGCTCAGAGACAACAGATGATGAGATTTGCAAGAAATTGTGGGTAACCAAAGCAGACTCCAAAGCTGGGCATGGTGGCCTACACTTTTGATCCCAGCACTCAGGAGGCAGAGGTAGAAGGATCTCTGTGAGTTTGAGGCTATCCTGGTCTACAGAGTGAGTTTCAGGACAGCCAGGGCTACACAAGAGAAACCCTGTCTTGAAAAACAAACCACAACAAAAGAAATGAATGAAAGAAAGAAAGAAAGAAAGAAAGAAAGAAAGAAAGAAAGAAAGAAAGAAGGGAAACTAAATGCCTAATCAGCAAGGGATTATGGGTAACAGCCAGACTCTAGCCCTACTGGGGTCAGGGGTCATACACTTAGGGCCCAAGCCTATAGGATTATAGATAAGGGATGTAGACTCTACTTGGGCTTCAGCTCTAGAGAGGTTGTGGGCAATGGAGACAGTCTCTAGACCTACAGGAAAACAGGCTATGCAGCTAGATTCCAAAAGTGCAGGAAACTGTGGGTGACAGAGGCAGACTCAGGACCCAGAGGATTCTGGGTAATAGAGCACTTGCCCGTTCTGACCAGCTTCCCCATAAAGTTCTCGAAACTCTTACAGGCCCTGCCTTCCTGGCCCCAGGTATCCCTCCTGCAGTTGCCATTGTGGTCCTAGTGTGTCCTAAGTTCGCTGTCAGGGCTCAAGAGAGCCCAACCCTTACCCTGGCACTCACCCTCCAAGTTCCCATCCTGGCTACCTGAGGAGCTAGGCAAGCCTTCTCCCTATCTCACAAGGGGACACTGGGTCTGGTGGACACTGGTCCAGACTCCTGCCCCGAAGCCCACCAGCAGATAGCTGCCTTCACCCCTTGGCTCCCAGCCCAGCCCTTAGAGGCCAGACTTGCACTGTCTGCTCTTCTCGATCTCCCATCAGGCTCCTAGCTTACAGAGCTTCCTGCAGCAGCAGGCTCAGCTGGAGCTCCTGGCCAGACGGGTCACACTGCTGGAAGCCATCATCTGGCCAGGTAATGGCAGGGCGGGCAGGCAGGGGCAAACTCTCCCAGGATGGGCCTGGGACAGGCTTGGGCATGAAGAAGATGCCTCCTGGTACTTGGTCTGGGCCAGAAGACACTTTGCATCCTTCCACTCATCAAGGACATAGAGCCTGGCACAAGGAACTAGCTTTCCTGTTCTGACAGTCATCTACCTGCACAGGCTCCAACAAAGCCAATAGATGTAGTCCTGCCCTTGTGCAGTTTAGGGCTGGGGGTCGGGGCGGGGATAGCTGGCAGCAAAAGCTAAGAAGGGATAAGTGACAGAGTAGTGCATATAATTATGCCTCTGACCTGCTGGGGACATGGCCGCATGGTAGAGTATTTACCTCACTTGTACAAGTTCTTGGGTTCATCACCATGAGGGAGGGAGCTAGTTCATGAGGAAACAGTCCAAGAGGGCTTCCTGGAAGTGATGTCTCAGTGAAGACCAGAAGGGCAAGCATTGTGGTAAGTGAAAAAGCAGAGGAAGAACAAAGGCTTCTCTGAGAAGTCTCCAGGGTTGTTTTCCTCAAGGTTTCTGAGAGGTGGAGACTAACACTGAGTAGCGCTGGACTGGGAATGTTCTAGAAGGCAGGTCCAGGCAACCTGAAAGGAAGTACGACTCCTGGCTTCTGGAGTGAGGCTAATGAGCCCATAGCCTGTGTGGGGAGATGGGGCTAGCCATTCACAGGAATGGGCTGCTCCTCAGTTGCCCACCGAGAGCTCCCATCCCATAGGCTGTCCTCTGCCCCTGCAGCCACTGCCCTGTCTCACAGATGCACATCAGTGCCCAGAGGCTTCCAGAGTGTGTTAACTCTCCACTCTTATAAATCTAAAACCTGAGGCCCGAAGTATTCTCTCTGAAAATGTCCTTGACTTTAGAAATTGGGCAGGGTCGAAACCAACCCTTTGTTCATCAAAACCAGGAAACACCAACTGAGTGCTCGGCTCAGATGGGTGCTGGGCAGCCGTCCATCAGTCACTGTAGAAACTTCAAGAGTGCCTGAGGATGTACGTCCTTCTTGCTGGACGTTGGAGACTTCTCGGAAGAGGGGACCCTCTGTGGGGTCATAGAAAATACCTGGTTGTGCCATATGGAGTTGAGAGGGACAACCCTGACAGGAAGTCTAATAAGATCTGGAGGTTGGAGTGTGTGTTGTCCAAGTCAGTAATGGTAGCTACATGCTTATGATCCCAGCACTGGAGGGCTGAGACAGGATAGCAAATTTGAGGCTAGCCTGGGCTACTGAACAAAACTTTGTTAAAAAAAAAAAAAGTGCCCATAGACTGTTTCTAATTCCTACCCATTAGCCATGTGGCTTCTCTAAATTTTAGAAACATCTAGAAACATGCTAGACTTCCTTCTACCTCAGCCCTGTCCCTGCTTTAGGAAGGGAGACTGTGATCCTGATGGAGACATAGCAAGGCTCTACCCTAAGCCTCTTAGCACCCATTCTCCATCCTCATGGCCTCCCAGGGGCCTGAAGGACCGCTGGGAACAGAACCAAAACCCCAAATTCTCAGCACTTTTCCTGGTGCATCCTCTCTGTATCAGTGCAAAAGTGGGAGGGGCAGCTAGAGAACACAGAGGGAGAAAGCTGGGGAGAGCCACTGTGACCCTGTCCTTAGTTGGCTGTGCTTCTGATAGCCCCTGGAAAATGTACAAGGCCCCATTGGTGGCCCACCCCTAAGCAGCACCTGCAGTAAGAAGTGGTCCTCATCCTAGGAACAGGGAGTACTTGGCCAAGTGCCCATCCTGGGGCTCTCCCCCACTGGGAAAATGGCCTACCCTGACCTTTTCCCTGGCTTTTGGGTACTACCAGATCATAGGCTCCCTGGACAAAAGAGCTTCTCCTTGGGTTTGAAGGATATCTGTTTTCTCAGGAGGCAAGTACACTATGTTTATGCTTGGGGTTCAGCTTATGCACATGGCAGGTCTCACCACAATTCCCTTTGGAACCAACTTCAGTCTCTGTCGGTGCTATCTGAACATGTCCTTAATTTTAGAAATCAGACAACTGACAGGTCCACTTCTTCTGAGGCTGCTCAGGGCCAAAGCCTGACTCTACTGAGCCCTTTCCATCAAAATGGTGATTTAACCCAAGGAAAGAAGAAAAGGAAGTCTCTTCCCTGGCCTCGGTTTACTTAGTTATTTCATTTGGATGATCCAGAATTCATCTTTACTCCAAATAAGCCTCAAAAAATTGATCACTGCCAGAAGTGGTGTCACATAGATCCCAGCACTTGGGAAGCAGAGTTCAAGGCCTGCCTGGTCTACAAATCAGTCCAGGACAGCCAGGGTTCTGTAGCACAGAGAAACTCTGTCTCAAAAAACAAAACCACCAAAAAACCAAAAAACCAAAACCCTAGGGAGTGAGTCTACCCATCCCACTTAATCAAATCAGACATCAGGCAGCCAAGTCTCTTGCTGGGCTTCGGGCTAAGAGGTTGTGGGCAGGTACTAACCAGCCTTTAGATACCTGTATTTCCTTCAGTTCCATCTCTAGGGCTGACTGCTACCCCCCAGGGCAAAGAGTGGGTTCCCCATGTGAACGTCCCTCTGACACAGCCTCTCTCCTTGTTCCCTCCGGCAGAACCAGACTTGGGATCCGGGGCAGGCCCTGATGGCACAGGTACCCCCAGCCTCCTTCGAGGCAAGAGGGGAGGACACCCAGTCAACTACCAGATCATCACCCCCAGGAGACGCAACGAGAGGAGCTGAGAGGGTAGTGGTGGCTCTTCAGGGTTCAACACCAGGCTTCTTTCCCCAGCCTGGACTTGGCCAGCTGCCTCTAGGGACTGCCAGTTCCTATTTATTAATATCCTCAGGGACCCCTGTGCCATCTTGGTCTTAGGGGTAGGCAGATCTCAGTGATGGCAGCCTATTCATGACTAAACAGGGACTGGGCCTCAAAGTCAGGCCTCACTCGCACCTGGCCTACTTCCCTCTGTGAAATGGAGTGAAGAGACTTTGGAGGGGGTGGATGGAGGTACAAGGCTTCCAGTCATCTCGGTTGCCTAAAGTTGGGATCTGGGACTGCCTTGCTATGCAAGGATTGGGGCACAAGTCTCAGTTCCCCTCCTGTAAAACCTTGGGGAGTCCTGTGTGCCCCTCGTTTTCTGGTGCTGAGTTTCCACCTGAGTCCAGGCTGCTTAATCTCTAACTGAATGGTTGGTGCTTCTTACATCAGTTTTACCCCAGGCCCCCACTGTTCCCATGTCCCATGTGGGAATGAGATGTGTAGAAGGGAACTCCTACTCCAAGTGTCTGCTGCAGATACCATGGATTGCTATGTACGGGACAATAAACATCCCTGCTTGACCCTACTCTGCTTAGTCTCCTAGGTGCTGCCCAGGGCGGCCAGAAGGGTCCACCCAAGCCAAGGGTATGGGGGCATGACCCCTGTGGTCCCAGACACCAGGAGTCATCTTCTTGCATCCTCCACACATTCACTGCTTGCTCAGTCCTTCATCCTCCCCGATGTCAACACAGAGGAACCAGACATGACAAGTGACACTCAGGAGGCCAGGTTGAAAAGCAAATCAGCTTTTATTCTTAGAAAGTACCAGGAAAACATGCTGGGGCCTACTCCTGCCCCAGGGATGCTTTCAAGACCCCACCAAGTCCTCAGCAGACAAGGCAAGGACTCAGACTGGGCCTATTCTCTTCTTGGACTATGAGGCCCCAGTGCCTTTGCAGTGAGCAGGACCACTCCTCCCCTCAGTCACTAGGGCCTCAGTGTCCACTACCCCTTCCACCAGCAGTGACACTGCCCCCTCTACACGCCCTGTAGCTGCCAAGGCCACTGCAGCCTGCTCAGTGGGGAATCCCATGTGCTGTAGCTGCTGCAGCCTGTGAGGTGGGAACAAGGAAGAAATGTCAGGGAAGCATGACTCCCATATCAGGAGGCCACACCCCTGCGCACCGGTTTACCTTAGAGAAGACACAGAGGGCTTTGGCAACCCCAGAGGGCTCTGGGAACCCTGGACTGACACGTCAAGGAGTGAGGCCTGGATCCCTTCCTGTAGCATCTGCTCATCTAGGGCTGCCCACATGGGTGCTGCTGAAGCAAAGGTGGGCCCAGCCCAGTCCAAGTCCCTCTCTGAGTTCTTCCAAGTCAGCTGTCCAGGCCCCAGGCCTGGTGGGAGCTGAGCAGGGCCATCACTGTGAGGCCAGGAGTTTGAGGAAGCCAGGGAAGGAGGTCTAGGGTGGCAGGCCTGTAGAGACAGAGGTGGACAGCCTGGACTGGCAGCCACTGTCGCAGTGTCCACCATCCAACGCTGAGCCCCTGGGACCACCCTCACCTCACTCCAGCAGGGTAAGTGACAGGCAGTTCACCCAGACTGCCTGGGGTGGGAAGGAGCCTCAGCGGCCAGCACCGGGCCAGAGCCCTGCAAAGGACTCCTTCCTGTAACACCTGCAGTCTCTGCTCTGAGAGCTCCAGCCACCGGAAGGCCCCAGCAGCATCTGCCTGCCCAGGGCAGGGCAGCTGGTCAAGGAAAAAACAAAATGAAGCAGGGTAAAGGGACTATGTGGGCATTCCCATGTGTCTTGCCTGGATACATCCCTCAGGACCACATCTTCTCTCGCATCAACAGCTGAAGCCCAGAACAAAATGCCCTGCCTGAAACTAGTCAGCCAGAGGGAAGAACCTTTCCCCCAGCCACCTCATGAACCTCTTCCCAGATCCTGTGTGCCTGAAGACAGATCCTCCTACTGTCGGCAGACTCGAGTGACTGGTGTCTGCATTCTGAAATAATCCCATGATTGCCTGAGTGGCTGTATGGTCAGCCTGTTCTCTTCTGTGGCATTTTTCCCATATCTTGGGAGCAAAGCTTATTTTAAAATACCTGTACCACGGGCCTAAGTTGGCACTGTTCCCAGAGAGCCTCAGGCTCTCCCACGCCAAGCCTTTCTCTCAGTTAGGCCCTATACCCAGCCCACTCATTGTAGCTTTGATGCTGCCTTCACACAGGATCCAGGTCAGTGACCTCTAGGGAGCCCTCAGTTCTCCCAAGCATCTCATAGGGTCCTTTGATTATAAAGGACACCTACCTCCACTTGGCCATGAGCCCTGTTCCCAGCCAGAGCACTGCTCAAAAGATGTGTTAGGAGCAGGTATTTGGTCATCGGGCATTGCTTATACATGACTCCTTTGTGTCATTTCTTTCCAAGGCACCCAAGAGGCCCCAGCTACAGGTTCATGTGGTCCCTGGGCTCAGGCAAAGGATACAGGCTAGGCCAGTAAGAAGGCCACAAAGCAGCTGCAGGAAGGGTGGCTCAGAGCTGAGCAGCAGGGTCAGGGCCAGCAGCAGCCACGGTAGCAGCCATGGTGGCACTGTCCTCTGAGGCCATCCAGGATAGTAACTTTGCCCTGCCAGCATGGCTAGATGGACAGGCATATATCCACAGCCTCCAGCTGCACTGGACATGCCAAGGCCTGCCAGCAGCACAGCCAGCAGCCCAGTAGCCAGGGCAAGCACAGTGGAGTTGTGCAGGAAGCGCAGAGTGCCCAGATGGCACTCCTGCCACCAGCCCAGAGTGGGCAGGAGCAGCAGGCTCAGGAGCAGGCCCGGCAGTGCAGTGTGGCCCAGAGCATGGGTCAGCAGCCGGTGCACTGGGAACAAGAGGGTCAGGTCAGAGGGATGGATTGCCCTTTATGAGGACCACCTGGTATGGCAGCCTCCCTACCCAGGAGCTAGTATGTCAAATGTCACTACCTAATCACTGGTGGAGGACACCAACATCTTCTCAATACCACAGCCACTCTCTAGTTACATTAAAGCGAATCAACATACAGCAGCCAACTACTGAGTGTTGCTATGTCCCAGGCACACTGAAGCTGCTTGTCACATTTACCAAATCTCTTCTACAGCTGGTTAATAGCACTAGTTCTAATAAAACCTGCCTTCTAGAACTACCCACTCCCACAGAGCTACATGACCTTAGGAAAATCTCTACACCTCCCTGAACATTTGAGTTCCTAAAATGTAAACTGGAGGCAAGTTTGTAGGAAGTACATGTTTGGCTGAAAACCTTAGTCCTTATTTTCCATCTCACCTTTGCACCTTACAGGATCATCTGCCCTCTTTCTTGACTGGATGAGCTGGGCATGTCTGAACTCACCTGCTCTGGGACACTGCCCTATCCTTGTATAACCACCACGAGGTTCACACTAATGCCACTAACCGGTTCCAGGCCCTAGAGTAAGTCTCTAGCATCCTTCAAGGTTCATGAAGCCAGTCCTCACCCTGCCAGGGTTCCATTAGCAGCTCTGGAGCCAATCGGAGGCTAGGGCCAGCCCCCAATAACCACAGGCAGCTCAGCAGCAGCATCAGGACTGAGGAAGCAAGGGGCAGTGTCCGGGACAGTGAGCAAGGGAGGTCACAGGTATGCATAGTTTGGTTGATGGTGGTCAAAGGTGGTCCTGAGGCTGTCTGCTAGGGATAAACAAAAACAGTAGCAAATTATTTTTGCTGCTTTTATCTGACTCCCTCTCAATTACTTTACTAATGACCCCATTTTTTTGTTGTTGTTTTTTATTTATTTATTTCATGTATATGAGTACACTGTAGCTGTCTTCAGACACACCAGAAGAGGGCATTAGATCCTATTACAGATGGTTGTGAGTTACCATGTGGTTGCTGGGAATTGAACTGAGGACCTCTGGAAGAGGAGTCAGTGCTCTTAACCACTGAGCCATCTCTCCAGCCCCCCAATGACCCCATTTTACAGAGGCAGAAACTGAACCTGCAGAGGCAGGTCCAATAGCTTGGCCATAATGGACTCAAGTCCCAACCTGTGTTCTTATTAGCCACCTTTCTATCCTACCTGCCCACACGTCTGGGATGGGCCAGGGCCATTCATAAAGTCCTGATGGGGCCAGTGTGTAGTGCATACCTGTGATCCTAGCACTCAGGAGGTGGAGACAAGAGGAACTGGAGTACAAGGTCATTAGAGATGCAGACAGTGGTAGCATGCTTACCTAGCCATACGTAGGCACCTGGATTTACTTTCCAGTGCTGTAAAAAGAATAAAAGAAAAATTTAGGAGCTCTTGGCTATAGAGTTAAAAACCAACCTGGGTGATATGAGACACAGTTTCAAAAACCAAACAGAGTCTGGTGGGCCTTAAGTCTTAGTGGAAGATACATGATCAGACACGTTAAACTGGGGCCACTCACTGCCAAAAGATGGGTATATTCCCCTAGGAATGGCCAAGTCAAGGCCAGCTGTAGTCTCTGGCTTCCTGCCTCCTCTCAGTGTTCCCAGCCTTCGGGAGTCCTGATGGCCTCAGGTGCCCTTGAACAGGGGGCTAAGGCCCACTAATGGGACAAGCAGTGTGGGTTGAAAGTGGGCTACAGGAGTCCACATTCCAAGGTGATTTACAATGGTGGCACTATTTCCCCCCAACCCTGGCCCTAGCCTCATTGTGCAAAGGATATTCCAGTGTCTGCTGCACGTCCCTGGGCAAGCTTCCTAATCTGTGAACTGCTGATTCTGATACATTTTCCTTATAGATGGTAAGAGAAAGGAACAGAATGGAGGCACAACTCTCTCTTCTTAACAGTTTTCTGTTGCTGTTGTTTTAAACAGGTCTCATCGAGTAACCCAAGCCTAGGATGTAAGATTCTCCTGTCTCTGTCTGGGCTTTAAGTGTTGGGACACAAATCTGCACCATTGCACCTGATTTGGCCCCTGGCTCTTTCCCAAACAAACCCAAAGCACCACCTCTTTACTGACAGGAGGCATAGTTAATTTACAAGTAAAAGCGCAGCTGGTCCAAGCTCTGACCCCATGGTGGTTCCCTGCCCATTCAGCAAAGCTTGTCTTCCCGGGTACTCTCCTCGAACCCAGCCTTTCCTCCAGGCCCTTCTACCATTCCCAGGCAGTCCTCTGAGTCTCCTACGGAGGCTGATTCAGGGCAGAAAGCGATTCTACTTAGCTTCCTTGCCAGGACTTTCCCTTGCATATGCCAAATGTGAAAATCTCCTCTGCCTGCAATGGCCTTTCCTTCATCCCTCAATTGGCCACGTCCTACTCACTCTGAATTGCAAATGTCCCCTTCCGACATTGAGGATTTTATCCTAATAAACAAAGTCTGGCTTTCCCCCCTATTCAAATGCTTTGTCTCCAGGCTCATCAGGATACTACTTGCACGTCTTCAAGGTTTGGGTTCACTGAAAGATCTATTAGCATAGCCCCAGGTCCTGCTGGGATGAACTCCACCCTTTACCTGTGGTACTGGATTGAAGTTCAGAAAAGCACGCAGACTTCACCCTTACCTGGAGGCAGGGTCACCTAAAATGAAGCTTCCTCTTGCACCTTCTCACAACCATTCCATCCCTGGGCACTAAGGGACAGGTCCATGGACATACAGAACTGGGCCTCGAGTCCTCTGGACCAGTCTCTTCTCTTTCTTGGCGATAGGAATGGAAACTAGGGCCTCATACATCCTAGGCAAGCGGTAACACTCCTCCAACCATATCTTCAATTAATAAAATGGAACTTGTAAGAATCAAATAATGAATCCAGCTGCTCCTCCTAGAATAAATACAAGCCTTCCCCCGGTCAGATTCCGACAGGCCTCTATTGAGACACTGTGAGTCGCTAGCTAACAGACTCCGGTGCCGGGATTTCTCACCTGAAGAAAGCAATTTTACATCAAATGGGAAACTGGTAGCAAGACATCTGGCTCCCGGGTCCCTTCCCTGCCTGCTGCCAGCCATAAGCTTCAGCGGTGAAACCACGCCCATCCCCAGAAAGGTGTGACACGCCTACTTCTCCCACATGGACCCTGGTTTCTTCAGAGTCCTCGCCCGCCATGCTAATGTTTGTCTGGGTCTGTCCACGGTGGTTTAAAAAAAAAAAACGAAAAAACCACTAGCCAACAATCCGCCTCAGTGTCCTTCTGGAAGCCTTGTCAGAGCCCTCTCAGAGCTCTGCATCATCACACCCTGCCTACCTTATTGGGCAGCCAGGAGGACAGAATGGGAAGTCAAGGACAGTGGAGAAGCTTCCGGTGGTGCACAGAGAGGGGAGTCCCGGGGTCTGGGTGGAATTCAGCTTTGTAACTTTAGGGAAAGTACTCAATTTCTTGGGCCTGGGTTTTCTGCTAAAACAAGGGTATGGGTTGAAGGATGATTACAGGGCTTCTCAACTCCGACCGTTATTGGGGTCGGGCGCGGCATTCCCGGCGTCCCTCCCAAGCTGACCCACCTCAGTCCCCTCCCCCGCCCGCTCAGGCCACGCGTCCAAGGTCCGGTGAAGCACGTCCTCCCCACCCCCACCCACCCTGGAAAACCGAGGTGGGGGGCCCGCCCGGTAGTCTGGCCGCCGACTCCCGGCCGAGACCTAGGTGCCCGAAACCCGCTGCGCGCACACACAGGCGCGTGATCCCGCCTGCGGATTAGTCAGCAGTTGTTCCAGGCCGGGATCCCTTCCCCCAGCCCTCCCGCCAGCCTCCGTCTCCCTCCAGGGCAGACTCTTCAGAGACGGTCCCTAGAGCCAGCGGGCGTAACCATTCCCAGCCGCCAAGCCTCGTGCAGAGGATCCCTCGGGTTTGTTGGTGACACTCGCTCACTAGCGCGCTGGCCCCTGAGGTGCCTTGTTAGACCACGCGTCACGTCCGGCTCTTGGGAGAAGATTGGGTCAACGGTTTCGGGAGCGAAGAGCCGAATAGCACCGGCTCATTCCTCTTCGTCTACCCCCGTGGCCTGGCCCTATGGTAGCGTCCGAGGTTGCGGGTTTCGCGCCTGCGCAGTGCGGCGCCTAGGGGGAACGCGAGAGGGAGACGGACGTTGAGAGAACGAGGAGGAAGGAGAGAAAATGGCGTCCACGGGTAAGTGGAGTGGAATCGCGGTTATGCCGGCGGCAGCTGGGACACCCAAACTGGGGGGCGCTCGTCTCTGGGGGTGGCAGGGATGACTGAGTGGAATTGCTGGAAGGGGTTGGAGTTCCCGTCGGGGCCCGGATAAGCTCGGGGGTCCGCGTTCCCTTCCCCTCCCCCCACTAGGCGGGCTGGTTCTGGAACCTTCCGGCGCCCGCGTTGCGCGCGAGGGCCTCGCGGTAGTTGGGGCGTGCGGAGCCGGTCTTGGCCTCCTTTGTGTGGCGGTTGTCGGTGCGGGTGCTCCGGGTCTCCCGCCACGTGGGCGGGGCCTACGGCCTCTGAGGCCCAAAGGGGACCGCGGCTGGGCCTGGAGCCCATCACCCCGAAGGCGCGTGAAGCGAGGTGTCTGATGGCGGTTCGAGAAACCGTGGCCGGTTTCCCCTGTAACCTCTCCTTCCATCGCTAGCCTAAGGGCAAGTGTTTACTGTATAGAAACTCAGGTAAAAACCAAACAATAAGGCGTCGCGAGTGTGTAAGCTGAGGGGCGCCGGCTTATGTAGGAGCCCCATTATCCTCCAGGCCTGTCCCGGCCCGGTGCTACCAAGCTGCCCCCTGGAGGGCTCCCAGCTCAAGCCCAGCGCTGGCTTGCTCGGTCTTTTAGACCAATTTGGCTCCCCAAATCTTCGTTCTCCCCACTCAGAGGCTTCGATTTTATCATGTGTTGACTCCACCTCCTTCCCTACCCAAAAAGCAGTGGCTTCCCAGTGTCCTTTTCTCAGCAAACGGCGCGGGGGATCGGTTGTATAACAAGGTCCGTCTGGATCTGGAGAGGAGAATCTTTCCAGAAAGAAATTTCTAGCATCTTTGATCCAGGAGAAGCAGAAAAGCCTCGGCCCCCACGTTTCTGTAGGCTTGCTCATTAAGCTAGCAGGCTGATTTATTTCTTGGCCCTATTGAGGCCAGCGAAAGAGACCCATAGCCGACTTTGAAAGTCCACGGCGGGAACTCTATAATGTGATGGATGTCGTAGTCCTTAACGGGCGAAATAAGTGTAGCCTAACCTTCATCTGCAGTTTGGAACACAGTTACTGGCACAGTGGCGGGTTTATTGTTTTTTGCTTTTGCTTCTAGAGGAATCTAGGGTCTGATAATGTGGCCTTGGAGGCAGTAGGAGAAAGCAAGGGGGAAGACAGGAAAAGCTCTGGGTCCTTCATTTGGCTTAGGAAAGCTTCCAGCATCACAATTTGACGTCGCAAACGACGTAGTTAGTAAACAGGTGGCTTTTGATACCAGGCTACCCAAAGTGTCCCTAAAAGAAAACTAAGATACTACTACAGCCTATATCCCAGTGGAAAATGGTTTCTTTGGTGGTCCTTTTACCCTTCTCTTAGCCTCTAAAGCCCAAGAAGGCAATTGCAGTTTTTCTGTTTGAAAGATCATTGCCACTTTGTAGTCATCTTTGTTATCAGCAAGTGCTGGTGAGCATGGTGAACCAAATTTGAGTTTAAAAGCATGCTCTACTATATCCACAGTCCTGGCACTGCTGGGGGGACTTTATTTATTTGAGACTTTATTCCTTTCCTGAAAAGCTTAGTTTAGTTTTGGACCTTTTAAAGGGGCAGTGGTGACGCACACCTTTGGTCCCAGTGCTGGGAAGACAGCTTGGTCTACATAATGAGTTTCAGGACAGCCAGGGCTACACAGAGAAATCCTGTCTCAGGAAAAAAAAATTTTTTTTTTTTCTTAAGCCCTTCAGTTCTTAAAGCAACACTTTTTTTTGGTCCCAAAAAAGTTGCCTTTGCTGGCTTTAATGAATTATGTAGCCTAAATCTTCAAATCTCTTCAGCTTGGCTAATGACTGCCCTGAAGCAAGCCATTGCCTTAGGGGAATAATGGTTTCCCTCATCTGTATCTTGTAGAATAGTAACTACAGAGTGTGTCCAGTAAAGCAGAATCACAGTATCTAAATATTTGTCAAAACAAAAAGTAAAACATTACCAGCATTCTAGGATGCCCTACATCATAGCCCCTCAGCCTGCTTTTTTTTTTTTTTTTTTTTAAAGTGAAGTCTTTACATATTTGGGCATTTAAAGACTTATTTTTTCGAAATTGTTAATCTGACCATTGCTTCAGTGTCATGTTTGAGACAGTAGACTTATGTGCTCCATTAGGTAGATAAGCATGGGGGGTGTTCTTCTTCCTTACCCCACTAAATCCTTTGGTTGCGACCTCATCTGAGGTGGTTGGCTGTTCTGTATCAGTGTTGCCAGTTTTACATAACTACTCTTGTATAAGTCTTTGTAAACATTGAACTTAATGCCAGTGACTCAAAAAGTCGTTTTTACACAGAAACCTCAACAAAATGTAGGTTGCAGTTTTGGTTTAGATGCTTTGTTGGTATATTTTACAAATGCTACATGGTAGGAAATGATTTACAGGTGATTTTTTTTCCCATATGAAGAATGTGGCAGGTAGCCATAGTTTAATCTTAGATTGGGGAGGGTAGAGTTTGCGGCCAGCCAGAGCTACATAGTGAGACCCTGTCTTTTTTTTTTTTTTAAAAAAAAGGTAGCTGGGCGGTGGTGGCGCACGCCTTTAATCCCAGCACTTGGGAGGCAGAGGCAGGTGGATTTCTGAGTTCGAGGCTAGCCTGGTCTACAGAGTGAGTTCCAGGACAGCCAGGGCTACACAGAGAAACCCTGTCTCGAAAAAACCAAAAAAAAAAAAAAAAAAAAAGGTAACCAGTAGTCATGGAGGTAGGTTGTACAATTAGGTTGTAGAGAGCCATATGGAATCTGTAGCAAGTTTGAGGCTAGCCTGATCTATATTATATAACTAGTTAAGGTTAGCTAGCTAAGTAGTTATATCCTGTCTTAGAACCCCTACCACCACCCCCAAAGAAAATGTAGCATTATTGGAAATGCTTCAGGATTTTGTTATAGATATATTTTTTCATTGTAGATATCTTTTGGACAGTTTACTGATAACATTGGTAACCAGGGCTCTGAAGTTAAGGGTGTAGAGGAAGGAAAGTAGTCCCATGAGGTGCAGAAAGGTTGAAAGACAGTCAGTTTTAAGAGATGAGTTCAACCAGGTGGTGCAGGCCTTTAGTACCAACACTTGTGGGGCAAAGGCGCGTAAATCTGTGTTTCAAGGCCAGCCTCATCTACAGAGTGAGTTCCTGGACAGCCAGGGAGGGCTACACCCAGAAACCCTGTCTCAGAAAAACCAAATGGGGAAGGGAGGGAGAGAGGTGAGTTCAGAAAAGTACTGTTGGTAAGGCCAGGAGATTGTGAAGCTGGCTTTGATGGAGTGAGCAAGACCCCTCCATGAAGAAAGATGCCAGCTGTTACTTTTGGGTGAGGGACTACTTTCTGATTGGAAAAGAAAGGACCCTTTTGTTCTGTCTTAATGACAGTACTGTCTTTGAATACCAAACAAGATATGTATTATTGTAGAGAGGAAAGAGTTAGGTAGAATTGTTTTTTTAAAAATTCCTCTGCCTTAAAAAAAAAAAAAATGCCAAAGCTTAATGTAGCTTTAATTCAATGATGTTTTGAAAACATAGGCATTTATTTTCATTATTTGACATACCCATAGATCAGATTTAGTTCCTTTTTTATTTGTTTTTGAGACGGGGTCTTTTATGGCCCCATCTGTTCTGGAACTCATTATGTAGACCAGGCTGACTTCAAACGCACGGAGAGATCCACCTGCCTCTGCTTGAGTGCAGGGGTGAAAGGGTTATGACATGACACCTCACAAGGCTAGTTCCTTTTGATATAATATAGGTTTCATATGAAAAGAGAGTGATAGGTAGACTTAGTTACAGAGAACAAAATTTGTGATTTTTGTTGTTGTTGCTGCTGTTGAAATTATTTTAGATTTTAAGAAATGGCAGTTGTGAACCTAGAGCAATTTTTCCCCTAGTGCTGTTATTAAGTGCTGTTTTCTCTTTGCCGGCTTTTGGAATTGTATTAACCTGGTCAGTTGTGTGTCTATGATGCTGGAGTTAGAACCAGGGCATCCACAATGTCAGGTTATAGTCGAGGGGGATGAGCACATAGTCCTTCCTGTGCTTTATGTGCTCCTATTCTTTACCTTGGCCTCACTGAGGTTTTGACAGCAGACCCTTTTTAGGTATTAATGTCTGTCCTGTTTGCTATCATTCTATTTCACTTGTTACTGTTCTAGGAAATTTTGGTTGGTCTTACTAAAGTGATAGGCTGACAGTACTGGACATAGTAGCTTTCTCCTGTAATACCTTCACTGGGGAGGCAGAAGCAGGTGGATCTCTGGGTTGGAAGTTGTGTAGAGAGACCCTGTCTCAAAACAATAAAAATGCCAGGCATGATGGTGACTTTAATCCCTGGGTGGGCAGCAGAGACTGGATCCCTGAGCTCAAGGCCACCAAGGTCTACAGCTGGGACTAGACAGAAAGCCTGTCTCAAAAAGCAGAAAGAAAGAAATTTTAATACTTTCTGTGACTCTTTTTAAATCTGACAGTAAGATTGATGCTGTTTTGTGATCTTGGTCTAGACTTAGATAATGATCGTGTCTTTGAATTGATAGCTGGTGGTTGAGATGGGTTTATGGTTGTTGGGTATCTGACCTATTAGCACCATATTCAGACTTTGTATAGTTAACTGACTTAATTGGTTTGATGTTGAGGTGAGATGTGCTAACTGAGATGTGTCTGCATATAGGTCTACTCTAAACATTCAAGAATTATTATTACTGCTTGATTTCCATCTGTCTCTTTTCCCCTTTCTTGTCTGGGCTAATAATTTTTTCTTGTTTCTTCTAGATTACAGTACCTATAGCCAAGCTGCAGCCCAGCAGGGGTAAGTCAGCCTTCTGCAACAGTAATTCGTCTTTGGTTAATGTTTTAGAGTATGAGGCTTTTTGTAATTGTAAAGAATGTATAGTAATACAATCAAAATGTTCTGTAGTCAATTCTTGTGTTTAATTCTTTTTGCAGCTACAGTGCTTACACCGCCCAGCCAACTCAAGGATATGCACAGACCACCCAGGTAATCCCAAAGACAAGGACGTGTACCTCTTCAGTTAGAGATGTTTCAGCTGGCCACTAAAACAGTAGCTAAGAGATCTTTTTAAAAATATTTATACAAATAGAGTGGTAGTATTACCTAAGCTTTTAAAACTCAAAAGTTGTAATCTTTCCCAATGAGGGTTGTAATGAAACCTTTTTTAAAGCTGGAAATGGACTTTTTAAAATTCCTAGGCTCAAAGTAAGTATCTTATTGCAGTCTTGCTCTTTGTGCATATTTTATTATGCTTAATTTAATTGTAATTTTTAAAGAAAGACCATCTTAGGATCATTGCAGATGAGAAAATTGTACCACATGGCTATTGTATAACTTGCTAGTGGTTGCACATTAACTAGTGGAGTTAGCTTTGAAAATTACTGTTCCTTGGCTCTTGTCAGTATGTCAGTCTATGTTTAAAACCCAGGCCAGGGGCTAGAGATGGCTCTTTGGAAAAGTGCTTGCCACCCAGCCTAACAACCTGAGTTTGATCCCAAGTCCCACATAGAGTCTAGGGAGAATTGTCTTGCCCTCTGACTTGTATACATATGCCATGGTACAGGCCCACCCCTCCACCAGTCAAATTAAGTAATTAAACACTTAAAAACCGGGAGCTGAGGTACAGTGTGTGCCAACACTGCAGAAATATTTGAGCAGAGAAATTGATCAGGAGTTGGGAATATAGTTCTTTGGTAGAATGTGTGATATACTGGCTCCAGCCACCAACACCTCCTCAAAAAGCCAAGGAAGAATCTAGAAAGTAGTTGCCTATATTACCAAGCATTAATTACCTTAACTGGGCCTAGTGGTGTAGCACACCTTTAATCCCAACACTAGGGGGCATAGGTAGGTGGATCTCTGAATTTGGGCCAGCCTGGTTTACAAAGCAAGGTGTAGGTTGGGACTACACGGTAAGTCTCAAAAAAAAAAAAAAAAAAAAAAAAACCCTCTAATTCTGGACTGATCCATGCAAAAAAGTAGTATTAACTGTCATGGAAACATATTCTAGGACAGGGAGGAAGTCATGCTTCTGGCAGGTTTTACTTTTAAATCTACAATATGAGTATGTTAATATCTGAAAGAACAGCTCATTCCTTATCTGATTTATGTATTGATGTCCGAGTTTAAAAACCATAGTCTTGCTATACTAACAAACTTAAAGAGAACATGAACTGTTTTGATTTATTTTCTTGAAATAGAATTAATAGCTTTTATTTTTATATCATACTGAAAATCTGGTTTTCATATCCAGCAAGATACTGGCTGAATCTTGGATTATCCCTCTGTGCTGTCAGTTACATGGTTGAGATTTTGCTTAATTTTTTTAAGAATGTTTTTGTTTCTAGGTTGACCAAAACATGAATGAACTTGTATAAAAATTGATCGTTAAGATAATTTGTTTTGGTTTTTTTTTTGCCTTTGTTTTTATAATTTCTTTCTTATACCAGAAAGCAGTATTTTGTACTTTGATTCTCCAGTTTATGAACTAATAAATTAGGTCATTACTTGGCTAAAATAGAAGGTTCTTATATGAAGCTATTGCATGAATTTGTTTGGAGCAGGCATATGGGCAACAAAGCTATGGAACCTATGGACAGCCTACTGATGTCAGCTATACCCAGGCTCAGACCACTGCCACCTACGGGCAGACTGCATATGCAACTTCTTATGGACAGCCTCCCACTGGTAAGGCCAGCCTTCAAAAGACTAGGTGATATGTCAAGGGGATTTGCTGAAAGGCCTGTTATTTATGCTCTTAGGTATATACTCTGGTCTGTATGTTGTCATCTGGGAATCTTTTGTTCTGGGAAGTATTTTTTTCCTTGATCTTAATTTTCCTTAAGTGCTATCCAATAGAACGTGGGTGGAATAAGTTCTAATAGAGGAAGAAACTAAACTTTGATACACGGCGTGTAATGCACAAAATAGAACTAATTTAAACAATTGTACTAGTGCTAAAAATGAGCCTTCTTAGACTGAGCTACTTAAAAATCAAAGTGGTTTTCACATCTGTTTGCTTCATCTGATACTGTGCCCTCTACTTTTTGTTTTGTGCTTTCCACAGTAGAAGGGACCAGTACAGGTTTGACTATCCTGCTCATTCTTGCATGGGAAATGCTTTCCATCTTGTCTAACCCTGTAATGTTAACCCTTAGGTGTTTTCATTTGTTTAAACCCTGAACTTTCTAACATCACACACAAAGGTGCTAATGAAAAAACTGCTTCAGGTGCCATTTGCAGATCCATGCCCTTATAATTTGGGGAAGGTTTTTCCTTTTGTCAAGCCTTAATAGTTATTTGCCTTCTGAAAGATATTACTCCAGCTGATTTTCCCTACTCCCTGAAGGCTAGATTGCATGATTAGTTTTATTTAAGGGAACAGACTTTGCCACCCTGCATGTATATGTTTGTCTGTTTATAGCACAGGCACATTTTATTTTCTGTTTAAGTGTTACAAATTGTTTTAATACATTTTCTGTTTTAAGTGTTTTGAATTTTTTAAATCCATGGTGTATTTTAAACATAAATAGCATTCCAGGACATTAAAAAGAAACTGGTCTAAGAATATATTATATGTAATATCTTTTTTAAAATGGTAATTTTTTTCCTGTGGAATGCTGTGTGATATAACATGAGGAGTTCAACAATTTGAACTCCTCCAAATTATATTGGTTATAGGAAAAAAAATACATTTATTGTCATGGAACTTAGCTAACTTAACTACTGTGTAGGGATGAACACAGTCCTAGAGTTTTTAAGCAGAGTAGAAGTAGGCAGTCTAGATACACATGCCTTTAATCCCAGCTCTCAGGCAGAGGTGTACATCTCTTTGAGTTCAAGGCCAGCGTGGCCTTCAGAGTGAGTCCCAGGACTGTAAAGGCTACACAGAAAACCCTGTCTCAAACCCACCCACCGAACCCAAAAAAAAGAAAGGGGAAGAAAAAGTCAAATCCTGTAAGCCCAGAAATTATATGCAAGCAAAAAAAGAAAAGATGACTTTGGTGAGTCCAGACTATGTTGCATGGTAATAAGGAGTTTGAACATGCTAGGTAATTCAAAGTTACCTCTCATATTCATTCACTCCTGCCAACTGATTTTAAGCTATAGAATCAAAATTAACCTTGGCTTAAGTAGGAGCCAATAGGTAGGAAGTGAGATCAAGCACATTTTTTCTGTACCTCATGCTGCCTTTACACATAAAAGTCAGTGGATAAGTATCAGGGAATGGGTAGAAATACACTGTTCTTTCCTAGGATTCTAAAGGAAGCTTCAGAAGAAAGGTATATGTATCTATATCTCACATACAGGATTCAAACAATTCTTAATCTGTGATTTCTGCTGTTCACTATAAACAAACTTTCTTTGTAGTGTTTCTTACCACCATTTCCTTTGAAGAAATCATACAGATGTGCTTAGTCTCTTGTCGCTATTGATACTTGTTCATTTTGCTTGGCTGCTTATGTGTGTGTGTTACAGATTAATTAAAAGAGTACTAATTAGCCCAGTTATCTGTGACTATAGAATTGTTACAACAGGCTCTCTTGCTGCAGTTTAGAGATACAAGTTAATGTCTTCATCAGTTTGGTTTTTATTTAACTTCTGTGAATCTTGTAAGTAGGGAGAACTCTGGGGGACTTCACCTGTAGTTCGATGTGTATGGTTACCTTTAGAGCTTTGCAACAAAGTTTTAAATGAAAGTGCTGAGGGTGTAGCTTAATGATAGGCTGCTTCCCTAGCACTCCAAAACAAAAGATGAGCATGGCAACTCAATTGTTTTTAAGGCTCTTTTGTGAAATATATTTTTAATGGTTTTTATCAGTTTAGATGGGAAACTACTGTCTTTGTATATGATTTTAGAATTTCCTTTGAATGTTTGAGAAGAAAGGATTGTGTCAGTGCTACAAAAAGTACTTGAGATTCAGAAAGAGGTTCAGCTGGCTATGCTAGCAAAGCCCTTCAATCCTAGTACTTGGGAGGCAGAGGCAAACTGGTCTCTGAGTTCAAGGCCAGCTTGAGCTACATAGCAGGTTCCAGGCCATCCAGAGCTACATAGTGAGACCCTGCATCAAAGAAACAAAGAAGTTGAAGCAGGTCATGGTGATACATGACTGTAATCCCAGAAATCTGACAGTTGAGAGGTGGAAGGCATTGCAAGCAAGCCTGGACAATTTAATGATATGTCTCTGTCTCTGTCTCTCTTTATCTTTGTGATACTACGTTTGGCCAGTCCTGAATATAAACTAAATGGAGTAGTCTTGATTCAAGATATGTTTTAAATATTAAAGCTCTTTTTTGGTTTTGGGGTTTTTTGTGTGTGTTAATGTTGGGGGTTTGGGGTGTGGATGGGTGGGTTTTTTGTTGGGGGGGTGTTTTATTTGTTTGGATTTTTTATAAGACAGGGTTTCTCTGTGTATGCTTAGCTGTCCTGGACCTCTGTAACCCACACTGGCCTCAAACTCTGAGATCTTTTTGGTTTTATATGTTGTTGTTTTTTTTTTTTAAACAAGATTCTCCTTTGTAGCTTGGGGGGGGGGAGTTGCTTTTGTTTTGGGGAGTTTTGGTTGGTTGGTTGGTTGGTTGGTTGGTTTTGGTGGTTTTTGGTTTTGGGGGGTTTTGTTTGTTTGTTTTGGGTTTTATCTGGTGTTTTGTTGTTGTTGTTGTTGTTGTTTGGAAATTGTGATCCCAGAATGTTGGGATCACAGGCACACACCCAATCAGAAAATCCTTTTTAAATTTTGTGAGAATTGGATATGTCTTTGGATGTGAATCCTGGTGTCTGAGCTAAGCTTTTTTAGTGCATTACTTACTGTGCCTGTTGATTGTAAAGAAGGCAAAGAGCCCAGTACAAGGAAAAGTTGTGATACATTGTCCTTTACCTTCATTTCTGGAACATTTTATTTCCTGTTTTGAGGAGTTTTACTTTTTAATTAGTTGAAAAAAATGTGTCTATAATCACCAAAAAGCCATCCCCGTCTCCTATCCAGTTCATTCACCCAAGGGCAGAAAAAAGCCTGTTTTCTGTGGCAACTTTGTTTTTGTTTTCTAAAGATTTATTTATTTATTTATTTATTTATTTATTTATTTTATATAAGTGCACTGTCACTGTCCTCAGACACACCAGAAGAGGGCATCAGGTCCCTTTACAGATGGTTGTGAGCCACCATGTGGTTGCTGGGAATTGAACTCAGGACCTCTAGAAGAGCAGTCAGTCCTCTTAACCACTGAGTCATCTTTCCAGCCCCGTGTTTTTTGTTTTTTAAATAGAATATTCTTTCTTGAGGTAGGGAATATAGCTTAGTTGATAAGAGTGCTTGCCTAGCATTCATGGAGTCCTACACCACACAAAACAGGTATGGTGTGGTGCCAGTATTCCCAAGGCTGGAGCTTGAAGCAGGGATCAAAAGTTGAAGGCTATCTTCTACCTAAGGAATTTGAGGCCAGCCTAGGCTACATGAGACCCATGTCAAAAACAACAATAAACAACACTTCACATTTCTCATGAATATATTTTGAAAACAGAAATAGTGCTTTAGACTTTAAAAATTTTGGGGTCAGTGAGATGGCTCAGAAGATAAATGCACTTGATTGCCAAACTTGATAACCAGAATCCATGTAGTGGAAAGAGAGAACCAACTCCCACAACTTGCCCTATGCTTCCACATACATGCTGTGATGAGCTCCCATATCCACACACTTATTGCAAAATAAATAAATAAATGTAATAAAAACAATTTAAATACTCCTTTGTTGCTACTTTTCCTGCAAGAAGAATATAGGAATTCAATTTTGTGATGCTTTAAAGTTGGGCAATTTACAAGTTGTTTTGTTAATAAATGCAAAGGTATCACTCTGCCAGAGAGGATAGAATCTGATCCAATTCTCTTTTGTTGTAGGTTATACCACTCCAACTGCCCCCCAGGCATACAGCCAGCCTGTCCAAGGATATGGCACTGGTGCTTATGACACCACCACTGCTACAGTCACAACAACGCAGGCCTCTTACGCAGCTCAGTCTGCATATGGCACCCAGCCTGCCTACCCAGCCTATGGCCAGCAGCCAGCAGCCACCGCACCCACAAGGTAAAGTCATAGTTATTGATTCCTCTGCTGCATCAGCTTTGGTTTTTAAGGAAAGGGTAATTCTATACACTTGGACCATTCATGACTTAAATAGCTCTTCACATTTACTAGGTATTGACTGTTCTCACAGTGTTTCCAGAGTGCATAAGCACAGCATACAGGTATTCTGATGAACAGATGGTGATATCTGAGGGCCAGAGATGAAGAGTGTCATTTGCATGGTTTCAGAACGTACTTTTTGGGGAAGGAGGAAGCTGTTTTGCTTTTTAAACACATGAAAACTGAGTGTATGTTTTCCCGCATTATTTAACTATCAATAGAATTATACTTTTGAGTACCTAATCTTTGGCTTAATGATCCTGTAAATTGTTAACCACTCTCCTTTAGGAAATACGTGCTAGTTGATAGTACATAGTATAACAGTTACACTTGAGTCAAGAAGTACTTTATGAGCCGGGCAGTGGTGGCGCACGCCCTTAATCCCAGCACTTGGGAGGCAGAGGCAGGCGGATTTCTGAGTTCGAGGCCAGCCTGGTCTACAGAGTGAGTTCCAGGACAGCCGGGGCTACACAGAGAAACCCTGTCTCGAAAAACCAAAAAAAAAAAAGTACTTTATGTCCCACTTTTGTCAGTAAAGGATATTTTCATATTTGGAAAGGTCAAGGATTACTGCTTCAGTTGAAGAAGTTGGCAAGGTTTTCTCAATATTTTGATTGTTTGATTGGTTGGGGTTTTTTTTGGTTTTTTTTTTTTTTGTTTTTTGGTTTTTTTTTTGTTTTTTTCGAGACAGGGTTTCTCTGGATAGCCCCAGCTGTCCTGGAACTCACTCTGTAGACCAGGCTGGCCTCGAACTCAGAAATCCGCCTGCCTCTGCCTCCCAAGTGCTGGGATTAAAGGCATGCGCCACCACTGCCCGGCGGTTTTCTCAATATTATGTAGTGGTTTGGTAACCAAAAATCATAGGCAAATAAATTCATAGCTGGGTACCCAGTTATGTGGTCAATATTAAGAGTCCAATAGAGTTCTTACTCCGTGACTGGGTAGTAGATAAGTGACATATATTATTACTTAACAGAAGATTTCAGGTCTTTACTTTAGATAATGCACTTAGGTGGCTTCTGCATACAGTCTTGAAGGAACACAGGATTCTGATTTGAAAGAAGACTATAGGGAATAAACAAGAGATCACCTTGTAACCTAGACTTTTTATCTGCTATAGAGGTAAGAAATTAGCTCTGGCAAACACTCTCAAAATTACTTCTAAAGTGCAGTGAGTAATCAGAGCCACTTGTAGTTAATATCCAGTAAACAACCTGTACAGTAGTTCTATTTAACTGGCTGATGCCTAGAAGGCTCCACTCTAGTTGAGTTAGGTACTGGAGGATTTTATTAGATGTACAGATTTGCATGTGATGCTCTCCTGCAGTGGCATATATCTAAGCCACAGAGCTTCATCGTGTATAAGTCGAGTTTTCATAAGTCACTGATTTGTGTCACCCTTACCTCCATCTTAGTTTTCTGAGCTGACTATACCGGTTATAATTTTATAACCTGTTTCATCTCAGTGAAGAAACAGTACTTCTGCATCTGCTTTAGTCCACCTGCTGATTGGGGCTTTGTTTGAAGTAGTCCTAGCTTAACTCTGCCACTTGTTTGGGCCACAAGGAAGTGGAGATTCCTGAGTTATTTCTTTGAAGTTGGGATTTTTATCATTTAATAAGCGTATTTGCTAGTTAGTCTGAGCATGGGGTGGGAGCATCCCCATCTCCATCTTGTGGAGACTGTTGTATAGCAGGGTTAAGTTAATTTCCAGCAGGCCAAGATGGGAAGTGTCTCTTCTTGTCTGTTTCTAATATTGAGTGAACCCTCAGATATCAAAATGTATAAATCAGTGACCTTAAAATTACTCTAAACTTGAATTTGCATTGTTGCCAAATTTCTTGTCTTCAGAAATTTACTTTTTAAAAAGTGTTTTTTTCCTCCCTCCTCCCAGTATTTGTTCATATTGGCAACACAAGCTGATGAAATCCCTTAGTAGTTGTTAATACAGAACAAATTAAAAAAAAAAAAAAATGCTAACTCTCTTAGTGTTTTCTTCCAGCAAATACTAATGGATGATACTTACTGGGTTTCATTTACTTTATTTTCTTTCTTTCTTTCTTTTCTTTCTTTCTTTCTTTCTTTCTTTCTTTCCTTTCTTTCCTTTCTTTCCTTTCTTTCCTTTCTTTCCTTCTTCTTTCTGCATTTATTTATTTATTTATTTTCATTTACTTTATTTTCAAACTTGGTTTTTAACATTTCATGTTGCTCAAAGAACTGTGGGGTTCTTAACTAGGGTTGTGTGGGTTGTTAAAACTAAGACTACTTTATTTCTCCTTTTAGACCACAGGATGGTAACAAGCCTGCTGAAACTAGTCAACCTCAATCTAGCACAGGGGTTATAACCAACCCAGCCTAGGATATGGACAGAGTAACTACAGTTATCCCCAGGTACCTGGGAGCTACCCAATGCAGCCAGTCACCGCACCTCCATCTTACCCTCCTACCAGGTCAGTCTCATTTGTGTGGCTGGTGAATTAGTAATAATAAGTTGACAGGTATTTTCTTTTCAGGTTGTTGACTGCCAGCATTAGCTTCCTTGAGTAAGATCTGTTTTCTGACTTCCTTGCCTATAGTTGACCGCATACCTAGTTAATATTCAGACCTCAGCCTTAGGTTCCCATAGCAGTGCCTGGGATTTGGCTAATAACTGTTCTCTAAATTCTGACCCCAAAACTTCAGTTTTGGTCTTATAATAACTTAAAAGTATGAGAAACAGAAATGTGTGGAACCATCTACACAGAACCATAGCAATTATCCCCTCAAACACAGGCACCATGAGTAAAGTTGAGGACAAGATGTCCTTTCTACTACTGTTTGCAGTGCTGGGGAGGGAATCTGAGGTCTTGTTCATTGCTGGGAAGGCACTTTACATCTGAAGTACTCTACCTCAAGTTTTTTTGTCCTTCATTTTCTGTTTTAACCGTTGTAGCTACAATGTCCAATTTTAGTTTCTTTAAGGAAAACTGCAAGTTTTCTAACCTGTGTCTCATTTGAGTAAGTTTCAAATGAATTGACAGAACTGTTTTAAAAGGTTACTTTAATTGGCTAAAATATAAAATAGTTCCGTTTGTATCTGTCTTCATCAGGGTTTCTATTCCTGCACAAAACATCATGACCAAGAAAAACGAGTTGGGGAGGAAAGGGTTTATTCAGCTTACACTTCCACATTGCTGTTCATCACCAAAGGAAGTCAGGACAGGAACTCACACAGGGCAGAAACCTGGAGGCAGGAGCTGATGCAAAGGCCATGGAAGGGTGCTGCTTACTGGACTGCTTCCCCTAGCTTGCTCAGCTTGGTTTCTTATAGAATCCATAATAGGCTGGGCCCTCCCCTCTTGATCACTAACTAAGAAAATGCCTTACAGCTGGATCTCATGGAGGCATTTCTTCAAGGGAGGCTCCTTTCTCTGATAACTCCAGCTTGTGTCACACAAAACCAGCCATTATAGTATCCATTTCATAAGTTGACACTTGTATACAACTAGAACAGAGGTGGCCAGGGTTTATAACTGCTCCCTTGTAGAGCAGGTCCATACCTATTGGGTGGAACAGTTGCTGTGGCATACTGAACTGGTACACATAGATGGAATCCTCTTTTTTTTTTTTTTTTTACATTATTTTATTTATATGAATTCACTGTATTATTTTATCTCATTTATGTGAGTGCACTGTAGCTGTCTTCAGACACACCAGAAGAGAGCATACAGGTTGTGGGCCACCATGTGGTTGCTGGCAATTGAACTCAGGACCTCTGGAAGAGGAGTCAGTGCTCTTAACCACTGAGCTATCTCTCCAGCCCCGTAGACTGAGTCTTGACAGGTGTGGAGAGGTGTGACAAATGCTTAGTTTAGTTGAACATATTTATGGTTCATTGAGAGTCCTCCACACCTCTCTCCATCCCTCCTAGCCAGGGTTATTTTGTGTAGTCTTGACTGTCCTAAAACTCAGTCTAGACCAGACTGGTCTTGAACTCAGATCTGTCTGCCTCCTGGGAGACAGAGTACTAGGATTAAAGCCTTGCCTTGCCACTACACCCAGCTAAGTCTTTTAAGGTTTATTTTTAGTAGTATGTGGAGGTTCATAGATTACCTGCTGGGTAGTTTCACAGAGAGTTAATACCTTTTTTACAGCATTCTGAGGTCTCTTACTAGTCTTGTCTTTATTCCTAGATTTCTAAGGATCAAATTGTTAGAAAGGTTGAAACTATAGCAAAGCAATTTTGAGTCTGAAAGAAAATGGGGTTTTCAGAGTGTCATACTTAATACGCTCCTGTTCACACTCTTATTACCAAGCAGGCATTCCTCAGGAAGTCACAGTCATCAACTCAACTTACTAGATGGCTGGAGTAGAACACTTACCTAGAGTGTGAGGCACTAAGTTGGAGCCTCAGAACTACAGAAAGAAAGGAGAGCATTCTGAGAACTAAACACATCGCTCTATTCCTCCTCCTCCTCCTCCTCCTCATGCTCAATGTATTTTCACTTCATTAGTCATCTCTAAGTGCATATAGTCTGCCCTTCTGAACTGTATTTGTCTTAAATATAGATGAAAAACATTTTAAATAGGAGCTCTGAACCACAACTCAGTGTGCACATGGGTTATTTTCATTTTCTCTTACATTTAAAGCTTTATTATTGGAAATCCAAAAATGTTGCCTTAGCCAGACAGTGGTGTACACCTGTAATCCAGCACACAGGAAACTAAGACAGAAGAGTTGTGTGCAGGTGGAAAGTCAGCCTGGGCTACACATAGTGAGACCCTTTCAATGAAAGTAAGAAGAAAGTAATCGTTAGGATGCTTAGGATGCCTGTGAATGTCTCGTATTCGGGGTCTTGACAAAAATAACATGGTTTTTTCTCCTTCCTGAAGATTTTGTTTTTTCTTTCAGCTACTCCTCTTCACAGCCGACTAGTTACGATCAGAGCAGTTACTCTCAGCAGAACACCTATGGGCAGCCGAGCAGCTATGGACAGCAGAGTAGCTATGGTCAACAAAGCAGCTATGGGCAGCAGCCTCCCACTAGTTACCCCCCTCAGACTGGATCCTACAGCCAGGCTCCAAGTCAATATAGCCAACAGAGCAGCAGCTACGGGCAGCAGAGTGAGTTGCTAAGAGAGAAAAACTAAGTATGAGTGGTTTTGCTTGGAGATTCTGAGAATGGGGAATGCTTGTTACCACTGTTTGCTTCTGGAGTCTAGGGTGAGCTATATAACATCCTGCGTGATAGTCTGAATGTGCGAGTAGGGGCTCTGCAGTGAGTAGGGCTGGCATTCTTTTAAGACTTGCCTTAAACATTAAGAGAAAGTGGGGAGGTAGCTATAGAGGGCTACTGCATTTTGATAGCCAAGTAAAAACTATGTTTTGATATTATGTAAATTCATAAGCAAAGGGAGTGAGTCCTGCTTAAAGAACATACCCCACACACACCCCCAGTGCTTATTCTTACATTTGGAAAAGTAACTAAAAACCCAAAGTATCTCATTCACTATTTAATTTCTGCCCCAGTTGCATTTTTAAAATTGGATTTCACCAGCAAGGCATGGTGGCGCAGAGTTTACAGTGAGATCCTGACTCTAAAGGGGGGGGGGGTGTTGTTTGTATTATTTTTTGACTGGGATGACTAATAGCTACTTACTGTAATTCAGCCCTTTGTATGTCAGAGCCCTAGGTAACCTGGCTCTCCTTTTGGTGTTGAGAGGTAGTACAACTCACCTGCTTTTGGAGGCATCTGAAGCACAGAGACTTAGAAATATATTTTTCCCAGAAGAAAAGTCCTTTGAAAGTCGTTTTATAGCCTGGCCATACAAGGCTGTTTTAGCCTTGATGAACCAATAGTTCTTAAAGAGAGCTTCTGATAGAAATACTTTTAGCATAGTACTTATGTAGTTGCTTGTAGTTGAGAGTTCCATGAGTCCAAGAGAAAGGATGTCAGGCAGTAGTGTAAATGCTGGTCCGTGGCTTACAGATGTGACTCTTTCCTCAGGTTCATTCCGACAGGACCACCCCAGTAGCATGGGTGTTTATGGGCAGGAGTCTGGAGGATTTTCCGGACCAGGAGAGAACCGGAGCTTGAGTGGCCCTGATAACCGGGGCAGGGGAAGAGGGGGATTTGATCGTGGAGGCATGAGCAGAGGTGGGCGGGAGGAGGACGCGGTGGAATGGGGTAAGAGCAAAACCTTTTCTCCTTTTACCTAATTTTGTTTCATCCATAGGATTTTCAATGGAAAGAAGGGACTGAAAGACATAAGAAATTTATTCCACATTTCCATGGACAATCTATTGAGGTCAAGCTATCTCCTAAAACATGGAAATGTCATTTAAGTGGCAGTTTGCTTTTTTCCCTGCCATTAACTGTTGTTGGGCTGGGGTGAACAAAGAATGGCTTTGAAACTAGAGCTTTCAGTCCCCTTCATGGTTTTCAGAGGTGAGAGCCTCTTTGGGTAATAGATTTGGGATGGAACACACACAACCCTTCTAATAACCCTAGGTTCTAACTAATTTCCTGATCGGTTGTCTTGAAATACCTGGTGTATGTACTGCAGAAAAAGAATGCAGCTGTTTTCCAATGTTTATACCCAGAATTGTTGAACATGATGAAGACTGACTGGCCCCATAACCCTTAAACCATGGCCTGAGGTGCCCTGATACATAGTTAAGTTGGAGCAGAGATAATTTTCTTACAGAGTAATGTATATGAATATAGCATCACTCTATTGGAGATTTTTAAAGTCTAAATTGGTTTGACCATTGTGATTGATGGAACAATCTGGTTTAGAAAACTGTTTAGATCAGTACCGTGACCCTGCTGCCTCTGCCTCCCTTCCCTCCCTCCCTCCATCCCCCTTCCCTTTCTGGTGTTTATACTTTTATGAAGGTGAAGTATGATGTTGGTGGTTAACATAATCAGATTTAGTTAATGTGTGTGTTCTGTCCCTATATAAACTAGTAAAAGAAGTTATGCAGAATGTTGTAGTGACTATAAATTTGATTAACTGTTGAAGAAAAACTAGCAATTCTTTTTTATAACAAACTTGAAAACAGATTTTATTGATCTATTCATTTATTAGTAAATTTCTGTACCACTGAAAGATAGTTAATGTTTTGTTTATTCTGCATAACTTTAATAAAGTCTTAAGTGAAATCTTTATTGGAAAAAATTTTTTATAAAAGCACATGCAAATTTTTATGAATAATTTTTGAAAACGTAAAATTGGTCTTCTGATTTGGAGAATATCATTCCATTATAAAGGTTTCACGTCTTTATGGATGTTTTAAAATAGACATAGACACTTGAAATTACTATCATCACGTCTCAAATCACCTAGAATTCTTAGTATTTTTCAATTGCAAAAGCAATTTGAAGTTTATTCATCTTAATACTCCAGAAGTGATGATTCTACTGACTTTGTTAGACTGCTATTAGAGGGGCCCATCTTTGTGGATGAGAAGTCTCTCCTGGAGCCATAGAAGAGACCATGGCCTACCCCATAGGATTTTAACAGAACTGTGATGCAGTCTGTTGGATCCTGTGAGGACAGGACACTGGGCAGTTCCCTTTCCCTTTTTTTATTGTGGTGTGGTGATGGTTTTCAGTGTCTGCTACAGGTAAGGCGCTCAATGTTGTTAACATGCCCTTTTTCATTGCCTCAGTATTTTGATATTTTTCATTGGCTGTTAAACGTGGAAACTTTTTAACATGCTTTGTCGCATTTATATGCTACAGGTTACAAAGTGAGAGCCTTGTATACACTTCAATACTTAAAAAGTACCCGTACTCAGTACTCAGCCGGCAGCATAATGAAAAGTGGGACTAGACACGGTGTCCATATGGAGAGGAAAAATATACATAGAATATTTTAAACAAAATGTATTCATTGTATAAATGGAATCCTTCTGTAACTTTGGTAACTGCATACTTGTTGTTTGGTAATGAACCAGAGGAGGTATAATACTCTAGAATTGTGTAACATTAAAGTGTAAACTTTGTGTTTAAAGACAGAGAGAACATTTTATGGTGTGTACTTTTAAAAAGGAAGTAAAGCTGCATGCAACAGCTTGAAATGTATATTTAGGTATTAAAGGTGCAATACTGGTTAAGAAAACCTCAGGTCTTCCTACTGGGGAGCTGCCTTTATTTACTACTTGAAAATACTGCCTTCCCCCCCTCCCTCCTCAAAAAAGGCCACAATATATATTCCCTTTCCTCTATGTATAGTATGTATATTGCCGTAGTCTTAACTGGTATGTCTATAAAGTTGCACCCCCAGTCCGCTGAGCCTTGGTATTTACTGTAAATTCTGCTTTCACAGTAACTATTAAATCCATTAGGGCCCTGGACTGTATGGCTTTATGCTGAAGATTGGCTGGATGCGTCCTCTGATGTGTGTTGTAGACATTTAATATGGTTGTCTCCTGCTTTATTATACTGTGACTTGTTAGGAAGCCTAAGGCCTCATTTGGCTCTCCCTTGGGAGAGGTTGAGGGTGCACCTTTATGAACATGGAAAGTTCATCACAGCAATTGTCTCTGCCTTCTTGTTTCTACACCAAGTTCACCTGGTGTTTCAGCTGATTGGGGTGGATGTTTGGGATCTAGGGGTTGTTTTTTTTTTTTTTTTTTTTTTTTTTCTTCTTCCTTAATTTGCCAAGTATTGCACTATTAATACCAGCCCCTGACATGAAAGAAACCAACCACACTGGTGTGTACAATCAGACAAGCAAGGTTGTATATTAAGGAAATTTGAGCAAGCTGCCCTGAAGAAAGGCATAGTGACAAGATGAGAGAGATGCATTGTTTGGAGATGTGTTTAGCCAGTGCCCTTCTTCCCCACGAGCCCTGCCAAGGCTCAGAGCGGTACTGGCTTTTAAAGGGAAAGGCCTTCATTTCTTCGTTTATCCCCCCAGCAGCGCTGGAGAGCGAGGTGGCTTCAATAAGCCTGGTGGTAAGTTTTTGAGTATTACCATGGATAGTGCTTAAAAAATACAGTCAGTTTTTCTAGAAAACTATATAATTTTTACTAGTTTCATAAGTGGTTTAAAAATGATCTATACAAAAGAGACTAATGGGTACTGCCGGCATTGTCTTAGGGGTAATAAGGTTACTATGGTTACAAACAAAGGGTAACTTCAAGTATTGAGCAACTGCTTCTATAATATGGGGGAGAGTACAGCTTTAATTTGGTTTATGTGGAGGAAAGGTTTTGAATTTAATTTAACACTAATTTGGCACATGAAGCATTGAGAGTGTATTTGGTTAATGGTTTAGAAACAAATGAGCAAAGGGAAAAAAAAAAAAACCCTAGCAAACTTCACAAACGCTAAAGGGCCACTGCTCCATCTTAGCAGTGCGGGTCATTTTGAATTAATGAGTCCCCATCAAATGGTGGTGTAGTAGATAGCTGTGTGTGTTTGTAAGGTTTGTAGCTTGCAAGGCTTGCACTAATAATATTTTATATGATCTTTCCTGGTTGGCAGGACCCATGGATGAAGGACCAGATCTTGATCTAGGTAACTTTAAGTTCTTGAACTTTACACTCTGCTATTTTGAATAAATGCCATAGAAGCAAGAGTTCAGCAGTTCAGCAGACTGATACCAGTACACTGATCCATTCTTGGCAAAGACAGTTTGGGGCTTCCTTTAAATTGTTTTAAAGTAGCCAAAAAGCCTCATCTTAGTATCAGTATAATGGGTGGTTGGTGCTCTTGCCTTTGTGATGAATACTGTTTGATAATAATGTCCAGTTGATTAAGAAGCTCCCATTATTATCTAGGCCTGGTGGGATACATCTAGGAGGCTGAAAAAGAGGAATAGGAGTTTGAGGCCAGCCTATCTTCAAAGAAGAAGCCACTATTAATTCAGGGCAGTAATTCTGTTTTATCCTATTTTCTCTGGAAGGCCTTCCTATAGATCCCGATGAAGACTCTGACAACAGTGCAATTTATGTGCAAGGATTAAATGACAATGTGACCCTGGATGATCTGGCAGACTTCTTTAAGCAGTGTGGGGTTGTCAAGGTGAGTGATAATGATGAAGTAATCTAACAGAAATTGAGCCCAAAGAACGTATTTCAGATCCTTGGACTGTGCTGAGAATTGTGCCTTGACTGTTTTGTTGACATCTGTGTTTACTCCTTAAAACACTAACTCAAGACCCTGTGTCTTGAGGGCTGGAAGATAGCCAGTGATGGAGCACTTGCCTAGTAGGCAGAAGGATTGCCTGATTCCCCCCCCATCCCCAAATGCTCAGTCTCGCTCTACCACACCCAACTTTAGCCAATTTTTGTAGATGAAAAATGCTAAGCAGCTGATGATTCTGTTACTAAGTCTGCTATTCCCTTCTTTTTGTTGATGTTGTTGTTTTGGTTTTTTTTTCAAGACAAGGTTTCTCTGTGTAGCCCTGGCTGTCCTGGAACTCACTCTGTAGACCAGGCTGGCCTCGAACTCAGAAATCTCCTCCCAAGTGCTGGGATTAAAGGTGTGCGCCACCACTGCCCGGCTTGCTAGTCTCTTTATAAATAAACTTGTCTTTTTCTGTTGTGGAAAATAGGGTAGGGGTTTTTGTTGTTGTTGTTTTGTTTGTGGTTTTTTTTTTTTTTTAATATTGCCCCAAATACTTAATAACTTGGAGACTTTTTTCCCAAATTATCACTTGTTTTAAATGCTTACAAAAGCCGGGCGGTGGTGGCACACGCCTTTAATCCCAGCACTTGGGAGGCAGAGGCAGGTGGATTTCTGAGTTCGAGGCCAACCTGGTCTACAGAGTGAGTTCCAGGACAGCCAGGACTACACAGAGAAACCCTGTCTTGAAAAACCAAAAAACAAAAAAAAGCTTACAAAAACACTAAAATCCATTATGTAATGTAGAGAGGGGCATTTAAATCCTTATAGATTTATTTCCCAGCATCATAAGGATTAAGGCTTTGCCAGGGGTGGTGGTGTATGCCTTTGATGCCAACACTGAGGGAGGGAATAAAAAGGAAAAGAAGCGGACTTTTAGGAGTTTTGCTTGAGAAAGGATCTCATTATGTAGCTCTAGTTGGCCTGGAACTTAGAGATCCACCTACTTCTGCATATTGGTACCACACCTGGCTATTCTTGGTTTGATAACACATCTGTTGTTGGCTTGTTTTCCTTTTCCCTGTGTACAGGCCTGTTGTGACATTTTGTTGAAAGCTTTACCTGAGTCTCCATACCAAGAAGTCTTCTGCTTTTTCTCTTTACAATTATTTTTAAAATTTCATATGTTTGTGTGAACATGTGGGAGGGTCTGTACATGATCCACAGAAAGGTCCAGGCATGATCCAGAGTATCTCTGGAGGTCAGAGGGCAATTTGTGAGAATCTGATCTTCCCCAAGTAGGATGCATGCATTGATGTACATGGCAGGTGTCTGACCAGTCCTCTTTCCACAGCTCCTGCCCACCCTTTGCAGTACAGGTTAACAGAGTCTGTAATGCAATTTGGGAATAAATAATATTCTCTGATATTAAAGCCCTAAAGGTATACAGTTGACTTTTAGAATTATATTTTATGTTTATGTGTCTCTGAGTTTATTTCTGTACCACATGGGTGTAGGTACCCAAGAAGACCAGAAGAGGGTGTCAGAGGTCATGAAACTGGAGCTTCAGGCAGTTGTCAAGTCAGACCTCAGTATATAGGTCCTCTACTAGAATACTAAGTGTTCTATAAGATTTTTCTCTGCCTATTTGTGCGTGCACACATATTCAACACATACTGTTAAGTGTTTTCTGTAGCCTTACCCACTCTAGGGGAAAGAGAAACCCCAAATTCCTATGCTTGTATTTTATATTTAAGATGGTGATTATTGACTGAGTGTGGTGTGCATGCCTTTAATCCTAGTACTCAAGAGACAGAAGCAAGTAGATCTCTGAGTTGAGGACAGCCTGGTCTATATATAAAGCAAGTTCGAGGACAAGCCAGGGCCACACAGGGAAATCCTTGGAGGGGGTTGGTTTTGTTCAGTTTATTACATTTAGAAAAAGTGTATCTTAATGCATATATGGAGGTCAAGGGACAACTTGCAAATCGGTCAATTCCACTATGTCGTAGATGGAACTCAGGTTGCAGGCTTGGCAGCATGTACCCTTACCTGCTGGGCCATTTTGTCAGCTTCTTTGTGTGTTTTAGCAAAGCCTTGTAACGTAGGCTGACCTTGAACTTACTCTCTTCCCATTATGGCCTTGAACTAAAATTAATCTTCCTACTCTTAATCCCAAACGCTGGGGACCTGTGCTTGAGCTGCCATGTCCTGTTGGGTTGGGTTTGTTTTCATTTGCAGAGGGTGGTGTTTGTTTGGGGGCATTAAGATTTATTCATTTATTCTGTATATATTGTTCTGCCTGCATGTGTGCCTGCAGATCAGAAGAGAGCTGCAGATCTCATTATAGATAGTTATGAACCTTCATGTTGTTGCTGGGAATTGAACTTGAGACCTCTGGAAAAGCAGCCAGTACTCTTAACCTCTGATCCATTTCTCCAGCCCTTGTTTGGTTTTTTAAAACAGGATTTCTCTCTGTGGTCCTACTATCTTGAAACTCAGATTTTCCTTGCCTTCTGAGTGCTGGGATTCAAACTGTGTCCCAACATCACCAGCCACTTGATTTTACTTTGTTTCATTTTGGGTGTGTGGGGGGGGGGGGAGAGACTCTCATGCATGCACATATAGTTCTAGTATCAATTGGAGTATACTCTGGTTAAGTCGGAATTTGCCATCAGGTGTTTTTGTTGTTGTTTGCCTGTTTTTTAATAAAGATTTGTGGGACTAGAGACGTTGCATAGGGGTTAAGGGCATTGGTTGCTTTCCCAAAGGACCTGGATTCAGTTCCCAGTACTACATGACAGCTCACAATTGTCAGTAACTCCAGTTCCAAGAGATCCAACACATAATGATGTATAGACACACATGTTGGCAGAATGCTCATTCACAAAAAAATTAATAGAGATTTTAAAATGCACATCCTCATTCATATGGGGCTGGATGGATGGTTCAACAGTTATTGCTGCTCTTCTCAAGGACCCAAGGTCGAGTCTCAGTACAACTTCAACTGCAGTTCTGGAGAATCTGATGCCCTCCTCTGGCTTCTATTGCTGTTGCATACATGTGCACATACATGCATACAAGCATTCATAAACACAAGTATTTCTAAAAAAGGTATTTTCTTGGGGGTTATGTTGGCTCAGCCATTGAAAGCACTAACTGCTCTTTCATAAGTCCTGAGTTCAAGTCCCAGCACCCTATGGTGGCTCCACAACTGTCTGTAATTGTAGTCTTATGGGACCAGATGACCCTCTTGTGTACAAATATATGTACTTGCAGATAAAACATCCACATACATAAAATAAATGTTTTTAAAAGGTATTTCCTTATTTGTATGACTAATTTGCCATATTGTTCCCTTTTTTAATGCTATTGATTGATAGATACATGTATAATTTTAGGTTTTTTGAGATGGTAGTTCACTCCCTGTGACCCAGTCAGTCCTGGAACCAGTGATGACCTTCTGCCTCACCCTTCTGAGTGCTGGCATTACAGGCATGAGCAACTCTCTACCCAGCTTGCCTCAGTATCGTAGTGCTGGAGAGGTGGCTCAGAGGTGAAGAGCACTTCTGCTCTTTAGGGTAGCCCACAGTGGTGACTCAGGTTCCAGGGGATCAGACATCTTGGTGTCTGAAGGCTCATACACAGTCCCATCATTTTTTGTTTTTAAGTCTTAATACTCAATAAGATAAGTGCTTGCCACCAAGCTTAACAACAGTATTTTATGGATATGAGCATTTTGGTCACTTTTTAAAAATACTTTTGAGCCCTAGAAAGAGTGTTCAACTATTACTAGATACATGCATGGGCCTGTATAGATTGGACACTGTTCATGTGCGTGCTTGTTGGACAGTGGTTTGTTTGGTTTGCTTGTTTGGTTGGTTTGGTTTTTTTTGGTTTTCGAGACAGGGTTTCTCTGTGTAGCCCGGGCTGTCCTGGAACTCACTCTGTAGACCAGGCTGGCCTCGAAAGGACAGTGGTTTCTCAATTTAAGCCAACTACAAACAAGCCATCTTTCCAACTCTTGGAGGGAATCAAGAGTTTCTGTTGTGCATTCACAGCCTCAGTAAGGAAAGAAGGAGCTTTCTGTTTTGATTTGGGTTTTTGTTTTTCTATTCTGTTTTTAGAGAGATGGGAATCAAACTCTGATCCTAATCATGCTAGATAGGGGCTTTTCCAATAAAGTGCATCCCTGGAGTGACTTTCTCTAGAAGACTCACGTCTCCTGGCTTGACTTCGGTGCCTCTTTGGGTACATAATGTGGGACTATTGCACAGGTACCAAGACCAGGAATAGGGCCTACATTGCTTGCTTTTGATTTGAAGTTTATCTAGATACCTATTTGTTGTATATCCTGAGGAAGACTTGGCCTTTAATAAACTGTGGAATGAGACTGCCATTTTGGGGGTTCTCACTGTATTGACCTTGGTTGGCCTAGGGATAGAGCTACCTTTTAAAGCATTAGGATTAAAGGTGTGAACCACCACACTCTGTGTGTCTGACTGCCTTTTGACAGTTAGGGTACTTGGGAACTACTATAAACTTAATCTCATGTTACAGTCACATCTTAATTATTGCTTTATGTGTAGATGAACAAGAGAACTGGACAACCCATGATCCATATCTACCTGGATAAGGAGACAGGAAAGCCTAAAGGTGATGCCACAGTGTCCTATGAAGATCCACCAACTGCCAAGGCTGCTGTGGAATGGTTTGATGGTAGGATATGCTCTTTGTCACTTGGAGTTTGCTCACTCAGACACATTTAAGAACTTAGAACAGTTTCATGTGTCACCTTCCAAGAAAGAAAGTATCAAGCTAAAACACCATTTCTTTGGAGTCTAGAAACAGGAGGCATGTACTTTCCCTTTTCCTGATGAAGGGTGGGGAAGTATGAGAGCTGAATCAGCAAGATCCACTCCAAAAGGAAGTTGCTCACTGTGTGCCCTACTATTGTTAAAGCACACAGCCACTCGCCCTGGGTCAGGACAGTTCTTATGTGTTTGAGTGCATAGCCCCCACGCCCAGCTGCAGGTACTTCTCTGAGAATGCTGTGATAAGTGACATGTCAGGGACAGCACCATGAGAGGAACACAGAGGAGGAAAACATCTTAGCCATTGTACATTTGAGTGTTTTGAGTTATGTCAGTTGTGTGCTATGCAAGTGCTCTACCACTGAGTTTATCCCTGGGCCTTTGATGTTTTTTAAGTAAAGGTTTCATTATGTGGGCAGGCTGATTTTGAACCTGACAGTCCTGCAGAATTCTAGAATTACAGGAATATAATTTAACATTTTTTTTCCTATGACCTTAGCAGTGAAGTTGTTGGGTGTTTTGTTTTTGTTTCTTTGTTAGATTTTCTTTCTGCTTGTTTGAGACAGAATCTCATGTAGTCCAGGGTGGTCTCAAATTCCATATGTAACTAGTAGTAACCTTCTTTGAGCCTCCTGATCCTCCAGTCTACCTCTGCTTCCCAAATGTTGAGATTTTAGCTCTAGGTTCATTGGCTGCCAGGCCCAGTTTTATGCACTGCTGAGGATTGAACCATGGCCTTTGGCCATGTTTAGCAAGCTCTACCAACTGTGATAGATTTCTAGTCATACCAGAAAAGAGCCTAAAGGCTGTAAGAGGGCAAGTTTCCTGCTTCAGGATGTGTCAGGTTCAGTCAGGTGGAGTCTGTTGAAGAGCAGCTGCTGGGAGGGGAGGGTGGAGCCTGGGCCTCACTGACCTTCTGTAACCCTTTTCCAGGGAAAGATTTCCAAGGAAGCAAACTTAAAGTTTCTCTCGCCCGAAAGAAGCCTCCGATGAACAGCATGCGCGGTGGCATGCCACCTCGCGAGGGCAGAGGGATGCCACCACCACTTCGTGGAGGTATTAGGCACTTTGTTTTAGCTACTTGGGTGTTATGTTAAACGGGGGGTTGCTTTGGTTTGGTTTTGTTTTTCCCAGTAATATTTGCCCTTGAGAAACTTAGTTGAGTAATAAACAAAGAAAAGGATATATAAAATTGATACTAGACCATTGAAAGCCAGCATTGCATTAATAGTATGGGTTAACTGGTTAGAAAGAGTGGAAGTTGAGGGACCATCTACCTGGATGTCAATTTCATTATATGAAAATGCCATAGTTAGAGCTACATGGAATGACACAGAAAGAATAGTGTGCGTGGACAGCACTGTGTGAGCTTATGGGAGAGTGTGCCATAGCAAAGCTGCTATAGAGAGGTGATTGGCTGTTTGTTATTACAGGTCCTGGTGGCCCAGGAGGGCCTGGAGGACCCATGGGTCGCATGGGAGGCCGTGGAGGAGACAGAGGAGGCTTCCCTCCAAGAGGGCCTCGAGGCTCCAGAGGGAACCCCTCTGGAGGAGGAAATGTCCAGCACCGAGCTGGAGACTGGCAGTGTCCCAATCCGTATGTACTTCTCCCAGCAGATTGATAGCATGCTAGTGATGACACCCTATTCCCACTCTGGGACAGGACTGGGGTGGGGCTGAGGCAGGACTCAGCACTATGGTTGCTTCTAGAGGTTCAGTATCACCTGAGATTGTCTGCAGACCCTTGTGCTTTATGTCTGAAACCCCATAATTGTGCAGAGTGTGGTATGAATCTCTTCACCTTTTTCAGCTCTATTGCTGATTTCTATTGTGATACAACTTTATTCAGGGGCTGTGGAAACCAGAACTTCGCTTGGAGAACAGAATGCAACCAGTGTAAGGCCCCTAAGCCCGAGGGCTTCCTCCCGCCACCCTTTCCACCTCCGGGTAGGTACAGGTTTTCTGGAGCTTTCAGCTTCCTGGTGATTGAATAGTGTCTGCTCTAGGAGAAGGATTAGCAGATCTACCACAGCGTGTCCTCAGAGTTTCGGCTTCTACTCCTCTGACTCATCTGTCACTCTTGTCCCTGCTTTAGGTGGTGATCGTGGCCGAGGTGGCCCTGGTGGCATGCGAGGAGGAAGAGGTGGACTCATGGACCGTGGTGGTCCTGGAGGAATGTTCAGAGGCGGCAGAGGTGGAGACAGAGGAGGCTTCCGAGGTGGCCGTGGCATGGACCGAGGTGGCTTTGGTGGAGGAAGACGAGGTGGTCCTGGGGGGCCTCCTGGACCTTTAATGGAACAGATGGGAGGAAGAAGAGGCGGACGTGGAGGACCTGGGAAAATGGATAAGTATGTGGTGGGAGAGCTCTGCCCTTCCCAGCCTCTACTGCAGTGAGTCCTGGGGGCACCTGGGGCCCTGCCAGGGTTCTCTGGCCTTTCTCATTCTGACCAAAGGGTCCCTTTACTTTGCAGAGGCGAGCACCGTCAGGAACGCAGAGACCGGCCCTACTAGAGACCTGCAGAGCTGCATTGACGACCAGATTTATTTTTTAAACCAGAAATGTTTTAAATTTATAATTCCATATTTATAATGTTGGTGACAACATTATGATTATTCCTTGTCTGTACTTTAGTATTTTCACCATTTGTGAAGAAACATTAAAACAAGTTAAATAGTAGTGTGCTGAGTTGTTTCTGTTTTTGTTTTGTTTTTTTTCTTTTATTTTTTTTTTCTTTTTAAGATGGTTGTTTTAAGACTTAACAATGGGAACCCCTTGTGAGCATGCTTAGTATCATTGTGGAGAACCAAGAGGGCCTCTAATTGTAACAATGTTCGTGGTTGTGATTTTTTTTTTTTTTAAATAAAATTCCAACTGTTTATAAACTGTCATCCTTCTCCTCTGTTCTGCAATCTCATGTCCAGTTCTTCCCAGCCCTCACTGGATGTGGGTGGGGACTTGTGATGCCCTTGAAGATGCACACTGGCCATGTATTTCCACCTAAGGCACTGAGTGGCCCACTGGGAACCTGTGCTCTCATCCCAGCTCTTGGCTTTACTGTGTCATCTGCTCTCTTAACTTCTGCAATGCTCTGAGGCAGCTTTCATCATTCCAACTCCCACTATCTGAATCCACTGGATCATCCTGTGCCTTTACTGGGACACCAGACGCAACCGTGTCCTCTGCTATGCCAAGTGGTCATTCACTCCTTTGCTGCTGCCTTCCTGAAATCAAAACAGGGCTTCCCCACCCAGCTGATCTCCCATCCTGTGTTTTATTATTTATCTTTGGGGTTTGGTTTTTGGGTTTTGTTGTTTCTTTTTTTTTGTTTGTCTTTGTTTTTTTTTCGAGACAAGGTTTCTCTGTGTAGCTCTGGCTGTCCTGGAACTCACTCTGTAGACCAGGCTGGCCTCGAACTCAGAAATCCGCCTGCCTCTGCCTCCCAAGTGCTGGGATTAAAGGCGTGCGCCACCACTGCCCATCTTATCTTTGGTTTTTTAAGAGGGCTTTTCTGTGTAGTGTCTATTGTCCTGGAACTTGCTCTGTAGACCAAGTTGGCCTCTCAGAGTGGTGGGATTAACAGTGCTTTTAACTCAGCTGGTACCCTTCCAAGAGCTGCCTCTGTTTCAGTCTGACAGGAAGTAGGGCTTGGTTCTGTTGCAACAAGCAAGTACCCCACACCAGCTTAGTCTGTCCATTCCTAGGCATTACAAGATTATGACTACCCACAAATGAACTCCCTTTTCCTAGCCTTGCCGTTTTTCAGAGGCTAGAGCACCTTAACGACACAGGAGACAAGAACTTGAGTGGTTCCTCAGCATGCTTGGGTGATCTCCCTCAATATCCTCTGATCTCAACTATTGTCTCACCACACACCCTACTCTTCATCACTGCAATCAAGCCCCACAGGACAGTGCCATCTATACACAGTTGTGGGGCCTAAAGTGACTGCCACCAGGCTTCTGCCAAACACTGCCAAATGTCTTTACATGTTAACTCCAAACACCGATTGGAGAGAGGTCAAAGAACATCACATTTACTCAAGTGTGGTATATGCATTCCCAGCACTCGGGAGGCTGCAGATAGGATTGCGAAAGTGAGGTCACAGTGAGACTCCCAAATACTGAGAACTGGAGCACTTGACTAAGTGCAACAGTGCTGACCACCAAGGCAGTACAGAATCCATCCTAAGGCTGGTGGATGCCTCGAGGGAGGCAAAGCAAGCTTAGCTTTGTGGCTCCACAGCACAGGCCTTGTCAAAACTGGTGTCGTGGAGGAAGAGGCTCAGTGCCCCCTCTTTACCTCCGTACAATCCGGGCAGCAGTTGGCCTCCCAGCAATCCCATTCTGCTTTGTAGGGCATCACTCAAGTGGACTGTGTTGAGCCTTCTGCTTTGTTTTGTTCTCTTAGAGGGCACTGGACGATATCAGTCATCTGTCCACAGCTAACAGCAGTCTGAAACTGGTGCATTTTTGCTAGGTCTTGGACTGGCTCAGCACACATACAAATAGTTATCTGCTATTTATCTTGAATCTGCAAGTAATCCAAGGCTACATGGTGGCCCTGGGCTACCCTGGTCATGGTCCTCCAGGATTCTAGTCACATCAGTGAGGTCTGCATCACTGTTGCCATGCCAGGAAATCCCAATGTTAGAGGCTACAGTATGGGACAAGACTCAAACAGGCCCCAGATCAAGGAACTAGAAGACTTGTCTTTGTTGCTCTTCCCTTCAGAAGAGTAGTAGACATGTGTTCATCACTAGGCCACACACTGTTGAACTAACAGTACTATTTCGACAATTAAGATGTGATAACTACAGTCCCATTTTACAGATGAAGTCACTGAGGCTTAGGGAGCTTAAGCATGATACCTAGATTTTGTGTAAGTTTCAAGATTGAAACATTCCACTCACCGGGTGATGGTGGTGCACGCCTTTAATCCCAGCACTTGGGAGGCAGAGGCAGGCGGATTTCTGAGTTCGAGGCCAGCCTGGTCTACAGAGTGAGTTCCAGGACAGCCAGGGCTACACAGAGAAACCCTGTCTTGAAAAACCAAAAAAAAAAACAAAAAAAAAAAAACATTCCACTCCATCCTGCATGGAAGCTCTTTAGAAAAGAAAGTAAACAACTCAAAATGGCTTCAGGAAGTTCCTGAAACAGACCAGTTTCACTAGGCCCCCAACTTGCCAGGATAAGCAGAGCTAAGCTGCAAAGAAAACTCTCAGACAAGCCAAGTTTTGAAAGGAGACGCTTGAGACCATAGCAGCTGCCTGGAAGAAGCAGAAACCAGTCACACTGCCTGGAAGATTTAGACCAACTGAGGCACCTAGAAAGGACACTCATGAACCTGTTGAGCTGCCTGCAGGCTCTGGTCAGGTTTCCATCTTTAGGAGCTGTCACTCATGCTTGGGTGGGCCTTTGGTGAGGCTGCTGTTTGAGTTATATCTACTCCTGTAAGTAGCCCCCCCCCCAAATTGGACCTTTGTGGTATCAGTACTTTGGTCTGTTGTGGGTTCCCTATCAGGAATGAACAGACTTGTGTGTGGCATCTCTCCCAGGAAAAGTTTATCAGATAACACTAGTGACTAACAAAGCCTAGATTCAGCCTTGTCTCTCCTATGTCCAGAACCTTGAAGCACAGAGAGGGGGCTATAGGTAGGGGTCAAATTCCTGCAGAGCTGCTGGTGGCAGTGGTACCTCAACCTCCCTGGTCCTCAGCTTCCCTAGATCTACAAAACTAACATATGGGGCTGACAAAAAGGCTCCTGGGATAAGGGAACTTACCACCACGCTACAATACCCAGGATCCCACATGGCGAAAGTCAGAACAAACTCCTAAAAGTCTGCCTTACCTACATACCTTGGCATAGACACACACACAGAGTCGCTAAATAGATGTAATAATTGGTGTGTCGGATTATTTTGAAGATGATTGCTTGGTATGATGGTTCATTACTGCTTGTTTCAGGACAGGTCATTTCTCAATTCCTTCACTTAGCATTCAGTCTCCATAGTCAATTCTCCAAGACCTCACTCCCTGCTGGGTGTTATTTAGCAATCCCATGCCCTCAGTGCTCACCCCTAAACTGGGATTTCTCTTTCATCTATACTCACACTTCACTAACATACATCATCAGTTCTCAACAGGCAGTCAAAATCCAACATCCCTCTCACCATTCCAACCTAAACCACTTGACTTCCTCAGAAGCTCTCTGCCCCGGCCCTGCTCACAACAGCAGTTACAGGAGCCCTTATGACTGTTAAGTCAGCCTCTCCTGCTCTAAATTTCTTCCTAGAGAGGCCTGTAATCCCAGCAGAGAGGGATGGTGAGTTCAAAGCCAGGCCAGGCTACATAGCAGAACTCTGTCAAAGTAAAGGCATGGTGGAGCATGCCTTTAATCCCAGCAGAGACAGGAGGCAGAGACAGGCAAATCTCTATGATTTTTGAGGTCAGCCTGGTCTACATAGGGAGTTCCAGCCAGCCAAGGCTTCATAGTGAGATCCTGCCTCAAAACCACAACAAAATCCAACAATAATAATAAACAAACCTCTCTACAGCTTCCACGACCTTTGAAAAGTATGGTCCACAAGGCCTTAATGTTTCTACCACTCCAGCCTTGCAAACCTACCCACTTTTCTTTCCTTCTTCCTTTCTTTCCTTCTTTTTTGAGATAGGCTTCCTCAGTGTGAAAAACTTTCCTTCTAGATGTCTCCCAGCTTCCTTTGTCGCCTCCTTCCTTGATCAGAGTTAAAATTAACAGTCTTTCCACACACACCCACAGATCCCAGTCTCTTCAGCATCTCATTCCTCTCTTGGCTGGTAGGGCGACAGTAGGGGGCAGGATTCCCCAAATCTTCCGCGCTCCTCCTAAGGCGTGTAGTTGCTCCTGCCACGCCCCCTCTTTTAACCTAACCCGCAGCCACCTTCCTATCCCTGAGCCTCAGCGTCCTTGTACCTTAAGCTACTGTCCCTGGGCGGTCCTGCAGGAAGAGCACCCAGTTATCTGGCCTGCAGAGGTCCACCCGGGACGGAGGTGACTCTGCAGTCCCCAACCCCTATCGCTTCCGGGAAGGCCACTGTCACGGAGGAAGGACAACTGAAAGGGTCTGAACCCCTCCTGGGAAGACCCAGACACAGAGTTATAGGTCGGGGTGTCCGGTGGTGGCGACGCCTTGGGGACTAAGGCCCAAGAATGGCACGGCCCCTTTAAGAGTGCGGCCCCGCCCCTTCCTGGCCGGATCCAAATTCCAGGGGGGCGGGGCGGAGCGGACGCCTGGAAGCAGCGAGCTCGGGCGGCGCCTGTGTGCGGCGGCGCGGCCCGGCTCCGGCCCCGCCGGGGCGATGCTCCCCGGGGCGGCGGGGTGAGCCAGGTGAGCGCGGGGACCCCCAGGACCCCTAGCCAGAGTGTCCGGAGGTGGGCTGGGCGGTGCGGGGTCTCTGCTTCCCAGGGCTGTGTGACCTTGACTGGGCACGCACCCTCTCTGGACCAGGCCGCGAGCACTGCGGAGGCTCGCGGGGGCCATTCGGAGTCTCGGCCTTACTGGCACCCGCTCCGGCGACTTTTCGCAGTGGGAATCCGGCCTGGCTGGGCGACCCTATTCCTCCACCCACTGCTCTGCGACCTTCAGCGTATGCTTGCCCTTACTGAGCCTCAGTTTCCTCATCTGTAGAATGGAGATACGACCGCCGCTCAGCCAGTGGCGCGGCCCTTAGCGGCGGGGAGAGGGAAAGGCGGGGATTTCGTGCAGGTTATGGGCTGAGCAATGGAAACAGTCCCTCTGTGGTTCTGGGCAAGGCTCCTCTCCTGTCCCTCCCTGCCCACATGTCTGCATGTTTTTAAATGGCATTTCTTCCTCGTGGGTGCCAACCTGTCCCCAGCCACCCTCTCCCGACCAGCCAGACAGCAAACATAATCACTAAGGTGGTGTAAATGTTATTGAGTCCTTTAAAGCAGGTCATGGCACGGTGAGAACAATGAGATACTATGCTTGCTCAGTCTGCACTTAGAGTTAGCGTTTTCCCCGAGTGGCGGGATGGTAGAGGTGGACCATTCTGAACCCTTGCGAATCTTTGCAGCAATCCTGACCTGTGTCCCCACAGTGAGTCTTCACAGCAATCCTGACCTATGTCCCCACAGTGACTCCACTGGCCCTGGGCATGGCGGACCCAGTGGCGGGCATCGCAGGCTCCGCCGCCAAGAGTGTGCGACCCTTCCGATCCAGTGAGGCCTATGTGGAAGCCATGAAGGAAGACCTGGCCGACTGGCTCAATGCTTTGTACAGTCTAGGTCTACCCGGCAGTGGTGATGGCTTCCTCACGGGGCTGGCCACAGGCACAACCCTGTGCCAACATGCCAACGCTGTCACCGAGGCTGCCCGGGCTCTGGCTGCTGCCCGTCCAACCCGAGGTGTGGCCTTCCAGGCACACAGTGTGGCGCCTGGCTCCTTCATGGCCCGAGACAACGTGGCCTCTTTCATCGGCTGGTGCAGGGCTGAGCTGGGCGTACCTGAAGTGCTCATGTTTGAGACAGAGGACCTGGTGCTGCGCAAGAACGAGAAGAGCGTGGTCCTGTGCCTGCTGGAGGTCGCCCGACGTGGGGCTCGCCTCGGCCTGCTTGCCCCGAGGCTGGTACAGTTTGAGCAGGAGATCGAGCGGGAGCTTCGGGCTACCCCTCAGGTCTCCAGCATCCCTGCTGCTGAAGAGGATGTCAGTGAAATTGCCACTGCACCGGGGGCTCCCACCCGCACACCCCGCATGACGCCCAATGACCTTCGAAACCTGGACGAACTGGTGAGTCTTCTGATGACATTGGGTGGCCCCTGCCCACTCCAACAGGGGACCAGACGGCAGAGCTAATGCCTACCCTAACCCTAAGCCCACTCTCCGCAGCCTGCTACACAGAAAGGGTAGTGCGCGTGTTGACTGGTGAGTGAGGCCGTGCAGCTCAGGTGGGGCTGAGGCAGAGAAGACTCTAGCCTCTGGCATGAGCTCAGCTTTTAGAATTAAAGGGGTGGCAACAAAGTTCAGTGCATTCCTTCGTTTGGAGGACTATGACTTGGGGACCTTTTGGCACACAGGTGCTAGACAGATTCATTGGCAACCTCAGACCTGGGACTGAGTGGCTGCCCTCCGGGTTGAGGCTCCACGTAGGAAGCCCTCAGCAAGAAGCCTGGTACACAGTGTCTGGGAAGACATCAGCCCTGCTGCCCTGATAGAGAAAACCTAGCCCCACTACCACTGCTCCTGGGAACAGGAAGTGCTATTGAGACAGAGCCTCCCAGATCCCCCTGCCTCTCCCAAGACCTAGGTGTCCCTACCACCCCTGCAACTGGGCCAAGAGTTTCTTTCTTATCAGGAGCTTAGGACTATGATGTTCCTGCCCAAGAGTCAGGCGCCTGACGGTTGTGGGCAGAATGGTGGCCCGGTATCCACCCACCCCCAACTGGGTCTGGATCTCCCAAGGTCCCCGCTGCTGTGGGTAGGGAGGAGGGTAGGCTTCCCACATAGCCAGCCTGGCATCTCCTGCCTCCATTGACGTGTATGCAGTAGTGTGCTAGGGGGGCGGGGACGCTGTGCCTGTTTGTGTGTCCAAATGGTACCCTCCCAGCTGGGAGTATGGCCCCTGCACTCATCCTGGGCCTGCCTGCCTGTCCAGGCTGTGGACCTCACCAGTGTGAAGATGTTATGGATGGTTCCCGGGCTCTAGTGGGCTTAAGGCCTTTCAGAATCTTTCTTCCAGGAGACAGTCCTTGGCTTCTCCTTTCATTCATTCGGGTTGACTGTCAGAGCCCCCACTGCGATCAGGCTAAAGGTCCTGTGTAGGAGGGAATAGGCACTTCCTCCTGCCCGACAACTGCTTGTTAAACCCCAGGAGGGACTTGATCCTTGACCTTCAGCCTTCTCTTCTCTGGCTTCAGGTAAGGGAGATCCTGGGCAGGTGCACCTGCCCCGACCAGTTCCCCATGATCAAGGTCTCCGAGGGGAAGTACCGAGTGGGAGACTCCAGCTTGCTCATCTTCGTGAGGGTAAGTGGGGGAGGAAAAGCCCAGTCCAGCCCCTCAGGGATGGCTAGTAGGCCCACAGTGACCTGCCCTCCCTCCGGCCTGCAGGTGCTGAGGAGCCATGTGATGGTGCGAGTGGGTGGCGGCTGGGACACACTGGAGCACTACCTAGACAAGCATGACCCTTGCCGCTGCTCTTCCACTAGTAAGTGCCTGGTGGGAGTGTGGGCCACCGACAGAGAGGGGCTGGTTTCTAAAGTATTGTTCCTCACTTGCTGTATCCATTCCCACAGCCCACCGCCTGCCCCAACAGAGGGTCGGGACTTTCTCCCCGCAGAGGGGATCACCCACTCCTAGCCCCCGCCCCGGTAGCCCAGTCCCTGGGAGTGAGCGCCGGGGCTCCCGGCCCGAAGTAACCCCCATCAGCCTGCGAAGCACAAAGGAGGGGCCTGAGACCCCACTCAGGTGAGACGTTGGAGGAACACCTCAGGAGCTACTAGGCCTGGTGGGGGTGGGGAGTCCGCCTGGAAGCGATGACTCACACCCTGGGAAAAGTTCCCGCGTGTGGGGGCGGGACTGGCTTTCCATCTCCATGGCAACCCAGACAAACCAACAACACAGCTGGGGCGGGTTCTGGGCGGTGACTGGTCCAACCCAGGCTTCTGAAGCCAAGGGTGGGAAGTCGTGGCCTCAGCCTGGACGCTCACTTGTGCCTGGAAGTCCCCTGGTAGAGCCCAAGCCTCACCGGCTCGCTCCACCCGCGCCAGTGATAACACACCTCTCTCGCACCCCACCTCAGGCCCCGCGATCAGCTGCCCCCCCTTCCCCGCTCCCGCCGCTACTCCGGGGACAGTGACTCCTCAGCCTCCTCAGCCCAGAGCGGCCCCATGGGTGCCCGCAGCGACGATTCAGCCACTGGCTCCCGGAGGGAGCGGCCCAGCCATCGGCCGACCTCTGGTCTTCCGGCCTCCCCGAGACGGCCGGCCGCCCCTCGCAGCCAGTCTCGAGACCGGCTGGACCGGGGACGGCCCCGTATGGCCCCAGGAGGGCGAGGCGCTCAGCTGTCAGCCTCCAGCCCAGCACGGCGCACCCGCAGCCAGAGCCGCGAGGAACAGGCGGTTCTGGTGGTACGCAGGGACCGAGACGGCCAGCACTCGTGGGTGGCCCGGGGCAGGGGTGGCGGGGGACCAGGGGTTTCTGGAAGGAGTACCCCGCAGACTCCGCGTGCCCGCAGTCCTGCAGCACCCCGGCCTTCCAGGGGCCCCAGCCCAGGCCCAGAGCTAGCTGCCACACCCGCCAGCATCTTCCGCACGCCCCTGCAGCTTGACCCACAGCAGGAGCAGCAACTGTTCAGGCGCCTGGAAGAGGAATTCTTGGCCAATGCCCGCGCCTTGGAGGCTGCTGCCAGCCATACCCCCATGGGATCTGCCCCTGATCCTCCAGCTCCAGACTCTGCTTACTGCTCATCCAGCTCCTCATCTTCATCACTCAGTGTCCTGGGTGGCAAATGTGGCCAACCTGGGGAATCTGGCCGCACAGCCAATGGGCTGCCTGGGCCCCGCAGCCAAGCTCTGTCCAGCTCTTCCGATGAGGGCAGCCCCTGCCTTGCTGTAGGAGGGGTACTGGATGCAACCAGGAGCTCTTTGGCTGGCCCAGAACCCTCACTGACCTGGGCAAGGGGGCGGATGGACACACAACCAGACCGTAAGCCCTCACGCATACCCACACCTCGGGGACCCCGCCGCCCATCGGGACCTACAGACCTCGGGGCTTGGCATGCCCTGCATTCGGTTACCCCAAGGACCGAGCCAGATTCCTCAATGTGATGGACTGGCTCAGCTGCACCCACATCCCATTCCATTTTCTTTGTGGCCTTAACCCACCCTTTGCATCAGGGACCCCCTTTCCATCTCTTGAGCACCAGACCTCATGGGACCAGACCCCACGGGACCACATGGCACAATGGGACACCTGTTGTACATTCCGGTTTTGGGGGATGAGCGTTGCTATTTAATTACTAATATTATTGAATGCCTTAGAGGAGACCGGGTCAGCCCGGTGTCCAGAGGACCTGTGGTCCAGTAAGCAGAACCTCTGACAGTAAAGTATTGCTCCAGCTCCTGGTTTTTGGGGACCGAGCCTTCATTATACGTTGGGATTCTAGAGTTAACTGCCTAGAGGCCAGACCTCAATGCTCTGACCTGCCTACTCCAGAACAAGAAACCCTTAAATTGTGCACTTACGGTTTTTGCTTTTGTTTTTATTGCCTGGTAAGGCATGACTTTAAAGGTGTCTCCAGTAGTCAGTCCAGTGGTGGAGAGGTAGAGGCAGGTGGATCTATATAAGTTCAGTACGAGCGCTAGAAGCTGTACGAATGCTTCAGATCACATTCATATTCAAGTCCTTTCCATCTGTTATTATGACCCAATAAGGTCTCAGATAAAACTGATCTTGTCCAATGATTGGGAATTGGCTGGGTCTGATCAAGGTCAAAGAGAAACCCGACGGCCAGGAGTCTGGGTGGGAGCCTGCTTTCACGAGATTTCCCTGTCCAATCTGATCACATGAGGCTGCAGCGCGCTGGGTGCAGCGCCCCCTGCAGGCGCAGGGCTGGATGTGCAGGACGTGTGCGCACCAAAGCACAACGCAGAAGCTCTCGGAAGAGACGCAGCACGTGCCAATTGTATTTGGCTGAGCACTCGAGGTAGCCACAGCGCCAGCCCCTGCGAACTAGCGTGGCCAGTGCACGACGAGGTCCGAAGCGCAGTCGCTGACGGTCCCGCTTGTTGCCTACCACCAGGATGGGTGCCTCTGGTGCTCCTGCCGGCCTGGAGGCCCGATGGAGATGAGAGCAGTGCTGGAGACTCCATGGCCAGAGGAACCCACCCCACGTATACAAATGAAGGGTCTCCTCCTACGGCCAGAGACTTCCCCTCCCCCTCCCCCGTATGATACATAGCTCATACAGCAAGAGACCGTCAGGTGGGCACAAAGTATGATCCAGAAGCACCCAGACCATATCTACCCCCTCCCTAGCACGACCTCCACCTCCAGGCAAGCCCTCACCTGTTTTCTGCTATACGCTGCCTCAGGGCCTTCACATAATCAAAACTGTCAGGGCTGCAGATGTCGTAGACCAGCACAAAGGCGTCCGTGTCCTGCAAGCTCCATTCTTTAGGGTCCGGCCACTCCTGGGGTAGAGGCTGAGGTTTACAGCAGACCCTCCTCCAATTCATCCTCACTCCCCATCACCCCATCATTCCCAACAGCACTCTGAACGCACTCTCCCACAGGCCAGATTTTCCAGCCCTGACTGGATCTTTTCAGTCCTTAACCCTCCTACCTATTGGGCCTCTCATCAAACTACTATCTTCCCAACGCATGTTCCTACTGCTTCTAACTCCCAGGCGCAGACCCCAGGGTGCCGTCCACCGTGATATGGTAACTGACTGTCCCGGGGCAGCTGTACAGATGAAGCCTTTGGCCTAAGCTCCTGCTGCTCTTTCCCCCTGCAATAGTCTTACAGCTTCTTTTACCAGAACTTCGCTTAGCCCCCCCAGGTGCTTCTCAAATGCCAGCCCCCGTGGGAAGCCTTGAAAGGCATCCAGCGCCAAAGACTGTGAGTCTGAGGGTGCAGTGCCCCCCCTAGAAAGGATACTCCTGTGTCTGCTCCAGTCTGTCACAGCGGCGCGGCTCAGGCAGTGCTGTGCCACACTGACCCAGACACCAGCCTAGGCAGGCAAGGAAGACAAGAAACGGCCACAGGGTGCCCCCAGGCTAGCACAAGAAGCTCCCGTGCAAAGTAGCTAAACATACTCTTCTTCAATCCCAGAACCCGCTCCGGTGCCCTAGGTCAGTACACGTGGACACGCACGTGGGCACCAAGTGTACACACACCCTTGGCCCCCTCGAACCGCTACCTCAAGACTTCTGGGGCTCGAGCCGGGTCCAGCGACGTCACCATCGCGGATACTCAGGTCGTAGACCGCGCCGTCGAGCAGCACCGCGGGCCGGTAGAGGCGGGGACCGTCCGTGGGTCGGTGGCGCTCAGGATAGTCACCAAACAAGAACTGGCGGATGATGGCGGTCTTGCCCACTCCCGGAGCACCCAGAACAGCCACCCTCAGGCTGCCGCCCATGGCTGGCCCGCGCTCCCGCGCCCGGCACCGGGGAGCTTCATGAGCCCGTACTGCGCCTTTCTTGCCCGGCCCGGGATACCCGCATCGCGCCGCCTACAGCACTTGAGCCACAAGAGGCCAGGCCCGAGGATCGAGCGGGCAGAAGCACCCGCAGCTCCGCAGGGAGAGCGCACCCGGCGCGGTACAGACCCGCCCCGCCCGCAGCTCCGTCCCCTTCTGGCTCCGGCGCCGGGAGCCGCCGCCCCAGTCGGCCGTGCGGGCGAGCAAGCGAGCTGGGCCTCCCAGAGGCGGCGATGAGGTAACTGCCTGCCCCGCCCCTCCCGGGGAGGGTCGCGGCTCAGTGACTGCCGGGCGGGTCGCCTTGCTAGAGCTTAGTCCCCCAGGTGGCAGCCTGCTCCCCTCAACCGCTCCAAAACAGAAGTCTCTGGGCGCCACCTCCCTGCTCCTCCAACACCGCTGACTGCAACCTGGCTGTTGACCAAGCCCAGGCTCTTAGAATCAGGCCACCTGGGGTCAGACCCAGTCCTAGGCTGAATGACCTTGGGCCAATCGTTGCACTGGGCTTTGTGTCTGCATCCCGGTGTCCACAACGGCTTCAAGACTTCCTTCTGTTTCGTAAGACCCTAGGCACCAAATCCTTTTCTGGGCTTTCCCCCTGCGTCATCTTTGAGCAGCAGCCTCAACCTGGGCATTCTTGGTTTAAGGAGAAGGAAACTGAGGCCAGGGGGAGGTATCCCAAAGTGGAAAGGACAGTGGGACTCTGGCCCAGGCCTTCGGGCCACTTTGATTACACCTAAAAGGACAAATGGTCAGAAGAACACTGTTTCAAAGGATCAGCCTGGAGGGGCTTGGGGTGGAGACAGAAGGGTTTTAACCCAGCACAGAAATCTGCTCAGCAGCTCAGCCCCTAATCACTGCCTCAACAGGTTGGAGGTAAAGAAGCAGATCCACGGGTCACCGCATAGTCTGTCACAGAGGTGCACCATGCCCGCCTCCCTGGACAAGTTCGGAAGTTCCTCTGACTGTTTGGAAAGTCTGTGTTTGCCCCGCCTCCATCCGCTCTCCAGTCTACACACACCGGAGGAGCACCCCACACACGCCCTCCACCCAGGTACTGAGAAATGCAGACACCTGGCGGCATTGAACAGGACTCTCACTTATTCAACGAATGCTACACGTCTAACGGTGGCCAGAATGCTGACATAGATTCAAAAGGAAAAAGAAGAAATGTCTCCTCCCGTTAGGAGAGAAGGCTCTAGAAATACTTAGATCCAGGCTTCAAAAGGCATTGACAATATGTCTACCTGACCAGAAACTAAGTGGAAGAAAAGGCAGGAGAGAGTAGCCCAAGAGGAAGGAGGTACACCCTCCCGCGGGGAAGAGCTGGGGGTATTCTGTAACACTGGGTTCTCTTCCTCTTCCCGAGGTGGACTTAGGGCCTGGTCTGATCCCCTCACCCCCTTCAGCCACTGGGGATATTTTAGGTTGTTAAATTCAAGAGTAGAGACAGCTGGCTTTTTTTCTTCTTCCCCTTCTTGCTGTGCTTCCCCTAGAATGACTTCTTTTCCAGGCTTCTGAGGTTTGTGAGCTGCTTTTTACTTCCAGAAACAGAAGGGAGTAGATAAATTCAGCCCCTTCCTCTTATCACACAGCAGGGAGCAAGGCAGACACCTGCCTGGCTGGTCTTAGGCCCAGCTCCAGAGTTCCCTGAGGTTTCCTTTCTTAGCTGAGTGCCCATGGCTGGGCTTTCTTTTTTTTTTTTTTTTTGGTTTTTCGAGACAGGGTTTCTCTGTGTAGCCTTGGCTGTCCTGGAACTCACTCTGTAGACCAGGCTGGCCTCGAACTCAGAAATCCACCTGCCTCTGCCTCCCAAGTGCTGGGATTAAAGGCGTGCGCCACCACCGCCCGGCATGGCTGGGCTTTCTTGGGAGCTGCAAGCAGCATCGTAGGTGAGGCACCTCTGGGCCCTGGTGAGACTCCATGGCTTCTGTGTTGTTTTTGAACAGTCTCATTTTGTATGTCTGCCTGGCCTCAAAGTTTTAATCCTCCTGTGCTAGTCTTTCAAGTGCTGGCATTACATGTGTGCAACTGTATGCCTGGCTCTCACATGTTGTGGAAGATGCCATCCCTGAGACACCCCACTCCCCCAGGGTTTCACAAATCCCTGCACTTTCCTGGAAAACTAGCACACCAGAGTTACCAACAGCAGTTCCCACTTATCCAGGCTGGTGTAGTCGAGCCCAGAGCTGGGCCACCTGCCCATCTGGGTGCTGCAGATACAATGATTTTGTCTGAGTGTCCATCAGACTACTCCTGCCTCAGACCCTTTGAGGAAAACAAACTCGAAGAAGCAGGAAGAGGATGCTGGAGTCCTAGGACCAGCAGGAGGTTGGGGAAGTGGTAAAGGACTGAGGGAGGCCCTAGGGAGCTGAAACTGAGGGACTGGAGAAGGGCCTGAGGACACTGCCATGTCACCTAAGCTAAGCCCTGAGATGTGTGGGCCGGGAGGACAGGCCCCGGCTGGGGACGAAGGCGGCAATGTGAAGGTCTTTCTCCATCTTCATGAAATGACATACTGCAGACCTAGCCTACTGACCGGCACCAGCACAGTGTCTTCCTGGCTGGCCTTCCTGGGGCTCAGCACTGCATCAGCTGTAGGGGGGGTTTCCACCCTGGGCTCCATGAAGCCACATCACTCTTACCTGTAATCATGACACAGTTATCCAGCACTTAGTCACCTCCCTGAGGTCTAAATGGGAGTCCTCTACTGCTCAGACACCTGGCACAAAGTTGTCATCATTACGACTATATCCATGGTGGCCAGTCAGCTTCCTGCAGGGAAAATGGAATTTCACGGTCTGCAGGCACTGAAGTGAGGCCTTGGAGGCTGGAACCTTCCTGCCAGTGCTATGTCATCTATGGAATTGCTTACACTCTGAGAGCCTTGGTTTCCATGAAAACGGATAGTAACCAACCTGATGGTGGCAGCAGGGACCCCAGAAGATGAAGGACTACAGAGCAAGGCCTTGCCTCAAAATAAACACATGAGAAAATGAGTTATTAAATAATAGTCCAGACCTCACAGGGATAACACAAAGAGGAAAACATTGAGGCCTAGGAAAGAAAATCTGTACAGAGAAAAGAATTCCATTTTATATGTAAATGTGGAGACAAGACGGTGGGTGCATGTGTACATAGTAAGCAGGCAAACACACGTGTTCTTGCTCTGTCGGCTGTGAGGACCAGCGACACCCCTGAATAGTAACAAGCACGTTCAGATCTAGGTCTTGGTTTGGGACTCTGTGTTCAATGACAGGAACCAGGCTCTTTGAGAAATGGCCAGCTGTAAGGTTGGGACAGGACAAACACAACTCAGAATAGCCTGGGCAGCCAGGACAAAAGGGAAATGCCAAAACAAATAAATTAGCACAAGGATGTCTGGTCAGAAGGACGGTAGGATGGACACACTGGAGCCCGCCCAGCCTCAGCACTGACACAATGACCTGGTAGCCGGAGACTTGCTCAGGTTATAGGAACTCAAGAGCTGTGTAACCCTCACATAGCAGGCTGAGGCAGGCTGACCATGAGTTTGAGGCTGTGGTAAGACCTTGTCTCCAAAGTAACAACAAAACAAGGGCCACCAAGAAGATGGCTCAGTCAGTAAGAAGCATGCTCACCCACACATGTGCGCACACACAACCAAAACAAGAACAAAACTGATCCCTAAGTCCAAACTGATAAAAATGACAGACGGCTCGGTCAACAGCACTTGCCTGGGAAGGGCCTTACTGTGTCCCTAGGTCTAGAAAGAGAAAGAAGAACTCAGAAGGAAGCTGGCATGACCCCTGCACTGAGGAAGCAGAAGGAAGAGGAATTCCAGTGCCTGCCCAGTCTGGCTCTGTGGAGAAAGCCGGCTCAGAGAGGAGGGAGAAGGGAAAGAATACAAGAAGGAAAATTAGGGTAGACACAAGGTTCCTGTTTAATCCTCAGCTTGGAGAAACAAATAAATGAGTTTTATTTATGTATTATTTTGTTGGTTTACTTGAGTCCAAGTGTCATCTAGCCCTCAAACTCATGAGCCTCTTGTCTCAACCTCCTGAAGCTGGAATCAAATGCATGTGTCAGAATGTCTAAGAAGACTTTTTTCTCCCCTTTTGAGACAGTCTCATTACATAACCTTGGACTCACTATGTAGACCAGGCTAGCCTTGAACTTGTGGAATCATCTTGCTATCTGAATACTGGAATAATCAGCACGTGTTACTACATCTGGCCTTTACTAAGCACATTTTACTTGTTTATTTACTTACTATTTACATGTATGTGTTGTATGAGTACTGTATGTGCACATGTGCATGCTGTGTGGGCATCCTACATGTCTGTGATGTCATCCAGAGGAGGAGGATAGACATCCCTCTCTACCATTTTCTAAGTGATTCTTTTTAAAAATAATTTAAAAAAATGTGTGCAACCAAACGTGATGGACACTCCTTTAGTCCCAGCTCTGGGGAGGCAGAGGAAGGCAGATCTCTGTGAGTTCCAGGTCAGCCTGGTCTATAGAGTGAGACCCTGCCTAAAAAACAAAAACCAAAGCCAAGATTAAGTGTGTCTGTGTGTATGTGTGTGTGCGCGCACACACACACACAGGGGGAGGTGGGGGGTGGAAACAACTGATGAAATCCAAATAAAAACACTTTTTTTCCCCAAAACACTAATTCTGAACTTCATGTGAGACATAGAGGGTGCCATTTTTGTGTATCTGTGTGGGTTTTTTAATTTGTCTGAATGTTGTTGCTTTTTGTTTTGTTTTGTTTTGTTTTGTTTGCTTTTTTTGAGACAGGGTTTCTCTGTGTGCCCCTGACTGTCCTGGACCAGGCTTTGTAGACCAGGCTGGTCTGGAACTCAAAGATTTGCTTGGCTCCGCCTCCTGAATGCTGGAATTGAGGCATGCTCTGTCCAGACACATTCTGAAAAAGGCAGAAGACAAGTGGTGAAGTTTCCTGGTGCCGAGACATCCGAGTGTATGCGGAAGTTCATACAGGATGAAAATGCATGTCAGATCTGTGAGGAAGGATGGGTACTCAGTACGTGGTGCAGAGGCGCCTGGGAAGCCATGAGGGGGAGGGAAAGTTGGATTCCTACTTCATTCCTACACATAGCCAGATGGAGCCGGAGTGAAAGGCAAAGGCTCACAGCAGACAAGTACTAGAAAGAGATACAAGAAAGTTACATAAAAACCCAGAGATGCCTGAGAGCACTGGCTGCTCTTGCAAAGGATCCAAACACCGTTCCCAGTACCCACGGCAGCTCATGTTCCAGCTCCAGTTCCAGTGAGTCAACCCAACGCCTTCCTCTGGCCTTCCTGAGCAAGCGCACCCCACGGGCACATGCACACAAAGACGGCACATGCACACAAAGAAAAAGGAAGAGAGAAAACACATATTGACATGGAAGAGGAAAGAAGTTACAAAATGAGGAGAAATGAAGACAAATGAATAGAAAGTAACCAGTGACCATAAAGAAAAGTAGGTAAAAAGTATAAAAATAGCTCCCCAGAAAAGAGCAGTTGCCCAGAAATACTGGAATATAGGCTCGTTTAAAATATAGTGCTGAGGCTGGAGAGACAGCTCAGGGGTTAAGAGCACTTGTTGTTCTTGCAGAGGATCCAGGTTCAGTTCCCAGCACCCACTCAGTGCGTCACAACCATCTGTAACTCCCGACATCCTCCTCCGGCCTCCACAGTACCCACATGGTGCACGTATACACACATGCAAGCAAACCACTTGTAACATAAATGAGTAAGTCTGAAATTTTTTTTTTTCCGAGACAGGGTTTCTCTGGTAGCCCGGGCTGTCCTGGAACTCACTCTGTAGACCAGGCTGGCCTAGAACTCAGAAATCTGCCTGCCTCTGCCTCCCACGTGCTGGGATTAAAGGCGTGTGCCACCACCACCCCGCCTTTGAAAATGTTTTTAAACCCAGTATTGCTGGTTGTGGTAGCATGTAGCTGGAGTCTTGACACTCAGCATGTGGAGGCAGGAGGATCAGAAGTTCAGGTATATCTTCAACTACATAGTGACTTTGATGCTAGACTGACTATATGAGACTGTCCCCCTGACCAGGGGTGGGGTGGGGTGGGTGAGGGACTGGTGCTCAGGTCAAAGGTAAAGGCATGAACTCCGAGCATGAAGACCTGAGTCCTCCCCTGTGTGTGGTAGATGAGAAGCAGCCCGTGCCACAACACACAAATGTAATAAATTAATTTAAGTAATTTAAGCAATTAAATGAAAACACAGCAAGATGACATTCTTCACCTGCCAGTTTGGAATACATTGTTGCAAGGAATGGAAAGTCCTGCAGCCCAGCAATTCCTATCTTCGGAGTTTTATCTACCTGTGGGGCTCTCTGCTGAGATGTCAGTTTGACTGGATCTGGAATCAACAGAGAGGCATGCCTCTGGGCACAGCTGTGAGGGTTTTCTTGATTAAAGCAGCTGAATTGAGAAGGCCTACCCTAACCGTGGGCAGCACCTCCCAGCAGTGCCGAGCTATAAAGAGGCTGGGATGGGAGCTTGCGCGTTTTGCCTGCTTGCCTTGTCCTAGTCTCTGCAGCTGTGAGTACTGAGGCAGCCACCCTCGACCACGTCAGAACCCATTTTCCTGGCTTTCTAATGTGGACTGAAGAGCACCTAGTGATTCTCCAGGAATCCTCTAGGCCTTTAGCACCACGTTGGGCTGCTCAACATTAGTTTATGTGAACGGGCGTTTTGTCTGTGCACCACATCAGTGCCTGATGACCTCAGAGGTCAGAAGAGGGCATCAGGTCCACTGGAACTATACTCACAGATTGTTGCGTGCTGTCATGTGGGTGCTGGGAACCAAACCCAGGTCCTCTGCTAGAGCAGCCAATGCTCTTAACTGAGCCATCTCTCTAGCCCTTAAATCCTTTTATTTTAACATCACTTTTTAAAATTTGGTTTTATGTGCATTAGTGTTTTATCTGCATTCATGTCTGTGTGAAGGTGTCAGGTCCCCTAGAACTGGAGTTACATACAGATGTGAGCTGGATCCTCTGGAAGAACAGCCAGTGCTCTTAACCACCGAGCCACTTCTCCAGCCCCATCCCTAAATCCCTTGCTGTCTTGGAACTCACTATGTAGACCAGGCTGGCCTCGAACTACCAAGTGTTTGGACTAAGGCATATGCCATCATGCCTGGCTCTAAATCCTTTTAGTATGTATTAATTCTAACAAGTGTTTCTCTAGAAAATCCTAATACAGTTGTACTGGTGACACTGGTGCTAACTGGTCTCTTCTAGAGTGGAGTACTTCACTGTCCATCTGGGGAAGACATGGGGATGCCTCTGTAATGTATCACTAATGGGAAACCGGGTTTAGGACAGCGTGGAATAGTGCACATTTGTTGTACATGACTGTCCTGAGCCAAGCAACCTCCACCTGGGGAGATCAGCTGCGACCTTCTGACCTTCGTAAGAATTATTCCAGCTGTGCTGTCTCCATCCCTCCCAGAGGGAAGGGAGGGTCAGCACCTGCGCTGAGTATCCAGCTGCTCTAGACCACTAATTGTTTGCAACGACTTAATTGCACGGGGAGGGGGGGCTAGCATATGTAAGTGGGGGAGTTTCAGGGGATGCCACCATCCCTGCAGCTGTGAGAAAGAAAGACCTGCAGAGTGGCTTTTCGAGGAGGAGCACCCCACATCCCTGTAGGTAATCCATCACCTATGCTCTGTAAATTAACACAGTAATTGCATTTATTGGTTACCCAGATTGAATTTAGGTGGAATTGTGACTCACTTGGTTTGTCTTGGAACCTTCAGAGACAGGATAATAGATGTTCTTTCCTTTGCCCAGGGAACTTTAGCAACACCATTCGTATGCAAAACAGAAAAATCAAACCTTGTGGTGGAGCATTCCTTTAATCCTAGCATTTGGAAGACAGTCAGGCCATCTCTGTGAGTTCAGGGTCAGACTGGTCTATATAGAGAGTTCCAGTCTATCCAGGGATACATGGTGAGACAAAGAAAGGAAAGAAAGAAAGAAAGAAAGGAAGAAAGAAACAAAGAAAGGAAGAAAGAAACGAAGAAAGAAAGAAAGAAAGAAACGAAGAAAGAAACAAAGGAAGAAAGGAAGGAAGAAAGGAAGAAAGAAAGAAAGAAAGAAAGAAAGAAAGAAAGAAAGAAAAGAAAAAGCCAGGTGATGTGGTGCAAGCCTTTAATCCCAGCACCAGGAAGGCAGAGACTGGCAGGTCTTGAGTTTCAGGACAGCCTGGTCTACATAATGAGTTCCAGGACTACATAGTGAGAACCTGTCTCAAAACAAAAACAAACAAAACAAAAGAAGAAAGGAAGAAAGAAAAAAAGAAAAAGAGAAAGAAAGAATATATTAGATACTGAGTTACCATACTGGCTCCTTCAGTTGGAGAGAGTAATGGTTTCTTTTTTTTTTTTTTTTTTTCCAGTGTCGTATGAAACCCAGGTCATTGCATCCCAGTGCACCAGTCTGTTTAGCCTCCCCCTCCCCCAATCATAATCTCAGATGTAAACTTCGTCCTCCTTCTATTGCAGGCACCTGGAGTGAGAGGCCATACCTGCACTGTCCCAGTGGCGGTGGGAGTGTGTGGCAGGGAGAGGCTGCAGCGTCAATGGGACTCAGAAGACAAACCCATCTCTCATGATCATCCACAGACAGAGACTGGCCTTGCAATCCTGAGGTGGATCAACATGCATGCATAGGTGTTCCCGTCCGGAGCTGCCCCAGGTTTGCGAGTCACTTGGTTCTAGCCCGTTCTGCTGCTCCGGTCTGCGAGTCAGGGTCTAGCAAGAGAGAGAGTCGGGAGGGGCAAGAGATGCAAAGAATGGAGACAAGACAGAGAGTCTGATCAAGCCTCGTTTATTGAAAGGAAATCCTGGGTATTTATATTCTTTACCACGTGCCTTGCCCTCGCGGACAAGCACAGCTGAGGGCACTATGTCATGTGCCTTGCAGCGTGGATACCACGTGGGCCTAGCTGGCAGTGTGGAGACCACGTGCGCCTTGCAGCTGGGGGCACTAAGCAGCAAAACAAGATATGTGAGAAAAACAAGATGTTTATCAGAGTGTGCTCAGCTGTTGTAGACTGTTGAAAACAAGTCTCTTGTCAGGGTACATGGCTCGAGATGGCTGTAAAGATGATAGCTGCTTTCTGCTAGAAGTCAGCTCCCAACACATAGGGAACAAGCCCTAGGTATTACTATCCAGTCAGTAGCAGTAGAGATGAGGATTTACTCAGAGGAGAGGTGTTGGCCTAGCCTAACACAAGAGGCCCTGACTTAAAATCCCAGCATGAGAAATGGAAAGAAAATCGTGGCAACAACATGCTAGCGTGCTCAGATGTGGCCACTTGTTAGAGGGTTTGTGAGGGTTTGCTTGGAGACATGAGTGTTCTATTCATGGAAGAAACTCAAATCTTACTGGGCATTGTGGCACAGGCTATAAACTCAGGACTGGTGCAAATTCCAGGCCAGCCTGGGATATAGATCTAGGCCAGCAGGGGCTACATAATGAAACTCTGTTTCAAAAAACAAACAAGCAACTAAAAATAACAACCACATTCTAACTTCTAGGAAGCTGAGGCCTGAAACAGTGTGGGCAGGGCAGTGGGCTCTCTTCCTGGTGCAGGGATAAGGCAAGCATCACAGGAGGCTTGGAGAACCAAGCCTCAGTTTCTCCTTGTATGTGTTAAGCCTTAGCCAAACCACATGCTGAGGCCTTTCCTCCTCCTCTTCCTCCTCCTCCTTCTCTTGGTTATTTTAAACATTTTCCCAATTATTTTTTTAAAACTTTTATGTGTATGGGTGTTTTGCCTGCATCTGTTAGCCCAGCATCTGTATGTGGCGCTGTGGAGGCCAGAAGAGGCTGTTAAACCCCTTGGGACTGGAGTTACAGATAGTTGTAAGCAACCCTGTGAGTGCTTCTAACCGAACTGTGATCCTCCAGCAGAGCAGGAAGTGCTCCTAACCCACGCGCCACCCCTGCAGCCCCTGCTCTTTTTAATCATTAATTGTATACACGTATATGATGCAGTCTAAGACCACTCGACCCCCCCCCCAGCTTTCATGGCTTTCTGTCTTGTGATTAAGGCGGTCACCTGTGTGGGTAGAGAGCCACTCACCTGATATAGTACTGAAGGGGGTGCCTGCCCCTCCCCTTAACAGCCAGTAGCTCCCTGGGGACCACAGGGCCCTGTGAGACCCTACCAGGTGTTCCCAGGCCCAGTCTTGTGTAGACACAATGTAGGCAACCTCAGCTGCAGAGGGTTTATGACTGTAGCGTCCTGTCATGCCCAGAACAGAATTTTCTGGCTCTCATCTTTATCATCCAGCATTTTAAAAAAGATTTTTAAAAACGTGTGTGTATGTGTCAGTATGTGGCCATGTGCATTTGAGTGCAGGTACTCATGGAGTCAAGAGGAGGCCCCTGGGGCTGGAGTTACAGATAACGATGAATCTCTTCACAAGGGTTTTAGAAACTGAACTAAGGTCCTTAGGAAGAGCAGTGTCTTGGTCACAGTTTCTATTGCTTTGATGAAACACCATGACCAAAGAGCAAGTCGGGGAGGTTTTACTCAGCGTCTTACACGTCCAGATCATAGTTCACTGTTGGCTGGAGTCAGGATAGGAGTCCTTGGAGGCAGGAGCTGATGCAGAGACCGCGAAGGGTGCTGTTACTGGCTTGCTTCCCATGGCTTGCTCAGCCTGCTTTCTTCCAGGACCACTAGCCTATGGATGGCATCGCCCTCAACTAGTTGAGAAAATGCCTCACAGTTGGATCTCATGGAGACATTCCCTCAACTGAGGTTTCTTCCTCTCTGATGACTCTGTCTTGTGTCAAGTTTAACACACAAACCCAGCCAGTACAAGCAGCACCAAGTGTTCTTAGCTCCTGAGCCGTTTCTCCAGCCCTCACCATCCAGCGCCTACATTTATTTCCAGTACCCTGAGCAGCCATGAGTCTGCCTGAGTTGCTGTTTGCTTCTCTGATCACAGCTGAGAGCGACCCATGTCTGTGGTACAGGCATAAGTGTTTAGGAGTTAGCAGGTTCACTGCCGGGGCGTGTACCTCCCCAGCCATGGATTTTGACCAGGTCCACAGTGCCACCTACAAGCTCCACCTGTGGAGCAGATCTCCGTAGCACTCCTGGTGCTTCTGCACAGTACAGGGAGGGTGACAGATGGGTGGCTCCCTGCATGACTGTTCCCCCGTGGCCTGCAGAACACAATCTGGCAGGAGGAGGCTTCCAGCTCAGCTCCAGTTCAGTATCTGTGTCCTGCAGCCAAGGCGTGTGCTGTCCTCAGCAACAGGTTGGGCAGTCAACAGCAGGGGTGGGGAGGGGGGTGGGCGGCCAACGGGGGGGGGGGGGGAGGTGGTGAGGGAAGGGCGGGGCTAGAGAGGTGGCTCAGAACTCAGATGACTGTTCTTCCAGAGGTCCTGAGTTCAATTCCCAGCAACCACATGGTGGCTCACAACCATCTGTAAAGGGATCTGATGCCCTCTTCTGGTGTGTCTGAGGACAGCAACAGTGTACTCACATACATACATACATACATACATACATACATACATACATACATACAGCTTTAAAAAATTAGCTTATCCAATAGTAGGTTTCCATATGGTAGCACCTTCTCCTTCCTCTTCCTCCTCCTCATTATTGTCCTCCTCTCCTTCTTTCCTTCTCCCCTTCCTCCTCTTCTCCTCCTCCTTCCCCCCACCCTCCTTCTGCTTCTCACTATGTAGCAATGGCTGGTCAGGAACTTGCTATGTAGTCCAGGATAGTCTTGAACTCAAATCTGCCTGCCTTTGCCTCCCAAGTGTTGGGATTAAAGGGTGTGCCACTAGGTTGTCATCTGGCTTCCTTATTCATCCTTAGTTTTGGCTAACCCTTTCTCTAACCTCCCTTTACTTTCCTTTTTTATCATCTTAAAATTTATTCTGTCTTTGAGTATATGTATGTGCACCACTTGTGTGCACGAGCCTGTATATGTCAGAAGAGGCATCGGACCCCTGAAACTGGAGTTATGGGTGGTTGTGAGCCACCATGTGGGTGGTGAGAACCAAACCTGTGTTCTCTGAAAGAGCAGTAAATGCTCTTAACTGCTGTGCCCTCTCTCCAGCCCCTCTCCTTTACCACACCATCCCCTGCCACCATCCCCTGCCACCATCCCCTGCCACCATCCCCTGCCACCATCCCCTGCCACCATCCCCTGCCACCATCCCCTGCCACCATCCCCTGCCACCATTCCTGCCACCTTAGCAGTCCCTCCCTCTGCTTCCACAGTCCATGTGTTTCTCCGCTCCCTGCAGGCCTCTCCTTGCCCACGCTGCCCCATTCTTACTGAGTGTGGTGGGAGGGTGGGGTAGAACTGTGGGAAGGCTTTCCCCTCCCCCGCACCTGAGGTGTAGGCAGACTGATGGGGGGGGAGTGGAGGGGATCGACCCAAGGATAACAAACAGGTCAGCTTTCTCATCAGCGTTCCTTTCTCTGGTTCACTGTCCTCCACAGAGACAGCCATCCTGCATCTACACTGGCTTCAGCAGAGAAGAGGTGGAGACAAAGAGGTCTTCAAGGCTCTAGGAAGCATAAGCACGCAGGCTGCAGGGGTGGGGTCTCCGCAGCTGCTCCCCAGGGGTGCACTCAGGAAGCTGGGTCAGGGAGAAGGTGACAGGAAGCACTCTGGTACTTTACCTGGCAGGTCAGAGACTCAGGTTGCATTGACCTAGGGCTTTCCAAGTCCAGACCTACAACTAAGAATGAGGTGTGTGTGGAATCAAGAGCCTTGGTTGCGCCGGGCGGTGGTGGCGCACACCTTTAATCCCAGCACTTGGGAGGCAGAGGCAGGCGAATTTCTGAGTTCGAGGCCAGCCTGGTCTACAGAGTGAGTTCCAGGCTACACAGAGAAACCCTGTCTCGAAAAACAAAAACAAAACAAAACAAAAAAGACCCTTGGTTGTCTCTGGATGCTGGAGTCCCCAGAGCAACCCTAACATCTCAGGGTTGAGCTGGAGCAATGGAGAGGCACTTTCTCTTTTTTTCAGCAGTTAGGTCAGTGGCAGTGCCTGAAGTGGGCAGGAGACAGGGCTGATGGGACACTTGCCTAGAGGCAGAAGCCTCTGAGGCTAGAAGGTAAACCTTGGCAGAAGAGCTTCCGAGCCCTACCTGGTCTGGCTGTCCTTTCCAGGGAACCAGGCTAGTGTGAGGTTTGGGACCACATGGCAGGTCTTGGTGGTGGGCAGCTGCTATGGAACTCTTCTCTCAGGTACTGTCCCCTTGAAGTCCAGAAGTTGTGATTGCCTGCAGGAGACCCTCATAAGACTTCCCTGTGGAAGGAGGGGAAGGCTCACACCTGAGCTCAGGCAGTATGCATGGTAGAGATGGTTATCATTTGTTGGGGGAGGGACAACTTCCTCAGTAGCTGGTGTGTAGCTGCCTGTAGAGGGTTCCTGCACCTGTAAGGAATCCTACTAAAATCCATTGCTTCACCATGCCAGGCTTGGGGAGAATCTTTGTCTTTCTGTTGTTGGTGCTCTATCCGGAAAGTGGTTCACACTTTCCCAGGAAACCACAAGACACTTAGACACAAGACACAAGACACTTAGCCAAATAGGGACATGATGGAACCAAGGAGAAGTTTGGAGAAGTAGCTATATTGTCCCTGCTGTGGTGATGTGGGATGCACTGAAGCTGCTGCACTTCCAGACGGAGTGTCTATGGAGGGGGCTCTCCAGGTGCTGTCCTCTTTGGTTTGGTATACCTCTTTCATGACGGGGTCCGTCACATTGATTCAGGGATGTTGAAACTCACACATATGAGATGGGACTGCAACCAGGCTGTGATGGCTCTTGTGTGGCCTTTGCAGTGGTTGACAAGATACCCATTGGAGATTCAGCTCTCTGCTCAGAAAGAGCTTGCCTGTGTTGAGGGCCAAATGACAATGAAAATGCTGTCCTTACAGGGCTACCAAAAATTAACAGGAAAGGGGGAGGGGACGAGAGGAGCCGGGAGTGTGGGCTTGTCAGTCTTATGGTGTGTGCATGTAGGGAGGCTGTGGCAAACTGAATCTGCTTAAAGGCACAGATTCAAAAACTCAGAATCCACAGGAATAATCAGACAGGGAGGAGAGGTGAGATAGACAGAGTCTCATTAGGGCTGACTTTCTTTTTTTTTTTTTTTTTTTTTTTTGAGACAGGGTTTCTCTGTATAGCTCTGGCTGTCCTGGAACTCACTCGGTAGACCAGGCTGGCCTCGAACTCAGAAATCCACCTGCCTCTGCCTCCCAAGCGCTGGGATTAAAGGCGTGCGCCACCACCGCCTGGCCAGGGCTGACTTTCAATCCAGAAGTAATAATTCCATGATTCAGTGTGTCAATAGAAGTCTCAAGAAGGCACTATAAAGAATACAATCTAAAAGTGAAGTTGCCTTAGAACTCTGTGAGCTGCAAAGTTTTTGTTGGTTGTTATTATTATTTATTTATTTAGGTTTTTCGAGACAGGGTTTCTTTGTGTAGCCCTGGCTGTCCTGGAACTCACTCTGTAGACCAGGCTGGCCTTGAACTCAGAAATCTGCCTGCCTCTGCCTCCCAAGTGCTGGGATTAAAGGCGTGCGCCACCATTGCTCAGCTATTTATTTATTTTTAAAGATTCACTTATTTTAATTGAGTATACTGTAGCTGTCTTCAGACACACCAGAAGAGGGCATTGGATCTCATTACAGATGGTTGTGAGCTACCATGTTGTTGTTGGGAATTGAATCAGAACCTCTGGAAGAGGAGTCAGTGCTCTTAACCGCTGAGCCATCTCTCCAGCCAGTTGTTTTATTTAAAGCTTTAAAAAAAATTAGATGCTGATGAGGGCCCTGAAGGAGATTGGAACTCCACAGGAGGACCAACAGAGTCAACTAACCTGGACCCTTGATGGCTTCAGAGCCTGAACCAAAGAGATACAAGGCTGGACCTGGCACCACGCCTCTCACACATATGTAGCAGATGTGCAGCTTGGTCCTCATGTGGGTCCTGAACAACTAGAGCAGGGACTGTCCCTAAAGCTGTTTCCTGTCTGTGGAATACATTCTTCTAGCTGGACTAGCTGGTCTGTCCTCAGTGGGAAAGGATGGACCTAGCCCTGAAGAGACTTGATGTGCCTAGGTGGTGGGATACCCAGGAGGGCTTCCACCCTTTCAGAGAAGGGGAAGGGGGGATGGTGATGGATATTGATTCTTCCTTCTCCAAGTAGCCTCTTAGTGAATCCATTGACAATCAGCATCTCCACCAGAACCCAGCAACCCTACAATAGGCCCTGAGAAATGCAGTAATGCTGAAGAATAAGAGACAAAGACTTCAAAACAGCAATTATGAGGATGTTCAAGGACTTTAAATGCCTTAATAAAGTCTGTGAAACACAAACATGGAATGGAATGGGAGAACAGACACAGAAGCAAAGACAGAGTCATCAAAGAAAAGCCAAGCTGAGGTCAAACTGGAGGTCAAAAACCTCAGAGGCAAGCCCTACCAACAGAATACAGGGGATGAAAGAGAATCCCAGGTACCGAAGACGGAAGAAATAGATACCTCTGTCGAAAAAAAAGTTAAATCTAAAAATATCCAGGTACAAAATATCCAGGAAATCTGAGACATTATGAAAAGACCTAATTTACAAATACTAGGAATATAAGAGAAGAGACCCAGGACAAGAGACAGAAAACATTTTCAACAAAATCATAGAAAAAAATTTCACCAATCTAAAGGAGTTGCCTATCAAGATACAAGAAGCATACAGAACACCAAATAGACAGAACCAGAAAGAAAATTTCCATGACATATTAATAATCAAAACAGTAACATGAGAACACAGAAAAATATTAAGAGCTATAAGGGAAAAGGCGTATAAAGGTAGACCTATTAGAATAGCACTTGACTTCTCAATGGAGACTATAAAGTCAGAAGGGCCTGGATAGATGTTCTACAAACTGAGACCACAGATGTCAACCAAGACTACTTTACCTAACAAAACTTTCAATCACAAAATATTCCACAATAAAACTAAATTTAAGCAGAATCTGTCTACAAATCCAGATCAACAGAAGGTGCTAGAAGGAAAAATTTCAATCTGAAGAGGATAACCACACCCAAGGAAACACAAAGAATCACAGACCAGCAAATCAAGAGAGGAGAGATAAATCTATACAATAACAACAAAACAGCCAAAAATCAATAAACTCTGCTTATTGATAACTGTATTAGTGGTCTCAATTCCCCAATAAAAAGACACAGATTAGATATGAAAACAGGATCCACACCTTAATATCAAGGTAGACATTACCTGAGGGTAAAAGTATGGAAAAAGATATTCTAAGCAAATGGACCCAAGAAGCAAGCAGGTGTAGCCATTTTAATACCTGACAAAATATACTTCAAGACTAACCTGAAGAGATAATTTGGCATACTCATCAAAGGGAAAAAATCCAACAAGAGGATACTGCAATACTAGACATTTATGCACCAAACACAAGTATACCCAAGCTAGCTCCTCAAACACTACAGCTTAAATCAATACTGACCCTCACACAGTGCTACAGGGAGACTTCTACTCATCCAGGTAAAAACTAAACACGTCATAAACCAAAGGGACCTACCAGATATAAAAAATTTCACCCAAACAAAAAAAGAATAGAGCTCACAGAATTTTCTCCAAAAAAATGACCACATAGTTAGACACAGAGTAATCTTCAATAGATAGAAGAAAATTAAAACAACAGCCTGCATCCTATTTGACCACCTAGGAGTAAAGCTGAATATCAACCACAGAAAGATGACAAATTCATGGAAACTGAACAGCTCACTACTGAATACAGAATTAGTCAAGACAAATTTAAAAGGAAATTCAAAACTTTAGAACTGAATGAAAATGAAAATACAACATCCAAAACCCATGGGACACACTGAAGGTGGTGCCAAGAAGCAAGTTCTTAGCACTAAGTGCTGATAAAAAAATTGGAGAGATCTGATACTAGCAACCTAACAGCACACCAGAAAGCTCTAGAAAAAAAAAAAAAGTCACCCCAATGGAGTAGATGGGAAGAAATAAACTCAGGGCTAAAATCATCAACAACAAAAAATGAATCAACAAAGAGTTTTTATTTGAGAAAAATCAAGATTGGAGACAGCAGTGGTGGCAGACACCTTTAGTCTCCAAGTTTAAGGCCAGCATGGTCTACAGAGTGAGTTCTAGGACAGCCAGGGATACAGAGAGGAACCTTGCTGATGGATGGATGGATGGGACCTCATGAAACTGAAAAGTTCCTGTCCAGTGACAGTCAGGGATACACACAGAAACCCTGTCAATCAATCAATCAACCAATAAATGGGAACTCATGAAACTGAAAAATTCCTGTACTACAAAAGACACCATTATTCAGACAGAATGGGAAAAGATCTCTTCCAATTATATATCTAGTAGAGAACTATTATCTACAATACATAAAGAACTAGAAAACAACAAACTCGACGTCAAGAAAACCCAATTAAGAAATGGGGTACAGAGCTAAACAGAGAATTCTCAAAAGTTGAAACACAAATGGCTGAGAAACACTTAGAGAAATGTTCGACATCTTCAGTCATCAAGAAAATGCCAATCAAAACTACTTTGACATTTCACCTTAACACACTAGTCAGAATGACTGAGATCAATAAAGCAAATTGAAAGTTCATACTGGCAACGCTGTGGAGTAAGGGGAACACTCGTGTACTGCTAGTGGGAGCACACATTTGTACAGCCACTATGGCGATCAGTGTGGTGATTCCTCGGATGGGAAAGATCTACCTCAAGGTTTAGCTAAGCACTCTTGGTGTACACCCAAACAACTCTACATCCTACTACAGAGACATCTGCTCAACCATGGTCAGTGCCGATTTAGTCATAATAGCCAGATTTTCATCACATATGAATGCATCAGGAAAATGTGGTACATTTACACAATGGAGTATTGCCCAGCTGTTTAATTCTCCTTTTTTTTTTTTTTTTTTTTTGTTTGTTTGTTTGTTTTGTTTTTTCGAGACAGGGTTTCTCTGTGTAGCCCTGGCTATCCTGGAACTCACTCTGTAGACCAGGCTGGCCTCGAACTCAGAAATCCGCCTGCCTCTGCCTCCCAAGTGCTGGGATTAAAGGCATGCGCCACCACCGCCCGGCTTGCCCAACTGTTTAAACCAATGAAATCTGCAGGTAAATGGAGCTAGAAAAAAATCATCCCAAGCAAAGACAAACATGGTATATATTTGCTTATATGTGGATGTTAGCTTTTAAGCCTTCAATAGGCATACCACAGTCTGTATAACTTTAGAAGTTAGGTCTAGAGTAAAGGACTAGGGTGGAGGGAAGGATTTCCCAAGGAGGGGGAGATAGAATATATCCTTTTGGAGAGTGGGGGTGGGGTCTAGCACAGGAGCATTAAACAGGGAAGAGGGGTTACAAGAGGGAATAAAGGAGGGACAGATAAAACAACACTTGAGAGGGTATATAGAAACCTACTACAGATTATTCATGTGTGTACGTACATACATACGTACATGCATACATACACAAAAGAAGCCTAACTGAAAGCACTAAATAACAGCCTCAACCGGACATGTCTTGCCACCAAATGAAGCCTCCAGTGCCAGAACGGGTTATGTATGATTGAGTTATTGGTCAAAGGGGCCACATGGAAACCCCAGCGACCTCAGGCTTTGGCCAATACTGTTGGTCGCTCTCCACAAACCAACGATAAGGCCACATTGCTGAAGACAACACCTAGCTATCTTGCTGTCCAGTTTTAGACAAGTTGATTTGGTGCCTAGTGTTCATGGTACTGGAAGGTACTCTGCATGCTATCAGGGAAAGGTAAGCATCAACCCAGCTATAAACTATTACGCCTATAATGGTGACCTGCCTGTATCATATCCTGGTACAATAGAGGCACAAAAGTTGTGGGAGTAACCAACGACTATTGGGATTTAGGGCTCATTCCATGAGATGAAACCCATGCATGACACTGACAGGGTGGCCAAGAACCTGGGACTAGATAGCTCAAGGACCTAGGGGGAACCAAATACTTCTGCTCTGCTAAAAGATGTAGCAATAAAATGACTCCTAAAACATTCTGCTACAGTCATAGATCAGTGTTTTGCTCAGCCACCATTAGAGAAGCTTCCTCCTGCAGTAGATGGGAACTAACGCAGAAACTCACAGCTGGACACTGTGCAGAGTGAGAGACCTTGGAATACTCAGTCCTAAGCAGGATTCTCCATCAAATCCCTCTGCTCAGGACCCAAGGAACTTTGTAAAAGAGGCAGAAAGATTTAAGAGTCAGTGGGGATGGAAGATATCATGGAAACAATGCCTTCTATGCATAACTGGCATAACACACATATTAACTCAGACTGTAGAAACACGCACAGGTTCAAGTCAGCTAGGTTCCCAGTACTGACAGGAGGAAGTGGCCATGATCTCCCATCCTTAAAGTAGAAGCTATCTCCATTTGACAATAGCCTGCAAAGGAAAAAAAATTAGTTTTCTCCAGTGGCGTTTCACTGGGTATACAAACCACACTTAAGGGCAGGTCTATGTCTAGCAGTAGACAGCTAACTGAAAATGATGTCAATGGTATTTTTGAAATTTTGTTTTTCAAGACAGGGTTCCTCTGTGTAGCCCTGGTTGCCCTGGAACTCACTTTGTAGACAGGGCTGGCCTTGAATTCCAGAGATCCATCTGCCTCTGCCTCTTGAGTTCTGGGATTCAAGGTGTGCACCACCACCACCACCACCACCACCCAGCCCGTATTTCTGATTTGTTTTCTGCATGACTGTGTACTTCTTCTGTTTGTTTTCTGCAGAGAGAAAGAGTGCATGGAGATGGGTGGGTGGGGAGGATCTGAGGGAAACCATGGTCAGAATATATTGTATAAAAAGAACTATCAGTATTCTGATGGCTTGTCCTCCAGCCCTCAAACTTTTTCCTTGTATAAGGGCAACTTCTGAGTCTCTTACAAATTTAAAGAAGCACCTGAAATAACTTGCTAGGATGAAAAATAAATTTATCCAGAGTGTAGGGTCTTGGCACTGCTGCAGAGTTCTTGGAAATTTTATGGCTAAGGCACAGATAATACCCAAGAAGGTGACAGAAAACCCTACAAGAGTTTAAATGATGAAGGTACTATGTGGCGGGAAAAGATACATTCAGAATGTTTTTGGATGAAGAGCCCAGTGGCTAGGGATGTTATCTTTCTACAAGTTGGTGGCCAGGGAGACCCCTGAAGCCTTACAAATCACAAAAGCAATTCTCATTGTTATTGATTGCACATTAGAACTGGATGGTAAATCCTTATTGCTGAAGATGCCATATCCTATGCTGTAGGGCATGGAAACATCTAGCATGGGCTGGCTGGAAGGGTCCTCCTGCTTTCTTAGCACCAGGAGCTATGCAGGCTTCTGACAAATTGCTGTCAATGGTGCGTGTGTCTCAACCATGTATACAGGCAGCATGTTAACATCAGCCTGCTAAGCAAGATGTGCTGAGTGAGTGGTACACATACTATGAGCACAGCCAATTGCTTTCTAGTTGGATTCCACTGCAGGAACCCTCATTCATTTTAAGACAAAACTTTGTGGCTAGTGAAGTCCTAGCCTCTGGTGGGTATGTTGCTGCTGTTGAGACTACTGTCGCTGTAGGCCTTGGTTAGGGAAGCTTCTTTTTGCAGTGGGCAGTGCTTACTGCAGAGATTCATAATTACCAAAGTACTGAGAGTAAGTGGCTACTGCTATGGCCACAATGCTCATCCCCAAAGAGGAGATGGAAAAAACTTTTAAGAGCTGAAGAAAGGGAAGTTACTATGGAACCCTGTTCAGGCATGATATGACTGACCATTACTGTCCTGAACTCAGAGTGGCTGTGATTAATCACAGGAGACCATCACAAAGTTGAATCCACTAACATTACCTCATGGAAGCAGGCAGCAAGAGACGTCCCCTCCCAAGGGTAGTAAGAGGTTAACAGTGTTGAGGTGGTACTGTTCTTGGGTAGTACAACTTCCTCTAAGTAGTTCATGTTCCTTGGGCGAATTGTTTCTTTAGTCTCTTGTGAGTCCTCTTCCTGGGTGTCTCCCAGAACACATGTGACACTGCCCAGCCCTCTCCTGTTCACAGCAGTCATTCCTGCTGCTTCAAGGTGGCACGAAAAAGGAAACTCAAACGAAACAACAATCCCTTCCTTGGATAGAAGGAGACACAGCTGGGAGGCCTTGACACCAACAGCAGGAAGGTGGCAGGGACACCAGTAGGCCATGGTAGGCAGAAAGAAGGGATGGGACCACAGTCAGGTATATGGCTTCAGTGCAGGACTCCTGCCCAGAAGAGCCTTACAACCTGACACACTGGCCAGGAACACACTTGATGTTATCAGTTTTATTCACTTTCTCTTTTTGAAAATAAGGGTAAATTTACAATATATATTTTTATTTAAATGTATCAGATATAATTACTGCAGGGTCAGATATTATCCCACCTACCAGAAGCAGTTTGTAGAGGGAAAGAAATGTGCATGACTGCCAAAAGCAGAATCTCTTTATTATCAAACAGCAGCGACAGGACAACCCATCGCTGTCACACACACAGACTGAGAGCCAGCGGATGCCAGAGAACCCACAGGAGCCTCACACTGGAAGCGTTTCCACTGCCCCTTGCTCCACCTTTCACCCTATTTCTGTTCTAAGAGCCCTGGACTCACAGAGGGGACACCAAGGAATGTTTTGTAGGCAGTGACCATCCTCCAGGGCATAAGGGAACAGCATCCTAGATGGGCTCTGGAACACACAGGTGGTCACAGAGCACCAACTGGGGTTTTATGGAGTGGATGGTCCTGGCCCAGGTTGCTCCTCTGGGCTCATGTCTGCCCATCACCACCTCCAGCCCTTGATGATGTTGGCACCAGAGGACTCTACCCAGGACAGGGTCACTGAGGAGACAGGGCAGGGATTATGGGCTAGGCCCCAGGGGGATTTCCATTTTCACACCCAGAGAGGAGAAGGAAGAGCACCCTGTGGCCCCCTGTCCAGCAATGCTGTGCTGGCTCCATTTCCTTTGATCTCACATCAACAGCAATAGAAAAAAGCAGCCACTGGAGATGCACTGAGATTTCACTCTAGGAGGAGACATGGCCCTGCTCCAGGCCCTCAGTTAGGATCAGGGGAGCCTCCTGGGTGGTTCAGGAGCCCACCTGGCCTCTCCCCACAGAAAGGAGGAGGTAATGCCACCCACAGGGTTCCATGATTGGGCTGGCAGAAGGCCAGGTGGATGCGAGAGGGACTTCAGTTCTTGAGGATAGTCTCGTAGGCCTGGTACACATGCTGGGACACCTCTGGTGCTCGACACTTCAGGGACAGCTGCAGGAGAAGAGGAGGCAGGGAAAGAACTTATCCCTGGGGCTCTCCGGTAAAGGGATGGGAGAGAGCGGGCAGCAGCTGGAGAAGTGAGCAGGAGTGTATTGCATGCACACTGCAGGCTGGAAGCTTAGAGTGGGGCAGATGTGAGGTAAAGCAGAGGGGGTGGCCATCACAGTCGGGCGGGAACCAAATATACTTGCAGCCTCCACGCCTGCTGTCGGTTCTGCCGCAGGAGCCACAGGCAGGCGGCATGATTCACGCCGTCAGGAGTACCCAGCCCACCCCCCTTTCTGGGCTGTCTGCCCCACTACAACGTCTGGAGGTCTAGGTCGGAGCAATTCTGACATATAGTCCTAGTGGGCAAAGGGTTAAGGGGGAGCAGATCTCTCCTGGGTGTGTGGGGATGGCTCTGGTTCCTGAACAGGAAGCAAGTTTCTGTGGAATTGCCTCAATGCTGGGTGAGGTCTGAGCCTTGAGATTCCAGGCAGAAGGGATGAAAGCCAACAGTCCTTCCACTCTGAGGCTGCAACTATGAAGGAGTGGCAAGCAGAATTCTGGATTCAGCAGCAGTGGCTCCCAGAGGGGTCCATGGGCCTCCCTTTAAGGGCTCTGCACACCATGTATGTGCAAGTGGTTGGGAAGCCCTGGTGTTGGCAACCTCCATGCACATCTGCTGGGCCTTGGGAGCATCAGGCTGAAGCAAGGCCAAGAGACAGGGAAAGCAGAATGTACCGGGGCCAGACTAGATGAGGCATGCGCAATACTGCTGGAAAGGTGGAGGTGGGGTACAAGAAGAGAAGCAATCTGCTAACCTCCAAGTCCTGTACCATGGCACCAGCAGGGAAGGTGGACATGCAGCAATCAAACAGGAAGATGGAAATTACCACCACCTCAGCCACCACCACAGCCCCACCCACCAGCGCCAAAGTCACCAGTGTTGGGAAGGGCCACACTACCAGGCAAGAGTGCATGGGGGAAGCAAAGCCTGGACTCTAGGCCTGGGAACAGTAGTGGAGTTTACAAAATACCCAGACTGCCCTAAAAGTTGTCCTCTGATGGCTCTGACTTGAGATCTAGAATCATGGCCTGCTGACATCACCGTGCCCCTGGGCAGGCACTCAGGCACCCATATGGCAGCACGACCAACTCCTGTAGCAGTGACACGATCTATCTCCCTTTCTGGGGGTGAGTGTTTATGATCCTTGGTGTCTTATTTGGGTAACCTGATGGGGTTGAGTTGAACTTTAAGAACCAATTCTCATACTGGGCTCAAAGGGACCTTGGCATAGCGACACCCATCGGCCTTCTAAGAGCACAGACTAGGGCGGCTGATTTAGGAAGCGCTGCCAGGGCAGGAAGGTGGAGGGTCAAGCCCTGGCAGTGGGTACAGAGGTTCTCACCGTGAAGCTGGGGTTGCCTGGCTGGATCCGCAGCTCTGCTAGTACCCAGATGCCATTGGTCAACTTCAGAGATTGGTAGAGCATGTCCTGGCCCTCCACATTCCTCTTGGCAACAGTGAAAATGTTACTGCTTTGCAGCTTGTTGCTTGCAGCCTCTGCAGGATCAGACAGCCACGGAAGGCCCACAGTCAGTGGGTACAGGGGATAGAGACTGGGATACTGGGGGTTGGGAGTTGGGGGTAAGAGGGCTCACCTGGGTTAAGGGGCAGTCTCTGATCTGGAACTGGGCTTCATTCTCGTTGGGAATGTCTTTCCATGTAGCCAGGAACATTTGCCGGTCTGCAGGGTGAATGGGCGGGATGAGAGGTGGGATGCTAACAAACCGTGGATCCTCAGCATCACACGGCAGGAGTGGGTCTGGTTCCAGTGTGCCACCTGGAAGCTGAGTGAAGGCACTTGCTCCTCCTCAGTTCCCTCTGCTTCAGCTCAGGACACAGGCTTGTTCCCAAGTGCTGTCTGCTCTCTGCCTCTCCTTTGCCTTACCAGCTATGACCTCATCTTCTTCTCCCTCTGTGCAGCTGGTCGTTAGACATGGCTCTGTGGCAAAGGTGATGTACCACACATAGCTACCAGATATGGTGACTGACTTGGTTCTTTGCAGCCCACAGACAAGCTAAAGGGTGAGCAGCAGTGCTCACAAGTGAGGTGCACAGGCTACCTGCAAGCCAGAGATGGGGCCCCCTAGGATCAGCTACAAGACAAAGCTGTCCTGTTAATCCTTATTACAGGTACTAGCTTTCCCAGGTTCCTTAGCTGCAGTCCTATTGCACGAATCCCAGGGCCCTTCACCACTCACCCATCTTCCCGTCCTCTACAAAGAGGACATGCAGTGGGTACAAAGTGCTGAAGTAGAAGACGTCGATGTTGTTCTTCACAGCCACCTAGGCATGGGGGTCTCCAGTCAGTCCCCAAGCTTGACACCCTGATTCTTGGGCTCATCCCACCTCCAAGGGCCCACGTAGGGTGTCCAGAGCAGGTTTTCTCATAAAGCCCTCTCTTGTAACCATGCCCTTTGTCCCCTAGCCTAGGTTCCACCTGCAGCCAAGAGCACGATTCTCTCTCAGGCTTCCTGCACATATGGCTAGTTAGCATCCACCCCTTGGCTGAGACTGGGTAGAAACGGGGTGTCTGGCCCTGTGAGGTCACACCTGAAGATTGTTTAGAGGCTCCATCTTCATGACTGAGCCCACTGTGTTAAGAGGCAGGGAGATCTCCACAGTTTGGTTGGGGCTGAGCGGTGCGTGCACTTGGAGTGGTGCGGCAGGGGCCAAGCCAAAGCTGAAAAGACAGAGAAGCCCCGCAGGGGTTGTCGGGAGTGTCGGGAGGGGTGATGGACACACAGCTGCTTCATCACGTCAGCCTTCAACAAGCTCATGACCACCCCTGCTCTACTGACCATGTAGACAGGAGGCAAGAACCTGGGCCTAGCAAGACTTCTCTGCTTTTTCTCCTCTGGGTTGGTTCCTAGTAGGCCATGATAGCGTGGCCCCGCCCCTTCCCTCAGAACCTCCACCCAACACACGAGGGGCCTGGACTACAAGTTTCTCGATGAAAAACTGCCAGCCTAGATATTCACTGCTAAGACCCATAACTCAAGAAGGCTACGACCACCCCTAGAAAGACCAGATTTCACTGTCTGAACTTCAACTGGACAGGCTACACAACCGCAAGTTGTCACAGTGGTGTGGAGGGGAACATGAACTGAGCACTCAGTATGTCCAGGGTAGCATATGGCAATATGACAATTTCTATACTGGTAAAAATCAGAAATATACACAATTCCTTCTTCCTGATGAGAACACAAACCCTCAGTGTGGAACAAACTTATACCCAGCTTCCAGCCATTACAGGGTGAATGGCTGCTGAGAACTGAAACTATGCTCTTATTTAGACTTGCTTGGAATCCAGAGGGAAGCCCAGGCCTGCCGTCATTGTCAGCTCTGTGACCTTGGGCAGGACCTTCGAATTACAAGGAGTAAATAACATCTGCTCTACTGGACTATCAGGTGGCTCTATGGAGACAAATACTCTATAGTCCTTGACCTTAGGATCCGCTACCCAGGAAGGTTTAATGCACAGAGGGTTTGTTATAAGCAGTCATGCACCTATGGCCTCTAGTGTCCTGTGAATGGAAGAGGCAGAGCTGCCTCAGCCTCCCCAATTTGCCTAAGGCTCTCCCAAGGAAGCTGCCCCTTCAGTCAACTTCTTAGAGGCTCAATTTGCTCATCATTGGAGCCGCTCAGGAAGAGGAATCATCAAGAGGGGCTGCCAAGGTTCCCAGAGAGCCTGGCCTTACTGGCTCATGGTGCTAGCAAGCATGTTTCCTCACCGATGTGCAGTACAAGAGACATGGGGGCCGGGGGCAACAAGGAGCTTAGAGCAGCCACTACTGATTTTCAGAGTGAGTCCTTGTCTGATGAGAAAACTTGGGTTGAGTCCTGTTTTGCTCTCAGGGGAGGCTGGCTGGCAGGCCTACTACCCAACCCACTTTTTCAGAGTTGCTCTCCAATAGAAAAGTGACTCAGGCCTGGGAGGAGAGGCAGAAGGGAGATGTGAGGCACTTTCAGTGGTGGGTGGCTGGCTTAGAACAGTGATTTCTGACACAAAACTATCCTTTGAGCAGTGGAAGGCAAGTTAGTGGGGATGCCCTGTCTGCTCTATCTGGTGTTGAAGTCCACACAGTGGTCAAGACACTGCTGTTGAGTTTGGCCAGGGACTCACCTGTTACGATTGAACTGGATAGCAAAATCTGTCATGACCTGCAGGGCCTTGTTAGTCAGCTGCAGGTCCATAGAGATGGAGCCAACCTGCCGGGTGAAGGTGCCAGAGATCTCCAGCCCCTTGGCCTTCATGGCAGGGAGCCAGACCTGTAGGAAGAAGGTAGGAATAACTGTGTGCCTCTTCCCACCCCAGAGTCATAGCTAGCCTGGGATTCTCTCTTTCCTAAAGGGCCTTCTGATTAACCTGCTTCTACCACTAAGGTGTGATAAATCATCTTGATAATAAAGCTAATATTGTAGCTTACCCAGGGCCAGCATCATGGTATAGCTGTACACCAGAGTAGCTGAGGACCAAAAGGACATGTTCAGAGGTCAAAGAAGGCAATACTGAGGAAGACAGGTGAGCCCTGCTAGCACCATGACTAGCCAAGGTCAGAGCTGAGACCCAACAGCATTCTGGATCCTGGCCACAGCCTATCCTTCCTTGCAGGAGATATGGCTGATCTTCCACCAAAGAAACTGGCCTGACCTGATAGTACGGATAGTATGAAGTAAGTTCTCACCTGCCAGAGTCCTGGTTGCCCTCTTAACAGGCTGAGGAGCAGATTTCCTCCATCAGAAGCTTGTCCCCATGAGCTGGTGTATCTCTCCTCTTACTGCTTGCACAGAGACCATTAGGGGGAGTGTATTGATGTTCCATCTACATCTGCAGCTTAGAGTCTAGTGTGGTAGTGCTGTGCACAGGATGTTTACTAAATAAATGGCAGGAATCAACTCTGCCTATGAAGAACAACTGTAAGAGTCACTCTTTGGATTACGCAGGTGCCTCTTGGGCCCTTTGTCTCCTGACGGGCTTACTGGCCCCTTGACATTAAAAGGCTACAGCTCTACCAGACAGCTTCCACAAGTCCCCCAGTGTACCTGTCCCTCATGCTAGACATCTGCCCTCAAGGCTTCAACCTCTCAGGGTACCAGAACTTCACTCAGTTGGCTGCCCAGATTTCTCTTTCCTCCGTTTTACAGCAGCTGGGATCATGCAAACATGATCGTGGAGCCTTGGGAAACCCTTCCCACCTTGTGCTGGGGTTCAGAGCCTGGCGCCTCCTCCATGATTATCTTGTCCTTCTCTCAAGATGTCTCCCCTGCTATTTCCCACTGTTGTAAAGCTCTTCTGTGTCCCCACACCTGGCAGGCTGATTACCTTGTGTCCCACCAGCACTGAGTCCCCAGCCAAGGCTTGGAGTGTAAGAACACTCTGCTATGTCTAACCTAGGCATGACTCCTTCATACCAGGCTCATGGTTCTATCTCAGCAGGCCTCTCCCAACTACCATGTCACATCTGATCCTGCACTCTGAGGGTCATTGTGGACTCAGGGCCAGAGAAAGTCTCAGCGTTCTGAACTAAATTTCACTAACTGGCTGAATTTCACTAACTGTCACTAGCTGCTAACCCATGCCAGACCAACCTGAAGTTCTCATATACAGGGTACTCCATGCTCTGTATAGGGAACATAACTACCAAAGAGGAATCTTGTATGAAAGACAACCCCAGTAGTAATAGTGTTGTGAAGGAAATACAGATGACTTGCTACTGCTTCATCAATGACTAAGGAGGTGGGAAAATCCTCTCCTGTGGCAAGGACTCTCCCTCCAGGAGCCTTGCCTGATTACTTCCAGCTCAGTCACTGAAGCTCTCATCACCAGCACTAAGTGTGACCAGGAACATTAACTTGACCAGACTAGCAGTGATGTCATCAGTTAACACCTATACACACATGGAAGGCCAGCTCATGGCTTCTCAATCCTTGTTGAGTATCCAGTGAACACCAGGCAGCAGGATTCCTCCCTGTGGCATCAGTAGTTCTTGTTTTGAGATCCTTCTGTCTTTTAATGCTGGGAATAGAGATGGGTACCACTATATCCTATTGATCAACTTTTTAAAAATTGTTTTCTATTTATTTCATATGTGTATATATTGCAGATGCCAGGATGTACATGTGGAGGTCAGATAACAACTTACAGGAGTTAGCTATTCCCTTCTACCACGTGGGCCCAGTGACTGAACTCAAGTCATGAAGTGTGGGGGCAAGCTCCTTTACCCTCTGAGTGATGTCACTGGCTCCACTGAGTGTTTTGTTGTTGTTGTTTGTTTGCTTGTTTTGATTTCATATAGCCAAGGCTGGCCTTGAACTCTTGATCTTCTTGCCTCTACATCCCAAGTATGGCTGTGGCTAGGATTTTAATGAGTATGTTTTGACCTGGTGCTTGGTGTCAACAATCTATACAGCAGGCAACTAGCTGTGGTTTATATTTATAGCACACTGTACTCTGGTCCTGCTGACTGACTTGTGACCTTACAATGTATATAGCCAGGTATGGTCACTCATGTCTACAATCCTAGCCCTTTGGAAACTGAGGCAGAAGAATTGCCACAAGATCAATGCCAGCATGGGACTTCATAGTGAGACCTGTCTCAAAATGGAAAGCACACAAGTGTTCACTTTGCGGTACAGTGACATAGAATTTGAAGCATAGGCTACAGTGTTACTGCCCTGCATGCAATTCAGATTCTGTCACTTACCAGCTATGTGGCCACAGGCAAAAGCACTCAAACTTCTCAACCATCAAATGAATAACAGTAACATATGGCTGTAGGAGGACCCTGTAGGCTGCTGCTGTGGAAGGCTGCTGCGTGCCTGGCATCAAGCCTGCTGTTGCATGTGGCAGAGCTGCTGCCATGTGAATTTCTCAGAGACCGAGCCTCTAAGTGGCTTGCTTGGGGTCCTGGCCACCACTTCTGGAGGTAAGGCCAGGCCACAGAGGTGCAGGTGCTGCTTACAGCTCCAAGCACAACAGACTTAAATGGGTGGGCCCCTAAAGCCCGAGGTGGGAACCTCAGAAAATAAAGGTTAGGCATACATGGCCTCTGAACTGTGTTGTGAAATTATTAGGCCACATATGTCCTTGTAGAGCTTCCCTGGCACGAATGACATGACCCACACTGTGCTCTTCCCAGTACTAGGCATAAACTTCATGTGCGAAGCTTAGCTTTTTTCACTTATGGCTTTGCCAATGGTTTCATCTTAGTGCCTATAACTGTATGGTTGTTCACATCAGAATGGCTTCAGCCCCTTCACATCCTGCTATTCCCACCACCGAGAAAGTTCCCCTGACTTAGTCTCGCCTGTGCTCCCACAGCTGCTGCTGTTGTCTAGGCTGCTAAAGCACCTTGATATCTTCTTTGGGATCTATGCAATTTCACACCTTTCCACAGTGCTAAAGCTCAAATGTTGTAAATGAAACCATGTCATCATTCACTGTAAAACGCTCCAGCGGCTATTGCCAAGTCTGTACCATGATCAACCCCTGAGCTTGGCTTGGCTTCCTGCCTCAAGAAACTCTAGTCTAGCAAAATGTCTTAGTGGACAGCGGTACCCGCAGGAACACACTGGGTACTTATGGGCCGTTCTCCAGGAAACATGATGAGGTAAGGGGGTAAGGCACTATGTTATAGGGACTGAAGACAGGAATGTTGAGCAGTCTGCCATGGATCAACTTTATGCATCCTTTGAGCAGTCTTTACATATACAGAAATACATAAACACAGAAGTTCTCAAGACTAACTCATTGGGAGCTTGTTTTGTGTTTTTCTTTTCCTTTTTTTTTTCTTCTTCTTGAGATAAGGTCTTTCTATTATGCAGCCCTGGCTGTCCTGGAACTCTCTACGGCTTCAAACTCACAGAGATCCACTTGCCTCTGCTTCCTGAGTGCTGGGATTAAAGGGGTGTACCACCATAGCTGTTCCCACCCTGGCCTAGGAAACAGGGTCTTTCTATATAGCCTTAGCTGGCCTGGAACCCACAGAGATCTGCTTGTCTCTGCCAGTATAAAGTACTGGGATTAAGACATACAGCATCATGCCTGGTGACACTGAACCCTTGATGCTTCCTGCCTCTATTTCCCAAGTGCTGGAATTACAGGTTTACCTGCTGTGTTGAAACTGTAGTGAGAGTCAGTTGCACTGAACAGTACCTCCAGCCATACTAAACTACTAATGCCACCCATGCCTGTCCTGTTACAGTGACAACATACCGCATGTCATCTAGGGTGATAGTGTGCTGTGTTTATAACACTGGCGTATATATTTTCTTTCATTTGTCTCCATATACTGAAGGAGACATAGTTATTTTTAATTTGCATATTAAGACAAGTCATACAGGCCATCAGTTTTCTTTAGAGACAAGTTCTCTGTGTCTAACACGTACTGAGAACCTATGTTCTGACAAGACCACCTTCCCTCTAGGCTTTACCACAGACAAGAGCCTGCAGTGCATTCCCCATCTTTGCTCAACAGATGCTGACTGTGCCACCCGGCGAGGCACTGCTGTCAGACAGGTCAAAGCAGAGGCTGCTGGGATATAGACCACAGGTAGAGTACAGGAAGAGTGAAAGACAAAGGACCCACCCTCCAGGCTCATCACCCATCCTCACAGGGAGAGTTCAGTGGGAGGCTTTAGCAATCCCAATCCAGTTTCTTTTCTCTGCTCCAGCCAGGAAAGTAGGTGAAGGACTTACTGCTTTGGGAGCTACATAGGATCCTGAAAGGGTGCCCACACCACTGGTCAGGTCAAAGAGGTCACTTAAGCCACTGCTGATGGGTGCTCCAAGTCTGGTTGGTGCTGTTGCTGCTGCCACCGATGCTGAAGGTGCCCCAAAGTTGCTATCTCCAATCTGGCAAACAGATCAAAGACATGCATGAGAGGCAGGGACATTAGGGGGCCAGGAGGAACAGTCACCTGGCTCTTTTGAAAACAGTGGGGTAAGAACAGGACCACCCTCCACATCAACTTTAAGTAGGAGAAACAAGACAAAGTAAAGTAGGTGGAAAAGAGGTTGAGCATCCCAGAGTCCCACAAGCCTTGAACCTCGAGGAGTGATCTCTGGGAGAAGACTTGACCCATCCAAGGGAAGCCTCTAACATATAGGGCTGTCCTCTAGGTGAGAAGCTAAGGGTAAGGGCCAGGAGTCTTTAGGATGACAAGACATCACTGTCATGGGGTTGTGAACACTGAAGAATTTGTGGGCATGGTGGTCAGAGGCAACTGCATGCCAGGGAGTCAATGTAGAGATTGCTAGACACTGGACCATAGGCCAAGGTTCAGCACAGATAAAGAACTGGTGACAGAGGGTTGAACCATACCCCTTCAGGCTCATCCCCCATCTCCAAGCAGAAGCAGGCAGGGTGAAGAGACAGGCAGCAACATGCAGAGAGAGAGAGGCAAGGAAAGAACATGAGACAAGATAAAGAAAGAGATAGGTTAGTTAACTGTGGCTCTAGTTGGGATGAATCTGTTCTGAGGACACTGCCCTCCCTCACGGCTTTATTTAGCCTGGCACCCTCCCCCACATCCTGTGCCATAACTGTGCTTTGTCCTAGGCTCTCTCCTGGCCAAACTATTAACACCAAGGGAAAGGTTCAGAAGCTGCCTCTGCCCAGCCCCATTATGTGCCTGAAGAAGGGCAGAGAGATCCTGGACTAGGCTTACCATACCTCTTTCAAGGGCAGAAGGAAATTCTAACCCTGACCTTCCATGGAGGCCTGGCTGGGCTGCTCTCCCTAGGTGGTAGCCTGAGTGTGAGTAGACAAAGACCTGGCTCCCAAAGCTAGGAACAGCCTAACAGGCTGCAGCTGCCTAAGCATGGAGCTACATGTTCACCACCGAGTGGAATGAGCATTTCACATACCCTCCGTGTTTGATAGAGCACAGAGGGGCATCAAAGCCTACTCCTCTGAATATCATTAGTGACATCACCTGGGGGACCCAGGACATACCAGGCTGTCGAGGCCACCACCAAGAAGATCCACAGCTCCCATTTGCACTGAGGAGGCAGCTAAGGGCGGGCCACTCACTGGGGGCCCAAGGTCCAGGTTGAGGAGGTCACCTAACAGGTCACCCTGGGCAGGAATGACGTCAGGCTGATCACCAGCAGGTGCTCCAGCAGGGGCTGTCTCAGGGCTCTCTGTGCTCTCGCTCCTGTCGACACAGAGAGGATCAGGTGAGGTACCAGTATCAGAATGTTCCAGGGAAGGTAAAGAGACGTTAGTCTTCAAGATCTTTGCCTAAGTTAGGCTCTGGGTCTCCTTGCTGTCTGGGGGTGTGGGCATGAGACTATATGACTTGCCTCTCTGCCTCCTTCGTCTCATCTACTTTTTAAGCTCTCCATGGGATGGGCCAACTGTGCATATTCTAGTTTATTCTCAAAAGGAAACTAGATGCCAGCCTCCAAGGACTATCACTGGGCAAATCAACCACCCAGGAGCAACAGAGGTGGTGGGAGCTGGTCTCTGGAAGTAGAAGTCCTTCTGTTAGCTATGGGGTCCTCAACTATCCAAACTCTCTACACCCACTATCCTCACCTGTTCAATGGACACTTTGTCTCAACAACTCAGAGGATTACATGGGGTGATAGTGGACACCTAGTATGTAGTTAAACATTGGCAGAAAGTGGCTAGAGTCCTAGTTTGCTTAAACTAAGGCCTTTTCAGGGGCCATCTTCTAAGGCCTGCATGCATGCTAGACAGCTGTACTCACGAGGCAGTGCGAGGTGGCAGGCTCTTATGCACCACTCCCCGGCCACCCTCCACAAAGGCGTTGGGAGGCTTGTGGTAGACAGAGGCCAGTGTGCCAATGTAGCAGATGAGTTCATCCAGCAGTGTAGGCTCAATAAGGTCTGTCTCCTCTGAGATGAGGGGCTTCTCAGCCAGTACCACCTCTTTGGCAGCTACAGGGTCCGTGGAGAGCAGGCGCCAGTAGATGTAGCCACGGTCCCGAAGGTCTGGATTGTCTGAGTCCTTGGGGGGTGGGGTTGGAGCAGCCTGTGTAACTCCTTCCCATATGAGAAGGAGGCCCTCCCACAGACCAGCCTTATCACAGTTTTTTTCCCCCTTTCTTTTTGGGTTTTTGAGATTGGGTTTCTCAGGAACTCACTATGTAGACCAGGCTGACTTTGAACTAACAGAGATCTGCCTACCCCTGCCTCCCAAGTGCTAGGATTAAAAGCATGTGCCACCACACCCATCTCACCCAAGGATTCTGAACATAACCAAAAGCTGACTTCCAAACCACTTTAAGGTGCATATCCCAGTCCTCAACTTTCAGCTCTGTCTCCTTGGATGTCTAATTCAGGCAAGTCATGCCTACTCCTGTCTTCATTCCTCTACCTTGCAGTGAATCTTCCAGCATTCATTCCCACAAAACCCTCTTTAGTTTCACCTGGTGACACCATACTATGTGGATCTGTCTGTGATGCTGACCCCCAGAAGTCAGGGATCTCAGGGTACTCTGACATCAATTTGAACATACCCTTGAGAGGTTAGAGGGAGACTGGCTCCCAGGGATACAGCTTCTTTGATTTGATATGAGGAGCAGCAGAGAGGTGGGGGTACTACCTGAGTGGCCAAACTGAGGACCTGCTGTACCAGCTCCTGAGTCTCTGTTGGCTTCTTCAGGAAGAGCTTCACAATGGCTGTCAGTAGCTGTAGCTGGACCTGCAGAGGACAAGGCAAATAGGGTGGAATGTACAACCAAGGGAGGTGTGGCAGGTCTTGGAACAGATGGCAACCAAGAACAACTCTCCTCATCTTGGGGCTGCTACCGAGGAACCTGGATCTGGGCATTGTATTATGTGCCGGTAGGGCTCAGCTGGATTCCTAGATGCCTGTCAGAGCTTCAACTCCATGGCTCTAAGAGAGGTTTGCTTCAAAAGGCAACATGTGTGACCAGTATGCTCCTTCAGGTTCATGGTGCTACAGAGATGCAGAGGACAGGCCAGCCAGGCTCCACAGAGCTAGCCTGCCACTGGGGAACTACATGCCTATCAGAAGGCAGCAAGCATCCCTGAGCCCTCTACTCCATCGAGATAGCCTCAGCCTTGCTGGCACTCCTATCGTAGTCATGCTGATCCCCAGCTCCCACTTCCAGTCTCCTCTATGTCTTATCAGCTACCAGGCTGTCCCTATGGCTGGGAGCTGCTGCTGCTGCTGCTTTTTTTTTTCCAAGACAGGTCTCACTATATAGCTCTAGCTGTCCTGGAACTCACAGTACTTTGCTCTGCCTCCTGAGTGCCGTGTGCCACCACAATGGGCTGACCGTGAGCTTTGATGGGTGAGGATAGGGTCTGTCTAGCTCACTGTGTGACTCTATACTGCTCAGGCTAGTGCCTAAGAAATTCAAGAAATCTGTGCTGTGATGCATGCTGAAAGAGCATATTAGGCCCTCCTAGTCCACAGGCTACTATGATCATCTAGGTTTTTAAAAGAGGGGCCATATTGGGCCCTGCTTCGATCAGCTGTTTGAAGTATACTTCATGTCTTCTAGAAGAGCTTGGTCAAGGCGCTGGATGGCTTAGAGTACTGAGTTTCCAAGACTGGAGTGGATGTGGTTCAAACCACATATTGAGTCAGTTGCTAAATTCCTTTTCCAAGGTTCCATGTGCCTAGAGTCCAGAAGCTTGAGTATTTGTTGAGTGCTGACAATTTTTAAAACTTCGCTGTATTTTTCTTTACCTGCTCTGCTTTTGATGCAGGCTCACACTCCGGGAGCAGCCCCGACTGATCACTCATTTCTTAACTTACTCCACCGGCCTAAATGCAAAGCATCTCTCCTTCCTCAACCTCCCAAGTTCTGGAATTACAGCCACGAGCCACCGTGTCATTTTAGATGTTATTAATTTTGCCCATGAAAAGGGAAGCATTCTGAGCAGTGGTGGTGTACACCTTTAATCTCAGAACTCGGCAGGCAGAGGCAGGCAGATCTTAAGTTATAGGCCAGTCTGGTCTGCAGAATGAGTTCCAGACAGCCAGGGCTACATAGAGAAACCCTGTCTCAAAAAACGAAAAAACAAAAGAAAAAAAAAAAAAAAAGAAAGAAATTCATGGCTGAAAAAAATATGTATGTGAGACCATGCAGATGGTCCTTCCTAAGTATTTTTCTCTTTTGTTAGCCTGGGACAGGTCTGTTGCAAAGTTGGAAGCAACGGCCCAGGCAGCTCAGCAGCAGCAATACTGGTGATGTGGCTTCATCTTCCTAGCTTGCAGGTAGTTATAGTCTGACAACAGGAATAGGAATGGAGAGGATGGGCTGGTAAGATGGCTCAGTGGGTACAGATGCTTACAGCTAAGGCTGATTGAACCTGAGTTCAATCCCTGGGACTCACATGGTGGAAAGAGAGAACTAGCTCCTGAAAGCTGTCTTTGGTCTCCACTCAAGTGCTGTAATGTCTCCTCTCATGCTCCTTTTTAAAAAATTAAAAAGTAAAGGAGAGGTTTCTTCTGGGAATGAGTTCACCCACAGCCCCTTGCCGTCTGCTTACGCATGGGTCAGTGGAGGAGGAACAGCAGCTACTGTTTTCAAGACAGGAGTAAGCCAGCGTGGGCTTCCACATGGGACTCCAGCCATTCCCCTTCAGTCAGTGAGGAAGACATATGGCCTAAACTGAGAGTGGTCCATACCTGCAATCCCAGTACTGGGGAGTGGTAGGAGGATCAGAAATTCTGGCTGGAGGCCAGCCTAAGATGTATGGAAACCCTGTTGCAAAAGCACCCTTCAAAGAATCAAAGACAGAAAAAAAGCAATAGCCTGCTTCAGATGGGAGCTGGTGTCTTGTGAGCTTTGCAAACAACCCATGGCACTTGTCAGGAGCTAGAGTGACATCTCCTAGCTAAACTGACTTACTTCGCACATCTATATACAGGTGGCCCTCATCTTGATTAGTCACAAGAGTCAAAGAGCTCAATGGCAATAACCCTTTGTGAACCCAGCTGTGCTGGGACTGGAGCTGTGCACCATCACACCCTGCAAGGCTTGGGGAATTCAGTCAGTCCAGAATTTCAGGGATATTTTCTTCCCTATAGACTCCTTACTCAGCTTTTCCTTCCAACTTCCCCAATCCCTGGCTTTTTAGCAGGTTTATTCCTGTGCAGGAAGAAGCCACAAGTTTTGCCCAAATATCTGGCAGTTTACACCCTGAGGCAATCCCCCCGGCCCCACAGTAACCCTAAGGAGGACTTGGTTACAGGGCAGAAACAATATAGGCAAGGCCTGGCTTCCTGGGAACCACAGACAGAGTCTGATGCAAAAATGAAGCTGCACAGAGCCAGGAGGCGGGTGGCAGTGGGAGGTGAGTGGCGGTGAGAATCACTCTGATTCTGCCATGGACATCTGCTGTTTTTGCTCACTTAGCACCCACTCTGCTGGCTTTCCTTCAGAGAACTGCCGTTCTGTCTCTTCCAATCTTTACAGACCAGAATGAACAACTGGCTGATCAGTCTTGGTAAATGGTTCCTGAAAACACAGACAGTTTTTAGGGCTTCTGTTAGACCGTTGGTGTAAAAGTTCTTTCTGTGGGAGTTGCTAAAACTTTAAGGACAGAGCCTGAACTGCTGACCCACTGTAACCCTGCTTGTGAGACTCTGACCAAACAGAGCCATGTAGGTGGCAGAGACAGCCCCAACACCATAACACAAGCAGGAGTATAGGGAGGCCTGTGTTGTTCACACATGTGGGCTACAGGGACTAGCAGACCCTGCTTTCTCTTGAGCCACTTCCCTTTTGAATCTAATTCTGACCCAGGTCAATACTACCACTGATGAGTACTTCTGATGAGCTAGACACAAGTTAAGATGAGCATAGCATCATTAAGTGAGAGTGAGCGGATGACAGGGTGTGGGCTCTAGAATCTCTGACTCCGTTCTACATGCCTGGAATCACTAGGTTACACTGCCTGCACTGGGCAGCAGACATTTCCTAATTCACAGCAAAAGGAACACTGAGGAGAAGTCGCAGACAAACTACACCCACTACCTTCTGAGCTGCTCAAACCAAGTACGAGAGGCAGGGAAGTACTATCTGAGTTGGGAGGTCAAACCAGGACAATCTCTCTAGCAAACGAAATCAGGCAAGAGCTACCCAGAGCTCTAGTATACAATCCCTTCTCTCCAAGCTATCAGCTTATGGGTTCATCCCTGAAATACTCACAGTTCCACACCACGCTGCCTATCACAGCAGTATGTTTACAAAAACAGACTAGACTCACAAATGTCCAATGGACTTAAAGGATGCATGAATTAATGGTGACATGCCTTTCAGATATATCCTAAGGGTGAGAAGGCAAGCTCCTAAGCAATTTGAAGTAGATAGTGGACATTTAGATAGCATTTACATCCTCACACTTGTAAAAACGTGGTTTTACTTTTTATTACAAGTGATTACTGTGCGTGTGTGTGAGTGGCTGTGAGACAGCAGAGGCTAGAGGACAACTTGCAGGAGTTGATTCTCTCTTAACATCAAGTGTGTTCCTATGACTGAATTCAAGATGTCAGGCTGGGTGGAGATGACTTTACACACTGAGTCATCACAACAGTCTTGTTTTTACTGACAAAGTCTCAAGTAACTCAGGCCAGACTCAAAACTATCTGCATAGCCAAGTGACCGCAAACATCTGATAAACTCTACCTCACAAATGCTGAGATTACATGTGTACACTGATACAACCTGTTCCTGTGCTTGTAAATCTGCCTCTTGTTGCCCTTTAAAATCAGTATTTACACAGGGCTTGTGTGGTCACCTGTACATACAGGCAGAGAGCACCTGAGATATATATATATGCTGAAGTTGGACAAGGCAAGGCTAACTCTACCTTTGTTTCAGTTCTCATCCTGTAAAAAGTAGCCTTTTCCTCATTTAAAACTGTCTCTAAGCTGTGATGCTGTAGTGCTTGTCCAGAAGGCTGAAATGTTCTCTGTTGAGAAATATGTATGCAGATAAACTTTAGTCAGGCACAAGTCACAGAGTTGTTGGCCAGAGTTCAATGCCAATGAATCAATGATGTTGTATGTTGACCAATTGATAAAAATGTCTAGACATCATAGGATCTAAATTTATGCCTCTTCAGGAAGAGACCTCAGTACTTACTTATTCAGGAATTGTAGTGGTTATGGAACACAAGTGCCAAGAACAGTAAGAACTGGCTGCAAATGAATATGCATGTGTGCATGCATATCTACCGGTACAACCTTTGTATCACCAAGAAACCAAGAATGCTAGTTAGTACTGGGAAGAACTATGGCCAGGAAAGCAGTTAGAGGAGGAGTTTTCATTGTAAAGTCCCTGCAGCATTTCTATTTTGAATCATGTCAACGTATGACCAAAGAGAAATATGAAATTAAAAACAAAGCCAGAGACTTCTGATCACCTTCCACACATACCACAGACTGTGCTGTGTCTTCTGAGGCACTGCTGTGGGGAGAAAAGGGGACCACACAGAGCCTGTCAATTAATGCCTGCTCATACCAGCAGTGCTACGACAGGCCACAAGTGGGCCAGGAGGTCAGTAATGGGTCTGTCCACTTGAAGGCTCACCTGGGTGCTCTCATCATGGAAACCTTCAAGGAAGCTCTCCAGCAGCTCATCTGCATTGTCAATCCGCTCAGCATACTCGCCCACTATCCAGATCATAGCAGCACGGGCCTCAGGCTCATCCAGAGAGTCCAGATTCTCACACAGTGTGGCTATCACACTCTCATACCTGGGAAAGTGTGAATGAGCCAGTGTGTGAGCACCAATGAAGACATGCAGCTTCCCAGATATGGAGAGGAGCTGAGGATAGGGTGTGTGTGTGTGTGTGTGTGTGTGTGTGTGTGTGTGTATGGTGTGTTTGGTTTGGTTTTGAGACTGTGTTTCCCTGGCTGTCCTGGAACTCACTATGTAAACCAGGCTGGCCTCCAACTCAGAGATCTGCCTGCCTCTGTCTCCCAACTGCTGGTATTAAAGGTGTGCGCCACCACCGTCCAGTGATGGGGGATGTTTTAGCTGTTGGAGTTTAGCTGCTCTTATTTTGCCTGGATGGCCAGTTTGGGAAAAAGAAGACAGACAAAAAGTTTCTTCTGAGAAAGCTGCTTGTGAAATGGAAAAGGAAACGAGGATGGACGGGGAAGCCAGGCTGTCCTCTTACCAAGAAGAGTGGGCACCTACTTATTGGGGTACTTGCGGAAGATGTCCTTAATGACCACAATGGCTTCCTGGACCACATAGTTGACCTTGGTCTGGATGAGATCAAGCAATGTGCTCACACAGCGCTCTGCAGATTGCTGTGTGGGAAAAAGAAGCAGTGTGGGCACACAGTTTCCAACAGGACTAACAATCATGCCAAGGCCAAGCAGCTTAAATCACCTTGCTCCACCTTCCTTATCAGAGCTTGAGAACAGATCACTCTCCCTTGAGGAGGAGGTAGAGAAAGGGCCAACTGTAGGCTCTGGATGAAAAGGACGTACAGATAGATAAGAACATGAGAAAGGCAGAGAAACAAGAGAAAGCTCTTGACAGTGTGAGGTCGAGAGTTCCTCCAGGCAAAGCCCAAGGGCTGAGCTCTGGCTTGTTTCATAAAATGGGCTGCTATGACTAAACCCACAAAGTTTCTGTTCCTAGTCTTTTGCTTTTATTTCTATACACAACAATAACAGCTCAATGGTGCAGATGTCACAGGAGGGCCCTAATAAATAAACATCAAGGGGAAAACACCTTAACTTCCTCAAGGGTCTGTATTGAGTGTAACTAGCTATTCCAGGATCCTTAAGCCATCAGCAGACCCACTGAGTCCAGGTCAACAGTCAAGGAATAAGCAGAGTGGGAGGGAATAAAATGACAGGACCCAGGGTTTAGAGTGGCCTGGTAGCTCAGAGGAGAAGCCCAAGTAGCTCAATTGAGGGATCTATTGAAATAGCTATCTGGCAGAGGTCCTGCCCCAGACCTCTGTGATAAATCAAGTCTAATAGGAAGCTCACAAGCTGCTGGCTGCCCTGTGGCCTTAAGTAATGCTGTAGAAGCATCATTACCTGTTATAACTTAAGGGCCTAAATGAGAAAGAGCCAATCTAATATGCATAGTGGGCACCTTGGAGGCTCTGTTGGTGACCCTTGAGTTTTCTGATCATGAATAACTGCTAGGATTAGGTTGCTTTCTGTTTTTAACCACCTTCCCCTCCCTGGCTAAGAATGGAATCCCAGAACCTACTCACCTCCACCTTGATGGCACAGCGGCCAATGGCACGCACTGCCTTCCGTACAAAATCCACATCTACCTCTGTAGCATACTCTTTTAGTTCCGCCAATACCTATGGTCCAAACAGAAAACAGGTCGGATGGATCTGATGGAACAGCCTGTTACAACTCTTGGGTAATAGGAACGCACAAATGCCAATGATAGCCCTGGAGAGAGTGTCATTAGGTCCTCAAAAGGAAGATAACCCAAAAGGTGGGTAGAGGATGACTATGCAGCAAGGCATAACAACCCTTGCTTTATATTAGCAGCTACTACATCCAAGTACATTATTGTGTGTGTGTGGTGCTGGGGATTGATCCCGGGCCTTGTGTGCTAAGTAGTTGCTCTAACCACGGACCTACATTCCCAGTCTCAACTACTGCTTTGGGGGGAAATGGGGGTATGGCTAAACATATGTGTGCACATGCATGTGGAAGCCAGAGGACAACCTTGGGAGTCATTTCTCAGAATCATGTACCTTTTCTTTATTTACATTCCAAATGTTGCCCCGCTTCCTGATCCCCCCTCTCAAGAGGTTTTCTTTTTTTTCTTTTTTTCTCTCACTGGCCTAGAGCTTGCAGATGAAGTTAGGCTACCTGGCTAACCAGCCCTAGGAATTTGCTGTCTCTGCCTCTTCAGTGTTGGGATTATAAAGGCACACCACCAAACTCAGTTTTTTTTTAAAAGAATTATTTTTTTATGTGTGTGTGTGTGTCTCACAGAGGACAGAAGGCAGCATCAGATACCCTGAACCTGGAGTTAGCTGTTTGTGAGCTGCCTGAAGTAGGTGCTGAGAACTAAACCCATGTTCTTAGCAAGTGCTCTCTCTCATCTACAGAGTCATCTCTTCAGCTCCCACACTCAGCTTTTTAAACATAGGTTCTGGACATTAATCAGTCTTCATAACTGCCCCTAGTAAGTGCTTTACAGACTGAGCGATATTCCTAGGTGCCCAATTATCACTCTTTAGTGAATAAATGACAGGCAATAGGAAGAATATATGAACTTTTTGAGTATATGTAGGACGTCTACACATGTTGCCCAGGATAGTCTTGATCTCAGGACAAGTGATTCTCCTGCTTCAGGAACCCAAGTATCTGGGACTTCAGGAGTGTACCTGTGTGCACAGTTTAAGAACACTCTTCAGTAATAAAAATATTAGTTGTTTTTGCCTGCTTACAATGCCCTGCACCCGGCCCCATGCTGAACTCTGAGACAAAATGTCAACACCGAGCATGCTTAGCTGACCTGACCTATAGACACAGCTAAGAAGGAAGTTGTCTTGACACCAAAACTTGTGCCCACACCACCACACTCTGCTTGCTTGCCTGGGCAATGTTGGCCTGGGAGGCCAGGCGGATCATAATGTCCAGTTTCTCCAGCTTCACGTAGATGGGGTCATTGTACTTCACGAAGAAAACTTTCATTTCATGCTTCAAGATCTCTGGCCTGGTGGCAGGGCAGGATGCCCAGAGAACAAACAAACAAACATCATAAGACCTTCAAGGAAGCTGTTCCACATCTGCTGGGAGATTCCTGGGCTGTAGGTGAAATATGATTTCTAGAAAGGCAGAACCTCTATTAAGATTGTGTGATTATGCCGGGCAGTGGTGGCGCCCACCTTTAATGCCAGCACTTGGGAGGCAGAGGCAGGCAGATTTCTGAGTTCGAGGCCAGCCTGGTCTACAGAGTGAGTTCCAGGACAGCCAGGGCTACACAGAGAAACCCTGTCTCGAAAACCAAAAAAAAAAAAAAAAAAAAAAGACTGTAGTGATTATAAGCAGTGGTTCTGCCTGGTTACAGCTTGCTGGGCCACATCTCTGGAAGGAGAAACAGTTCACAGGGCTAGCAGGCAGCAGGCTAGGGTTTTAATCCCAATGTGTGATCTCACTTTTGATTCCTACCCATGAAATAAGAATGAACTATGCAGGAACAATGACCACCACAGACCTGAGTCTGCTAGTATTAGACCTGGTGTGTGTGAACTCCAACTCTGGGAATGGTCATCCTGCTCATTCAGTGATAGAAATGGTTAACTACACTACTTATAAACAATACAGTCTAGGCTCAAACCCTGCTTTCCTTCTAGAGTCCTGAAATATTGGAGTGTACCCCTAATGCACACCTTAGCTTTCCCGTCTCAATTAGGCTCCCTGGGCAGAAACATTCCACACAGGTTGCTTGTCTCTTGTGTCCCTTCAACAGAGGGAAAGCCCATGAGGAAGCATTTCATGACTTCTTCCATACTCTCCTTTATGCCCAAGCTGTAGGTGTTCTAGTAAGTCTTAGGAGCACAATGGCTGACTATCTGGAAATGCGAGCCAGCTTCAGAAGGTAAGGGTGAGTTTGCAGACACAAACAGCCTCTTATACAATAGGTCAAGTGAGGGGATGAAACATCTAGGATCATCAATGCCTGCTTGATGAAGGCACTTGCTAATAGGAACTGTCACCTGATGAGCTATCTAAGTGTGTGTTCTGCTCATCCACTGCTGCCTGCTGCCCTCAATGGTCCCACAGGACACGTTTTTCTAAGACAAGGGAATTTAGAAAGGTTATAAAGCTTATATTTGTCACACACTAAATGGTTGAGAGCAAGGTGAAATTAATAATTCTAAAACAAAGTTATAGCCAGGAATGAAGCTCTGTGATGGGGACAAAGGAAGGAGGAACTAGGAGTCTGTGCTGTCATACAAACCTGTATGGAGTGGCTGGCTGAATAAGCTTTGGGTGCTCTGTGGGGAGGGAAGTGAGATGGGTAGTAGGAAGATGACTTCCATAAGCAAGACCTGACAAAGGGCACCCAATCATGTCATGACTGCATGACACAGACAATGTCTTAAGAGATTATCATGTTAAATATAGCACAGAGGACCTTGCATGCTGACCTAGTTCCTGTATTCTAACTAATGCAGTGACCCATGGCACTGGTACACAGACACCCACACTGCAACAGCAAAGCCCAATTTTCATCACATCGCTTAGAGACTTGGAATACTTTACTCATGTTTACCTTCCAAATCTTCGCAAATGTCCCATTCAATAAATATCTCTAGCTCTCTAAGAAACATCAAGAACCAGACAGATGCTGTGACAAAGAGTATGGTATACTACTTTCCTAGGGCTGGACCACTGTGGTCCTGGTTCTTGGCAGCAGACAGCAGGAATGAGTTGCCATCATTAAGCCCCAAGTACAGAGAAATCTAGTAGACTAAAGGCCAGGAAAATTTAGGAGGTAGATCTCCCCCCAGCTGCAAGATCCCCTCCCTCAGGGCTGCCTCAGAGGAAGTCATTTCTGTGACATTTCAGACTGGTGCTGCTTTCTGAGTTTCAGACCTTCCCCACCTAGCACCGGACCCCTTCCTTGGGAGCAGCGACTTCCTGAGACACCCCTTAGGAGGAAGAAAGCAGGCTGCCCAGCACTGTTCTACTTCTCCCTTGGCCTTGAGGTTACGCCAGGTCCATGATCTCTCACCATCTCTAAGGTCTCCAATTTTGAGGATTTCAATGAGACCTATGAACTTTGTCCCCAAGAAAACTGCACACATACAAAGTCTTCAGATCTCAAAGACTGTAAAGGAGGCTCTGAGCTGCTTGATGTCGGGGCGAAGCAGCATGGCGCTCACCTTTACCTGTCAGCCCTCTCTGAGGCTGACCAACGCTGACACCACTGACCTGGGACTGTACAGCACTGTAGGGTACTGAGCAGTGTCCTTGGTCTCTGCCCACTGGATGCCAGTAGCAACCTCTAGTTGTGAAAACCAAACATGTCTCCAGACACTGTCAGGATCCCGAGGGGAAAGGTACTCTGGTTGAGAACCCCTTACACTCCTTAGGCTTCCTACACTACTCGGTGACAGATCAGTTTCCCTTGAGGGTCCCTGTCTCTAGCATATGGCAAACATGTGTGGTAGTTGCTGTACCTTTTCTGTACAATGAGGTTGATGTTTCGCAGAGCCACATACTGCAGCTCTGGCTCTGCTGACAGCAGTGTGACCAGGGGAGGGGCCAGCTTCTTGAGCAGCGTGGCATAGTAATCCAGGTCCTTGGACAGCATCTCCATGAACTTCATCAGCACCTTCACCGCAGACAGCACCACAGCAGAGTTGGCAGGGGAAAGCCTAGGAGTGACCCGCTCACAGATGCTGCCATCCAGCAATTCCAGGAGAGCAAAGGGAGACAGATAAAGGAAGAGTCCTTTTTCACTTTTCAAAATAGCATGTGTTTTTATTGTTTTTGTTTTTTTTTTAGGCAGATGTAACCCAAATGGGCCTCAAACTTGCTATGTAGCCAATGAGCTTTCCTTTTCCTTTTTTCTTTTTCTTCTAGTAATAACACTGAATCTAGGGCCTCATGTCTGTGAGTCAAGTGTTCTACTACTGATTTTAACACCCTGATCCTCTTGCCTCCACTTCCAAGTGCTGAGACTCCCCACCACACTACCATGCATGGTTGATGCAGCACTGGGGCCAGAACGCAGGGCTTCATGAAGCACTCCACCAACTAAGCTATATGAGGAAGGCCTCCTTGTCTGCTGCCTACTGACTCACAGGCCTAAGACACCAGGAACCTCAGTTTCCCATCTTAGACTTGATGTAATTGCATCTACGTCACAGGTTTGCAGGCATGTAAGTGAACAGTGAGTACAGAGTTGGTACATGATAGATACCTCCAATTGTCAGCTCTTCCCTTCCCACTGCCGAAGTACTCACTCACGCTGGTCAAGACAGATCCAGCTGGGTGAACTACACAGTTCCTCCCCGCTCGCTAATTCAGTGTCCTTGTCTGTAAGGTGGTCAGGATGACAGGATTGTTTTAAAGATTACCTAACATTGAAGGCACCTAGCCGAGGTCAGGTACCTAGAAAACGTAGTGGTTTCTGAAGCTACAAAACTCCTGATTCAGCCCAGATATATCCATGTCAGTTTCTGACAAGGCCCTATCTATGTTCACGGCAAGCAGGAAGCTCATTGCCTGAAACCACACAACTGATAGCATGGCTCTGGAGATGAGTAGCTGGCTAGTTCCCTAAAGTGTGTCTGATGCTAGGAACAAAGGTCTTGGAAAGAGGCCCATTTAGGTCTGAGGCCCTACTCAGAGAGGCCCATGAGGACCATACCCAACCAGGCTGGTAAGCAAGGGGTTTGTCTGCTCACCTCTGGGCCTCACGGTCATCCTTGGGCATGTAGTTGGCCAGACAGTCCAGAATGAAGATCTGGCCCCACTCAGTGCATTCATTAAGGGCTGTCAGCAGCTTGTTGATAGACTGTGGGTTCAAGTCAAGCAGGTTGCTACTGGGGTGAGACTCAGCGATCTCTGACAGGGCAGCCACTGCATTTGCTACCACCTGGATGAGAGGACAGAGTAGTAGAGGCTGGAGGTACTGCTCAAGTCAGGGAGCAAAGAGGCTAGTGACACTAGCAGATCAAGATGGAACTTTTGTAAGGAACAGTATGACCCTATTGGTAGGTCCTAGAAACCCAAGGTCTAGCCTATGACAAACACTGACTCCTCTGTAAACAGAACTAAAATCAGTGCTCCTGCCATGGGAAAGAAGTGGGGAAAGCCCAGCTCCAGGGACCTCGATTTTAAGGCAATGCCTGTTAGCAACCCAACCTCCCTCTACTAGCCAGAGTGCTCATTGCAGTGGTTGTCAGCTGTGTATCTCAGAGATAAAAGAATCCTGCAGATCTCTTCAAGGCTGCTGGTAGTGGATGGGTGTAGGCTATAGAGGGGTTTACCAAATGTTTCAGCCAGGACAATTCCTTCTCTGTGCAATCTACAATGTTAGCAGTCTTTAATCTATGAGCAATCAGTTTCTGTTGGATACAGAGTGGGAGCAGTGCCCAGTGTTTTAAATATTCCATTTTTTTTTTATGTAGTTTTCAATTTTTAGAAAAGATCTTGTCATGTATCAATGGCTGGCCTTTAACCTTAAGCCTCCTGTGTCAGCCTTCTGATTGCTGAGATTACAAGTCCTGACAAACTTCACTGCAAATTCCTGCCATCACGAGTGAGCGGACTGGGTTCCCAACTAATACATCCTAGTGTCCTGTCTTCTTCACTGTAGTACTATAAGGCAACACTATTTCAACCCTACAAGGAAGAGGACTACATGCCTGGAAATGACAGGAAGTCTTGGTTAGGAGTTACTGACATGACAGAACTGGAAACGGACAGACAATAGCACTGACTGTAGTCACTGCTTGCCAGATCAGGCCAGCTGAGGTCAGGTATGTGACCTCCTGAAAATCTAATGATGAGACAAACAGGGCTCTGAAAGATTAGGCAACTTTCCTAAATGTAGCTAGTTTGAGAGGCTCACAGGAAATCCAGGCCTAGTTCCCTGCAAATCACTGCAAGGAAGAAGCACAATTAGATAGTCAGCAAGGCCCTAGCCTCTAAGGTAGAAAGCCAGGTGGAGGGCCAACCCAGGTTGTCTTCTCAAGCAATCCAGGAGTCTGTAGAGGCATCACAGTGACTATTAGCAACTTACCATGGGGTTAGAGTCAGAGATGAGGTCTTTAAGTGTGTCCAGGAAGCCCTGGTCTTCTACCTAGCTGGGCATTGATGTCATGGAGCTTGGCTACACACACAGCTGCTGTCTTGCGCACATATGGATCTTCATCCTTCAGGCATTTCCGGAGTGGTTCACACAAGTACTCTGTGATCTTGTCAACTCGGATGCAGCCCATAGTCCTCACAGCCAGGGCCCGGATGAGGGGATTAGGGTCCTCACAGTCCTGAGGGGAACCAGTCATTGGACAGGGCAGGGGCAGGCAGGGGCAGGGGCAGGATGAGTCATCTGTGGCTTCCAACTCTTCCTGGCCTCCAGCTCTGAGCAACATCAGGCAGCTGCTGTGGGATCTCCACTGACCACAGCCAACAATACTCAAAGCAAACACTACAGAATGCATGCCAAGCATTTGCCACCTACTGTGTGAGGGGCTCTACTCTCTGCTGCTTCCGGAGGCCATTTCCCAACTAAGGAAGCTGACGCTTTGGAGAAGGTTAAAGGCTCACCCAGTCAGAGCAGAGTAGCACTTCCATGCTCCTAGCACCATAGCTTTTCTTTTTTTCTTTTTTTGTTTTTCAAGACAGGGTTTCTCTGTGTAGCCCTGGCTGTCCTGGAACTCACTCTGTAGACCAGGCTGGCCTCAAACTCAGAAATCCGCCTGCCTCTGCCTCCCAAGTGCTGGATTAAAGATGTGCGCCACACTGCCTGGTGCCTTTTCTTTTTGAGACAGGGTCTCAAAGGGCATGTTGCTCAGACTGGACCTGGAACTCACTATGTAGCCTAGGCACAACCTACTGTCATAGAGATTCTCCTTCCTTAGCCTCCCAAGTGCTGGAATTATAGGCACATACAGCCACAGAAGCCCTAATTTTCCTGTATGTGAGCATCAGTGGGCTAGGAGTCAATGTCCAAGTTCATGCTTTGCTCCTCATCTGGTAACAGAAAACATAGAAAGGAGTCATATGGAAAGGGAACAGAGCTGCTCTCGGATGTTTGCTGAAGTCTGTGCTGTCAGTAGGCACAGGGAATGACTGCCCAGCCCAGAAGAATGAGAGGCCAGTAGGCCTAGTGCCACCTCATAGGGAATGAATGAGGCATAGTCTTTAGGTCTGTGGTTCTGGAAAGAGAGGGAGCCCTCTGCTGGAGGAAGAGGCTCTCAGCCTGAAAGGCAGAAGGAAGCCTGCAAGTCTGCAATTGAACCTGAGTGCCAAGCACTCTAAAAAGACAGGGACATGAGAGACTGAGCAGTCCTCACCCCTGTTCCAACTTCCACTGGGTTTCTACTCACCTTCACAAAGGTGTTGACAGCCATAATGGCCATGTCAGGCTGACTCTTGGCATAGTTCATCAAGTACAGGTACACCAGCTTCTTTAGCTCCAAGTTGTCTGTCTGCATGCAGTTCACCACATCAGGGAAGAGAGCACTGCAAAATCAAAGTAGCATCAGAAGAGGCTGAAGACTGAGAAAAGCGGGCTTTTTAGGCAGCAGAGGAGGGAAGGGATAACAGGGAGAAACAAGGGAAAGGTTTCATTTGTAAAGAAGGTGCAACAGAAGTTGACTTTGACTGGGGCTGGGACTTAATGGTAGAGCACTTGCCTAACACACCCGAGGTCCAGGGTTCAATTCCCAATACTCCTCCCCATCTCCAGAAACCCACTTTTCCAGGCCCTTGTGATACTTAAAAAAGAAAGCATTCCTGAAGCTTCTGGTCTTTGCTGAACTATCATTCTTTTCCCACTCCTAACACTTCATTGGTCCCTTATATTGAGCTGCTGGTTCCAGAGCATCTCAGGGAAGCAGAGCTGAAGAGACAGGTTTGGCATCCACTAAGAACCAGCAAGGTATATGAGACATATGTTGTGTGCCAGGCTTGGTGTTAAGGGTTGGACATACTTCATCTCATTTAACAGCCCCAGGAGGCTATAGGTGTGCTCCCATTTCAAATAACTCTGAGGTTAAGAAATGTTAAACAGTGGTGGTGCTGCACACCTTAAGTTATCTTATTAATCTAACATTGACCAGGCAGAGGTGCTATACATCTTTAATCCCAGCAGAGGCAAGTGGATCTTTGAGTTTAAGCTAGTCTGGTCTACAGAGTTCCAGGCCAGCCAGGGTTACACAAAGAAGCTCTGTCTTCAACCCCCATGCCCACCTCCCAAAATGTCAAACAACATGAAGAGCCAAATCTATGACCATTGCTGTACTTGATGGTACTCTCCCCAACAGGGTACTATAATGGTCCCAGAGTAGAGGTCTTGGGATATGAAATGCAAAGATCGGTTTTCTGGAATTTGAGCCATCATCCTCTCTCAATTCTTAGACTTTTATTGCCAAGAACAAGGAAACACAGAACATGAAGGGGCCACAGGCCAGGTTCCCTCAGAGTTGCAATGGACAAGGTCACCTGGAGAGATGGCACATCAGAAGAACAGAGCCACTGTGGAGAGAGGAAGAGGAAGTGAAGAGCCTGAATGACTTCACAGGAATCATGAGCAAAGCAAGCTTTTTTAAGAAGGAAGAAAAAGACATTTCCTGTAAGGAAATGACAGTACTGTTCTAACTGAAGGAGAATAGTTTTTCCTTCTAGAAAGTATGAGACTTAGAGATGTCCAATCCTTTCAAGATATTTTAAAATCGTAATTTAGTGTGTGCGTGTGTATGCACACACATAACCATGCACTAGGACATGTGGGCAACAACACACATGTGGAGGTCAGAGGACAAGTACTAGCAGACAGCCATGTGGGTCCTGGGAATTGAACTCAGGTCACCAAGCTTGGTGGTGGACACCTTTACCCACTGAGACACTCATATCCCAGACACCCAATCCACTTACCCTCTGACCTAATGAAGTCTCTGCTAGGGACTCTCCTAAACTGGCTGCAGGAGGGCCTTCCTAAGGTTAGCAATGGTGTGGGCACTCTATGTGGAAGCCTGGGACATTGGGAACATTCTGTAAGGTCCAGCCAGGGAGTATTAGAACCTCTGTGATATTCACAAGGTACCATGGCATGCAGAGGACAGAGTGGATTCTGGAAGGGCCAGGCTCGATTTCTAGTTGTGCATTAGCCGTGTGACTATTTCAGAGTAATTTTCCTCATTCTTTGTCTCATTTATTTTGTCAGAAGAAACATCATTGCATACAATGGGATGTGTAGAGAACCTGAGAAAACCTATCTGAAGGTTATCTGTAGATGGGCCAATGAAAATAAGGAGCAGTCCTGAAATCTATCACCTGGAGACTTCTCAATTTGACAGGCAGTTAAACACAACTATATACAACATGAAGACTGATGAGACCAGGTGCTGAGTGTAGGAACAGAGAACAATAACGGCAAAACAACAAAAACCACATTTCCTGTTCTTAAGAAAAACAAACAACCTAGAATGCCCAGCTCTACTGGGTTCATTTTCTTCAATAGGCAGCAATCCTCAGGAGCTTCTAGGAGGCTTTCTGCTACAACCCTGAATGCCTGCTGTCCTTTCAACCCAGTCTACTTCACTCACTTACTGTCTGAGCCATTAGCATTTCAGCTTGTCACTCATGTGCAAACAGAATCCTGTGTTCAGAAATGAGCCACATTGGACCCAAGCTATGACACCTCATGTTGGTCAGCACCTGGCTATCACCAGCTTGCTCCTGCATACCTGACATCTTTGCCCACAGTCATTGATGCAATCACTTTCTTTACTGCCTCCTTCTTCTTCTCCTTCTTGTCACTGTTAAGCTCTGCCTTCAGCTCGAAGATCTCCCCTAAGGAAAGGAGACAACCATGAGCAGTTTATCCCCATGCTGTAAGATGTCTTCCTGTACCAATTTCCCAGAGAACTAAATGGAGGTAGAAAGCAGCTCTAGGCCCTGGCGTCAGGTAGGACAAGAGACAGGAATGGTGAGGCAAGAAATTAAGGTGATAGGAGCCAGGCGGCCATATTGGACTGAAGAAACAGGAACTAAGGTCTTGCAGGGCTGCTCAGCTAGATTGCTAAAAATGCATAGCAAGCTTTCCTCCGCAAAGGCTGAATGGAATTGGGGGGCGCTGGGGTGAGGGTAGGGAAGGAGAGCTGGTTGACCTCACACGCAGGCTTTTCCTGTTTTCCCAGAAGCCTGGGCTCAAACAGCTTGCTCAGGGTTTCACTTCCTCAGCCTGGAGACAGGAATTCAGCTACTCTACAAGGGCTGCAGCATGTAACAGATTTTGTTCTCAAGAACTTGATGATGTGGAAAAAGGAAACACAGATGTGTGGTTGCCCCCCCACCTCCATGCCATGGACACAGTCAGGACTTGCTAATATGTTAGGTGGCAGACAGTTCCTGAGCCTTTCTCTGAGCCCAGCACCACACTAATTTTTTCCATATTTTTTTTCATTTCATATTCAAAACAACCTGCCTTTCCCCTATTTCAGGTGAGCAATGGAGGCTGTTCCATAGCACATGAGATAGGCTAAGTTGAAAACCAGGTTTGTTCCTTACAAATCCTATGTTCTAAATAAATCCCTTTGCTTGGTTGGCCCTGCCATAGACACTTGTTTGCCTCTCTGACCCCATTTTCTTGCCTGTTCTCTCTGGACTGGGAAATGAATTCTCTCACTCTCAGCTGTAAAGTGCCCATCTCAGTGCCTGGCACTCTGTTCTGCATCAAGGAGTTCCTTTGGGTGGGGTGAGATAGGGCTATTATGTAGGGAAAGGGATGAGAAAGCTATAAGTAGACTCCTAATGAGAAAAAAGAAAATGAGAGGGTTTTGTTTGTTTTCTAAAATCATGATCACCAAAAGAAAGTAAACACAGCTGACTGAAAACGATGACCTGGCAAAGCCTGAGCAGAGTCTCACTAAGGATATTGCTTAACAGGGTCAGGAAAAATCTGTAGATCCTATGGTTCAGGTTTATGAAGGAACCCATCTTCCTCCTGCAGGAGGTACCGGGATCCAGCAGCAGTGATAGCCTTGACCCCGTACTCCTGCAGACATGTCACTGCTTTACTCAGTGTGTATGGAGGTCAGTCAAATCTGCCCTAAGAATCCACCAGGGAAGTAAGCTCAGGCAGACTGCTTCTGAGATACTGCCTTTCTCCTACAGGCCCCAAAAGCAGCTATTATGCCTGGCTCCTGAATCCCATATAGGGCAACCAATTCTCTCTACCCACAAGACCACAACCCTACACTAGTGCTGTTGTGTCAACAGAGATGTGATCCTGGTCTCCCTAACTCTCTTCAGTCTTTCATTACAATCTTCTTTGGATGGTCCCTCACTTAAAAAATGGATCCAGAAGCTGGTGTGGTGGCACACACCTTTAATCCCATCATTTGGGAGAGAGAGGCAAGCAGATCTTCATGAGTTCGAGGCAGTATAGAATGAGTTCCAGGACAGCCAGGGCTATATAAACTCTGCTTGAATAAGAAAAACAAACAAAAACCAGATCCAGAATGTCAGATTTAGACTTGAATCTAGGAATGTCTATTTATATTCACTGTCTCTCAATCTCTCCCTCTCAGTCAAGGGGGGATCCAGAACAGGGCTTTCCATAAATCAAGTTAAGCTTGAACTTGCTATGTATCCAAGCATGGCCTTTAGCCTCTGATCTTTCTGCTTTTGCCTCCCAAAGCTGAGACCCAGCACATGTGGCAAGGCTGTCTTACCAAATTAAGCAACAGCTGGACCAGTAAATGCCTGCTGATGGGCAGACTTAGGGATCCAACTCAGTGATTCAACAAGGTTAAGTAGGGGCTGGAGAGACAGCTGAGTGGTTAAAAGCCTTTTCAGGACTGGGCTTGGGCTCCCAGTACCCACACAGTGGCTCACATCTCTGTGACTCTTGTTCTAAGGATCCAACACCCTCTTCAGCTTCCATGGGCATCGGCGAAGACATATAGGAAAAACATCCATCCATCCATCCATCCATCCATCCATCCATCCATCCATCCAAATATGTATGTACGTAGATACGTATACACACACACACACATATATTTTAAAGAAAACTGTGCTTCTTTCCCCCTTGTCAGCAGGCACTAGAAAGGACAGGTAAGGAAGGGCAGGACAGAGAGGTTAAAGGACACTTGCCAGCCACAACAACTATTTCTTTAAAAGCAGAAAAAGAATAAGTTATCCAAAGACATTAACTCAGCTTTGTAAACTGCAATGCAGCAACTTAACTGGCTTAATCCTGAGTCATGAGAACTGCTGGGAAATGCTTATGAGGATGTCAAATGACTAACAGGATAAAAACAGCTGCTACAACATGAAGAATAATGCCCAGAGATAAGAACCAACCTCCCTCCACAGCAGGGCTGCTAATAGACTGTGCACTTTCCCTAGGGAGGGGGAATATATTTAACTGTTTTTAAGCCATGGGGAACAAGACAAAGACTTTCCCCCATGCCTGGTGTTAATGTTCTTGCCTGGGTTCTAAAAGGAACACTTAGGTCTTTATATCATCAATTCCCATGGTGCCTCCAGACCCCCACCCCACCCTCCCTATGCTCCCCATGATCTGGGGGATGTAGCATAGGTCTGTGGTGAAACATACAGTACCTTTCTTGGTTGTGGTGAAGTATTTTGAGTCAGTCATTTCGGTCCTTTATCTGTGGCCAGACTCTGCAAGACAGAGAAGAGGGTGGATCTGTGCTCTATTCCATTTTCAGTCAGGGTGTGTGAGCAGGGAGGATGAGAGGGTCCAGAATACACAAGTAGAGAAGATAGCTGCTTATCTCTGTTCCCAGGCAAAGGAACTAACTGTTGGATCATGGTCAGTCTTATTTTGGAGGGTAACTGGGGGAATCTATCAGTGTTTTGAATGTTCATATCTTTTGATACAAGTTCCTTCTAGGAATCTGCCACAGAACAGGAGCCTGGGGTCATCTGGCTTTTTCATCATCATTATCTATGACCATACTACTGGAAAAAACTTCATGGCTATCAGTAGGCAGACAGTTACAGATAACTATAGATGAAAAAGCATAGATTAGAAATACAAATCCCTTGCCAGTCAGTCATAGCCCCGCCCCCTGTAGAGTTCGATGTGTTTAGAATGCTCTAAATATCCACTTTAGTTGTGGCTCAGCTCACCAAGCTCTGGGGCCATCCTCACCTCAGAGATGCAAATGACCTTGAGAAATGAAAAGTTTAAGGAGCGAGGGAGGGAGGTAGAGAGATGGTTCAATAGTTAAGAACACTGGTTGATCTCGCAGAGGACTCTAGATTTGTTTCCCAGGACCCACATGGCAGCTGACAACCACCTCCAGTTACAGGGGATCCAAACACACTCTTCCTGCCTCCAAGGACACTGAACACAAATGGTGCACATACATCCCATAGAATAAATACATAATTATTTAATTTGTATGTGTGTACTAGTTTGTGCCTGCATGTGCACCTGTGTACTACATAGTCCCTGGTGCCTGTGGAGGCAAGAGGACATCAGGTCCCTTGGAACTGGAATTGCAGATGGTTGTGAGTTACCATGTGGGTGCTGAGAATCAAACTTGGTTCCTCCAGAAGAACAGCTGGTGCTCTTAACTGCTGAGCCATTTCTCCAGCTCCCTAAATAAATAAATCTCAAGAAACAAGGGGGGGGGGAATCTTTTCATAACTTCCATCAAGTTTCTAAATGTCTACTATTATCTAGCAAGAAGGCCAGAGTTTGGCACCTGTGACTACAGTGTTTCTCACATCTGTCTGGTCAGGTGGTTTTTTTTTTTTTTTTAATAGTACCCGCACAGAACTCGTAGTGCAAAGCACTTAAAAGTCAGGAGGTCAGAGAATGTACTGACGCTCCCACGTTCAGTAGCAAGCACTCACTGAGCATCTACTCTGTACTCAACAGTTCCTCTCTTGATCAGAGCTGAGAGAGTATTGGGTAGTGGAGGGACACAGGCAAGATGGCTCCTCGAGAAAAGCACTGGCCATGCAAATGTGGTCAGAGCACTGTCCTCCCTCTCATATGGGAAGAATTCCTTCAAAAGAGCATACATCTTAAGCTCAGACAGAACTATGATCCCACTCAGCCACCTACAAGCTGTTACCTTGAGCAGGTTACACAGCCTCCTTGAGACTTTCCATAAAATGAAGTTAAGAACTGGGGAGATATTTCCTTCAATAAAATGAGGACATGATTTCAAATCCTTAGTTCCTATGTAAAAGCCAGGTGCAGGGATGCATGACTGTAAGTGGAAGTAGGTGGGTTCCAAGAATTCATTAGTCAGCCACTCAATTCAATCAGGGAGCTCCTGGCTCAGTGAGAGAACCCCTCAAAACTGTATCTCCAAAAATATTTATATTACAATTCATTACAGTAGCAAAATTAGTTATGAACTAGCAGCAAAAATCATTTTATAGTTGGGAGTCCACACAACAGGGAGAGCTTTATTAAAGGGCTGCAGCATTAGAAAGGTTGAGAACCACTGCTGTAAAATAAAAACAGAAAAATAAGAGAGGCCTCACTAACAACAGTGTAAAAAAAAAAAAAAAAAAAAAAAGACATAATTCTACCTTTCTTTTGCAAAATTCCAAAGAATGAAGGCCCTTTCTTTCACACTGGAGTCACAGCAAACAGCAGAAGAGATGCTGTGTCTACTGATATAAGCCTTACATGCCTCTTCAGAAAAAGATCCAAGTGCTACAGTGTAGCCTCTGCTTTGCTGGTCCCCACAGCATAAGTCAGGGCTGGAAACAACCCATAAGGGGAGGGGCATACAGGCTTGCCTCACAACTGGCATGGTCTACCTTCAGGGTTCTACAAAAGACTAGCTTTTAACTGACAGTTCTTCAAAGAAACATAAAACGGCCACTGGAGATGGCAGGGACACATGTTTATTGACAGCTCAGTTATGTAATGCTGTGCACTCATTATCAGTGGTGGTAATTTACTTCCATGTTCTTTTGCAAGTGCACATAGCCACTTTTTTCAGAATGCTAATAACAAGGTGGAAAAGATAATGGGCTTTCTACTGTATCATAAAAGGCTACATGATTTAAGAAGTCAGAATTGAGAGCATAACTGCCCAAAGGTCTAAACCAGTAAAGCCCGTGTTCCTTGCTGTGTCTTAGAGAATGATTCAGGCTACAGCCCAGAGAGCCATAGAATGTAATATCTAAGCCCCTCCAGCACTAAATCTAGAAGGAAACAGCTAGGCACGGAGGTGCACACCCACAGTCCTAGCACTTGGGAGGCCGAGGAAGAATGAGAGCATAGTACATAAGATCCTTTTGTTGCTACTAAAAGCAACAAGCAAACAACCTATTAAAAATAAAAATGGGGAGAAAAAAACTACCTCAGATATTCAACTTTGAGCTACAGGGATTTCTCTTCTGCAGTGGAGGCCATCAGGGACTTTCCCTCTTCTGTAGGCACAGCATTATCATCTAGGAACCCTAATTCCCAGAACAAAACCTGCAGGGATAGACTTGATGTTGCATGTAGCTGACCAGGAGAACAAAAGGACAGGAAGGCTTCTCTTTTTGTAGGTAGGTAGGTAGTGGTAGGTAGGTAGAGACGATAATAGATAAATAGAAAAAAAGAAAATAGCATAATCTATACTCCAGCTCCTTAGAAGGCTGAGGCAAGGAGCACTTGAGCACAAAATTCAGGGTTAGCTTGTCAAACCAACACAGTTCTGCAGCCAGCTTTTGACACATTTTCTTTCATAGTAAAACAACTACCTACAAATTTGAGCTAACCCTAATATGCTAATTTCTGCAGTATCTATTTTGCAGAATCCTCTGCAGAAGGCCCAGTGGGACAGATGATACAGAAATTGTGATCCAAAGAAGCTGATCATGTCCAGAAATTAGAGAAGGAAAGGGATAGAGGGAAAAGCGAAAATGATTTGGAAAGTTACCCAAATGCCCAAGCTAAAAATAAAGACACCCTGACTCCACTGTGAAAGCTAGCACCCACAGCTTAAAGATCTGGTGTAGGGTGCTCTCCCTTGTGTCTGCTCTTTAATGAGCTTCCTCACACCAGTGCCAGGTCAGTGCAGGACAGATCTTGCATTCTCTCTGCAGAAATGGAAAAGAACAGTTCAGCCCTGAAAGCACTTTCCCTTGCAAGAAGCCTAGGAAAGCAGCTCCCAGGCAGCTGTGGCCTGCAGCACATCTCTCTTGCATGGGGCCAAAGGTGCTAAGACCCTGTCCTCTGATGAATCTGATCAAGTACATGAACCACATTTAATGGTTTAAGTAGTCAATTCAGGCAAGAAAAAGTATAAAGGTTTGTATTCTATGTGAGTATTTTCAAAAGAAGTAGTTATATTGGGTGTGGTAGTTCACACCCAAAATACTAGTTCAGGAAATAGAGGTAAGAGGATTGCTATGAGTTTGAGGTTAGCCTGGATTACACAGCAAGACTTTATGTCAAACCAGTGAACAAACAAGGTAGTAATTTGGTAGTACAAACCATTCTGGTGGAAAGAGGAGCATGTGGGGCTGAGATCCCCTCAATTTTAGCATTTACAAGCCAAGAAATACCTTGAGGTAAAGGCACTCCTAGAATAACTGGCTTGCCCTTCAGGAGCCGCTGCCATTGTCCCACCTTGAGCATGCCAAGACTCTTGATGCCATTATACAGCAAATCCTATTAACTCCACTTTAAAAAATAATCATTATGATTTATTTGTTAGGGGATACTGGCTGTTGTGTGAGTTCTAGGGACAGAGCTCAACTCTTCAGGCTTGGTAGCAACTGTCTTTCCTGTCAAGTCATCTCCACGGTACTCATCGTACTTTTTTTTTTTTTGGGGGGGGGGGGGGGTTTCGAGACAGGGTTTCTCTGTGTAGCCCTGGCTGTCCTGGAACTCACTCTGTAGACCAGGCTGGCCTCGAACTCAGAAATCCGCTGTCTCTGCCCCCAAGTGCTGGATTAAAGGCATCGCCACCACGCTCTCATTATACTTCTTAGGACTTAACCAAACACTAAAAGCTGTAAAAGCAGAAGTTTCTTTAAATTCTGCAAAATAACTAAGCAGCCTTGCTGAGAACCACTGACCACTGGTACAGAGATGGGGGTCAAGAACTGGAAACTAAATCAAAGGAAGAAGACGACCCTCAAAAACCCACCCCATTAAAAGTATTCCTAGGTAGGCTAGAAGATGGATAAAGGCAACCTCTTTGATCTCAACCCATGTAAAGGTAGATGAGGTAGATGGAAGAACTGACCACACACACACACACACACACACACATACACATGCACACACACAAATAGAGTTAGGATTGAGCTTAAGAAAGTCCTCAACACTTTTCAAATATTTTGTCTTCATATAACTTACCTAAATTTAAATTTTTAAAAAAGATTTATTTAGTTTATGTGTATGAGTACAGTGGCGCTGTCTTCAGACACACCAGAAGGCGGTATTGGATCTCATTACAGATGGTTGTGAGCCACCATGTGGGTGCTGGGAATTGAACTCAGGACCTCTATGAACATTCAGTGTTCTTAACTGCTGAGCCATCTCTCCAGCCCCCTAAATTTAAATTTTAAAACAAGAAAGATAAATTATCTGTTTTAAATTAATAAAATGAATGTAAATCTATAATGTTCAAATGAACTTTTCTCTAAAGACTCAAAATTGTTAATAGTAATGAGATGTGTGTGTGTGTGTGTGTGTGTGTGTGTGTGTTAAGAGAGAGAGACTCTTACTATGTAGCCCTGGTAGGACTGACTGCCTCTATTTTCTGAGTCCTGGAATCAAAGGTGTGTGTTGCCATGCCCAGCTGCTAATAACTTTGTTTTTAAAGTCTCGCATTTATTTATTTTATGTGTGTGTTTTGCCTGCATATATGTATGTGTGTGTACCACATGTGTGCCTAATGCCTGAAAAGATCAGAAGAGAGTGATAGATCCCCTGAAACTGGAGTTACAGAGTTGTAAGCCAGCATGTGAGTGCCAGGAATTGAACCTAGGTCCTCTGCAAGAGCAACAGGTGCTCTTAACTGCTGAGCCATCTCTCCAGTGCTTATTAATAACAACTTTAAAATAAAACTGTATGTGTTTGTATGTAAATGCAGGCACACTCACATCTCAGAACATGTATGGGGGTCAAAGGGCCACACCAAGTACCAATTCCTGCCTTATGTCTTGTCTGAGACATGGCCTCTTATTTCCTGTGGTATATCATGAGTTTTCAGGGAATGTCCTGTCTGTACTGGGATTCCAGACACATATACCACAGCACATCCTAGGGATCTCAACTCAGATTCTCATAGCAGTATGGCAAGAGCTTTACCCCTCAATCATCTCCACAGCCTAATAGTAATTTTACTGCATGTGTGTGTGTGTGTGCCTGGTACCCTGAATCCCTTGGAACTAGAGTTATGAATGGTTATAAACCACCCTGTGGGTGCTAAGTATCAAACCCAGGCCCTCTACAAAAGTAATGTATTCCATACTGAGTCATCTCTCTAACTCTTACAATACTAACTTTTTAAAGGAAAGACTAGACTACTGTACGAAAGTCAGTTAACCTCATTATTTTTTTTCTTACATTACACTTACTGTGTGTAGATATACACCCATGTCCCAACATGGGTGTGGAAGTCAGAGGACAACTTGCAGAACTGGATTCTCTCCTCCCACTGTGTGGGTCCCAGAGATAGAACTTGGGTTTATCAAGGTTGGCAGCAGTGTCTTTACCTCCTGAGCCATTATACTGGCTCCTAGTTTGTTTCCACATTTTAAAATGGGGAGATCACCACCTTCTGATTTATGTAGCTCACATATTTCTTCTAACGGGAGACAGCATGGGACTGACGAGTCAATGACAAGATCAAATGTAGACAAGAGCTGAGAAGTCAGAAGTCCTCAGTAGTACAGCATAACTGGGCACTCATGGAAGCCTGGGTGTGATCCTCAGCATCAAACAGAACACAATCAACCAAACAGAACAAATGTAAGCACCTTAAGACCATGGGAGGTCATGTGGATAGAGCCGTGGCGTAGAGCAGCTCTATGTGTGGTGGTATCGGTCAGGTCAGAGGACACTGGCTACAGTGGGGCTGGAAGCTCCCTACAGGGGATGAAGATTATCTGAGTCCTGATGCATATCCTGGCACACTGTGTAGCTAAGAGGGGAGCATGCCACTTGCTGGGAATCACACAAACATTAAAAACAATTTCTTAATTGGACGTGGTGGCACATACCTTTAATCCCAGCATTTGGGAGGCAAAGGCAGAAGGAGCTCTTTGAGTTTGAGGCCAGCCTGGCAGCCTGGTCTACAAAGCAAATTCCAGGTCAGGGCATCCTATCATAACAAAAAAAAAAAAAAACAAGCCAAAAAAAAAAAAAAAAAAAAAAAAAAAAAAAGAAGGAAAAAAGAAAGAAAAGGAAGGAAAAAAGAGAAGAGGTTAGTAAGACGGCTCATTAGATAAATGTACTTGTCACCAAGTTTGACAACTTTAGTTTCATCTCTGAACCCCAAAAAGGGAAAGAGCTGACCTTTGCAGGTTGTTCTCTGATATCTATGAATGCACTATATTTAAAAAAAAAAAAAAAAAAAGTAAGAAGCAGCCAGGTGGTGATAGCCTACACCTTTTCTAGCCAGCCTGGTCTACAGAGGAAGTTCCACACAGCCAGGGCTACACAGAGAAACCCTGTTTGGAAAAAAACAAAACAATAAAAAAATAGTAAGAGTCAATGTTGGAGAGGAAAAGGTAGACTGGGGGAAAAAAGTCTTTCTGTGTGGCATAAACAGTCAGTTTTCCTGCATGACCAAAACATAATAAAAACAAAAGAGACAAATTTTAAACTCATAAAAATTGTCATTGACAACAAAGGCAAAAAAATCATTTCCATAACATGGCAAAATCCAGAACTGAATCAGGTACGGTGGCACATGGGGTACCCAGTCCTTGGGGAAAAAGATGGATGGTGAGTTTGAAGCCAGCCTAGGGCTACATAACAAGACTTTGTCACAAAACAAACAAATAAAACCACCAATACAAAGAGAACAATGGAGAAGCAGGTATGTAGACAGTTTACCAAATATAAGACATTCACTAGAGAAGAGACAGAAACAGAAATTACAATGAAATGTTATTGACCAGCTACTGGACTGACAAAGACCCAAAAATAAGATCCCATGCTGGTACAAATGTAGGAAATAAGGACCTCATGTGGTGTCAACAAGAGTCTAAATTGTCTTCTACAACTCTTAGTTTGGCAGTAGCTTTCAAAACTGTAAATTCCACCTGCCTCTGCTTTCTGAGTGCTGGGATTAAAAGAGTGTCCCACTATCCCCAGCTATACATGCTTTTTAAAAAAAATCTTATGTGCATGCCTGCATGTATGTATGTGCACCTTGTGTACGCCTGGTGTCTGCAGGAGACAGGGAAGGGCATGGGATCCCTGGAACTGGAGTTACGGGTAGCTGGGACCACATTGTGGGACCTGAGTCCTCTGGAAGATCAGTCAGTGCTCTTAACCTGCAAGACATCTCTCCAGCTCAACATAATTTCTTCATAACTATCCAAGACAGTCGATGGAAAAGCAAAATGTAAAGTACACAAAGTATCCTAGTGTCCCTGTAAAAATGCAAATATCTTTCAAGTTGGCAAGTGCATCCACTGTCCTTAAAAGGACAGAACAGTAATCAGTGGTTCACTTGTTCTACTATAAAGCAGCTTAGATGGGTTGGTACATTCATCCCTAACACTGGCTCCATCAACATGTTCAATCTGCAGCCTCAGCTTTAACTCTCCTGCCCCTCACAGCTTCCTTCCTCTGTAGCTAGAGGGACACAGGCCTCCTGCCTGGCATTAGACTCGCTCATACCTCCAAACTCTCCAGAGCCTTCTTCATGCCTCTAATTTGAAGTCTATTCTGTTTAACATTGTCAACCCAGTGACTGGCACTGTGCCTGGCACATTCTAGGAGCTCATCAAATACTGGCCGGCTCAATGAATGAAAAGGCAAGTTCCCAAGGAAGCTACAAAACCAAGGATTCACAACAAATCAAACTCTGTGACAAGTTCCAGACAGACCAGGAACAGAAGGCTTTGTATTAACCTTCAACAGATACTGAATCAATGCCAAGATGTCTGCCAGAAGTCTGGCTTTACTACAAACAGCTGTGTGGCTTTGGAGGTAAATCTCCTAACTCTGGCCTCACATTTTCCAATTGTCAAAGGAAGTTCGGATCCCCTCCCCAATATGTACACCAGGTGAAAGTGGAACTTGGATGACAGAAGGAAGCTGAGGCCCAGATCTGATCATCCATAAGCCTTGGTTTCCCTCCTCACCCAGGCCCAGGTGGCCCACAGGTCAATGCAGAGTTTGAAAAACCAGTCAGATAACCACATTTCAAATGTTCTGGTTTGCCACTCAGTGAAGGTTTCCCTACCAACAGATGTTCTTCTGGAGTCAAATAAAAGGAAGCAGAATGGGACTGTTGTTGACATCTTTCTACAGGACAAAAAGACGGGAAACTCAGCCTGCAACCAGCCAAAGCCAGTCAACCTTATTAATTTTTTCCATTATTTAGGGTTTCTACATTTGTCTGTCCAGGGGAATTGTGCATGCAACAAGAGGACAACTTGCAGGAGCTGGCTCTCTCCTCCACCATGTGGACTCTACGAACTGAACTCAGTTCTGAGACTTGGTGGCAAGTGCCTTTACCACCTCACAGGCCCTGTCTGATTTTTGAGTCAGAATACCCTGATGTCTTGTTTTGTTTTTGTCAACTTGACACATACCTAAGCATATCTAAGAAGAGGTGGGCTTGAGAAAATGGCTTCCCCAGATTGTCTGTAGGACATCTTATTAATGATTAGTGTGGGAGGGCCCACCTCACTATGGGCGGTACTTCCCCTGGGCAGGTGGTCCTGGGTGTAGAAGAGAGCAGGCTGAGTAATACGGCAGTAGGCAGCACTCCTCTGTGGCTTCTGTTTCAGCTTCTGCCCTAACTTCCTTTACAATGGACTGTGGTGTGCATTGTAAACTAAAAGAAAACCTTTCCTCCCCAAGCTGCTTCTGGTCACAGTATTTTATCACAGCAACAGAAAAGTACTAAGAAATAGGACTCCATTATGTAGGTCGGGCTATCCTCACACTCATGACCCTTTTGCCTCAGCTGACGGACAGGATTACAGGTATATACCACCATGCTCAGTTTATTAAGTCTTCAGGAGGAAGGAAAGCCATAACACTCTGAGGAGAGTGCTTCATTGTCCACAGGGCCAGACACTGACCAGTGGTAGGACTTTCTTCCTTTTAGGCCATGCAATCTCTGCACTGAGAAGCTCTGAGGATGGCTTGCAAGCACATGCACTGAGCATTGAGGGCACTTGGTGAGTTAACGAGGGAGCTGATCGGCAAAACAGAGAGAGGAAGAGAGGAGAACAACTTGAGGTCTGACTCAGGTGCCGGCATCGTCTCTGAATGCATGGATTTAGGCAGAGAAAACTGACCTCTGAGGGTTTCTGTTGGAGCTTTAACTGTTCACTCCTTTCCTGACGACGGCTGCTGCCATATGGACATATGGATCTCAATGACAGTCAGGAGTAAGTCAGAATGGACACAGAGGTCCATACCTGCAATTCTAGCTCTCAGGAGGCTGAGGAACAAGGATCATGAGTTCCAAGTCAGCCTGGATTCCCTAGTGAGACCCTGTGCAGAAAAGAAAAGGGGAAAGGCTAAGAAAGAGAGGAAATGAAAAAGAGCTTTCTTCAGTTAAGAAGAAAGCTCAGCTGGTAAAGTGCTAGCCAAGCAATCATGAGATCTGAGTCCTCCAGATCTCAGGTAAGAAACCAGTAGTACACTTGTGACCACCAGGTGGATCCCTGGAGCTTACTAGCCAGCCAAACTAGACTAATTAAATGAGTTCCTGGCCAGTGAGAAACTATCTCCAAGATCCAGATGGCTAACACCTGAGGACAATACCTCCAAGTTACCTCTGGCCTCTACAAGCATGTGACTGAATCCACACATCCAGCACACACACGGAAACAACACAATGGAGTGTGGTTGCCGTTTCCCCCTCACCTAAGATAGAAGAGCTGCACTCTGATCATCCAGTGTGCTCCACTCTTTCAGCTGTCTCAAGGACAGAGACTGGCTTATCTCACCAATGGCCCCTCTGTGCTTATGCCCTGCCTAACTGTGACCCTCTCCCATGAGGCTGAGTAGGATTCCAAGCATTTCTCCCCACCTGACAATCTTTCATCTTACTCAATGGTGCTGGTGATTGAATCCAGTGTCATATCTATAAAGCAAACACTCTACCCCTCTACCCAACGGTCTTTTAAAAAGGAAAAGGTTCCTCACAGGTGAGCACAAACATTCACTTTAAAGACAGGGAAACAGATAAGGCCAACTCAAAGACCAAAAGGTGAGTCGTTAGTGGAGGAACCACTTTAGACTGTCTCTCTGAGACAATGTGGTCACCAGACTCATACAAGCAGACTCTTTCAAGTTAGCTCAGCAACTACGAGAAAATGTTCCATGTTCTTCAGGCTTGGCATGAAATGCAGAACAAAGTCGATGATTATAAAAGTGTGACAAGCCGGGCGGTGGTGGCGCACGCCTTTGATCCCAGCACTTGGAAGGCAGAGGCAGGCGGATTTCTGAGTTTGAGGCCAGCCTGGTCTACAGAGTGAGTTCCAGGACAGCCTGGGCTACACAGAGAAACCCTGTCTCGAAAAAACCAAAAATAAATAGATAGATAGATAGATAGATAGATAGATAGATAGATAGATAGATAGATAAAGTGTGACAAACAGACATACACTGTGACCAGACGCCACACCGAGTTTTAAATTTAGTCCTCATGGAGCTGGTAAGATGGCTCAGCTGGTAAAGGTGCTTGCCACCAAGCCTGATGAACTGAGTTGGCTCCCATGACCCACATGGTGGAGAGAAAAAAACACTGTAAATTGTCCTCTGATTTCCACACACTATATAATAAAAGTATATCGATTAAAAACTCCCATCTTCATAGTATCTGTGAAGATTTTAACAATAGCACAGGTTCACAGATAAGGAAAGCAAGAGGCCAAGAGAGGTTAAGGCATTTGTTTGGAGTCACACAGCTAGAAAATAGGAGAGCCAACACCCTCTAACACTGTCTTACGAAGAGGTCACATGTCCACTCAGTCCAGGGAGGCAAATACTCTTCTCTGAATGAAGCCCTGGTAGAACTGAATACAGGTCAAGCTAAGGGGTCCAGGCTCTAGGCTGCCATACATCTCCGCAGAGTTCCTCAGATGTTGACTAGCAGGTAACTTTAGCCCCATCTACATACTGAAAAGCAGGAACATCAGGTTTGGTAACATGGCTAGTAAAAGCCTGTCTGGATAAGCTTGCCAAGCTATGAGTGAGTGAGTCTCTTGGGATTTGGATGAGAACTGATTAATCAAAGCCATCTCTTGAGGCTCAAGTAATTAAAAGCTTCAGAACGAAAAGGACCCAAAGGTAGAAAGTACCACATGCACGCAAAAGTCCTTCCTCAGCAGTGAGCCTCGCTCCAGAGCCTCATTTCAGAAGTAATCTACCAACAGAGCCTCATTCCTCTGGATTAAAGCAAAACAAAGCAAACAACCCACCCTGCCAGGCAGGTGGTGGACACACCTTTGAGCCCAGCACTCAGGGGGCAGAGGCAGGTGGATCTCTGAGTTGCAGGACAGCCAGAGCTACATAGTGAGACCCTGTTTTAGAAAATAAAACTAAACTAATAGTAATAAAAAAATTAAACAAATTAGTTAGGACTTCTTTGGGACAATATTCATGTTAATTAAAATCAGAAGAAATCAGAGACCACAGAGCAAGGCTTATTATAATCTCTGCTCTCCCACCTAACAAAGGGAACACTTACTGGAGAACTGCGGACACACGTTCAGCAGGCCCAGTGTGGAGTGTCATCCACTGCAGGCCCGGCACTATGCCCACATGGGAGCTGTATACAGTAGGTCAAAGAGAGAATTGCAGAGGACAGGAGAGTGATCCTGCCCTTCAGAAAATTGTGACCAAAGCTCCAAGGGGAACCCTGAGTTGGGTGGAGCATCAGCAAAGTTCTATAAGGTAAAGGGAAGACTACGCAGCTATGGAAGATGGGGGACATGGAGAATGTCCCATCAATGCCAGTGTAACAAGGCAGGGACCTGAGAACAGTGGAGCTGCCAATGCTGCTAGAAGCACGCTCCAACTCATTTCACTGTCATGGTCAATCCACTTAAAACAAGGGCCAGGACACAAGAAGAGAACACCATCTTCAAGCCCAAAGAAGCCCATGGATTAAGGAGTCAGGGACAAGGGCAATTATTCTCTTTAATAGATTAAAAAGTCACTGCTGAGCCAAATATGGTGACACATGCACTTGGAGCCAAGAGGAATGGAGTTTTAGGTCTGGGCTGGGCTACATAGCAAGCCCATATTATAAAACAAGGACTTGGGAGAAGAGACGAGTAAATGAGGTTAGAGAAGGAAGTAAAGGTTCAGGGATGGCCTTGGAGGCCAGTGTGGTGGACTCTGCCAGCAGAAGACACAAAAATCTTGTCAACTGCCCAGCAATGCCACCTCCTAGACACTTTCTTCCCTTGCATGCCAAGAACTCACACTTTCTCCTCGGACCCTACGGACATGACTTCTCCTTTCCTTTGCCTCTTTCTCTCCTTTCACAGGTGAGCTGAGGTGCTCATGCCCAATTCTCTCCCCTTCTCCATCTATACTATTTCACCTCTGGAGATCTCATCCACACTCTAGTACCTCTGGTCCCAACCACTCACTGCAACTCCCAGTTCAATTAGCCAAGCCTCCTAACTGATAATTTGAAGGTCTCCATAACTAGTAGGGGCTCAAACTGCAAAAGGTCACAACTAACCTCTGGCAGCCTTTCCTCTCCCAAACTGCTTACCCTGCAGTTTTCCTCACCCACTTCTACCAACACCATCTGTAACAGGCTCCCAGACCAAAACCTCAGTTTCTTGACTGAAGAGGAATTTAAATACAACAATATGGCTGCTCTGGCAAGGATTACATCCAAAGACCTTCTAGGTCTGTGTGATCTGGCTGGAATGCCACACGTTTAATTTCTCTGGCTGGAATACAGACAGACCTTTAATCCCAAACATGAAGATATGGTCAGTTTGTAGAAGGAATCAGTCATGTTTGAATGTGATGTCTAATTGAAGGCAGACAAAGTGATGAATCGGAGAAAGATTTAAACAGAATGAGTCAGAGATAGGATACACCCAACTCTCAGGAGTAGAGAAGCTGGGAATCAGTGCAGTGAGTGCAGCACAGTGAATTTTTTTTTTTTAATTTAATTTTATTTTTTGGTTTTTGAGACAGGGTTTCTCTGTGTAGCCCGGCTGTCCTGGAACTCACTCTGTAGACCAGGCTGCCTCGAGCTCAGAAATCCACCTGCCTCTGCCTCCCAAGTGCTGGGATTAAAGGCGTGCGCCCACCACCACCCCGCTAGGTCCTCTTCAAGAACGAGTACTCTTAACCATTGAGTCACCTCTCCAGCCTAGGTTTCTTTTCTAATAGGCATGATTCTATAAAGTCCAGAGCCTTTGGACAATCTGTCTACTTTGCTAGGAAGACTTTTTCTCTGGATAGCTTTATGTCTTGGATCTCATTCCTTTTGAATCTTGGCTCAGATGTCAAGTCTTTTTTTATAAAGACAAGGTCTATGTTGTCCTGGCTATCCTGGAGCTTGCTATATAGACCAGGCTGGCCTTAAACTCAGAGGCTTCTGCCTCCCAAGTGCTGAGATTAAAGACACCATAAGGCTTTCTCTCCTCTTTTCTTCTCCCTCCACCTTTTCTCCCCCTTCCCAGTATACATATGTAGATTAGGGGACGTCTTGGAGAAATTAGAAATTGATTCTCTCCTTCTACCATGTGGAGTGCTAGCAGAATCAAATTTGGCTTGACAGGCATGGTGACAAGTGCCTTCATCCATTGAACTATCTTGCCAGCCCTACATTAGTTCTTTTATTATTATTTTTTTTAGTCAGGGTCTCAAAATGTAGCTTTGGCTGGCCTAGAACTTGCTAGTAGACCAGACTGGCCTTGAACTCACAGAGTTCTGCCTCCCAAGTACTTGGAGTTGTTGGGATCAAAGGTGTGCATCACTACACACATCTTCCCCTTGTTTTTAGACAAGGTCTTATTATTTAGCTCAGGCTGGTCTGGAACTCACTAGTGGTCCAGGATAGCCTTGAATTCATGATCTTCCTCTCTTAGCGGTCCAAGTGCTGGGTACTATTATGCTTAGTTGACAGCTTTATCTAGAGCAGTACACCTCTTCAATCCTCAACACTGTCTCTTTCCTATTTTTCTTTTGAAGTATTATGTATTATAAACAGTACTTACAGTGTCTATTTCTTCTTCCACAATGCAGATTTCATGAGAGCTAGACTTAGATTACCTCACTACTGTTTTCCTACCTCTGACATCAAGCAAACAGGTGCTTGGCACAATTGATAACTAATGCTCAACTCTTGGGAGATTTCATGTTTTATAAATCAGTCTCCAACTACTGTTGACTATTGTGAAATGGAAAATGTCAGACCACTAAGTTCATTTCACAGCCAGTAAGTGGAAAGTTAAATATAAAATGATCAGAGAGAAGAAATGGGGCAGAGTAGATGACCAGGTGTCAACATCTCAAATGGGGAAATGGGCTGAGAGGGGAGCTCGGTGGCAAAGTATTTGACTAATATGCACACGTCAGAGGTTCCATCCATCCTCAGGACCACAGAAAATTAATTAATTAAAAACACATACTTGTGGTAGTTTGAGTGTATAGGCTTAGATGTTTGAATGCTTGGTCCCTAGTTGGTAGAACTGTTTGGGAACAATTAGGAGTATGGCTTTGTTAGAGGAGGTGTCACTGGGGATAGGCTTTGAGGTTTCAAAAACCCACACCATTTCCAATTAGCTCTCTCTCTCTACCTCATGCTTGAGGATCAGATATGAGCTCTCAGCGACTGCTCAAGCCCCATGCCTGCCTTTTGCCATGCACCCCACCATGACCACATGAACTCTAACCCTTTGGAACACTGAGTCCCCATTCTTTCTTTAATAAATTGCCTTGGTCATGGTGTCTCATCACAGTAATAGAAAAGTAACTAAGATAATAATAAAATGGAGGAGAGACATATTCAGGCCCCTTTCTTCAGTGAGGCAGGCCACAACCTGCTCCTACAGGCTCAGTGTGAACATATCATAAGAGGTGGGAAACTGTGCCATGGGCTGCAACGAGAACACCAGCAGGCCCTCAAGGATCTCAGACCAGCAGGCCCTCAGTGTCTCTGTACTTGCTGATCCTACCAGGATTATCCTCTCCTGCCCTAGTATGGCTGCTGCAATTTATCCTTCAAATCTCAGCTTAGATGACATCACTTTAAAGACACATTCCCTGCATCTACTACTTTAGAAGGTATTTATATGCTACTCTCCAGTATTTCTATACATGTGCACACATTCACCAAGTACCTACCATGACCCGGAAGCTATTTATGTGCACTGAAGGAAAGATAAATCTTTGCAGACAAGCAAGATTAAAACAAAAACAAAACAACAAAAGACAGAAAAAAGACAGGAAAGGAGGCCAGCAAGCATGGAGCAGGAGGAAAGGAGGCTGAAATTTAGTTAGTTGCCACAGAAGGCCTCCTGGAGGTGAAGAATGTCTGGAAACCATCAGGCAGACCAAAGGAACAGCTGGGCTAGGGGTGGGCTCAGGAACAGAGCAGAAGCTCAGCCACCATGAGGTCCCAGGTACCAAGGCCACCGCAGAGCAGAGGCAGGAGCGCGCCTGTGTATCTGAGGAGAGTGGTTGGATAGGCGATGAGGACACATAGAATGGGACTGAGCACTGAGTGTCAGAAGACAGCTTGCCATCACTGAAGAGTACAGCTTACCTCTGTAGTGGAATCCTGACACAGGTACACATGTGCATCTTAAGATGCTAGGTGTCATCTTAACAGGCTCTGGCTGCTATGTCTTCTGTTTTCTCACATCTTATTAGTTTTGTAATTATGCATTGTTTCTTTCCCACCCCTTCCCTTCCCTTCTCCCTCTCACTCCAGCCCGCTCCCTCGGCCAAAGTTTATTTTTTTTTTAATTTTTAATTTTATTTTATTTTATTTTATTTTTGGTTTTTCGAGACAGGGTTTCTCTGTGTAGCCGGCTGTCCTGGAACTCATTCTGTAGACCAGGCTGGCCTCGAACTCAGAAATCCGCCTGCCTCTGCCTCCCAAGTACTGGATTAAAGGCGTGCGCCACCACCGCCCGACTCAAAGTTTTATTTTTACTTATTATAAGTAAGTACACTGTAGCTGTCTTCAGACACCCTATAAGAGGGCATCTGATCTCATCACAGATGGTTGTGAGCCATCATGTGGTAGCTGGGATTTGAACTCAGGACCTCTGAAGAACAGTCAGTGCTCTTAACCTCTGAGCCATCTCAACAATCTGACCTTTTTATTTTTTTATTTTTATTTTTTTTCTATTTCTGCTTTGTCTCTCCCCCAAGAAAAAGCAACACTATGGCAGAAAGTAGGTTTGGCTTGTTTACCTACTGGTACATCCCAGTGACAGACTCTAGTGGGTCTTAATAAACACTGAATGAATGAATGAATGAATGAATGCTAGACTTAGGAAGTCTCTGTTGTCAGAATCACAACATCAAGCACTTCAATTGTTCAACATAAAGAATAAAGATGGAAGCAAACCCAACAGCTAGCTATACAAAACTGTCTTTCTACCTCAAAGAGCTTAAAAACAAAAGGCAATTAGGGTGTGGTTAAAAGTATAAGCTGCCCAAGTCTACTCCTGTATATAACATAGCTGAGGAAGTACTTAAAACAAACACCAAAGCACTTTCTTCAAAGCTTGAGGAAAGGGTCAGTGTGATGGCTCTGTGGGTAACAGTATTTGTCTGATAGACTGATATGAGCCCTATCAGAAGAGAACCCACTCCCAAAAGTTGTCTTCTGATCTCAAAGGCCATGGCTACAGTGTCCCTGAACCCACACAAAATAAATAAGTGTAATTAAAGGTTTTTAAGGGGTCCTGGAGAGATGGCTCAGTGAATTAAAGGCATTTACTGCTCTTGAAGAGGACCCAGGTTTAGTTCCCAATACCCATATGACAGCTCACAACTGTTTGTAACTCTAGCCCCAGGGGACCTGTTAGTCTATTCTGGTCTCCAAGGGCACCAAACTCACATGTGCTGCACATACATATATACAGGTAGCCATACACATAAATGACTTTCTAAAAAAAGCTTTTGAGGGCTGGGAACATAGGTGAGTGTGGTCTACTTTCCTGGTGTGTATAAGGCCGGGTTTATCCTCCAGTATTAAAAAATAAAACAAAAGAGAACGGGTGAGAGCCCAGCAGAGGCATTTGCTGCTAAGCCTGACAATCTGAGTGTGATCCCTGGAACTGAGCTCCTATGGCAGAAGGAGAGAGCCAAGTCCTAGGAGTTGTTGTTTGCCATGCACAGGTGCTCAGTGGCACACACATAGAATGTAAAATAGGAGATTTTTGAAGTATGATCCCCCATTCTATTATCCTCTACCAATTCTGTCATCTTGGGGTACACTAAGGGGACCAGATGGGAACCTGGGGGATCAGTGACTATAGTATCCTAGCTAATGGACTCTGGAACTTCTGTAGTCAACCAGCTATACTAACCCTTAATTAGAAGGGTCCTCCATCTTTAGAGACCATTCTATTAGAGGTCCAGCCCAAGGTTGAAGACACAAGGGATCTTCAAATCTGGAACCACATCCAACCACATCTAGCCCCACTAGCTAACAGGATACATCCTGGAATGAGAGGTTCACAAAGCTAAAACTGGTCAACCATGCGGAATCCAGCCCGCTGGCTTGGCAAACAACAGCCAACACTACTGACAGTTTGCCATCTCCCAGCTCCCCAGAACTCTGCTCAGGCACGCTGCTGACTGGGAACAGCAATGGAAGCTTGAAGCACATAGTCCCTCTAACAGCCACACTTTCCCCTATCCCACTGGATGGCATGAGGTGAGAACATCACCCGGAGCCCTCACAATGAAACGGAATATTCATTCATTTGATCTTTCCCCAGATACTTATCAAACATTGCCTGTGTGCCATGTACCTCACTAGATGCTGGAGACACACAATTCAGACAAGTGCTTGCAAAGGACTAAGAGATCTTTACTAAGAAGCAGCCAAGTAAGCAGACAATTAATTACATTCACTGTGATCACTGCCACAGGACACTAGAGGGGCAGCCAGCTCAGACCTCTGCAAGATGGAGGTGATGAGCAAATGACAAGCACCAGGCAGCAGTCCAGCAAAGGACCCCGGCAAGAGCAGCAGGAGTGGGCTGCACAGACAAGAGCACAGAGCGAAGACAAAGCACAGCATCTGAGTGTAACTGGAAAGAGTAGAGTGGGAAGCCGAAGATGGCGAGCCAGGTAGAAGTCAGAGCCTGATGGATGCTAAAAAGTTAGCTCCAGCTGAGGGCAAGGCCAAATCGCTGACAGTTCCAAGGAGGATCTTTTTTTTTTTTGGTTTTGGTTTTCAAGACAGGGTTTCTCGTGTAGCCCTGACTGTTCTAGAACTCTGTAGACTAAGCTGCCTTCAAGCTCACAGATCTGCTTGCCTCTGCCTCCCAAGTGCTGCGATTAAATTAAAATCATGCGCCACCAAGCCTGGCAAAGTAGTAGGTTTTTTTTTTTTTTTTTAGTTTCACTAATTTTCTTCTAGAGTATCTTTTCCTCTCTAGTAAAGTGATAAAAATCAGGAAAAGAGAAAGAGAGAGAGAGAAGAAGAGGAAGAAGAGGAGGAGGAGAGAGGGAGGGGGGAAGAGAAACAAACAAATATCTTCTGGTTGTGATAATCTCAACAGCATATTTTTAGGAAAAAAGACCTGCTGGAAAACAGAAGTGTCGCCAGGCAGTGGTGGCCACACCTTTAATCCCAGCACTTGGGAGGCAGAGACAGGAGGATTTCTGAGTTCGAGGCCAGCCTGGTCTACAGAGTGAGTTCCAGGACAGCCAGGGCTACACAGAGAAATCCTGTTTCAAAAAACAAACAACAAATTCTCAAAAAAAAAAAAAAAAAAAAGAAAGAAAGAAAGAAAGAAAGAAAGAAAGAAAGAAAGAAAGAAAAGAAAGAAAGAAAGAAAGAAACAGAAGTGCCTTCAAGGAACAAGTACCCCTTAATCATCTGAAGCACACCAAATTATAAAGGCTAACCAAACCATGCCTGCTTCCTGTTAGCACTGCAGGCTTTGGTGCCAGCGTGAGGGTTTGGGGAGAAGTGAGCAGTCAGACATGCAGAAGATAAAAGTCCAAACCCAGCTCCAGTTAGACCCGCAACAAACTGTTCTCAACTACTTTTAGGAAGAGAAATGAGAAGAGTGGGAGAGCTCCTTAGTATATTTAAAGGTCTAATTGGAGAAGAAAGCAATAACCTCACAGGCAGACAGTCTTCCTCAGACGCAGGCCCTAGCAGGTACCATGGCTTAAGGTCAATAGTTATATGCTCTGCAAGATATCCTCACCCAACACCTGCAGACACTGGAGGTGGCTCGACAGGGTTTTCTTAGGATTATTCTGAGACAAGGTCTTTTTATATAGTCCATGGCTGGAACTTAAGGCACATCATTTGGGCCTCTTCTTGCCTCAGCTTCATGAGTGCTGGGGTTACAAGCATGGACTGCCATGTCTCCCAAAACCCTTATTTTTCTTGGTGCTAAGAATAGAAACCAGCCTTGCAAATGCTGGGGAAGTGCTCTACCACTTTATCTACATATTTTATTAGAACAGAAGCCCAGTTTAAATGAGTTATCCAGGTCACACAACTAGGAAGCTGCTGACCTGGGGCTAGAGCCAGGCGCTGACTGGCAGGGAGTCAGAGTGCTCATTCCACTGGACCTCTAAACCCTTCAAACTACCTGGTGTGAAGCTTTCAGTCAACCCACATTCATCAGATGCTCTCTACAGACACTGAAGGTCTGAATCTCTGGGACTAGCAGAGCCCTCTTGACAGTTCCTAAGAGGCAAAGGGGCTGGTAGGCTCCATTTATGACAGAGTGCCAGGGCTCTGTTTATATTCCTACAAGTTGCTTTATCTTTAATTATCCCTTGGAAGGATAGGGATAAGATGACAGTATTAAGTTTCTGTGAATTCAGTGGAACTAGAAAAACATCATAGAGCTCATGACAGACAGCCAGACAGCCAGATAGCCGGAAGAGCTGGGTGTGGTGGTTCAACTCTGTAATTAATCCTGGAATTTAGGAGACTGAGGCAAGAGGAATGCTACAAATTCAAGACACATGAGATCCTGGCCAGACTGGGACAGAGTGAGACTGGCTTTAAAAAAAAAAAAAAAAAAAAAGAAGGAAGGAAGAAGGAAGAAGAAGAAGAAGAAGAAGAAAGAAGAGAAGAAGAAGAGAAAGAAGAAGAAGAAGAAAAGAGGCAATTAATGTAACATTTTTACTAACTACTTTTTTTCAAAAGCACAAGGAAACCTTCACAGGCTCATTACAGTTGTTGGGACTCAAGAGGAAGTAAGAAGATAGCCAGTCTCTTGTGTTGCTGTCAGGAAAACTAAGGCATAAAGAGCTTCACCCTCCCATCTCCAGGTAGACTGCTCATCCCAGACACCATGAAAGACCAAAGCCCCATCCTTTGGGTCTGTTCCTCTAGAACCCAGGACCAAAAGATCCCCTAAGGTCCTGCTGTTCCCCTCCTCACTGCAAAAGGAATGAAGCGCGAACGTGATGAGTGGAATGTCTGGATAGTAGTTCCAAGAATAGCCCATGTGGTGTCAGGAAAACCTTCAGACTCTTGCCCTGAAAGTCAAAACACTGACAGCAACAGCCTGCGACTGAACAGCCTCCTCATGAAAGTGAATCAAATGCTCCTCATGAACATCAGACCAGACAAGAGGCAAGAAGGCTGCATCCTGACACCAATCCAAACAATATAATGGCGACAATATATCAAATCACTCCTAGACCCCAAACCAGCTCCAGGTGCTTTTGTCCCCGCGCTTTGGTGGTCTCTAGAGACCTGCATAGAAAGCCTGGTTTTGCCTCTACTACTCGAATGACCTTCCATGTGTGATTTAACCTCCCGTGCCTCTGTGTCCTCGTGAGTATAAAAGGAGCAAAGCAATAGTAGCTACCTTACAGGGGCTGCAGTGAGCTCAGAACACAAAGTGCTTAGCACAGAGCTTCGAAGTCAGTAAGGGCTGGATAACCAGTGACAGACATTCTTGTTGTGTTAGCACTAGTACAAGTGTCCCCATTCCGTCAACGTGTCCCTGAGGATCCAAAGGACGAGGGGCGGGCGGCATAAGGCCATTTCTAGATTTTTGCCCCATTTTGGGGGCGGTGGCCAAGAGATAAGGCCCTGAACGAGGAGGTTTCAGGTTGGCCAAGGAGTGGGAAGGGAAAAGCAGAGCGCAGGAGAGGCCTAAGTCCAAGAGTCTCTCCAGCCGTCCTCTCCAAACAGGACTGCGGATCTGAGATGACGGGATGACGCCGGGCCGCCAAGCCGTCGTGAATGAATGAGCACGAAGCCCTTTCACTTTCGCCCACTTGCGGCTCGTACCCCTCCAGCGTAGCGTCCTCTCCGTGACCTCTGACCTCGCAGACCCCTCACCTCGGACCCCTTCAGTTTTTCCTATCTCGCTGGGCTGCCTTTTTCCTCACCCACAAATCCAAACGGCTCCGGGTGCCGCGGCTTGGCTCGCTTCAGCAGCAAAATGTCCGCAGCCTCCACCTCCCTCTCCGCCAGTGCGTCGCAGCAGCCGGCTGCTCCAAGACCCACGGCTGTCACCTGCCGAGCGGAAGTAAGGGGTCCGCGCGCGGAACTTCCGGTGGACGCACACCCCGGGGGCGGGGTCAAGGGTGCAACCCGGAGGGAGGGGCTGGAGCCTGTTGGGCGGGGCTTTGTAGGAAGGGCGGGGCCTTGGCAGGGCCGGCCTTTGTGAGAATTGAGGGCCTGGGCGGGCCAAGCGGCTAAGGAAGTCTGGAGTATCTTTGCTCAGAATCCCTGACCAGGCTCCCTCTCCAGCACCATGGAATCCAAAGGGTCTTGGAAGATTTTAAAAGTCCATCTCTTACCGAGTTACAGATGAGGAGACTGAGGCCAATAGCGTTGGCCTGGTAAAGGGAAAAGTCAAAACCGGAGCTATAATTCTGGTCAGCCACCAGACTGCGCCTGTCTGCTAGGCTAAAGCTACACTTTTTCTGCTGTCCTTGGAAAATTCATTGTTCTAGGAGGAAAATATAAGGTACATCCAAGACTTTTCATCCAAGGGGTACTTCACAGTGAGCTAAGGCCAGGACCTCAACTGATACAGCCATTTCATTCCTGTCTTTGCTAAACCAATAATATCTGCATTGCAGAGAAAAAGAAATATATTAGTAGGAGCTAGAGAGATGGCTCAGCGGTTAAGGGCACTGGCTGCTCTTCCAGAGGTTCTAAGTTCAATTCCCAGCAACCATATGGTGGCTCACAACCATCTGTAATGGGATCCCATGTCTTCTTCCGGTGTGTCTGAAGACAGCTATAGTGAGTGTACTCACACACATAAAATAAATAATTTTAAAAATAAAACAAAAAGAAATAGCAAGAAAAATACTAAAACAAACAAACAAACAAACAAAAAAACCATATAGGCTCCTGAGACAATCATTTTTTAACACTTGGTTATCCTCCTAGATGTGATGTCTGACTTTTTTATTTTATTATTTGTGTGTTTGAGGGTTTTTTTTGTTTTTGTTTTTTTGTTTTGTTTTTCGAGACAGGGTTTCTCTTTGTAGCTCTGGCTGTCCTGGAACTTACTCTGTAGACCAGGCTGGCCTCGAACTCAGAAATCCACCTGCCTCTCTGCCTCCCAAGTGCTGGGATTAAAGGCGTGCGCCACCACTGCCCGGCTATTTGTATGTTTGTTACTGTTTTTGAGACAAGATCTTGCTATGTAACCCAAGCCAGTCCCAGCGTTGAGATCACAGTAAAGTACTCCCATGCCTGGTTTATGTAGTGCTAGGAGTCTAACTCGGAGCTTCGTGCATCCTATGCAAACACTCTAACAACTGAATTACTGTCACCTTAGCTGACCTAGAAAACTGAAAACCAAGCAAAAATCTGCCTGCCTCTTGTCTCGCAGTGTTTGATTTAAAGGTGTGCACAACCACACTCAGTTGTTTTTACATTCTTTAAAGTTTTGTAATAATTGTAGAGTTTGGCAAATTGTTAAAAATGGACAAAATAGAATCCCATGTGCTGGCCTGAAGAGATGGTTCAGCAGTTAAAAACACTGGCTGCTCTTCCAGATGAATGGGTTTGATTCCCGGCACCCACCTGGCAGCTCACAGCCATCTGTAACTCCAGTCGCAGAGGATCTAAAACCACCTTCTGATCATGCACGCACATGTCACATGTACATATGAACATAGAGTAAAATAAGTAACTCTTGCCAGGTAGCGGTGGCATACACCTTTAATCCCAGGTGGATTCCAAAGTTTGAGGCCAGCCTAGTTTACAGACAGAATTTCAGGACAGCTAGGGCTACACAGCCAGAAACCCTGTTTCAAAAAACCAAAACAAATTAAAAAAAAAAAAAAAAAAGGCCAGACTTGGTGGTGCATGCCTGTAATTCCAGCACTTGGGAAGCATAGTCAGGTAGATTTCTGTGTGTTCAAAGCCAGCCTGGTCTGCATAGAAAAATTCCAAAGTTACAATAGTGAGACCTCAAAAACAAACAAAATAACAACAAATACCATGTACCCTTCACCCAGCTTCCCTCAATGATGAATACACACACACACACACACACACACACACACACACACAGGATAATATTAACACCCGGAAATTGTCATTGGTAAAATATTTTTGATAGAGTGCCTTGGTTTTTAAAAACAGGATTTGTATGAGATTACAGCTGACTTTGCTCAGCCCAGAGAAGAATGTTGAAGAGATAGCCTGTTTCCCAAGATTATCTGTCTTACTTGAAGCAGACAATTCCAGGAAAGAGAGACCACAAACCTGCACATAGCCCTCACAACTGCATGAACTTCCTCAGCCCAGGTCTGCCCCACCCCTGCTCTGTATAAAGGGTCTCAGCCAGCTTTTCCCCTGCTAGACCCTCCATTCCCTCAAGAGAGGCTGCCCCTCACTGTTGTGTGCTAATAAACATGGTCTCATCTGCTAAGGTCAGACTCTGGTCTCATTCTGCCTTCATTTTCTCTCTTTATACTGCCTCTAAAATCTAATAATTTTTGCCTCAGTTCACACACTTTATTCCATTTTTAAATCCTTTCTTTTTTAACTAAAAAGGGGAAAACTCTTTTTGCTACAGTAACAGAAATGTATTTTCTCATAGTTCTGCTGGCTAGAAATCTAAAGTGAAGACCCGGTTGGTTTCCTCTGGAACCTTCCTTTGGCTTGCAGATGGCTGCCCTCCTGCTGTGTCCTCTTGAGGTATTTCTTCCTCTACACATCTAGAATAACTGTATATGAACATATCGTGTTGCCTGTTCATCTGTCTGGAGGAAACATTTCTAGTGAGAAATGTTGATAGCTGTCAATCATACAGAAAACAAAATTTAACTGGGAATGTGAAATAAAAAGAGAAGAATTATTCAACAATGAATTTAAATGCCCTAAAATCACCCTGCTGGAAAGAGTTCATGTTTAAGTGACAAAGTAATAGTAGAGGCAAAACTTGAAAGATCCTAGGAATGTGGGTGTGGTGGGGGCACCTGTAACCCTAGCACTTGGGAGGCAGTAGCAGAAGGATCATCAGCTATAAGCCAGCCTGGGCTACATAAGGAGACTTTGTCTCAAAATAAAAATCGTCATGGAAACAGAGGTCAAAGTCTGCCTTTTTTGCTATATCTTCTGAATAAGAATGTACTTTCTTCATAGGCTGAGATGGCAAGAAAGGGAACTCCATGGAGCACGTTACAGAGGCAGGAAGAGTTGCAGAGAGAAGACCTGCAGAAGAGAACTAGCTAGACATCTGAGTCTTCCAGGTTTGTAAATTCCTGCTGTATAGTGCTGTAAGCACTAGATAGTAGGAATGAGTCAGTTTTGCACTGTAACTGAAGCAAGTCCTCAGTCCTCAGTAGAACAGCTTTTTACATAGTATCTACCTCGTGTTACATATTATATAAGTCATTTTTGTTGTTGTTGTTTGTTTTTCAAGACAGAGTTTCTCCTATAGCCTTAGCTGTCCTGGAACTCACCTGAAGACCAGGCTGGCCTTGAACTCAGAAATCCACCTGCCTCTGCCTCCCAAGTGCTGGGATTAAAGGTGTGCGCCACCACTGCCAGGCTTATATAAGTGATTTTTATACTGTCATTTTATACATTGAGCAACATCTAAAGTATACAGGATACATGTAGGCACTATGCAAATATCATATTTCAATATAAGGACCTTGGACCTTCAGGGATTTTGGTCCTGGTACCAATTCCTGGCAGATAACAAGATAGATTTAATTTGGACAAATTAAATAGTGTTCTTCACTTCTGTGTCCACTAGAGGGTCCACAAGTGCCATTGGCTGCCATCCTTTTCTTTAAACATAACCTCAGGCACAGGCCTTGCAAACATCCTTCTAGTCCAAGTTTCTAGACTTTTCTTCCTATATGGTTATAAGTCTGCCATCCCAATTTCTGCTTACTACTCCTTGTTGCTTTTAATCCTTTGAATCCCTAAAAGTTACCACAAAGTGACCTAAAAGTTACCACAAAGTGTTCAGGACCTCACTGACAACACCGGCCGCCACCTGCAGAAGGTGGGGGGCTTCATGTCCTCCTCATCCTCATCTTGTGGGGTGCAGCCGGCCGAGCAGAGGGGCCTGGAGGCCTCCAGGGCTCCCTCCTTCCACTACACCATTGCTGGTGTTTACAGGAGCAAAATTCCGTCCCACTCTTCAGGTTCTATTCCACAGGCACCTCTCAGAGTTCTCTGCTTGCTCCAGTCCTGAGACTGGACCACTTTCTATTCCACAGTTGAAAAGGCCCAGACTAGATCTGGAAATACAGAGCTCAGTGGAACAATGTTAGTCTAGCATGCTCAAAGCCCTATTTCAATCTCCAGTATAAGAGAGAGGGTGAGGGTGAGAGAGAGAGAGAGAGAGAGAGAGAGAGAGAGAGAGAGAGAGAGAGAGAGAATGAATGCCCACCTAGGCTCCAAATCCCTAGGTATGGGAGATCTGTCCTCAACCTAGAAAATAGAATGACTGAGTCTCCTTGAAAGATCCCTCACAGAGATAAAGTCTCAGCGTTTATTTACAATGCTGCTATCTTGATGCTCCTGCTGAGTGGGATCTACTGTTTGCTTTGATATTATTCTGCTCAGCCACTTGCTGACTATGTATATGAGCATGTAACTCAGTCTCTTTGAGCCTCAATGTCCCATCTGGAAAATGGAACTAATATCCTATTTTATACAGATATCAAGAAAAATCTAGATATTTTTCTAGATTGGAAAAGTTCTTAAGACATAGCTAACCAGCAAGATGTGTATGGTGCACACATACATTTCCAGCATTCAGAAGGCAAGACTAGACCGGCCTGTACTACATATCAAATTCAAGTCCAGCCTGGGCTATTTAGGAAGACCCTGTCTCTCAAAAAGTGCAAAGAACCTGTCTATTATGTGTAAGGCCTTGGATGCAATTTCCAGAAAAAAAAAAAAAGCCTAATAAAGCATGCACAAATAACAGAGCAATAAGCTCCAACACGGCAGGACTTGTCTCTGCTCCATATTTGAGCACTTGCACACCACTGGGAAGCCCCAACCCATATCCACCGGAAGAGACAGAGTTCCTCACCTCAGACTGAAACAATGTGCCCAGGACCACCACCAGCTCCCACTGCCTTCTCTCCTTAGTGTCTAGTAGCCATGGTTCTAGTTTTCCTTCTCTATGCATTTGATCATTCTAGGCACCTCATACAGAGTTACCCCAGTGTGCCAGCAAGTTATACGTCAACTTGACACAAGCTGGAGCCATCTGAGAGGAGGGAACCTCAGCTGCAAAAATGCCTCCAGAAGATGGAGCTGTAGGCAAGCCTGCAGGACAGTTTTTTAATTAGTGATTGTGAGCAGTGGCATCCTTAGGCTGCTGCTCCTGGGCACTATAAGAAAGCAAGCTCCTCCCTGCCTCGCTTCAGCCTCTAGGTTCCTGCCTCATTTGAAGTCCTGTCTTGGCTTCCCTCAGTGGACGGAGGTGATTCAGGACATGTAAGCCAAATAAACCCTTTCCTCCCTAAGTTGCTTTTGAACATGGTGTCATCACAGCAATAGTAACTCTAACTAAGGCTCCAATATCTGTCCCTTTATATCTAGGTGATTTTTAATCATAAATAATATCTTCAAGGGTCATATATGATCTAGCCTATGTCAGAACCACTTTTGTTTTCCAGTGCTGTGATGGCACCCAGGTAAACACTCTCTGGCTAAGCCAACTTCTAGACCTCTTATTTATTTATTTATTTATTTATTTATTTATTTATTTTTATTTGGTGAGTTTTTGTTGTTGTTGTTTTGTTTTGTTTTAGATAGGGTCTCTATTATGTAACTCTGGTTGTCCTGGAACTCACTAGAGAAATCCACCTACCTCTGCCTCTCAGGTGCTATGATTAAAGGCATGTGCCACCATATCAGGCTCAAACGTCCTTTTTAATTTATATGTGTGTGTATATGTGTGTGTGTGTGTGTCTGTGTATGTGTGTGTGCACAGATTTAGATAGAGGACAACCTGCAGAAGTTAGTTCTCTCCTTTGTTATGTGTATCCCAAGGGATAAAATCCAATTCTCAGGCTTGACAGCAAGCAACTTCTGCCTGCTGAGTCATCTAACCAGCCCAAACACACACACACACACACACACACACACACACACACACACTTACCATATCATTTTTTTGTTGTTGTTGCAACTGCAAAGAGTTCTTTTAGGTTGGCTCCTTCCAATAAACTCTCAACATTATTTATTTATCTCTCTAATTATTTATTGAGACAGGGTCTCTCTATGTAGCCCTGGCCTGGAACTCACAGAGATCTCCCTGCCTCTGCTTCCTGAGTGATGGGATGAATAAAGGTATGCACCTTTATTATTTATGAATAAAGGTATGCACCCCTCCCCCTGGCACATTATTTATTTTTAAAAATAACTTATTTATTATTTTTTATGGACATAGGTGTTTTGCCTGCACGGATGTCTATGTTAGGGTGTCAGGTCCCCTGGAACTGAAGTTACAGATAGTTGTGAGCTGTCATGTATGTGCTGGGAATTGAACCGAGGTCCTCTGGAAGAGCAGTCAGTGCTCTTAACTGCTGAGCCATCTCTGCAGGTGCAACATTATTTATTTTTGAGACTGAGTCTGTGTAGGCCAGGATAGTGTTGAACTGGAATCTCCCAGGTGCTAGGATTACAGATGTGCACTGCCAAGTCCAGCAAGTTTTGTTTGTTTGTTTGTTTTTGGTAGTGCTTCCTTACTTCCAGGCAACTCAAGATATCCCCAGCTGGTCTTGTACCACCCCTGCTCACTACCACTATCAATCATTTTTCCAAATATCTTTTTTTTTTTTTTTTTTTAGGTTTTTCGAGACAGGATTTCTCTGTGTAGCCCTGGCTGTCCTGGAACTCACTCTGTAGACCAGGCTGGCCTCGAACTCAGAAATCCACCTGCCTCTGCCTCCCAAGTGCTGGGATTAAAGGCGTGCGCCACCACCGCCCGGCTCCAAATATCTTCTATTGAGAACGGTGATAGAAATCCAGCTCTGAGTGCAGGGTGTGCTCATTGCTATGAGGTGTTCTGGAACCTCTCAGTGTTCAGAGGTAAACTTGTAAAATGTCAAGTCACCTGACTCTATCATCTACTACAACATAAACTGAGGGTAAACCCCACTCCCTCTGAACTGCTTAAAGATTGAAGTTGCTGGCTTCTGTTTATAGCGTTTGCATGGCAGTAGCCCTAGCCTTACCATGAACCATGGACCTCCAGTGTCCAGAAGATGCAATGATCTGGACTGGGCCTTCCCTCTCCATCTCTGGGGAAAGAGTGGGACACATCCTGGTTTGTTTGCATGATAGGTGCTCATTGGTGCCTTCAACGTTCAGGAAAAGCCTAATGGGACTGGGAAACCAAGGAGCTCAGCCTGAGAGCCTGAGACCTGCTTCTGGAGCTCACTTCTAATGTTTGATCTTTTGAAGGCTGTTAACCTTCTCTGAGCCCCTTCATTGGAAAGTAAAAACAGCTTAATACCTCTCCCATGGGGCTTAAAGAGTTAGAAGCCCCATAGCAAATCTGTATTTGTTTTCTATTGCTGGGTAACAAATTACCACCTATTTAGCAGCTTCAAACAACATCCATTTATTAGTTCACAGTTCTAGCAGCAGATTTTCAGCATTGCTTGCCTGGGTTCTTCCGCTGCAAATGTGACTTGGAGTGAAAGCAAGGCGTTGGCTGCCTTATACTGCGTCTGTTCCTGCCTCCTTTCCAGGCTCACCAGTTGTGGTACAATTCTGACTATGTACCAGGCTGGCCTCCAGCTCACAGAGATCTGCCTGCCTGTACATCCTGAGTGCTGAAATTAAAGGCTTGTACCACCAAACCTGGGGTATGTGTGTTCTTGTGCATGGGACAAACAGAGGTCATGACCAAGTGTCTTACTCTGTCACTCTGTACCTTATTTAATTAATTAATTATTTATTTAGAGATGGGGTCTCTTACTAAACCTGGAGCTAATTGATTGACTAAACTGAATAGCTTGAGAGATCTGCTTGCCTCTGCCCTATAATTCAGGGTGGGGGAGGGAGGTTCTCTACAGAAGCTGACTTTGAACTCTAATTTGTATATAGGGACTGGAGACCAAACCTCAGGTCCTAATTCTTGGGCAGCAGGCACTTTATCAACACACACACACACACACACACACACACACACACTAAAAAAAAAAATGAACCTTTAAAGTTCAGAGTGCTTTAAATAAAAGAAATTAACAAAAGCTGGAGACTCTTCCTATGAAAATGAACCAAAATCAAACCAAACAAAGCCAAACCAACCAACCAACCAACCAACCAAACAAACAAACAAAAAACAACCCCCCCCCCCACACAACTCTGACCTTTATAGACTTCTGAAGAGTAACCAGGTCAGGAACCAGCATGGCAGGATATCTCAGCAGATCCCTCCAGAGCTTGAAGGATCAATGAAAATCTTTATTGACATTATTAACCAGCACATACCTATGACTAATAAGTTTATATCTACCAGGCTGGGTTTCTTGTATATGTATATTTATTTTCATATTTTAAAATATTTTTTTATGTGTGTGGGTATTTTGTCTGTAAGTGTGTCTAAGTACCACTTGTATGTGTTGCCCTAAGAAGCCAAAATCCTCTGAATTGGAGTTACTATAGTTATTAGCCTGCAATAACTTGCAATCAAACCTGGGTCCTCTGGAAGAGCAGCCTGTTCTCTTAACATCTGAGCCACCTCTCCAGCCCCATTTCATGTGGGTTTTTTTTCCCCTACATGAATCTACCTATATGGCTCTCCTTACATTTATTCATTTGTTTTCACAGTGCCGGGATTGTACCTTGCAATACTAGTCAAGTACTGTACGACTGTGCCATACCTCACATACCAGGAAAAAAGTTTCTATATAAAACATACACAGTCGGGCAGTGGTGGCACACGCCTTTAATCCCAGCAGTTGGGAGCAGAGCAGGCGGATTTCTGAGTTCGAGGCCAGCCTGGTCTACAGAGTGAGTTCCAGGACAGCCAGGGCTACACAGAGAAACCCTGTCTCGAAAAACCAAAACCAAAACCAAAACAAACCCCACATTCTCCTTCCCTCACTACTCCCTTAACATTGTGGCCTAACCACGAGTCCCACAGCAGTTATGCTGTGTTCCTTATCATAAGACATGCAGAGAACAGAGTAAACAAGTGCTGGGTACGTGTGGCTCAGTGGTAGAGCTCTTGCCTAGCTTGTCTCAAGCCCAGGGTTTAATCCCCAGAGCTGCAAGTTTGAAAAACCAGTAGGGCTGGCTGGCAAGATGGTTCAGTGGGTAAAGGCGTGTTGCCTGGCCTGACAACCCGAGTTCAAGCCTGGAATTCTATCAGACAGGGTACCTGAAGCTAACCAATTAGGCTACACTGGAATTCTGCCTCCTCCATGGTATTGGGGTTACAGGTGCTTGTCACTACGCCCAATTTGTTGTTGTTGTTGTTGGGTTTGGTTTTGTATTTTTTTTTTTTATTTATTGGATATTTTATTTACAGATGTTATCCCCTTACCCCATTTCTCCTGCCCCCAGGTTTTGTATTTTTGTTTTATGTAGATCCTGGGGATCAAACTCCAGTTCTTAGAGCAGCCACTCTGCAAACCGAGCCACTTCCACAGCCTCCTTTAGACTCCAGTAGATTTCTGTTTGCATGGTTTTGTTTTTTTGACATAGGTCTTACCATGTAGCCCTGGTTTTCCTGGAGCTTGCTACCTGGACCAGATTGCTCTTGAATTCACTGAGAGTAGCCTGTCGTTGCCTCCGAGGTGCTAAGAGTACAGGTGTGACCACCACACGTGGCTATCCCGGTAGATTTTTAGCATACCATTTTGGCTGGACTGACATTCCTCACGTCCCCTTCTTGGATGGGACATAGAAGGAGCATGTGCAGGAGGTGGAGGCAGAGGTGAAGCCACCGCCCTGTTGTGGCACTCGCCTGGCACCTCTGCCCTACTAGCTCTTGTTGTTGGGGGAAAGCTGCAGACCTTCTGCAGCTACTTCCCATGTGCGACCCTGGCTCCCCAACACCCAGGCCATGAGAGTGTGTGTAGCTTTGTGGGAAGAAGCCTGCTTCTTCAAGACACCCACACATCCCTCCCTTGCCTGGAAGGGCTGACTTGGAGTTCTGCCCACTCACCTAGGCTCCTGGGGTTTCTGTGGGTTCCAGCATGTTCTTGCTATTTCCCATTTTGAATTCCCCTTGTTTTCTTCCTGTGGACTTAAAGCTTTCCCAGAAGCCTGAAGGGTGACAGCCTTCCAGAAAGAACTTAAGCAGCTCCCACAATCATATGAGTCCAAACATCTGGGACAAGCCTTTATTCTATGACCTCAGGATTCTGTCTCCTGATTCTGAGCCTGAATCAGTGTGGCTACACTGGGTCAGAAGTGGCAGGCACACAAGCAGGGAACTGGCTATGGTGGGACAGACCTCGTATCCCAGAATTTAGGAAGTGCAGGCAGGAGGATGAAGAGTTCAAGGTCATCCTTGGCCACACAGTATGCACAAGGCCGGCCTGGACTTCAGGAGACCTTCTCTTTAACATAAACATAGAAAGCCTATACTCTTAGATAAGGACCCTAGTTTGATGTGGTGTTTACACATGTAGCTCCAGCAAATGGGGGAGGGGGGCTGAATCAGGAGGGAAGATCTTGAGGCCAACCTGATTAAAACAGGGAGATCCCGTTTTCTCTCACTAACATGTCCGATGTTTCCCCCATTATAGGGGCTTTGAAAAGTGGAACACCTGGAATTGGTGTCACAAAGTGTGACAGAATTTTTCAGGTGTGTGCAAGCCCACCACCCCTCTGATTTGAGGCCATATCTCTTAGAGCACGTGTGAGTCTGAGAAGCTTGCTTGAGCAGCTGCTTTCTGCTGGCCCAGAGGCACCAGTCAGCGGCAGGGGAGCTAAGCGGGTCTATCTACAGGGCAGGCACTCTAGAGCTCTGCCCTGTCTGGCCAGTAGGGGGCTCTAAAGTCATGTCTAGGAAGGCAATCTGTCCCTAAGGGTGCAATGCAAAACAAAAGACAGCTGTGAGGAGGCTGAATACCTGGAAGAGTGGGGGTGGGAGCTGAACTGCCTGAGGGGTTTGCAACAGCTAGCAGAGCAGGGCAGATTTCCCTTCGAAGCTGAACTTTGGATGCCGTGGCTACCTGTGGTCCACCTTGTGCAACTGGGTGTTCCTGCTATACTCCCGGGAATGTATCACCAGCCAGGGCAGGAGGCTGCAGACAACAGGCATTATACCCAAGAGGATTTTAGAAGTTTCTTTCCTGATTACCAGCCATGATCCATATACCCTGTCTGTCTGGCCTCAGTTTCCTTCCCCATGCAATAACAGGGCTAAACCATTCAGTTGGTGTCTACCTTCTTAGTAATGATGCAAATGGCGGTGGGTGACATTGGGATCATTAGTCTAAAACTCATGGTGCTCTAGTGCAGTGTTCTCAGCCTTCCTAATGCTGTGACCCTTTAATTTCTCATGTTGTGGTGACCCCTCAACCATAAAATTATTTCATTGTTACTTCATAACTGTATTTTTGCTACTGGTATAAATCTTAATGTAAATATATGATATGCAACCTCTGTGGAGGTCTCCAGACACAAGTTGAGAACTGCTGCCCTAGAGTTTAGACTACGCAAATACCTCCCTCCCTTCGTTCACACATCGCTGGGGTAAGCACAGCTGCTGTCCTGGTTTCATAAAGACACACAAAGCTTAGGATCTGGGCTGGGAGGAAGCCAGTACTTCCGGGAAGGGTCTAGATCATCATTATGAGGGCCTGGGCATCTTGGACATAGGATTTGCTGTTTTAGGTTGTGTGAGGCCAAGCAAGGCACTTACCCTTCCTGTGCACACAGACGTCAATCATTGCAGAATGCGCAGTGCATCTTTGTGGCTTGGGTTTGGCCCACACTGTCCACTTCATTCCACAGCCTGCACCCTCTTCCCTATGGATAAGGCCTTGAGGAAGCAGGATACTTAGTCTGGGTCTAGATTTCATGACAAGCTCAGGTCTCCCCCTGGAAGAGCCACACAGCTGCTTGCCTGTTGGCCACCAAGCTGCCTGCCCAACTTCCAGGCATTCTCCCTTGTCCTGGCCTCTTGGCAGCCAGTCTCTTCCTGTTTGTTCCTTCAGGTTCTCCCAGCTTCCTCTGTAAGGGCTGCCGGGGCCCACTTCTCTTGCAACCCCCCCCCCCAGAACTGTCCTATATTCAGGGCTTCAAGAACTGCTATCTGCCCCAAGTGCCCTGTGGGATTGAGCTATTGATGACAACCACTCATTGGTCATGTTAGTTCTGGAATCTTCTGGAATTAGCTGTGGCTGCTTCTTCTTCACCTTTCCTTCATCGATAGATGCTATGTGTCAATGTCAGATGCTTCCACACTTGAATCACAGAGACAGGATTTGGTTTTCCCCCCCACAACATATGGAGGGTTTCTTTGTGTAGTCCTGGCTGTCCTGAAACTCGTTCTCTAGACCAGACTGACCTCAAACTCAGAAATCCACCTGCCCCCACCTCCAGGATTTGAATACAGAACAGGACACCACTCACTTCTCTGAGGAAGGGCCCCACCCACAACAGGCTGGACTGTTCTGCTTTCTTGACCCCAAACCATACCAGCACTATGCAAATCTATCTCATGTCTCCTGTTAGTTATCCGCGCTGTTGGCCTTTGTCCAGAGAACAGGATGGTCACAGGACCCAGGAGGAAAGAATGTTTCTGTAATGAGAATTTTGGTTTCTTTAAAAATCTAGTCATGTTCTGTGAATATGTTTTTGTTTTAATCCCAGGCATGGGATATGGGGCTGCTTCAGATTGCCACAGCTGCTAACTGGGATTGTTTCCTGCTCTAAGAGGGGCATGATTTTTACCAGCCGCATTTAGTTTATGTTTAGAATTCTGAGGACTCTAGAAAGGGTAAATGCCAGAGTCCCTGAGGCCCTGGGGTAGCTGTCGCTGCTGCTGCTTCTGCTTCCTGTGTTGGTTGGAGATATTCTGATGAAGATTGGATTTGACCCAAGGAAACTGACACCCCTAATCAGCAGGAAGTAACCTAAAGAAATCTATACCTCTTACCCCTCTAACCTTCTTTCTTCTCCTGCCTATTGTGGGGCTGTAAGGGATTGTGCTGGAATAGGGGTTGGAAGGGTGGGAGATAATAGAATCCAGTAAATTGACAAAAAAGTACGCCTACATGCCCCAGACCCCTGTCTGAAACAAGACAGAAATGTCCTGGACTTTTGTCATTTTGTTCTCTTCTCTTCAATGCTGGGGGTGGAACACAGGGCCTCACACAGGCCCAGCAGGTGCTCTGTCCACCCCATCATCCTGTTCCCAGTTGGTTAATGTATGCAGCTTCTGGCCAGGCCCTGGGTCCCAGAAGGTCTCCTGGGACTATGCCCTCACAGGCAATAAAGTCAAAGCACGGGAGGGATGAGGGCTCTCTGAAAAGGCATCTCTGTGTAAGCCTTCCCCTGAGGTGCGGAGCATCATGCAGATCAAGGTTTCCATTAATAGCTGTGTGACTTGGTTAAGTCTTTTCACTCTCTGGGCCATACATAGCTCATGCATGTGAAAATTGAGGGCTACCCAGAAGTTGCTGTCATGAATGTGAACAGGGAAGTGACTCTTACGCAAGCCTGACCCCTACTGGAGGTTAGGTGCATAATGAGTACTTAAGAGGTGAGCCAGCCAAGTACATAGGGGGGTGGGGGAGTGCGGGACAGAGTTTCAACCTGAGGATGACCTTGAACATCTGATCCTCCTAGAGGGATTACAGGCATGGGCACTAAGTCTCACATATTATGCGGTGGTGGAGATTGAGTCCAGGGGCCTCATGCCAGTTAGTAAGGCCAGAACTCTGCCCAGTGAGCTTCAACCCCAGCCTGTTATTACTCTTAAAGCAATTATCATTGTTGACATTAAGAAGTGGTTCTATGCCGGGCAGTGGTGGCGCACGCCTTTAGTCCCAGCACTTGGGAGGCAGAGGCAGGCGGATTTCTGAGTTCGAGGCCAGCCTGGTCTACAGAGTGAGTTCCAGGACAGCCAGGGCTATACAGAGAAACCCTGTCTCGGAAAACCAAAAAAAAAAAAAAAAAAAAAAGAAGTGGTTCTGTGGGCCCATCTCTTAGTAAACTTCACCCTGAGTCTAACCTTTACCTACAATCCCTAAGGTGCAAGACAGGGGTCCTAGCAGCTCCACATCACTCAGAAGCCTTGAATGAATACATCATTTGGTCAGCATGTCACAGCTGTCTTGTTGTCGTCGGCCTTGTCTTCTCCTCCTCCTTCCTCTCTTCCTCGTTCCTGACTGCAGGCACTAATTCTGAGCAACTGTCCCTGCCTTCAACCTGTCCTTTGAGCCTTTAGCTGTTTTGAGAGCACTTCAGATCTTCAACTGTGCAGGCATTAACCTGTACAACATTGTCATATGCAAGATGATGCAGAGACACTGGCAATGACATAGCTTCTAAGATCCTAAGGCCATGTGGCTGGCACTGAGGCCACCTAAAAAGGCACTGGGCTTGGGGGACAAATGACCTGGGTTTTGAGTAAATGGAGAAAAATGTCTGTATCTGTACACTGGATAGATGCTTGTATTTATACAAAGCAATGAAAGAGCAATTCATGTCACAATGTGGATGAACTTTGAAGACTTGCTAAGTGAAAGAAGCCAGACGTAAGAGGCAAGTATTGTATATACTTCATTTATTGAAATGGTCACAATAGGCAAATCCATAATGAGTGATTTAGCAGTTGCCTGGGATTATAGAGATTGGAGAGAACTAGAGTATGTTAGCCAGATTAGTGTAACTATGGTAGAAGATCTGGGGTTGTCAACTAATAAAGAGAAAAGGTTGTTTAGTTTGGAGGTTCAAATTCAAGATCAGGGGGTGGTGGTGGACACCTTTAATCCCAGCACTTGGGAGGCAGAGACAGATGTAGTTCTGATTTTGACACCTGGTCTATAGAGTGAGTTTCAGGACAGGCAGGCCTATGCAAGAGAAACCCTGTCTTGAAAAACAAAATAAGGGGGCCGGGCGGTGGTGGCGCACGCCTTTAATTCCAGCACTTGGGAGGCAGAGGCAGGCGGATTTCTGAGTTCAAGGCCAGCCTGGTCTACAGAGTGAGCTCCAGGACAGCCCTGGCTACACAGAGAAACCCTGTCTCGAAAAACCAAAAAAAAAAGAAAAACAAATCTCTGTGGTAGTTTGAGTGAGAATGGCCCCCATAAACTCATACACTTAAATACTTGGTCCCCAACTGATAGAACTGTTTGGAAAGGATGAGGAGGTGTGGCCTTGTTGGAGGAAGTGTGTCACTGGGAATGGGCTTGAGATTTAAAAGACTGAGTTTCCCAGTCTCTTTGTCTCGTGGTTGTGGATCAAGATGTGAGCTCTAAACTGTGCTTTTGCTCCACTGTCATGGGCTCTCACCCTCTGAAACTATAAGCCAAATTAAATGCTTTCTTTTCTAAGTTGCCTTGCTTATGGTGCTTTATCATAGTAATAGGAAAGTAACTAAGACAGGCTCTGATGGGGGGACAGTGAAGAACAATGGGGAAGAAACACACTGAACCAAGTTGTAATGTCATATGTCAGCAAGCAGAGATAGAGGGAGGTGGAGACAGACAGACAGATATATGGGGTCTCATGATCCCAATCCACTTCTGCCCAGGGCATCATGAGCTGTGGACTAGGAGACTGGCTAAAGGGACTGGCACATAGGCTGGCTTATGGAAGACATGTTACAAATGTTCCAGAGGCCACAAGAACAAGGCAAGGGGTGCCCCCAAGGTCTCATTAGGGTGGCAGAGTGACCACATTTAGGTCAGGCAAAAGCAAAATCTTTGTTGGGTAACAGTCAGTCAGCTCTGCACTACTATAAGAAGCACCAGAGACACTCGGCTTCTAAAGAGAAAAGGTTCTTTTAGCTCATAGTGCAAAACTCACAGCTTTGGGCTTACGGTGACAGTGAATTACAGTGCAATGTGAGGTACAATAAAACTGCTCAGCACATGAAAGAGAAAGAGGAAGAGACCGGGTCCCACAATCCTCAGTGACCCAAAGATGTTCCATTGGCCATCTTTTTTTGTTTTTTCAAGACAGGGTTTCTCTGTGTAGCCCTGGCTGTCCTGGAACTCGATCTGTAGACCAGGCTGGCCTTGAACTCAAAGAGATCTACTTGCCTCTGCTGGTAGAGCACTAAGATTAAAGGTGTGCACCACCACCAGCACCGGACTTCGGCCCTACCTCTTAGAGGTTCCACCCTTTCCCAAAGCGCCAGGCTGGGGACCAGGACTCCCTCCCAGAAGCACTGGAGACTACTCTAGATCTAAAGCATATCAATGCCTAAGTGAGAAGCTGCCGGCCTGCTCGATCAAAACTCAATGTCTACTCTCCAAATCCACCAGACAGGAAATCCCACCCCAGGACCCTCTCAGGTGCTGCTTTGGTGTTCACTAGCCCTGGCCTCCTGCCTGGCTCCTCACCAAGCAACCCCTATACAGGTTAGTTTTTGTCAATTTGTCACAAACTAGAGTCACCTGAGAAGAGGGAACCTACATCATATTGGCCTATAGACAAGTCTGTGGAGCATTTTCTCCATTAATTGTTATGGGAGCCCAATATGGGAGGTTCCATTCCTAGGTAGGTGATCCTCCGCAGTGTAAGACAGCAAGCCGAGCAGGCCATGATAAGCAAGCCAGTAAACAGTGTTTCCCCACGGTCTCTGCTTCAGTGTAGTGTGACCTCAGAGTTGTAAGATGAAATTAACTCTTTCTTTCTCCAAGTTGTTTTTGGTCAGTGTTTATCATAGCCAAGAGAAAAGCAAACTAGGATATCCTCCAAACTGGCTGATCCCATGGCCCTTACCTGTTGGGGTATGAAGAGGATGCTGTTCTCCAAGACACTGCTATCATCTATGCAGGTCCCTGAGGAAGAGTGACATGTCAAGGAGTGAGGCTGTTATTCTTTTTGGGGGGATCATGTGTCCCATGTATTTTTGAGAGTGTATCTGTATGTAGGTACACAAGTATGTCCACACTTGTGCACACGTGCATGCAGGCACACACACACACACACACACACACACACACACACACACACACACTGTCTTGCCCCAAAATAACAACAAAAAGAATTATAGGGGCGACGGATATAGCTCATTTGGTAGAGTGCTTAGCTAGTATGCCCAAGGCCCTGGGTTCCATATTCAGCACTGCCTAAAACCAGGGATGATAGATAGTACATGCCTGTCATCCCACCACTTAGACGTGGAAGCAGGAGGATCAATTCAAGGTCATCATCATCTTCATACTGAGTTTGAGGACAGCCTGCTGAGACTTCAGAACTGCCGTACCAGGCTCTAATCTACATCTGATGACCCCACTGGCCTTGTGCAGGTTTTTGTTAATACTTACTAAGCGATAACCCCAGCTGCTGTGCAAGCATTTTGGCCTCTCTGAGCCATGTGAGTGAGGAGACTAACAGAGCCTCCCCATTGGGTTTGAGGCAGGGGGTTGAGGCAGCTTGGCTGGGGTGAGTTCAAGGATGAAGTATGCATGGGAGGGTGTGCTCGTGTGGATATGGGTGTGCTTGCTTATTCCAGGAGACTCACTCAGTGACGGTGGCTGCTTGTGTGGGTGACATGAGACCATCCTGCTGCAGCTAGGAAAGACCCAAGTATCCAAAGCTGTACAAGGCCTGCCTGGCTGTACTGGGCCATCATTCTCAGATGGGCTGGGATCTAAGTTCTTGCTTAGCATGCACATGGGCCCACAAAACCCACCAAACTAAAAGGAGAGGGGTCCTGTGCTCAGGTTCTGACAATAGGAATGCTTGCTTTCCCCTCCCCTCTCATGCTTACACTAGCTTAGGCTAGCTCTGGGAGAGCTGTCAGGAGCCTGGAGAAGCCCAGTCTTCTACAGACACTGCAGAGTGTCTGGCAGCTGTAAATCTCCCAGTGAGGGACTGCAGAGGACTGTCCTAGCAGTGTGGACAGGCTGATAGCCTCACCCTCCTGTAGGCTCTGCAGGACACAGCTCCTCCCCCAGGGCACAATGCCCAGGTTCAGTCAACTGCAGCACTTTGGCATTGATCTCAAGGCCATTGGAGGGGTCAGCTCCCCGTCTGCCTCATCAGGATCTTTTTCCCCATCTAGTAACAAGCAGCTTTAGAAGAGGATCATCACCACTGCCTCTAAAAATTGCTCACAGACGCACATGACACAGTATTTTGTACAACTTACTGGTCACTTCTGCTCCTACCAGACCTACCTGCCAGGTTGAGAATTTCTGCATTTAAAAAGCTACTCCCTTTTGATTGGTTTGGGTTTTTGATTTCTGGCCCCCTAGGGCTTCAGCATACTAAGCACGTGTTCTTTCATCTTTATACCCAAAGAGCTGCTGCTGTTTGCAAAAAAGCAAATTGAAAAAAACAAACAAACAAACAAACAAACAAACAAAAACCCAGGATAAATACAGTGTGACTGTTTAAGACCTAAGCTTTAAGATACACATGCCAATGCAGAGGGAAGTCTAGGGGAGTCTTATGAACAGCTCCACGGCTTCTCTCTGGAGAGCAGAGCCTCATGGACTCTTACTGCATCCCTCAGACACATCTATCATGGGATTTTTCTTTTCCGTGTTTCTTTTAGGAATTCTTCTCCATTTAAAATACAACCCTAAACTGGGTTATGGTGGCAAACGCCTGTGCTTCCAGCACCCAGAGGACTGAAGCAGGAAGATTTTGAGTTTAAAGCCTGCTAGGGATACACAGCAAATTCCAGGCTACACTGGGAAATTCTGTTTCAAAAGAAGTAACATAAAAAGAAAAAAGTGTTTAAAGTGAAATGAAATGTGTGTTTAGTATTATTAACAATGTCAAATTCCCTGGGCATTGATCCTTTTGTGGAGCACAGTCATACCGGGAGTCAGTAAGGGACCCAGAATAACCGTGATGACTCGGGCTTGGCAGTCTGGTGGAGAAACAATCAATAGCATGAAGTCATGATTGGATACTTAGCCCTGGACCCCTAAAGGCAAGCCAACAAACTCATAAAAGTCTCAGGTTATCCTCCAAAACAGATCAGTGGTAGTTCCTATACCTCAAAGAGTTACTTTTGCAAGATGAAATAAAAACTGTACATTTTTATTTATTAAAGAAAATATTTAAATTTGGAGGTGAGGGAGAAAAATCAGGAACTCAAGGTGATGCTTGGCTACCTACTGAGTCTGGGGCTAGCCTGGGCTACATAAGACGATACTTCAAAAACTGAAAGAGAAAAAAAGGAAAAGAGAAGAATGGAGGGAAGGAGGGAAGGAGGGAAGGAGGGAAGGAGGGAAGGAGGGAAGGAGGGAAGGAGGGAAGGAGGGAGGGAGGGAGGAAGGAAGGGAGGGAGGGAGGGAGGGAGTGAGGAAGGAGGGAGGGAGGAGGGAGGGAGGGAGGGAGGGAGGGAGGGAGGGAGGGAAACATATTGACTTAAGGACTCTGCCTATGTTCCCAGTGGAGGTTAAAGGTTTTATTTGCTAACGACAACTTTTCCCCAAAGGCCGGATCTCAAAGTAGGCCCCTAGAAAGAAGGTCTCCCCAAGGCCAGGAGCACAGAGGACAAATGTGGCTCATAGGATTTGGCTGGACTGGCATCTGGCACCAGCTCAGCCATGGGACTATAAAATCCCAGACATCACCTCATTGCTGTCTCATCAAAAAGGGAGCATTTTCCTGCATCCTCTCCAGAGGATGAAGTTCGGCCAGCATGCTGCCTGGGAAGAGGAGGGGGAGGGAGGTGGGGCAGGATGGAGAGTTCTCCTGCTCCCGTGGCTCAGAGGGCAGTCTCAGACATCATAGCGGCCCTGGACTGCCTTTTGGTAACCATAATAGCCTTACTCCCAGGCACTGTGTGGACACCCTCTACTCCTGCCCCTACCCTGCAGCCCTGTCTCCAGGTGATGGAAGTGTTAGTATCCCTGTCTAGTAAGAACCTGCTTCTTGAGGCACAGGGTCCTGGGTCCTGGCTGCAGTCTGGATTTGTAGTGTCACTAACTCCAGAGCAGGAACTAAGAGGCCTCTGGTGTGAGCGTAGCTCTCTCCTCTTTCTTTATGTGGTCCAGGTGGGCCTTTTTTTTTTTTTTTTTTTTTTTAAGGTTTTTCGAGACAGGGTTTCTCTGTGTAGGTGTAGCCTTGGCTGTCCTGGAACTCACTCTGTAGACCAGGCTGGCCTCGAACTCAGAAATCCGCCTGCCTCTGCCTCCCAAGTGCTGGGACTAAAGGCGTGTGCCATCACCGCCCGGCCTGCCTCTGCCTTCTAAGTAGCTGGTTCTAGGCCTGTACCATCTCCTTCCTGCTGGTCTAACTCTCCTTCGAATTCCATGGGGAAGTCCAGTCAGGTCTGAAACCCCTCCTGAATACTTTGGTATTCTTCTCAGGGGCATCTGATTAATGTTGACAACTGTTCCAGCCATTTGGTCATTTGCAGTGTAATCTCAGACACACTGTCTGACCTTCCTCTGCATGCTCAGCCTCCTGAGAGCTTACCGCTACAAACCTCATTTCTCAAGGTCCTTTGACAAACTGCTCTGGTTAGGTCCAGCCAATGGGAAACCGACAGGCTGCTACTGGCATGGGTGTGTAGGAGCTAGGATTTCCCAAGTTTCAGTTCCCCAGGTACATGGTCCATCATAGTTCCAAAGGGCTTGGGCTTGGATCTAGGGTACACAATCTACACACACACACACACACACACACACACACAACACATACACCCTATTTAACTCCCATTGGTTTTTTCCATTTTCCCCTTCCTGAGCTCCCTAAAGGGCTATTTTTCTTACAAAAAAAACCCTTCAAATCCCTTCACCTCACATACATACATTTAAAAAAAATTATGTAAAATAGCTAGAGGTGGTGGCGCACACCTTTGATCCCAGTGCTTGGGAGGCAGAGGCAGCAAATCTCTGAGTTTAAGACCAGCTTTATCTATATAATGAGTTCTAGGACAGCCAGGGCTACAGAGAGAAACCTTGTCTTGAAAACAAACAAACAAAAACCAACCAACCAACAAACAAAGCCAAGCATAAAATATCTGGGTGTTCAAACAAACAACAACCAACCAAACAAAAACCAGCTAGGGATGTTTTTGCATCTCAGGTTGGGATGTGGCTTAGTTGGTAGGTCACCTGCAGAACAGGCACAAAGTCCAGGATTGCATAAACCTGACGTGTGAGGTGGGAAGCTCGAGCCTCCTTGGCTACATCCTGTCAGGTAATAAATATGGCATCCATATCAGTTGTTTCAGCCCCTCCAGCGGCCTCACACTCGATCAGCTCATGCTGCATCCCAGCCATTACTGCCAATTTTCCAAGTCACTTGCTTGTGACTTCTCGGCAGGTGGCAAATACCTGTTCAGGCATTTCTTTCCCCACCATCCCGTATTCCAAGGGGTTAATGGAACAGGAAAGATCAAGCCTGTTTCCCTGGGGTGGGAACCATGGGAACCGAGGCTCTGGCAGCCCCAAAGCTCTTGAGTAACTAAGGAAGAAGTAGACCCAGAAGCCTGACTCCCAAACCTGTGGTGCTTATGACCCCCAACTTGGGCTTCTGTCAGTCCTCCCCTCCCTCCCCACGCCTGCCTACACACACAGTCACTGCTGCTCCCTTTTGATTCATGGAGTGTCACTTGCTGGGGGTGGGGTGGGGATGGGGTGGGGATGGGGTGGGGATGGGGTCCCTGTTGTCCACCTACCTAAGGACACCAGGTAAAAGCATAACAAGAATGACAACAATCACATCTTGTTGATGCATACACAGTTCCAGTCTGTGTGGAAAGAACCTGAGTTCTAAGCACCGGCTTCCAGGCCTTGATGCCTCCAGGGATCAGATGTACACTGGGCACTGGGCACTGGAGAAGCCGCAGGGTCTGTATAATTAAAGCAGCCCACTCTCTTCGGAGAATAGAGACTCCTCTGGAGGCTCATTCACCTTGGGGGGGATGTCAAAGAGCTGGGTAAAGGGTGACCCCCACACAACCTGGTGAAGCCTTGTAGCACAGCAGTAGCCAAGGCAGTAAGCAGGAGTGTGGCACAGGCAGAGATCTGGCCAGGTAGCTGGCCATGGGGAGGCAAATCAGTCACAGGAGGAGCCTAGAGCCAGGGCATGGTGGGCACACAGTACAAGCCTTGAGCAGCCTAGGGTGGAAGACATCTCACAGGCTCTGACAAACACACATTGGACTTGTCTGGGAGTACAAAAACCTGTTTAGAAAGATTAGGAAACTATCCTGTGTTGCTTTTCGACTCGTGTGGCTGGGAATGGGTGACTGCCCTGTCTTCACTTGGAGAAAAGTTTTTGGATTTTTGAGCTGTTTATAAACAATTCTAAAAACTCAGAACCCGAGGCAGAGTGCTTGTTTAGGCTGCCCTGTTCCAGCCCCAGCACAACAGTATATGTGGTGCTGTATACACGTTCTGTGTATGTATGTATGTATGTATGTATGTATGTATGTATGTTCTGTGTATGTATGTATGTATATACATATATGTATATACATATACATACATGTATATGTATATACATACATACACACACACATAGACACACACACACCATTTCCTAGAAATCTCCTTGTCCAACAGTCAGGGTTAAGTACAGGGTGAGGATCAGGGCTTACAGTCTGCAGGAAGAGCCGGATACATTGACAAATGCATTGAACAAGAGATACAGTGTTGAGCTGGAGAAAAAGTCTTTTCCACAAGAAAGTACAGTGATAGGTTATCCAGCATCAAATGGTCAGCCCTGAAAACATACAAGTAACAGACTGAATAGGTTATGTTTATATATGTAAGAATATATAGTCATTGGGCAGTGGTGGCACACACCTTGAATAGAGAGACAGAGGTGAGGAGATCTCTGAGTTCAAGACCAGCCTGGTCTACAGAGAGAGTTCCAAGATTGCCAGGGCTACACAGAGAAACCCTGTCTCAAACAAACAAACAAACAAACAAACCAAACAAGAGAGAGAGACAGACAGAGGAATATAGATATAGTCATACTCATACACACATATATAGTAACAAAGAAAAAGAAAAACTGCATATCATAGTCTCCAATTTTTTTCCTAAGGACAGAGACAAGTGTTAGGATGAGTGTGGCATCGGGGAAATAGGGAGGAGGCTCACTCATCATCCCTGCAGGGACAATGAAAAAGGCTCCAGGGGTGGGGGTGGGGGGGCAGGTAGGGTCTCACCATGTATTTCTGGCTGGTCTGAAAGTCACCATGCAGACCAGGCAGGCCTTTATGCATGGAGACCTACCTGTCTACCTCCAGAGTTCTAGGATTAAAGGGGGTGGGCCACCCAGCTGGTTTGTTTGCTTGTTTGTTTGAGACAGGTTCTTGTGTAGCTTTGGCAGGCCTTGAACTCCTGACTGGCATCACAGTTACATGTCCTATGCCTGGCTCATAGCGGAGTCTGGAGTACCAGTGAGAGGATAAACCAATGGAGAGGTAGATGGTCAGGAGTGGGCAAGCAGGGAAGCAAGAGCAATGGCTCTAAGTATGAGAGTCAACAGATTATTCCAGAAGTAGTAGGAAGGAAGCCAGCACTGAGGATACTGGGAAGCCGAAGAACAGCATTGTTTACAGGAACACTGGGCTTTGGATCTTGGCTAAACCATGTTTCTTCTGGGTGACCTTGGGCTATAACAGCTAAGTAACCTTGCTGTTAAATGAACCAAAGTGGTGTCATTGCTCTAAGGACAGGTTACTGTAGGAAGGAAGGTACTGGAGAACTGCCCCCCACAGGGCATAACAACCATCAGGCAACAGATGGTCAAGCTTTTGGCAGTCCTATGCCCTCCTCACAGACTTCCAGTGTTGGTACCCACTCTGATGTCCCTCTTCCTGCCTGCCAAGGAGCTGGGACCACCTAGAACACTTGGGGATACCTCCACCCAAGTGCTCTGTCACTACTACCTTGACCACCACAGACACCTATCAATGTTCTATCTTCCTGCTGTTGGCTGGAGCTTGGGCCTGAGACCTGGGAATGAGACTCAGGGATGCTAGGCCAGGCCTTGAAGGAACGGGAGACCCATGTTTATGATCACTTGCTAGTGGTGAGCCCAGCATGGGGATCCTGTTTTAATGGCTGGGGTGAGAAGGCTGGTCTCAGAGGTTGGAGACCTGAGGGAGGCAGGAGTCCTGCCCAAAGCCACAGGATTCCAAAGCTGGGAAGGCCTTCCTTCCTCCACTGTTGTGTATCTCTTTCTGGTCAGCTCCTGTTTGCCTGGTTGGCAGGGTTCCCAGCAGATACATAAGTGCTTAAGTCAATAGACTCATGGGTAGGGAGGGAGACGTGGAGAGGAATCAGAAGTATGGATACTGGTACATAGCTAGCTTCCAAATCATTTACCCTGGACAAATGGAGAAACTGAGGCACAGAGTTTTGTTTTTCCCCTAAGACACCTGAAGAAACCCAGCCCACATAATTCTGCTGGGACAACCTGCCTTAACATATCGGAGGTCTGCTGAGTGACCCAGGCTGTGGTCTGAAACAATCTGACTATCTGCAAACAGGAACCTACACAGAACTCTCCAAAAGGACTGTTTGCCAGCAGTTTTCCTGGAGAGAGCCCAGACAGCCATAAATCAGGCATTGAAGCTACTGGTGCAGTGCAGGGAGCAGGCACCAGGGCCCAGCAGATCCTCCATGGTGGCCCTGGCCCTGCAGAGGGAGGGATTTGCCAGCTGATGCTGATTTGCACTTTCTAACTCAGATCTGAAGGCTGGATTGGTCCCGCGTGCTGCCTGGTGACATTCCCTGCAGCTCAGTAGAAGGAGAGGCTGGAGGAGGGCCTCTGGCCCTGACTTCCAAAGCAGGAGTAAGGGAGACCAGAAGCAGGCTGCAGCTTTGGGCTAGGAAGGGCCAAGTGGGAAAAATCAAAGAGAAGTTGACAGTTCAGGGCAAGACAATGACATAACTCACTGACAAGGTAGCTGCGACGGTATCACAAAGGTCACTTGGTGGATGATGACCCCTTTTATGGCAGTAGTTGAAAATACCCTGGTGCAGAGCAGGGAGCAGACACTGCTGGTCACCAGTGATCCCCAACACTACCTGATGGGGGGCTCTAGCCAGCCCATTTTACCAAAGAGGTAACCCAGGCCTGAGTAACATGCGATGACGATGACGGCCTGCACAGCTCCATCTCAGCACCTGGACAACTTACCTTGCCTCTTCCTGGGTTCCTAGAGCCAGCAGGGAAGTTGTATTGTTCGGAGTTCCTGTTCTAATTCACTTATAGTGCCTTGAGTGACATCAGCCCTGAGAAAACAGGAAGAAGGGATGAAGGAAGCTGAGCCCTACAGGGCAGAGAGACGAATACCAACCCCACAGTCTGATCTAGATTTAGTGTCTCTGGAGGTAACCAACACCTGGAAAGCCACTCCTGTCCCAGACATGAGAAAAAGCCCAGGGAGGCCACATACCTTGTTTGCCAGGCCTCCCCTTTCCCTGCGGCTTACAGCAGCCAGGTTCCTCCCTTCCCCTCAGCTTTCTCTACGGGTGGAAGGACTGTCTATATAACATGGGGGTAATGAACATTTAGGTACATTCATGATCTACTGGACATGCAGCTTTTCTGCTAATTCTCCTGGCAATATTTATTTTCAGCATTGATTGTACAGTGAGGAGTATCATAAAGACTCTTGTTCAAGCACAGCATGTATCCTGAACACACTAACCCTCCATGCCCTCTCCTCTCCCAACTCTTGACAGCACCTTCCTTCCCTTCTGCTTCCATGTTATATATAGATGACTTTATATTCTACATAAAGTCTAGGACCCAGGACTAGAGCGATATATCAGGGGCTAAGAGCTCACCCTGCTTTTCCAGAGGACCTGAGTCTATTTTCCAGAACCCATGAGAGGTAGCACAATGGCCTTTAACTCTACCTCCAGGGTTATCTGATTTCTATGGCTTCTGTGGGTATCTACTAATGTGCACATACTAACACACACACACACACTATTATAAACAAAAAAAATAAACCCTAGGCTGGACAGTGTTGGCACACATAATCCCAGCAATTTAGGAGACTGGACCAGGCAGATCTTTGAGTTTAAGCCCAGCCTGATCTACAGAGCGACTTCTAAGGCATCCAGGACTACACAGAGAAACCCTGTCTCAAAAAAACAAAAATCAAAAAACAAAAAACAAAAGAAAAAGAAAGAGAAGGAAAAGAAAAATGGTCCTTCAGGTAAGTTCCCAGGAGTGACAGAGTTGGACAGCTCTACTTTGAGTTTGCTGCGAAGCCTCCATGTTGCTTTTTCAGAGACAAGGTCTCACTGTGTAGCCTTGTCTATACTGAAACTCTCTGTGTAGACCAGACTGGCTTGAACTCACAGAGCTCCACCTGCCTCTGCTTCCTGAACACTGAGATTAAAGGCATGTACCACTATGCCTGGCTTTGCTATGCTTTACAATGTTTTTGTAACAGTTGGACATCATTCCCATAGCCAATGGGTGGAAGTCACAGTTTCCTGGATTTTCCTATCTTCAGTAACAGTATACAACCAACACTACAATGGATTTTTAAAACTTCTCGACCTGTGGGGCCGTGGAAGGGTTCCCAGGGGCCTGGAACCCTGAGACTGCAGGTGTTTGGCCACGCCCCCAGAACCCGGGCCTTGACTCGCAGTCTCCATTTAACTTGTACCTTCAGTCACCTAAGACACAGGTATGGGGCGTGACTAATAGTCCTAACTTGAGATTTACATATTAATAAGGTTGGGGGACATAGCTAGTTAAGTTTTCCCCTCCCTAGCCCCTCCTCTCTCCCACTCCCCAATATAAGGGAGCCCCTCCTGGCATTTGCCAGGCGGCGCACATCATCCAGATCCAACTATCGTCATGATCAATAAAGCCATTAATCTCCACGTGTCTCCTGCCAACGTCTTCTAAAATTTGGGACCCTAGACCTTCTCGCATATGTGGGAACCTTCGCTGCAGGGGGGAAAAGTCCCAGGACCACGGCCCTGGACTCTGGTTCTGCCTCCAGCCCGCAAGACTCCGCCTCTCTCGCCTCTCTCGCTGCACCGGCCAGGGGGTCGCTGGCCGCTGCAAGGCCCCAGGCCCCAGGGTTGGGGCCACCCCGCGCACGTGGTTTTTTTTTTTTAACCCACATCGACCTTCCAAAGAAACCCTAGTTTTGGGCTTACTAGAGTTCCTAACAGGGAGAGCTCATCTTTGTGGCTATATCCCAAGAGCTGGGTGGCCTGAAGTAGATTTCAGGAAATTTCAACTTCTAATCAAAATTTCATTTGAGGGTTGGTCTGTGCTTAAGGCCCTGGGCCCCACCTCAGCAACAAACACACAAAAAGAATCTTGGCAGATTAGTTATTGTTATCTAGAGGCTAAGGCAGAGGAGTCAAAAGTTTGAGGCTAATACAGGCTACATCATGATACCTTGTCTCCAAATCTAAATCAGTTTTATCAACCTTTATCACTTGTATGGAAAGCCTGGCCTGGTGGCCACAGCTATAATTCCAGCTTTGAGGAGGGGGCAAATCCTGGGGCTTACTGACCAGCTAGTAATTCAGATTGAACCAGCAAACTCCAGGCTCAGTAAGAGACTCTGTCTCAATAAATAATGCCGAGTGACTGAGGAAGACACTCAACATTGACCACTGGCCTCCACAGCCATGTGCACACATGCATACATGCACATGAGCATATGTGTGTGCACACACATGCACATACACACACACACACTTTGGACAGTTTGCCATCTTGGCCCTCATGAACAAGAATCTATATGATCCTGAAGTTTTGCTCATCTGAGGGACATGGTGGCAGGAGTGTACTTTACCCATGGTACTTACTGAGAGCTTAGGACAGCCACCCCAACACCATCTCTCTACCTCCACACAGTTGGGACACCCCCACCCCCACCACCAAGGGGCCAGCCTGAGATATGGTAAAACGCTCCTTAATATCACCCCAGGCTGGGCAGGAAACACCTGCAGTCTCAGAGGTCGGGGTGGCCTGAGCCCCGAATCTGATCTTCCACACACTCACCAGGACCCTATCTCACCTTCTCTCTGACACCATCATGGTCCAAGAAGGAGGGGCCAGGCACTTCTTTAGGGCGCAGACATCATAGACACCCACTTACCACCAGTTTTGTTTACTGAGAGTTTTCTCCCCAAATCCCAGTAACACCAATGGTTTCTGCTGGAACCATTATTTCTCTACTTGAAAAAGGCAGAAATTAAGGTCCAGAAGGGAGAGGTGCCGCTGGCACTTAGGCAGGAGTGGCAGTGCTGGCGTTCAGCTTTGGCTTAGTCTGACCTTAGGGAGAGGTTCTAGATGGCGCAGGAAGCAAGTGTTATAGTCACTGCGGACATTTGGATGCATCTGCCTGTTGTCACCAGGGATCTGCTGAGTAAAGCAAGAAATTGATGCTCATTAGAAATTCTCAGACCTGGGGAAAGAGCTTGTCTAGCATGTGCAGGGCTCAAAGGTCATCTGCAATAGTGGGGTGTGGGGGAGACAGACAGAGAGAATAAGTAGAGGGGGAAGAGGGGAAGAGAAGAGGGAGGAGGGGAAGAAAGAAATACTCAGAGATTTTGCTGGATCTCAGGTTGTCTTATTATCCAGAAAGTATTCAAGATGGAAGGGTGGTTGGGGTAGCTTAGTGATAGGATACTTATCTAGTGTGCATGAGGCCTTACATCCCATCCGTAGCCCCCACCCCACAGACACAGACACACACACACACACACACACACACACACACACACACGGAGTGGTGAATGATGGTACAAGCCTGTAACCTCAGTACTGATGTCTAAGGGCTTCTATTGCTGTGATCAAACACCCTGATCATAAGCAAGTTGGAGTTTATTTCAGCTAGGACTCAGGACATGCTCCATTGCTGAAGGAAGTCAGGGCCAGAACCTTGAGGCTGCAGCTGATGCAGAGGCCATGGAGGAATGCTGCTCACTGGCTTGTCCCCTGCCTCCACGACTTACTTAGTCTGCCTTTTTATAGATCCCAGGACCACCAGTCCAAGGATGGCACTGCCCACCGTGGGCTGGGCTTACATCAATCACCACAGCCTTGCTCACAGGCCGATTCTGTAGGAGTATTTCAAGTGGGATATCCCGCCATCCATTCACTAACAGTCACTCATGCCCAAATCTTGGGTCTCTCAATACAAGAAACGCCTTCTGCTCTCACAGGCTTATGACCTAGGACGGGTCAGAAGGTACAGGCACCATGAACTACAGTATATGCCATTGCCTAGACTGCGGGATGCACTCTTAGGAAATGAGCAAGACACACGGCACCAAGGAGGAGACAACATGGAAGACTAACAGGAAGGCATCCTGGGCAGGCGGCCAGCTCTCGAGTAGGGCAGTGTGGTCTTCCAGAGTCAGGCTGTGAAATTTCAGATTCTGGTTCTGTATTCGGCTGGTGCTACTCTTTGAATGCTGAGGCTGGGACTGAGAACCTCACACGTGTGTGTGTGTGTGTGTGTGTGTGTGTGTGTGTGTGTGTGTGTGTGTGCTTGCACACGCAAGCACTCTCCCACTGAGCTGCACTCCCATCCGATTCTCGGCCAGTGACTCAGCCACTTTCTATCCCAGTAGGCTATCTGCATCCCTGTGGCATCTAAATGAGGTAGTGTGTGTACACAACTCAGCAGCATGGTCACTTACAGGGTGGGATGGTTAGCTGAGACCAGATGCAAAGGAACTTCTACTTTAGGGACACTGGTTCAGAAGGGACATCCCTAGGATCACTTTGGAGATTCTGATCTGGGTAATCTGAAGGAGGCTGGGACTTGTCACCAACCAACAGTACTGAAGTGGGATCCTCAAGAAAGTGTTTTGGATATATGCGTGTATGTATGACTCGTTTGGCCAGGAGTCCGTTGTTCTTACTTCAGACCTCACTGAGGTGGGGTGGTCTCTCTCATTCTTGCTGCTATGGAGCTAACTCCATGCTGGCTGGCTTGAGAGCTGCCTGCTGATTTTCCTGTCTCTGCCTCCCTCCCACTTAGTTGCAGAAGAGCTGGGACTACAGATTCCCACCAACACATCTCAGACTCTACATTCAGCTTTGTAAGTATTTCTTGGGATCAAATTTAGGTCATCAGGCTCGCCGAGCCATATTCTCAGACAAGGGATTTGTTTTTACACTGAGCCAAGCGTGGTATCTCACACCTATCATCTCAGCAGTGGAGAGGCTGGAGCAGGAGGACGTCAAGTTCCAGGCCCTCCTGGGCCCTGTGGTGAGACTGTCTCAAAGCAGTAATAAGAAAAAAAATTAGAGCTGAAAGAAGTGTAACCCTCTGCTAGAGTCCTTACCAGATCTCAACCCCCCCCCTCAGTCTCTCTCTCTCTCTCTCACACACACACACACACACACACACCAATCAGTAATGGTTTCCACCAACTGCCCCTCATACGCAGCAAAGACCTCAATGGCTGCTCTGCCTCCTCCTTCCTCCACCGCCAACACCTCACTGTCGTAGCTCAAGCTCCCGCTCTGGTATTCTGGTGTGACCAGGTCCCTGGTCCAGGTCCGCCTGGGTCTCCTGTGGTCTTCTGACCTAAGCACTTAGCTCAGGGCTGAAGTGCAGACTGTGGAAACTTCCTGGCACACGTCTTCCACGTTGGCATCTCTTGCCTCTGAGCAAGAGCCACAGTGCTGTCAGGCTGTCTCTGTCCTCATACAGCCTGGCTGCAGAGTGACAGGTCAGAGTGTGCTGTCCCAGGAAGGGCAAGCTTCACATCCACCTTGAGCTGTAGAGCCGTGTGTAGCTCTTTATTTTAATGAGACTAATGTATCGGAGGCCATCTTCAAACTTGTGACCTGAGGATCACCTTAAATTTCTGCTCCTTCTGCCTGTCTCCTAACTGCTGAGACTACAGACATCCCAAGGGTGCCCAGTTGACGTGAAGGAGAGGACCAGTTGAGTGGCATCCCAAGCCCCTTCAAAGTCTTGCTTGCCTCATTGACCTGTCAAACTTGACCACCAGGGATGAAATTCTCTTGTTGTTTTGTTTTGTATAGTTCTGGCTGTCCTGAAATTCACTATGTAGTCCAGGCTGGTCTCCCTGCCTCCCAAGTGCTGGGATTAAAGGTGTTGATCACTCTGCCCAGCCAAGAATGAACTTTTACTCTATTATTAAATTAATAATTTGAATATTAAAATTAATCATTCCAAGTTCCTACACCTCCCTCTGAACTCTGACATAGACTGAGCACCAGAGTGCTGTTGACGCTGCCCCCCCAGTTCCTCCCGCAGCCCCTCCCCTGCAACCTTGCTAGACACATTTTCTCCGACCTTGGTGTCCTGCTCTGCAAGACCCTGCATACCTGGCAGAGCTGCCACCAGTACCACCCACGTCAGCAGCTGGAACACACAGGCTTGCGAGCTGAAGCTGCTGCTTCCTTAATCACTCTGATTTACACTGTGAAAATCAATCTTCCGCTCGCCAGTCACTTCTTTACTTAGGCGTCTCCAGGACGGGGCGTATCAGAAAGCTGACCCCGTCATCATTTTGACTTCCTATCTGTGGCATCTGGGAATTCTCCCTCTCCCATGCCTCCCCAAAGGAAATAAAAACCCAAAGCCATTTTTCAACTCCCCTTGCTTCCAGTAAGGTGTCAGAATGACCCACAGAGCAAATCCTTTAGCCAGTGGTCATGAACTGGAGAGGTGCTGGCTCCACAGGGGCTTCCTGTGAAAGCAGTGTATGATGGCAGTCTCACAGTTGAGCGCCCTGCTCCACAGCCCAAAAAAACTGGACTTGGATTCCAATTATACCACATTCAAGCTGTGTGATTTGGGGCAAGTTACTCAACCTCTCTGAGCCTATGTAGGTATAGTAACAGAATTTACTTCATAGGTTGGATGTATAAAAGGGTAGACATAAGAGCAGAGACTCTGGCTGGAAGTGGAGGCATATGTCTTCAATTCCAGAACTTGGGAGGCATAGGCAGAAGGATAACAAGTTTGAGTCCAGCCTATGCTATATAGAGAGAGTCCAAGGCCAGGCTAAGCTATGTAGTAAGATCCTGCTTTAATACCAAACAAGAAGGGCTCAGAGGGTAAGAGCACGAGTGTCCCTCCAAAGGACCCAGGTTCAATTCCCAGCACCTACACGGTAGCTTTCAACCATCTGCAACTCCAGTCCCAGGGGATCTTTCACCCTCTTTTGACTTCCACAAACACCAGGCACCTATACAGTATAGACAAGCATGTGCAGAAGACACTTGGGCACATAAATAATAAAATAAATCTAAAAAACCAAGTAAGACCCAGAGCTGGGGGTGTAGCTCAGAGGTAGAGCACCAGCCAGTTAGCAAGCACAAGGCTTGACTCTTAGCATAGACAATAAATAAATAAATAAATAAATAAGACCCATTTCCCTTTCCATAAACCACAGATTTCATGTGTCGCTGCTTAGCTTCTTGCTCCAGGTAAGGGAAGTACTAAGAGCTGCAGAGGACACTGATGAGCAGCCCCACTGAGTCACTAGATAAAGGTCAGACAAACTGCCACTCTGCATCTCAGGACCCACAGTGAGAAAGCCTCTCAACCAAACAGCTCCAAACAGTGTTGGAGCTGGGGGTGTGGGTGAGCCAGAGAATTCAGCTTCTCTCCCCACGGAACCCCGGGGCTTCAGAAGTGTGTGCCGGCGTGCAGGGTTACTGAGGGCACTAGGCAGTCCAGAGGGGGTAAGGCCGTGGGTGGAGCTATGAAGGGAAGATAAAAACTGCACCTGCTTCTGTCTTTGCAGCTTGCTCTCTAAAATGTGTAAAGGTGGAAAGGCTACTCCCTTCTTACTACAGATCAGATCTGAGTCAGGCAAAAAGAGGACACATCTTAGAAAGAAGAGGTTACAAAGGACAGGAGGAAGGAAGGCTAAGGAAGACTGAAAGCAGGGAGAAAGGAAGAGGCACATGCCACAAGGAACAGGAGAAGAGGGGAGAGGAGGGGAAACGGGTAGGATGGAGTAGAGAAAGGAAGGGACACGGGACAGAGCCAGAGGGTGTGGGGTGTGACAGCTACAGGAGAAAACAAATACGAAGACGTCGCAGACAAAATTGCTGAACCAAAAAAGGTGAGTCTACAGGTGGCAGAGTGGATATGGCCTGAACCTCCGAAAAGGGGACCACACAGGGGCCGGGTGTGGCCCTCCCTCCCCAGGTGCCTGGTAAGGAGGCTGCCCTGCAAAGCTGAGGCTGAAAGCTGTCCACATGCCTGGTGCTGAGATTCTCCTGCAGAGTGCTGCTGCCACTTCACAAGTCCTTGCTGGGCTCCTACCGTATGCAACCATTATTCCGAGCACTGGCGGAAAGCAGTACTCCTCCATATAAAACTTACATTGTGTGATAGAAGACAAGGCACACCTTAGTTAGAAGAAATACCACGTTATTCTTTGACCTCTATCCACACATAGCATTTTTGCGTGTGCACACACAGTTAATAGATTTTTGAGAAAGAGAAAAATGCATCTGAGGTAGATACAAAGGCTCATGGGTTCGAGGTCAGTCTCAGCTGTATATGAGTCTCAGGCCAGTGTAGGCCTCCTGACACTGGAAGGAGGAAGGGAAGGAGAGGTGGGTAAGTAGTTCTGAGTGCTGAAACCCATGTGATGGAAGGAGAGACACAAGTTCTCTGACCTTCATTCACATGCTATGGCATGTGTGCAGCACCTGCACTCACATACACACATGTATGTAAGTAGGCAAATATATGAGGATCTAAATGAGATTTCCCCCATATTCCTAGACATCTGAATACTTGGTCCCCTGTTGGTGGCACCATTTAGGGAGACTTAGGAGTGTGGCCTTGCTAGAGGAAAAGGTGTCCCCAGGGGTGGGCTTTCCCCTCACTTCTGCTGCCTGTGGCTTGAGGTGTGAGTGCTCAGCTATTCCCACTTCCCTGATGGACTCCCTGCCCGTCAGGACCATGCACCCATATAAGCCCTTCCCTCTGGAACTCACCCTGACCATAGTGCTACCACAGCAACAGAAAAGCAGCTTGTATGAGATGTGATGTTCTTTTATAAAGAGAAAGAATGCTTGGCTCGCATGAGGGCCTAAATTCAACACTAGAAACATAACCTAGGATGTGCAGATGCTGGCCGCAGGACTCTAAGCAGAAGCCAGTCCTCTCCCGAGGCTCAGCTCTAGAAAACTGCCATCCTGGGCTGGAGAGATGGCTCAGTGGTTAAGAGCACTGACTGCTCTTTCAGAGTTCCTGAGTTCAATTCCCAGCAACCACATGGTGGTTCACAACCACCTGTAATGGGTCCAATGCCCTCTTCTGAGGTGTCTGAAGAGAGCAACAGTGTGCTCACATACATAAAATAAACAAATAAATCTTTAAAAAAGAAAACTGCCATTCCCCTTCTAGGGACTTCTCACTCCCCTGCCCTCAGACATCTGGACTCTGCTGTGGAGGAGATATAGGTATCTGTAGTACTGCTTAGGTCTGGATGATTTAAGACCCTGGGTTCTATCACTGAGTTAACTCAGATAACCCAATCCCTCATTTAGGCCTCAGTTTATATATCTGTAAAATAGGAAGAAGGGTCCCTGCACCATGGAGGGTATCCACTTGTTAATACTTCTGTATTAGCAAGGACAGTGTACTGTGAAATTCTCTGCTATGCACACAGGAGGTGAGGGACCTGCTTCCAAGTCCTCACTATGGGCCACTAGCACTCTGTCTGGGAGACACCTGAAGCAAGATGCGCCCCAAAGCAGACAAGCTCAGGTACTTCAGCATAGATGTTTGGCTCTGGAAGATTCCCAGGGCTCTTTACAATAGCAGGCCCTGGAACCACATGTTCTAATAACTCTAGTTAGCGTACTTAGTCATGAGAGCCCCATCTCTTGCTGTAGTCTAAGCTGGCCTGATTCTTTTTTTTTTTTTTTCAAGACAGGGTTTCTCTGTGTAGTCCTGGTAGTCCTGGCTGTCCTGGAACTCGCTCGGTAGACCAGGCTGGCCTCAAACTCAGAAATCCGCCTGCCTCTGCCTCCCAAGTGCTGGGATTAAAGGCATGCGCCACCACCGCCCGGCTAGCTGGCCTGATTCTTACCACATAGCCCAGACTGATCTTGGACTTATAGTAATCCTCCTGTCTCAGCCTCCCAAATCCTAGAAGTAGTAAGTCATCACACCTGGCTTCTCTTTTCCATTTTGTTAGAGGAATATCCATTGAATTTGTTAGCTTTTGTAACTGGGACTTAGAAAAAAAAAAAGGGAGGGTTCATCTCGGCTTGCAGTTTTGGAGGTTCTTGTCGAGAATCAGTTGGGCCCATTGCTTTGGTGCTGTGTGGCAGGCAGCATGATGTAGCGAAAAACCAAAACAAAACCAAAAACAAACAAAAAAACCCCACTCCATTCATGGCCAGGAAAAAAAAAAAAAAGTGCCAGACATGGTGGTGCACACCTACAACCCTAGCCCTTCAGCAGGAGGATCAGGAGTTCAAGGCCAGTCTGGGAGACATAGTGACACGCTGCCTCAGTGAATCAATAAAACTGCCGATAATGCTAACACTTGGGAGCCCGAGAAAGGAGGGCAGAAGTAAAGCTAGCCCCGGCAAGATCCTGTCCAAAAAGAAAGACAGAGAGCATCCTTGGATAGTTTTATGTCAGCGTGACACAAGTTAGAGTTATCTGACATGAAGGAATCTCAGTTGAGGAAACGCCTCCATGGGTCCAGTTGTAAGGCATTTCCTTAATTAGTGCTTGACTGGGGATAGCACACCTCATGGCCAATGGTGCTATCCCTGGGCTGGTGGTCCTGGGTTCTATAAGAAAGTAGGCTGAGCAAGCCATGGGAGGGGGCAAGCCAGGAAGCAGCACCCCTCCATGACCTCTGCTTCAGCTCCTGTCTCCAGGTTCCTGGCCTGACTTCCTTCAATGATGAGTACAATGTGGAAGTGTAAGCCAAACAAACCCTTTCCTCCCAGCTTGTTTTTTGGTCATGGTGTTTTATCATAGCCATAGAAACCCTGACTAAGACAGAGAGCAACAGAGAGAGCTACAGCAAGAGTGAGAGTGAGAACGAGTGAGAGAGAACAAGAGAGAGGGAGAGAGGAAGGAGGAGGAAGAAGAGGAAGAGAGATAGAGAGGGAGGAGAGAAAGGGAGAGGAAGTTAAAGAGGAGAAAGGGGACGAGGAGGAAGAGAAGGGAGGAGAGGAAGAAAGGACCCGGGACTCACAGCTCTCTTTAGGAGCATGCCCGTTGTTTTTGAATACCTCTGAGCAGGATCTCATTGCTTTAAATCGTCACCGTCTTCCAATGGCTACTCTCTGGGAACTAAATCTCTAACATGGAATATTCAGGATCCAAGTCATACATAGGATGAAACATCTTAAAAGGTACCCTGGGACATTCTGGGCTGAGATCTGGGAACAATTGAGAATTGTCCTGAGGTGACACCTGGAAAAGTGGGCTTACTGGTTTCAGTGGCATCATCATCCAATGTGTGTCTATCACACGCAACAGAGGCTTAATAAGCAATTAAGGGATGGATGGAGAGATGGATATGTTGTTTTGTTCACTGCTAAATGCTAAGAATGCAAAAAGGAAAGCAAAAGGTATTCAAACTTGCAAGGTCTTAGAAAAGAATCATGTGTAGCCTTGGCTGTTCTAGAACTAGCTCTTTAGAACAGGCTAGCTTCAGACTCACAGAGATCATCTGCCTGCCCCTGCCTCCTGAGTGATGGGATTAAAGGCAAGTACCTCCACTTCGAAGCAAGAAGAATCATTCTTAGTCCTCTCCTGGTCATACATTTCGCTAGGGAACTGATTAGAATTCATTCATCCATCTGTCCATCCATCCATCCACTCACAATGACAGACTGGGGAGTGCACTGGCAGGGATTCATACTGGGGACCTGGAGACCACAGAACTCCTAGGACACATGACAGATTGGGAATCATACTGAAGGGATTAGCACTGGGGACCACAGCATCCCAGGAGGGGATAATGACCTAGGCTCAGGGTGAAGGGAAGGAGGTCACTTTCTGAAGGGGAGTCTGAAGGACTGACCAGTACTCATGACAGTCTTATAGCCACAAAAGCCACACCTGGTGCCTCTTAGAAGCCACACGTTACCTTCACCTCCCACTCCTATCATTCATGTATGCTGTCAACTGCTTGTCAGACTTTTCACCCCAGGCAGGGCATGTGCATTCTGCAGACAGCCGAAGAGACTCAAAGGAACAAGGATCTAATAGCGAAATTCCAAGCAGGGTGGAAGATAAATGGGGAAGCCATGTGGGTGTAAGGGGGTAGAGGTCTGTATCCAAGCCCCCTCCCCATGACATTCTGCAGTGCCTCACACGAGCTTACTCACCTGAGTCTTTCAACAACATCTGCCTCCTAGCCTTTCTGCCCCCCTGCAAAGAGCAGCATGACTGGACCTTTAAATTGGGAAAATGCTTCATCATGTTCAGCTCCATCATGAGAAACTAGAAACTCCTCCCCCCTCCTCCCTAGTGCACTCTCCTTCCAGTAAAACGTGGTTAAAGAGACAGTGCCATCACTTCCGTAGTTATGAGGGTCAGCCTGCAGCCAGGGGCTGGGGATGAAACAGAGGCAAGAAAAGAAACAGGCAGGGTTCTCTTTTAGGGAATCTGTCAGTTTTCGTCCTAAGGATAGCCTCTACCCCCCCCCAAAATCCACAGTAATCTGGGGTGCCGTGAGGCTTGAGGTAATTGCCTGGGAGAAGTTCTGATCTGAAGAGGTCTACACCGGTCCCAGAGCTTGTCTGTGGGCATTGGAATGGGGTTCTCTCTGCTTCGGGGAGTGGAGGTTTACAGGGAGAAAGAACTTCAAGAAAGCCACTATACAGGACATGCAGGGGTGGGTCACTTACATACAACCGTAGGTCGCTTCGAGCCTGTGTCATATGACTCACCCATTCCTCCATGTACTGCACAGAGGGACTGGTTGGAAAAGCTGCGGAACGTCCCCACTCTGAAAGGCATAGATTAACCCTTCCCAGCAGCGTAGGCGCTGTCCCCGGTGCTGAAGCGAGCGGCTGGGGAGGCTCCACTAACGCTGCTTTTGACCGGAAAACCAAACCAGGAACGAGCCCCTCCAAACAAAGCAAGGCCCCTCGGCCGCCTCCAGCTTTTTACCTGAAACCTCAGTAGGGCTCATGATGGCGATCAGTGGACTTTGGTTCTGGGAAATCACCCCACCACTTCCTCGGAGCATAAGTGGGGGATGCCTATGGCAGTACTGGTTTATCTATTGTGGAAATAGGAGTGAGATGACAAGATGAAACAGAAAAATGGGGCAAGGAAGGGAGAAAGCCAAACTTCTCAGGTGAGGGGAAGTAGGTTCTATTCCGACTGGCAATATGTGGGTTCTCCTCCCCAAATTTAACCATAGATCTCCTAAGTTCGAAGCTCCTGGGGGTACATGGGAACTTGGAGTTGCATCTTGTCTTTTGTACACAAGGGAAAACCAAACATAGAACACAGTTTGTACAAGGTCATCCAGGCAGTAAAGCACAGAGCTAACCCCACCCTCCATCCTGTTTGCAGAACTTGGCTTGGGTGTTGAGGATCTTGCTGCCTACTCAGAGACCCCCTGCTTCTTCGCAGACAGTTTTCCTTGCTGGGCAAGATGCAGACTCCACTTTCCAGTCGTGGCCACTGGAGTTTTTAGAGAGCACCAAGTTCCTCTCACCAGAGCTCCCTTTCTCCTTCTGCAGTGTTTCCCATATTCCCTCAGGGCAGATCTGCAGTCCTTTCAAACTCCACGTTCCCCCAGCCCCCACCCCGAAGCCAGCTGTACAGTTCCTTAAGCCCTTCTGGGTGGCCAGTGGCCGCCCAGTAACACTGCACCTCTAGCTAGGAGGTCCTCATTTATCCTCAGTAGTGTCCATCATGCAACCCCACATAGAATCCCTTTGTGGGTGGTTGCAGTCTGCTCTCCTCATCTCAAGGTCCTCTCTAACTATTTAGGGAACCCTTTGCTGCTTCTCAAGCGGGGGTGTCCTCTCATAGTAATCACTGCAGAGTCTCCACTGCTTCAACCCGAAGGCGCCTTGCCCCATGAGTTCTGCAGTCCTCTCCCTATTTCGAGTGCCCTCTCTTATTCTGAGGGTCTTATTCTGACCAATAGGGTCCTCGACATGCACCTGGAGGTCTGCACCCGTCCGCTCCGGAAGTCCTTTACTCCTTGGTCTGACCTCGGGAGGCTCCACTGATGATGCGACGATTCCCCTTCACTCCTGGGTCCCCCCCCGCCCCGCCCCTCTCACTGCGGAGAAGCCGGTCGGCCCAGGGCCGCGGGGGAGGAGGTGGAGAGGGCGGGGCCCTCCTCCCCAGCCCCCCACTGCCGAGGGGCCGGACCGGGCCACCGCGGATATAAAAGAGCCGGCGTCCCGGAGCTGCCGCAGTGCTGCCCGCCCCGTCCCGGCCCCGCACTCCCGCTCCGCCGGCGGCCGCACCTGCTCCGGCCATGATGAGCTTCGGCAGCGCCGATGCGCTGCTGGGCGCCCCATTCGCGCCGCTGCATGGAGGAGGCAGCCTGCACTACGCGCTGAGCCGCAAGGCAGGCGCGGGCGGCACGCGCTCCGCAGCCGGCTCCTCCAGCGGCTTCCACTCGTGGGCGCGGACGTCGGTAAGCTCCGTGTCCGCCTCGCCCAGCCGCTTCCGCGGCGCCGGCGCCGCCTCGAGCACCGACTCGCTAGACACCCTAAGCAACGGCCCAGAGGGCTGCGTGGTGGCGGCGGTGGCGGCGCGCAGCGAGAAGGAACAGCTGCAGGCTCTGAACGACCGCTTCGCGGGTTACATAGACAAGGTGAGGCAGCTCGAGGCGCACAACCGCAGCCTGGAGGGCGAGGCGGCGGCGCTGCGGCAGCAGCAAGCCGGCCGCGCCGCCATGGGCGAGCTGTACGAGCGCGAGGTGCGCGAGATGCGCAGCGCTGTGCTGCGCCTGGGGCGGCGCGCGGGCAGCTGCGCCTGGAGCAGGAGCATCTGCTGGAGGACATCGCGCACGTCCGCCAGCGGCTGGACGAGGAGGCCCGGCAGCGCGAGGAGGCGGAGGCGGCGGCGCGCGCCCTAGCACGCTTCGCGCAGGAGGCGGAAGCGGCGCGCGTGGAGCTGCAGAAGAAGGCGCAGGCGCTGCAGGAGGAGTGCGGCTACCTGCGGCGCCACCACCAGGAGGAGGTGGGCGAGCTGCTCGGTCAGATCCAGGGCTGCGGTGCCGCGCAGGCGCAGGCTCAGGCCGAGGCTCGCGACGCCCTCAAGTGCGACGTGACGTCGGCCCTGCGGGAGATCCGCGCGCAGCTCGAAGGCCACGCGGTGCAGAGCACGCTGCAGTCCGAGGAGTGGTTCCGAGGTGCGCGGGAGCGCGGGATGGGAAAGGGTCGCCCCCTCCTGGCGGGTAGAGGACTTCTCACCGCTCGGAAGTAGCTGGACCCTCTGCGAAGTGCATGCCACTTGATAAAGTAGTGGTTTTACTCTGACCCTCCCTTGGGGCACCCAACTCTGGATTTTACTTTAGTTGCCACCCTCCACATTATTTATGTCTGTAAACACCGGAGCCAACCCCTGTGCTCCACACACTGTTAGACCCCAGATTCAGACTGGTCTCCCATCTGAAACAGAGCAAGTCCCTTCTAGACCCAGGGTATCAGGAATGCAGCAGCTGCTTGACATGCCAACTTTGCCCACTCTTTCTTGCACCCTGCGCAGTGCGTGGAACAGGAGTATTCTGCTGACCCCTGCCAGGCTTTGTCTCACTACTTGCTCAGGTCATAATGTCTCGAATTTTAGTAATCTGCTGTGTACGATGAAAGCCGTTCGTTTTCACGCCTTTACTAGCCAGTATGGAACCAGCATGTGGACCTCATGACTGCAAATGGCCGAGGCAGCCTTTGTGTTATTTGATATCCCCTTCCTCTTTCCCAAAATTCACAAGGGTTCTGAGTCAGCTAGACTGCAGTTGCCCTGAAACCCTGCCCAGTAGCTGCAGGGTGACCTTGACCACCATCGGCCTTCTCTCGTTCTCGTTTCTTTTGGGATTGGGGCATAAAGTAACTGGGTTTCTTAGTGTCAGCTGTAGCATTATACCTAAAATCATCTGTAAATCCATGCATTGTTCTGGAGGCCAGTGTAGAGCATAGGCGCTTTCCAAAGGTGTCTGTGATCCCTAATAGCTAAGAATCCTCACTTGAGTGGTTTTTAAGTCTTTGCTAACAGCAGGGAAAGCCAGGAATGCTGAGATTCAGATGCTTGAAATTTCCCTTTTAATGTTCCACGCCTTTGCAGTGGCAGTGCCCTTCCCCCATCTCTGCAGCAAGGCTCCTCCCAGAGGAGACCTCTTCTCTTCTTTTAGGTTTGCCCTTCACCCAAGCAAAGCATGCCAGGATATGTGTTCCCACCAGCTGGCCTCTTTCTTTCCACCAGGACTCAGTTCTTGGATGCAGGATATTCACTTTCTGGAGATCAAGACCAGTTTCTGATTTCCATTGGCCTGGACGAGATCTGAGAATCAGGTGCCAGTTGGTAGCAGAGGCTGCATTGGCTCTGGAGCTGCTGTGCTAGACAAGGAAGTCAGAAGAGGAAGGGACAGAAGGCTGGTACACGGGCCTTGTGCTCCCTATGACCTTGGACTCTGCAGAAATCTGCAATGAAGTTACCATGGCTACATTGTAACTGATCTCTCCCACAGTGTTCATACCTGGAGAAGCTGCAGGAATATTCTTCTGCAAGCCTTCCTGAGCTCAGGGTTAGGCCTCATGCTGACTCCTCTGAACCCCTCAGTGCAGCGTGCCGACCCTCTGTTTTGTTTTGTTTTTTTAAATAGTGAATTATTATTATTATTTAATTATTTATTTTATGAGTACACGGTCTTTCTTCAAACACACTAGCAGAGGCATCAGATCCCATTACAGATGGCTGTGAGCCACTATGTGGTTGCTGGGAATTGAACTCAGGACCTCTGGAAGAACAGCCAGTGTTCTTACCCACTGAGCCATCTCTCCAGGCCCCTGACCCTCTGTTAAGGAGCTCTGCCAGGCACTGGAACCACGAATGGGGGCTTCCTATCTCCTGTGGTTTATGGATCGAGTTGAGGGAGACAAAGTCTGTTTTTTGAAGCCAGATAGACTAAACTTGAAACCTGCCACTCACTAGCAGCGTGGCTTTGGGCCCGTCATAGGAAAGGGTGGATTAAACATCCTGGCACCCAGTAGGTCTTCAACCCATGTATGCCACTTTTCAGATCTAAGCATTGCAACCCCAGTTCATACGTTGCTAATCCCGGGTCCTGATTCCTTCCCTATTTAGTGAGGTTGGACCGACTCTCAGAGGCAGCTAAAGTGAACACAGATGCTATGCGCTCGGCCCAAGAGGAGATAACCGAGTACCGGCGGCAGCTGCAGGCCAGGACCACGGAGTTGGAGGCCCTGAAAAGCACCAAGGAGTCACTAGAGAGGCAGCGCTCTGAGCTAGAGGACCGTCATCAGGCAGACATTGCCTCCTACCAGGTGAGCAGAGGGGAGGGTGACTCAGTTGCTTTCTTAGAGCAGGACCTTGGTCTCTGATCAGATATCACATATTTTTGTTGTGTGACCTGGAGAATTATCTGCCTACCTGAACTAAAATTCTCTCTCTGGCGTGAAAAGAAGAAAATCAACAAAAACCTCTGCTTTGCAGAGCTGTGAAGATCTAAGGAATTTAGACTGCTCAGCAGCCTTGTCACCACGGCTCAGTGGCCAAGTGCATGAGGGCTGGCTCCATCCTAGCACCCAATAAACAATTTACTTCTTAAGTGTAAGTGCTCAGCATAGTCTTGGTTAGAGTAGGTAGTCTGGTCACCAGGGTCAGTGAGCGTGGCCTGGGCATAGCTTCGGAAGATTTCTTCACTCAAAAACAGTCTGGGGAGAAGAGTGTCATTTTCCCTTTAATCCCAGCACATGGGAGGCAGAGGCAGGTGGATTTCTGAGTTCGAGGCCAGCCTGGGCTACAGAGTGAGTTCCAGGACATCCAGGGCTACACAGAGAAACCCTGTCTCAAAAATCAAAACAACAAAAAGAAGAGTGTCATTTTCCTAGAGCCTGATAGTGAAGTAAGTGTGGTGAGTGCAGAGACACTGGCAGCTGGAGGGACATGAAGGAGTCATCTGTATTCAGTATGCATCTGGGAATCCTCTGGCTTGCCAGGTAATCAAATAGCGGACACTTGCCAAGTGTTGACACTTGCAGGCACTTTTGGAAAGAACAGTGAAGTAGCTAAGACTGCTCTCACCCCAGGTAGCCCTGTGGAGTGTACCACCCTGCTACATCTCAACCCTTCAGGAAACATTTTTTAAGACATCTGTAAAAATTCACCCATCATTCTGACTGAGCCAGTGTCTGTTGTATCTCATTCCAGATCTTTCCTCGAGCTGAGACTTATGCTCCGGATTTTTCTATGATGGTACATGAGCACAATGAAATTTTGACAGGTTGGGGCTTTGTCCCCAGCCAGGTGGCTGAGCAGGGTAGCCTCAGCTGACCTGGAACTGAGGGCCAGGTACTGGATGGCAGGTGACTTTCCTGATCTGTCTTCCGCAGGATGCTATTCAGCAGCTGGACAGCGAGCTGAGAAACACCAAGTGGGAGATGGCTGCCCAGCTCCGAGAGTACCAGGACCTGCTCAATGTCAAGATGGCCCTGGATATTGAGATTGCGGCTTACAGGTGAGGTGGCCCAGGAGCCTTGAGGCAGTGTGGAGCCCTGAGTTCCCATAAAGTACTAAGCCTTCAGTTCCAGGCTGTGTTTGGATAGCTACCTACATTTTAGAGACAGAAGTTGTTTCGGTTTTTATTTTGTTTTGTTTTTTAAAATAGATCTTACTGTGTAGCCCTCTGAGGCCTTGAACTCACAATGTAGTCCAGGTTGGTCTCTAGATCATGGAGACCCACCTACCACTGCTTCCCAAGTGTTGGGATTAAAGGTGTGTGTCACCACAACCTAAAGACAAAGTATTTCTGTTTAATTTTTATTTTGTGTTTGTATGTGTGTGCACACTTGTAGAGTCTCTCCTCCCACCTTTACATAGGCTCTGAAGGTTTGAATTCAGGCACTGAAGCCTGTGCAGCAAGCCTCTCTACCCACCTAACCATCTTACCAGCCAAAAGTATTTCAGTTGTGAACCTTAACCTTTAATAACTCAGCTGTCCCTCCAGTCCTAATTATATTTACAACACAATACAATATATTTTAATTCGGTATGATCAGCAAGATGATTCAGTGGGTAAAGGCACTTGCTGTATAAGTCTGAGAGCCCAAGTTGGATCAGCAGATTCCCGTAGAGAAAGAGAGCTTTGATTCCTGAAAGCTGTCCATAACCTCTCTCACACTATGGCAGCACGCACCCACAGCCATGCAAGCTCACAATAAATAAGAAAAACATTTTAAAGTCTGTATCTTAAATTGGCCATTTAGCAGTTTTAAAGGAACATTTTGGTGGTGTTAAATACATTTGCATATATTTGCATACACAACATCATCTCCCTCCATCCCAAATTCAAGCTGCATACTCTCACAGGACCCTCATCATCCCGTCCCCAGGCCCCAACAACCGTTCTACTTTGAGAGAGCAGAAATCTGGAAGCTGACTTACTTTGTTTTAACTACAGTGTGTGTGTGTGTGTGTGTGTGTGTGTGTCTGTGTGTCTGTGTGTCTGTGTGTACCTGCATGCACACACATTCTGCTTCCTCCACGTGGTTCCCAGGAATCAAACTTATCAAGTCCTTGGGCTCCACGGTCAGTGTGTTTATCCACTGAGTTACCTCATTGGCTCAGGAGTGACTTGTTATCTTTCTGTCGGTGACTTACAGTTTAAAGACCCTTCTTACCCCCAATTCAGCTTGTCAGAGACTTGCTTTGGAGGAAAAGAGGTGCTTAAATAGTCAGATACTATTATAGCCCTACCCTTTGGAATTTCTTAGCTTACTGGGCCTTCTTTCCTTGTGAAAATAAATGGAGACAACAGAAACAACATCTAAACCAGGGTTGATGGGAGCTAAGCAAGTCCTGGTTATTTATTTTTTTTATTGGAAATTTTATTTACATTTCAGATGTTTTCCCCTTACCCCATTTTCCCCCTCCCTCCAGGAACTCCCTATCCCTTCCCCCCTCCTCTTGCCTCTATGATGGTGTATCCCCACCTACCCTCCCCCGTACCTCACCTCCCCACCCTCGAATACCGCCCCCACAACGTCCAGCCTTCATGGGACCAAGGATCTCTTCTCCCACTTATATAGCTGCCTTGCATATATAGCTGGAGCCATGGGTCCCTCCCTAAGCGCTCCCAGGCTGGTGGTTTAGACCCTGGAGGCTCTGGTTGGTTGGTATTGTTGCTTTCCTCATGGTGTCGCGAATCCTCTCAACTCCTTCAGTCTTCACTCTATCTTCTCTATTGGGAACCCCATGATCAGTTTAATGGTTAGCTGTGAGCATCTGCCACTGAATATGTCAGACTAGGTAATCTAACTGACACAGGTTCTGCTGGTGTTTACTGAATGGTAGCCATGAGAAGACCAGTCCCCAAAGATGAGATGTCACAGCCCAGCAGGGCTGACATCCCAAAGGCCTCTTCTGGTTGGTGGTCCTTGGCTCTCCACCCCTGGCTCTGCTCTAATCTTGCTACCCAGTGTTGTACAGTAGCCAAGGTTCAGAGTGATCCTAGAGGTAGAAAGACAGGCCCTGTCCCAGGATGTGGATTAAGATCTGCAGTTTAACAAGATCCAGGGTAATTTGTAAGCTGTTAAATTTGGAAACCACTATTCTAGGGGAAACCCCTATGCTTCCACTAAGCAGCCACCCCATGCTCCTCCAAGTCCTTAATAGTCATCCTCTCTCAGAAACAGCCCTCCGAGGTAAGGACTCTAGTGATCAGATTTTTACCAATGAGGAAATGGAGGCCTTAAGTCTGGGTAGCTTGGATAAGATCACCATCTAGTAAGTAGCTAAGTGAGAGGAGAATCCCAAAGAATGGCTACAAAAGGAGACAGGACACTCTAAATGGCAATTAGGAAACCTCTCAGCCTAAATGTGTACACGTGGGCTTCTGTGTTCCCTTCAGTTGTGGGAAGGACTTGTTTTTTATGTTATTGTGTGTGTGCAGGGTTGTGTGTACAGTGTGCATGTAGAGGTTATGAACAACATTCAAGAGTCATTCTTTCTCTCCAAACCCAGGGACTCATACATACTGGACCAGCAATATGCTACCACGCTATAACGCTAGACTTCCAACTTTCTTTGGAATTTTTCTTTTTAGGGGAATGGGATTGTTTGAGACAGGGTTTCTCTGTGTAGTCCTGGCTGTCCTGGAACTTGCTTTGTAGACCAGGCTGGCCTGGTTCACCTGTTTCTGCCTCCCAGGTGCTGGGATTAAAGGCACGTGCCACCATGCCTGTCTTGAATTAGGTGTTAGTTGAGTAACACTAAGTGTAAGTTTTGTCAGCGTAGGGTTTTTCTGTTGAGGACCATTCTTTAGGGAGAAATGTCCTCCCATAAGCAGCAGTGCAGCCCCAATGAGGATCAGGCTTTGTAGGAGGCTGCCACCGGAACACTTTGTGAAGTAACTTTCTCCATTCTCAAAGTGCTTCCTGCCAAGGCTGTGACTCAGGGCAGTGTGTGTGCTAGCATGACTCCATCCCTAGGGCCATAAACAATAAGTAAGTTCAAAATGTCTGCAAGTAATGAAAATTAAAACCCTGAAAAAAGAAAGAACAGTAGAGAAGAAAAGGAAGCAAGGGAAAGAAAGTGGGATTTCTGCCATTGATTCATACCCTTCATTCATCAAACCTCACTGTCCCTGAATGCACTGGGGTTTCGGAAAGCCAAGCGAGAGTCCGGGTCTGAGTTAATGGTGTGTCCCATTCTCCTTCTGCAGGAAGCTCCTGGAAGGCGAAGAGTGTCGGATTGGCTTTGGTCCGAGCCCCTTCGCTCTCACTGAAGGACTCCCCAAAATTCCCTCCACATCCACTCACATAAAAGTTAAAAGTGAAGAGAAGATAAAAGTAGTAGAAAAATCAGAGAAGGAAACTGTAATCGTAGAGGAACAGACAGAAGAGATCCAGGTGACGGAAGAAGTGACAGAAGAGGAGGACAAAGAGGCCCAAGGTGAGGAAGGAGAAGAAGCAGAAGAGGGAGAACAAGAAGAAGCAGCTACATCTCCCCTGCAGAAGAGGCCGCATCTCCAGAAGAAGAGACCAAGTCTCCTGTGAAAGAAGAGGCCAAATCACCAGCTGAGCCCAAGTCACCAGCTGAGGTCAAATCTCCAGAAGCAGTGAAGTCTCCAGTTGAGGCCAAATCACCAGCTGAGCCCAAGTCACCAGCTGCAGTCAAATCTCCAGAAGCAGTGAAGTCTCCAGCTGAGGCCAAGTCACCAGCTGAGACCAAATCTCCAGCTGAGGCCAAGTCACCAGCTCAGGTCAAATCTCCAGAAGCAGTGAAGTCTCCAGCTGAGGCCAAGTCACCAGTTGAGGTCAAATCTCCAGCTGGGGCCAAGTCACCAGCTGAGGTCAAATCTCCAGCTGCAGTGAAGTCTCCAGGTGAGGCCAAGTCACCAGTTGAGGTCAAATCTCCAGCTGCAGTGAAGTCCCCAGGTGAGGCCAAGTCACCAGCTGAAGCCAAATCTCCAGCTGAGGCCAAGTCACCAGCTGAGGCCAAATCTCCAGAAGCAGTGAAGTCTCCAGCTGAGGCCAAGTCACCAGCTGAGGCCAAATCTCCAGAAGCAGTGAAGTCTCCAGCTGAGGCCAAGTCACCAGTTGAGGTCAAATCTCCAGCTGGGGCCAAGTCACCAGCTGAGGTAAAATCTCCTGAGAAGGCCAAGACTCCCATGAAGGAAGGAGCAAAATCCCCAGCTGAGGCCAAGTCTCCTGAGAAGGCCAAGTCCCCTGTGAAGGAAGAAATCAAGCCTCCAGCTGAGGTGAAATCCCCTGAGAAGGCCAAGAGCCCCATGAAGGAGGAAGCAAAGTCTCCTGAGAAGACCAAGACTCTAGATGTGAAGTCTCCAGAAGCTAAGACTCCAGTAAAGGAGGAAGCAAAGCACCCTGCAGACATCAGATCCCCTGAGCAGGTCAAAAGTCCTGCCAAGGAGGAGGCCAAGTCCCCTGAGAAGGAAGAGGCCAAGACTCCTGAAAAAGTGGCTCCCAAGAAGGAAGAGGTGAAGTCCCCTGTGAAGGAGGAGGTAAAAGCCAAAGAACCCCAAAGAAGGTAGAGGAAGAGAAGACACCAGCTGCACCAAAAACAGAGGCGAAGGAGAGTAAGAAAGACGAAACTCCCAAGGAGACCCCAAAGCCCAAGGTGGAAGAGAAGAAGGAAACGCCCACAGAAAAGTCCAAGGACTCTACAGTGGAAGCCAAGAAGGAAGAGGCAGGAGAGAAGAAGAAAGCAGTGGCTCCAGAGGAGGAGACTCCTGCCAAGACGGGAGTGAAGGAAGAAGCTAAACCCAAAGAGAAGACAGAGACAACCAAGATGGAAGCAGAAGACAGCAAGGCCAAAGAACCTAGCAAACCCGCAGAGAAGGAGAAGCCAAAGAAAGAGGAGACGCCAGCAGCACCAGAGAAGAAAGACACGAAGGAGGAGAAGATCACAGAGTCCAAGAAGCCTGAGGAGAAACCCAAAACAGAGGCCAAGGCCAAGGAAGATGACAAAGGCCTTTCCAAAGAGCCTAGCAAACCCAAGACGGAAAAGGCTGAAAAGTCCTCTAGCACAGACCAAAAAGATAGCCAGCCCCCAGAGAAGGCCACAGAGGGCAAGGCCGCCAAGGGAGAGAAGTAAGAGGGGACAAGAGGAATACCCAGAATAGCCAAAGAAACTCAGGATGGTCCCAGTACTCAAGGGTCAGCATAATAAATTGTATTTCTTCCTTTCCCTTCTGTAAGAAGAAACACTGCTTAGATGGCGGGCCTGCCCTCACCAAACAGGAATTTCTATTAGGATTAAGTTAGCAAGAGAAGATAACCCTGAGCCCTGCCCCAACACCGAAAGCCCTCCCCAGGTGATGGACAATTATGATAGCTTATTGTAGCCCAATGTGATGTATGCTGAACGCTATGCGTAAAACACGTGACTAAAAACTGCCCCCTCCTTTCCGAGTAAGTGCATTTATTGCCTGTATGTCCAACTGACAGATGACCGCAATAATGAATGAGCAGTTAGATGCATTATGCTTGAAACGTTGTAACCTATTCCTGAATGCCTTCTTTTCCAAAGGAGTGGTCAGGCCCTTGCCCAGTACAGGCTCCTGGAAGAGCTGCAGCAGGTGAGGCAGGGCGCTGGCCACTGAACCATGCAGGGTGTACTCTCCACTGAAGTCCACTTTCAATTGCTTCCATGCAATAAAACCAAGTGCTTCTGAAATCAGATTGTGGCTGTTCTTATTTGTTCCCTTCGTCTGGGAAGGCTAGAGGCAGGGACAGGAGGTCTAGACACCATATCAGATCTGTGCAGGTGGCCTAGGGCATCATTCCTCAGTATGGTCTATGGATCATCTTCATCAGCATCACCTGGGAGCCTTAGACACCCACAGGCTCCTGACTGCACACCACTGACATCACAGTCTTGGGAGGTATGGGAAAGTACGCACCCGGCCCAATCCTAGTTTACCCTAATGAGCAGTGATGCTGAGATGCTGGGAAGTAAGCCCCAGGAGGATGTGAGTCCACGGACTCTGCATGTTAGATGAGAAGGACCTATGCATAAGGGCTACATGTGGATAATTGATCTGTTGTGAAGACAGTGACACTTAATTGACATTCAATGTGTTTCTGGGCATAGATTTTTTTTGTTCAGTATACACCCCACTACCATCCCCTTTTCTGGTTTTATTTTTACTTTGAGATAGTGTCTTGCTTAAATACACAGGGTGGCTTTGAACTCATATTCCTGTCTCTGCCACTCAAGTATCTGGAGTTACATGCATACACTACTATGCCTAACTCTGGAAGTAATTTTGAAAGCCATATGGTCCCCTTGCAGGTTTCCATGGCACCCTGACTGTTAAGTCCTTGTATGGTGGGACTGCTATGGCCCGTTATTCTGTGTGCTCAACACCTCTCCCAGGAATTGCCTCTCTGCTCCTCCCCCCATGGATGGCTCCCAGCTATCCTGTCTAATCTTCTTACTTGTGGTCAATCAAAGGATTGGCCCAGAATGGCCAAGGATGCTCTTTTCTGGGATTTGAAACATGGGACCAGAGTGGCTGGTAGGGAGATTTTAGTCAGTAGCTATAGGCAGCCATGTTTCCAGACTTATGGTAAGATAGTGTGAGACAGGATGAGATGAATAGGAACAAGATACCTAGAGAGCCATGGTGGACTTCCTGATGATCCAACCCACCACTTCTGGCATTCCTCAAAGTGATAAATCCCCTTCTTCACCAGACTGCTCTGGTTACAACAGTGCTTTACAACCAGGAGGTTCTGAGTAATGCAGTGACTGAAGGAGAGTTTTGGCTGAGCGGTGGTGGTGCACATCTTTAATCCCAGAACTCGGGAGACAGAGGCAGGCAGACTCTGGGTTTAAGGCCAGCCTGGTCTACAGAGCAAGTTCCAGGACAGCCGGGGCTACATGGAGAGACTCTGTCCTTAAAAAAAAAAAAAAAAAGGAAAGGTAATTGGTACGATAGTGACAGAATGACAGAATGGTGACACCTCAAGGAGTGAGCAAGTGCCTCTCTCACTGTACCTCAAAATTCTGCTCATGTAAACCTTTCAGGTAGGCACCTCATCTCCATCTGTCACAAAGATTGAATTATTAAAAGAATGCCAAGACAAGTTAGAGTGGTCACTTGTAAATTAAATAAGGTGTGTGTGTGTGTATGTGTGTATGTGTGTGTGTGTATGTGTGTGTGTATGTGTGTGTGTGTGTGTATGTGTGTATTGTGTGATGTGTGTGTGGTGTGTGTGTGTGTATGTGTGTGTGTATGTGTGTGTGTATGTGTGTGTGTGTATGTGTGTGTGTATGTGGTGTGTGTGTGTATGTGTGTGTGTGTATGTGTGTGTATGTGTGTATATGTGTGTGTGTGTATGTGTGTGTGTGTGTGTATGTGTGTGTGTGTATATGTGTGTGTGTGAGTGTGTGTGGTGTTGTGTGTGTGTGGTGTGTGTGTTGTGTGTGTGTGTGTATGTGTGTGTGTGTATGTGTGTGTGTGTATGTGTGTGTGTATGTTGTTGTGTGTGTGTTATGTGTGTGTGTGTGTGTATGTGTGTGTATGTGTGTGTGTGTGTGTGTGTGTGTGGACTGTCTTGTGTCAGAGATTACTTCTAACTTGACATGTTCCCAGATGACACTGAACTGCTCTCCCTGCTCTTCCTGCTTCCTGAGGGCTTGCACCTCGACCCCTGAAAAATAATCACTTATCAACGGCGTGGTCAATGACTCTGAAAACCTGAGCTCTCTGTCCTGAGATCAGATGTCCATTTGCCCTAGCACATAGCCACATCTGAACATAAAGTGAGGATCTGGAAGGAAAAAAAAACCAGTCCTTATAAAATTCTTTTGCCTCAGAGTCCCAAGTGCCACAATTACGTGAACCACCACACCTGGCTCTCCCCATCTGGCTTGCCTAGAAATGTTACAGTCATCCTAATACTCCAAATTTCTCTCATAAGGATGACACATGTTAAGAGATAACCATATTATATAAATGTAATATGTAATCTGTAGTCTGTTCGGCATCTTTCTTTTGAGACAGGGCCTTGTGTAGTCCAGGCTAGCTTCTAACTATATCATTGTAGAGAACAGCACAGTTTCTGATCTTTTTTTCCTTAACTTCCCAAGGGCTGGGGTTACAGGTGTGTACTGCCAACCTTGGTTTATGTAGTGCAGGGATCCGACCCAGGGTCTGTGCTCTCGACCAACCAAACTATATCCTTAGTTCTATTTTTCAAGGTGTGTAAAGGATGAGGAAGCGGGCAGAGTGGGAGCCTGTTAGATTTCTGCGGCAGCTTGGAACAGACCACAGCAGAGCAGACGGTTCCACCACGGGAAGGGCGTTTATTTAGGGCAGAGGGCAAAGGTGGGAGAGAAATGGGACAAGATGACAGAGAGAAGAGAGAGAGAACAAGAGGTAGAGGAGTAGAGGCGGCCATGACCACGTGAGAAGGGGAAGGAGAGGAGAGAGAGAAGCTACAGGCAAGAGATCAGAGGTAAGCAACGAGAGAGCAAGAGAGAGAGGAGGCAAGCAGCCCCTTTTACCTGTTGCCAGTAACTGTGGGGAGGAGCATACTGGCTGTTGCCAGGTTACCGTGGAGGTGGAGTTTAGACAGAATATAACAGAGCCAAGCTGTTGGCTGGTTTATAGATTAAATAAATTAGTGATTACTCTGAGCCACTAATAATGCATCCATGTGTACTAAGGAAGAAAATAAAAGCATTTCCTCTTGGAGCCATTTAACAAAACACAAGTCCAGATTAACCAAGAGCAGGCTTACACGACCTTGATACTGTATTATTAATTTGTGATGTACTGCAAAGTTCCAGTCCTTAAAATGTGAGGATATTTCAGAAGATTGTGGCACCACAGTAAGAAAAAGCAGGATTTGACTCTAGAAGAAAAAAAAGATTACTGGAGTTAATAAAATTCATATCCAGCCAACAGATCACACAAAATAAACACACATGAACTGGAGCATGGTGTACACCTGTAAATCCAGCACTCAAGAGGTGAGAGGTCAGAGTATTGGAAGGTCAAGGTCATCCAAGCTTTACAAACAAGTTGCAAGGCTGAAAGAGATGCTCGGTGGTTAAGAGTACTTGATGGTCCTTACAGACGTTCAGTTGATTCACAGAACCAACCGGGCGGTGGTGGCGCACGCCTTAATCCCAGCACTTGTGGAGGCAGAGGCAGGCGGATTTCTGAGTTTCGAGGCCAGCCTGGTCTACAGAGTGAGTTCAGGACAGCCAAGGCTATACAGAGAAACCCTGTCTCGAAAATAAATAAATAAATAAATAAATAAATAATAAATAAAGATTCACAGAACCCGCATGGGGGTTTTTAACTGTCTTATATAGCTACAGTCCCAGGTAATCTGATGGCCTCTTCTGGCCTCCACAGGCACTAGCCAGACATACATGTATAGACATACATGCAGATAGAATACTCACACACAAAGTATTTTTAAAAAATAATTAAATAATTAAAAATAAAAGTCAGAGACTGCCATCCTGGAAAAAGTGAGATTCTGTCTGAAAAAAAATTAGAAGAGTAATTGAGTCTATTTTGTGTCTATTTACTACTAGTAATGAACATACATTGAACATACAGGAAACTAGCAATAAACAATCTGAACAGAGATATAGTAGTTTTGTTTGTTTGTTGTTTGTTGTTTTTAAAGATAGGGTTTCACCAGTAACTCAACCTGACCTGGAACTTGCTATGAAAACCAGGTTGGCTTGATCTCAAAGAGATCTACTGACTCTGCCTCCTGAGTGCTGAGATTCAAGGGATATGCCACTATCTGGCTGAATAGAGAAGCTAAAAAACTAATTTATAATTGCATTAACAGATCCACTCGCAGAGGCAAGTAGATCGATGTGTGAGGCCAGTCTGGTCTACACTGTAAGTTGGAAATCCATATAAATTGAAAAGCTTCTTACCTTTGTGGATTGGAATACTTACCATTGTTAATTTTGTTGTTTTGAGACAGGGTCTAACACAGCACAGTTTGGCCTCAAATACACTGTGCTTACAAAAATGACTCCTGCTTCCCGGCCTCCACTCCCCAAGTGCTAGGGTTTCAGCGCGCATCACTGCACCCTGCTCTTGCTTTGTTTAAATGACAATCCTGCCAAGCAGTTTACCAAGTCACTATGATCCATATCAAAATTCTCATGCCCAGGCCAGTGAGATAGCCTAGTGGGTGAAGGTACTCACAGCCTGATGGCCCAAGTGACCCAGGAACCACAAGGTGAAGGGAAAGAACCAACTCTCACAGAGACTGAACCAATGAGCACACAGGGTCTGGCCCTAGGCCCCTTACACATTTGGAGCAGATGTGCAGCTGGGTTTCCATGTGGAGACATGCTCTAACAACTGGAGCAGAGGCTGTCTCTGACTCTCTTGCCTGCTGCTGAGGAAGGGATGAAGAGTGGGACATCAGGATGTAAAGTGAATAAAAAATAAATTAATGAAAAACATTTTTTAAGTTAAAAAAGTTGTTCTCCCACTTATACACATACAAACACACATAGTCAACATGCATGCATGTGCACACACACACAAATTCAACAACAGTAACTAAAATTTTATTGCTAAACATTTTTTACTTTTTCATAAATGGGAAAACTGGTTCTCAGACTGACATGGCACAGGCTCCCAAATTGCCAAATAATGGAAAAGAATAAAGCTAGACCACTCATAGGTCTCAGTCTTCTGAAAACATGTCACACAGTCACAACAAAAACATACAGACACATCAGTGGAGCCCTAAGTCCAAAGACAAACCCTTAACACCATTGCTCGATTCATCTGTCTGCTTTGACTTTGTTAGGGTCTTGCTACGAATCCCTGGCTTTCTTAGTACTTACCACATAGCCCAGGTTGGCCTTGAACTCTCAGCAATCCTCCTGCTTCAACCTCCAGAATTACAGCCACTGTACCAGGGAGATTGATTGATTTTTGACAAGATTACCAAGATGATTCCATAGGGAAAATAATAGCATATTACAGTATATTTGTTCTGGTTTCTGGGACAATTGGATATTCATATGTAGAAAAATAAGTTGTGCCAGGTAGTGGTAGCACACACCTTTAATCCCAGCACTTGGGAGGCAGAGGCAGGCAGATTTCTGAGTTCGAGGCCAGCCTGGTCTACAGAGTGAGTTCCAGAGTCCAGGACAGCCAGGGCTACACAGAGAAACCCTGTCTCGACCCCCCCCCACACCACACAAAAAAAAAGTTGGATCTCTACCTCACATGATAGAAAAAGTCTTGTTGGGTCAGACACAAATATATGAACTAAACTGATAAAAACTCTTAGGAGTGGCCATCAATACTATGGTTCTGCAGGTAAAGGGACCTGCTGCCAAGCTAGACAACTTGAGTTCAATCCCTGGGACCCACATGGCAGAAGCAGAGAGTGAGAGTCCTGTATTGTCCCCTGACCTACACATACAGTTCAATGTATGGGGAACCCCCTAAGCAAGGTAACAACTTAGCACACAAGCTGTCACATGTCTATCCCATGAGTTGTTCTAGGGGCCTCTGGTCGCTTTTTTCTCTGTAGCTTCCAGTCCTTGTAGAGAATTATATCTCTCCCATTTGGGACAGCACCTCCTACTCCCAGACTATGTAATGAACTAACTCAATAATGGTCCCCAAAAAACATGAAGGACCTTATCACCAGAACCTGTAGCTCAATGGTACAGGGACTTTGCAAGGACAGTGAGGTTAAGGGTCTCAAGATGTGAAGATTACCCTGGAGTATCTGGGTGGACCAGTTCCAAGCCATCCAGGACTACAGGGTAAGACCCTGTCTCAAACAAACAAACACAAAGTTATTGTCTTAGGTTTTGATTGCTATGAAGAGACAACCATGACCAAAGCAACCCTTATAAAAAGCAAATATTTAATTGGGTCTGGGTTACCATTTCAGAGGTTTAGTCTATTATCATCATGGTGGGAAGCTTGGCAGCATGCAGGCAGACATGGTGCTGGAGAAGGAGCTGGGAGTTCTCCATCTTGACCAAAGGCAGCCAGAAGGAGACTCAAATTCCATACTGGGCAGAGCTTAAGCATAGGAGACCTCAAAGTCCAACCCCACAGGGACATACTTCCTCCAACAAGGCCACACCTCCTAATAGTGCCATTCCTGTGGGTCAAGCATTCAAACACATGAGTTTATGGGGCCATGCCTGTTCAACGCCCCACAGTTACATATATTTATTATGGTGTGTGTGTGTGTATGTGTGTGTACACGTGTGGGCCCATGTGTGTTGCAGTTATTGTGTGGAGGTCTAGGGACATCCTGTGGGAATCAATTCTCTCCTTCCACTACATGTGTCCTATGGATTAAAATTTAAGTCACTAGACTTGTGCACCAAAAATCTTTAGCCCCTGAGCCATCTAATCATTGTGTGAATGGCCTTGGTTCTCTCCTTCCACCTTTACATGGGTTCCTAGGATCCCTTTACCCCATTGAGCTATTTTTGGTGGTCCCTAAGAGTGGGTTCTTAATCCCTACAACTAGTGCACAGCTATCCCCATTTGGAAATGAGGATTCATCCCAATACCAAGGATGAGTCAAACAACCTGTCCAGGTTAAAGCAGTGCTCACAGGTGGAAAAGGATCCAGTGGGCCATTAGGACACTAAAATGTAGTTCCTTATGACTAGGCTCCTCTGAGTGAGTATACTGACAGGAACAATAATATTGCTGAAATGGATCACAACCCAGAAAAAGTGCTAGCCTGGATAGATTTTAGCCTACAGCTACTGTGTAAGCTTTAGATGTAGACAGACCTCTCAGTTCTAACCTGGGGCAGCTCCAGAAACCTAGGAACATGGACAGCTATTGCATTCTGATCCAGTTTCCTCTACTGTAAAAATGAACAGAGCATAGCTGGATGTAGTGTACAGTGTACCGTAGTCCCAGCAGACTAAGCAGGAGAATGTCTGGATCAAGGCCAGTAGGGCCTACATACTGAGACTTCTCAACCTACCCCAGCCATGCCAAAAAGGGAAATCCATGCATCCTGGTGGCTGCTGCAATTACATAGGCCAGAAATGTGAGATTATGATTGGTTCAGGGCCTTACCTAAAGAAAAGGCTTAATGTCTGCTCTGGTCAGAGGCTGCTGAACACACAAGGTGCACAGACAGGCAGAGTTCCTGTGGAGTGTGGCAACTGCGCCGTTCTCTGGAGAGAGGTTTGCTTCATCAGCATGCTCAGTAAGAATGCTCTTAAAATAACACAGGCCATTCAGATCTGAAAACAGCAAAGCGCAGGCTGTGAAGAAAGCGGGGGAGATGCTGGGTGTGGTGGTGAACACCTACAATCCCAGGATTTAGGAGGCGGAGGTGGGAGGTCAGGAGTTCAGGGTCATCCTCAACCATAGCAAGATCAGGAAGAGAGACCAAGGATCTGGAGGTTAGTTTTTAGAAAGACAAGCATGGTGCCCTGGCTAGCTTTTTATGTCAACTTGACATGGGCTAGAAGTGGGAACGTCAGTTGAGAAGATGCTTCCACAATGATCGGGGCTAGTGATAGGGAAGCCTGGAAAGCATTTTCTTAATTAGTGATTGATCTGGGCACGTTCAGCCCACTGTGGGTGTGGTCACTGCTGGATTGGTGGTCACACACACACACACACACACACACCCCATGTCTTCTGCGTCAGCTTCTACCTCTAGGTTCCTGCCCTGTTTGATTTGCTGTTCTGACTTCCTTTGATGATGCACAGTGATGTGGAAGCATAAACCAAATAAGCCTTTCTTTCATAACTTGTTTTTGGTTGTAGTATTTCATCACAGCAATAGAAATGCTAAGACAGATGGGCTGAGGGCTGCATGCTCTCAGTACATGCATAGCAAGCATGCTGCCCTTATTGGATCCCCAGCACTGCAATAAACTGAAGGCTAGGAACACGAATGGGGTTTTCTGGTTCAGGGCAAGTGCTGTCAGGGGCTGCATCTTGGGATGTGCCCTAGCTCAGACACTGCGGAGATTATGGACAGTTCCAGTGGATGCAGCTATGAGGTCTTCCCCTATCTGCCCACCCTAGGCATGGATGGCTCCACTAAGCATCCTGAAGGGAGTTTCTCATTTGTTTTACTACCTTCTTCCATAAGGCCAAAAGCTTCCTTTGTTCTGCTTGCACATTGAAAGAAAACACCATCTTCTGATGGGGACAAGCTGTACAGAGCCTCTCCCAGCATTGCAACAGTCCCTGCTTCTTTCTAGAGGTGAGCTTTTGAGCTGAGTCAGTTTGGCTCCCTTCCAGCCAAGACCAGAAGTGGTGGCTGCAATGCAGGGGCCATTAAAGGAACTATTTTTAGCCTGTTTTAATCTTATTCAGCACAGGCAGTGAAATACAGGCCTGAAAGTAGCCAGACCAAGAAGATGCCAGCAGGGACAAAGTCCCAGGCAACTAGGTCAGGAGAAAGATAAGATTTTACTGTGTGCATGGGGAAAAAAAAAGTAGCCAGATGCTCAGGCTGCATAAGACAGCAGAGAAGGAGCTGCTTAGAAAACCTGGCTCTCCTGTGCTCTGTGTCACTAAGAAAAATGAGGGATGAGAAGGGACAAAAAGTTCAATGACTTCAAAGAAGGGCTAGGGTAAAGTGCATTTGGGGAGATTGTTAAAAATACTTCCTTGGCCCATCTTAGGTTCGGCTGAGTTGGAAGATTTGGTGTAGGGCTTGGGAAAGTGCTTTTGGGATCCGCTTACGGTAGATAACTCCTGTGTAGTTTGAGGGCCTCTGGATGAGGAGAGCCTGCCTCTGTGAGTCAGAGGAATGGGGCAGTGTGGGGTGAGATATGGACATCTGAGGCTCCCCTAAAGTAGCATTCTCCTCCTCCTGGACCATACTTGGCCAGGTATTGGCATCTCCCAGCTTGTCTTAACATTTATTTTTAAGTTAGGCATGTGTTAGTGGTGGTATATGCACGAATGCAGGGGCTATGGAGGGGCCAGATGCATTGGATCCCTGAAGCTGAGTTACAGGTGTTGTCAGCTACCCGACATGGATGCTGGGAAACAATTTGGGGGCCTCTGTAAGAGGCAAACAAGCCCTTAACCACTGAGCCATCTCATCTTTGCAGCCCCATCTTCCCCCAAATCCTCATCTTTAGGATACTCAGCTGAAAGGACAGAAAAGCAGTTTCTATATATGAGAGGCCCATGCTGTCATGGATCCTCTACTTAGTCTGTGAAGAGACACCATGGTTGAAACAACTCTTGAAAACAGTTAATTGGGGTTGGCTTACAGTTTCAGAGGTTTAGCTTATTATCATCATGCTGGGAAGCATGGCATGCAGGCAGACATGGTGCTGGAGAAGGAGCCGAGAGTTCCACATCTTGATTCGCAGACAGCAGGACACTGTCACACTAGGCCCAGTGTGAGCATCTATGAGACCTCAAAGTTTGCCTCCCCAGTGACATATTTCCTCCAACAAGGCCACACCTCTTAATAGTACCACTCCTGTGTTGGCATTCAAACACAGGAGTCTATGGGAAACACAGTCCTATTCAAACCACCATAGTAGATGTGTTTGCAAAGTGCTCTTGCACTGTTCCACAGGGGGAAAAGCTTGAAAAATCTTGACTGGAACTATAACAAAAGGTACAATTACTTTGTCTTTGAGTTAGCAAACTAGTCTATACTTCCAACAATAGTTGTTATTTATTGCTAAGATAATGTGTTAGGTCTAGCTCCCCTCAAACTTCCTAAGCAGCAGAAAGTGACCTCGAATTTGTGATCCTCCTGACTCTACCTCATGCTGGGATTATAGGCACACACCATTAAGGCTGCTTTCTGGGCAAACAATCTAGCAACAAAGATATATCCCTGGCCTGCAGACACAGACTAATTCTTACTTTTCTGGTTATTGAAACATAGCCTGTTCATAGAGAGAAACAAGTCTCTCTACATAACTCTGGCTGTCCTAGAACTCACTTTGTAGACCAGCTGGCCTTGAACTCAAGAGATCCACCTGCCTTTGCCTCCCGAGTGCTGGAATTAAAGGCGTGCTCCAAAGTGCCCCTCAATAATTCTGAAATATTTTCTACTTTGTATCTTGGCTCTCTCTTCTTTTTTGCTGAGGAGTAACACCGTTTGCATGTGCTCCATTTCACTTCCTAAGCTGAATTGTGAATTGAATATTGGTTGGGGAAGAGAGCAGAGTTTTTGGGACAAGTGTCCAAGGATCCCCAGGACAGGGAGGGCTCTTCCTTTTGTGTGCTGAGGACTGCACCCCTAGGCCTTTGATATTCAAGCCAAGTAGTCTACATTGAGCTTCACTCCTGGAACCCAGAGAAGATAGTTTTGCAAACATTTTCCCAACATTTTATCTTTTTGGGGATAAGCTCTGGCTGTGAAGCTCTGGCTGGCCTGGAACTCAGAGATCTGCCTGTTCCCACCTCTGAAGTCCTAGAAGTAAAGACACTTACCAAATCACTGTCCCAAAGACCCTCAAGTGTTACGGTCTCACGCTCCTATCCAAAAGTGCTAATTAAGCCTAATGTGCTTAGGTTCTGAGCACCGATATGCTTGTACATGTCTCCAGCCTCAGTCTCTTGCTATGACAAGGGCATCATCACTGACCACTGTTGTGCATGACTCCTCAGTACCTGTCTCATTAACCATGAAAACGTCAAGTATTTAGAATTATCCTCTATGGTGTCTATCTGTTCTCTATTTAATGTTGTTGCAATGTTGGGCATTTAAAACATCAAGCTGCCAAGACTTAAGCCATAAGGGACAAAGACAGGTCTAGTACAAAGAATGAAGGCTGAGAAAGGAATATTTGGATCTACTGACATGGGCTTTTCTGACAACTTCCTAATCAGTAGAGCTCTAGGGTGAGAAGTACCAGGATGCTCTGTGCTACAAAACCACACAAGGCCGGTGTGGATGAACAGGCTACACCTACATTTCTCAGCCACCCTTAAAAACCGCATCCAGAAAGTCTTCATGCTGCCATGGTCCCACCTGCTCTTCTAGACTGCCCAAGGAGCTACAAACAGAGGCCATTTGGTCAGATGACATTTTAATTAGCTGGTGTCTTTGGAAAATATCAAGAACCACATGTGGCCAAAGCAAAAAGCAGATACCCAGGAGCCAGGGCAGGGCTTTAGGGGATGACAAGTAGAGGGAGAAGTCAGCGGTGGCTGAAGAATCCCTGAGGATGGTTATATTTAAACGGCTTCATCCTACTCGGACCCCTAGAAACGAGAGGGAGAGCAGTTAATAGCATGCCTTCTGGCTGATAAAATAAATTACAGTTCACTCACAAGAGAATGCCATGTAGCTGTCATTGGTGGAGTCAGAGCTGCATAGGACATGGTGAGAAACCAGACCACACTGGTGAAGGAGTGACACCATCTTTGTAAAAGTGTCTCTATGTGCTTACAAACTGTGAACCTGGAGGATCCCTTAATCAGACACTTTGGGGACAGTGCCCAATGCCCAAACATGTTTTGGATCACTGCTTATAGCTTTATCAACAAACACTTAATTTCTACATTTGCAAAGGAAGCAAGATTGTACACAACAGTTCATGGCCAGGAAGCAACAGAACACAACCAGAGAGCTGACACCAAAGCCTGTTTGTTTCAGGAAGGCCAAGTCATGGCCAGGCAGGCCAAGATCTGTGAAGATTTTAGCCGTAATTCTGGGTCCTCAAGCAAAGACCTCACAGAGGGACATGCCCCACACAGCTCCATAAGACAAACATCTACAAAAGGGTTCCGTCTTTGCCCTTCTCTGTCTGTCTATGACTGACACCCAACAAGGAGGAACAGGTGACACTCTGGACTTGGGCTAAGAGAGTATGTGTACAGGACAGTTTTTTTCTCAACTTGACACAAATCAGAGTGAAATGGGAAGAAGCCACGGAGAGCAAGCTGGTGAGCAGCACTGCTCCATGGCCTCTGCTTCAGCTGCTGCCCTGCCTTCTCTTCATGAAGGACTCTAACTGTAAACTGGGGTTAACCCTTTCATTCCCAAGCTGATTTTGGTCATAGTGTTTTTATCACAATAAAAAAGGAACTAAGATATATGTGAGTGGGCAGCAGAGCGTAGAAAAGGTAAGGAAAGTTTTAATCTTTTCCAGTGGCTGAAGGGTATTAAACCTTCTTTTCCAGCCTGTAGTGTGCTGACGATTTTCCATCTCAGTTTAATTTCTCCATTAACAATGAAGTGTGTGCCCCTTGGAAGGTGGGACAGAGACCCCTTATCTCACAGGTGAGCAGAGACCCCTTATCTCACAGGTGGGACAGAGACTCCTTATCTCACAGGTGACACAGAGACCTCTTATCTCACAGACGGAGTCTCCTATGGCAGAGGGGCACACCTGGGTCGAGGGGCCAAGTCCTAGTCCAAGCCACAGCTAAAATCTACCAGCTCACAGTGGCACCCTGCACTCAGCCTCTTGATGATCTGAGCCCCAACAGTCAGCTGGACTCCAGGCCAAGAACCTTGCAACCCACACATCAGTTATGATGCTAAGTCCTGCCACAGCAAGGATCCAGCTCAACACTTGAGGAAATGAGTCTTCCAGGAACCATGCGAGAGAAAACAAGCACAGGCTGTGTGGGGCTCCCATCCTGCAAATGTGCTGGAGTGGGAGGCGAGGTGGGAAGAGCTGAGACTTCACACAGACCACTGCAGACAGCAAGACTCAGGCTGGCACTGGGCTATCAGCAATGCTTCCTGTAGCCACTTGGGGCATTTCTGGTTATTATTAAACAATGCCATGAACCAGGGCAGCAGAGGTGCCAGACAAGAGGGACAGTGCTGAGACACCTTCCTATACGTTACAACTGGCTTCACAAGAAAAAGACTGAGAGCAAGGTGAGGAACTTTTTTGGTTTTGTTTATTCTGTAGTCAAGGCTAGCCTTGAACTCATGGCGATCTTCCTGCCTCCAGTTTCCAAGTGCTAAGATTATAGGCATCAGTTGTGACACCAGGCCTGATAGACTATAAAGATAATCCAAACACAGTTCTTCTTTACCCCCTTGTCTAAAACAGAAGGGAGACTAAGAAGTAATCTCTAGGGTTTTGAAAAACAAAACAAAACAAACACATTAGTGCTGAACAGGAAAGAAACTCTAATACCCATACAAATGGAAAACTAGTCTGAGGTACTGCAAGTCCACACACCATAAATAGCAGGTTGCCAAGAGCATACTCCAAGCCTCAAACATGGAGCAGGAATCATCTGGAACTTTACACAAATTATCTGAGTCTGTCTGAGCTCTATAGAAGATCTCACTCCCCCCACTTCAGCCCTAGGATCAGGACTTAGTGCTGGCTGGAATGGACTGCTCGTCCTTAGCATGCCCACCTGCCTGTCTTCTACAAGAGCTGGTGTTTGGTTTTTTTCCCCCTATGCTGCCTGATTGTCCACTGTCTTGAGTCTCACCAAGGGACTTAGATGCCATCGAACTCACCAGGGACAGTGGGGATGCACTACCTTAAGTGTTCGCTTGGATACCAAAAGTAAACAGGCCCTGCTGTTTCCCACAAAAAAAATCCAAGTTAAGCCAAAGCTCTGTAGCATGGCTCAGTGCAATTTCCTTGGTGGCTTGCTCCAGTGGGTGACCGAGAAGAACAGGTGAGCCAGGCTGCAGATGCAGGGAAGTCTCAGGAAGGAGAAAACAAGTTCTTCCTGGAAATCTGGCAGCAGAATTTTCTGCCACAAAGACAGATGGCCTCTGTGCCAGGCCCTGTCCAATTAGACCTAGCCTTCTAGAGGGCTGCCATCTCTGTTCACGTCCTCAGGAGAAGTCACAAGAACCCAGCCCTCTACTCACCTAAAAAGCCGCAGGCACATCTTCTCTTGGGGAAATTCCTTGGGGCCCTCTACACTGTCATCATGGCTCTCAGTCTCTAGGTAGACTCCAGCAGCACACACAGCCTCTGCAACTGGTTGGTCAAGAGCGGGTGACTGGGCCGAGGACCACACAGCTCCTTATAGCACACGTTGACTTCACTCTCCATAGCCTGTGTAGGAGGGAAGCCAGCACCTCAGCATTTGCTTCCTCAGTATGTCTGAGCACGCTGACCATGCTTTTACCTGGTGGCCCCACAAGAGCTACAGCTGGTGTCTGCACAGGAGCTGTACACACAGAGCTGTGCCACAGCCTCGTCCACAGACCCCGTTTCCTTAAGACAATGGGATCCTCCTCATTATCACCCACTTCCCATGCCAAATATCCCCACGGTACTTGGAATACCGAAAGTAACACAGGCATGGAGAGGAAGACATGCTCTGTGGCCACAGGCTACAAGGTCCCATCAAGAAGCATAGCCTTGAGCAGCAGCTATAGCACCCTCACTGAATCTGAGTTTTCCATAATGCTTCTGAGTTTATTTACCATCTCACAGAATCCCACAGTGACAAGATTTTAAGAAAACCTTTTGGTTTTTTTGGAGACAGGGTCTCACTGTGTAGCCTTGGCTGCCTTGAAATCACAGAGATCTGTCTGTTCTGCCTACCCAGTGCTGCAATTAAAAGTGTGTGCCACCACACCTTGCTGTAGGAGTGCATGAAGTCTCGAGTGGATGTGTGTTGACATGAACAGGCCTCTCTAGGACCCTAGCCTCAGACTCACACGAGTATGGCAAAGCCTCCTGCTGCCTGACAGCTAGGAGAAATGCCAAAGCCTTTTCCTCTGATCTGTGTGTAGATGTTGATGGAGTGTACAGAAAGTGTCCACCAGAGCTTTCTCTTTCTGGATATTTACAGCCTGGAGATGGCTCCCTACAGCCCGCTCCTGGTGAGGCTGGCTAAGCCTCTCTCCATGATCCACTTCTGTACCATAACCCTGCTTCCCTAGTCAACCTTATGTAATAAAGCAAGCTGGGTGTGGGGTGGGCTGAAGGTTCTCCAGCCGAGTTGGACTACAGATTCCAGCTGTCTGTGTCTGTGTGTCTGTCTGTCCCTCATTTCCTCACCGCCCCCAGTCAGGTGCTGGAGTGGTGCACAGATGCTCTCTAGTTAACAGTGCTACATAGGAAAAGCTGTGGGCCTCAGGGAACTTAATCAGTGAGCACGGTCTGTAAATCCTGGTAAGCCCCCGGCCTGAGACTGACACACTGCCCGTGGTCTCAGCAGCTGCAGGCTGGCCACTGCTCACCTCTCTGGCTCTCCCTGTTCTCCTGCCACCCACGTGGGCCTTACCCGAATATTGTCATCGTTGCTGTTGGTTTTCTCCCCTTTCCAGTTTAGACAGAGTCGGAAAACAGGTGGGATGGAGAGTAGCCAGGGTTCAGTACCACAGCAGCCTGAAGTTTAGCTGAGAAGACGGGAGAGGTAGAAAAATCAGTGATCACCCAGCCTTCCATGGTGGTCTCCACCCATGCCCAGAGCCAACACAAACGCCTGCTCTACTGAAGTGCCGCTGTGCATGCTGGTACTGCCTGTTTTAGAACGTAAGCTGAGCTGCCAGGTCCTCAGTGGAAGGTACAGCGACTCTGGGTCCTCTAAGATTGTGTTCTACTTGCTGGTGTTTGTCAATGGATTAAACCTGCTACCTCGAGAAATGTCATAATTAAAAAAATAAATTGTGTGCATGTGTGTATATGCCTGTGCTTGTTTGTTTGCCTCCATGTATCTTGGCACCAACATGTATGCAGCACCTTTGGGAGCCAGAAGAGGGCACTAGGTCCCTGGGACTGAAGTCACGGATAGTTGTGAGCTGCCACTGGATGCTGGAGATGGACCTCAGCCTCAGGCCCTCAGGCCCTCAGGGTGAGCAGCCAGTGCTCCTGACCACTGTGCCATCTCTCAAGCCTCTTTCTTTTTTCAAAAAGAAAAAATGTTGTTGTTCCTGTTGAGAGAGTCTCACATAGCCTAAGCTAGCCCCAAATTCAATATATAATCAAGGACGACATTGAACTCCTGATCCTCATGCTCTGACTAGTGGCAAATGTTCCCAGCTTCTCATATCACATCTGTCAGAGGGAGGCTCTGACAGAAACTTCTCTACCACTAAGTAGCTGCAAAAGTACAAGACTGAGTTCAACAGAACTGCCTGACATCAAATCTGCATTCATAATCGGTGAATGAACTAGCTCCATATATTAAGTTTCCCTCTGGTGACAGCCTATGGCCCTTCTTCCCTAGGAGTGCTGGGATTAGAGACGCACTCCGCTCCATTCCACATGCTGACGTGGCTTCTGGGAATCGAGTTCAGGTCATCAGGCTTGTGAAGCAAGCATTTGAACCCACTGAGCCCTCTCCCTGGCTCCCAGATGTCTGTGGGTTGGTTCCTCTTGCTGCTGCCAGGTTGAACCTGTAGAAGTGGGCTCTAGTAAGTGGTAGTTGGGTTTTGGATGAGGGGGAACTGCCTTCTGAAAGGATTAAGGGACTTCTCTCAAGACTCTGCTTAGTGTCCAGACACTGTTATAGAACAGTCTTAGCTCCTAACTCCCTCTGGCTTCCTTTTCACCTGTGCCTTCTTCTCCACATCTCTGCATGATCACCTGCCACGGGGCTCCTCACCAGACCATCACAGGTCACCTGGGACTTTCAAATACTGACGCTGAACTAGGCATAGTGGCTCATGTGTGCAATCCCAGTGCTCTGGAGGCTGAGAAAAAAAAGATTGGGAGTTCAACACCAGACCGGACTACATAATGGATTTCTAACCACCCTGAGCTCATCTCAAGGACAAAAATAAAACTGGCAATGCATGCCTTCCATCCTAGAGGTAGATGGATCTCTGTGAATTCTAGACAGCCTGGAGAGTTCCAGACCGGCTAGAGCTATATAAAACTCTGTCTCAACAATACAAAACAAAACCAACAGGCCAGTAGGATAGCTCAGTAGGTAAAGGTGCCTGCGCCTACACCTTGTGACCTGAGTTTGATCCCTGGAACCTATAAGTTAGAAGGAAAAAAGTGAGTCCCTCAAGTTGTCCTCTGAGCGTGCACATATGTATGTCTCACACCTAAGTGCACACACATACATTAAATTTAATAAAAATGTAACAAGCAAACCCACAAACTTACGAGCTAAGTAAGCTTTATATAGCTTTCAGCTTTGGGAAATTAATTTTGTTTTATTTATCTTTTGTGGTACTGGGGAATAAATCTAAGGTCTCAGGTATACTAGGTAAGTGCTCTACCTCTGAACTATATTCCCAGCTCATAAATTCTATTAATCACTTAACCTATTGACAAATGAAGGACAACTGATACCTTCCTCAGACCAGTGTTACTAGCTGTGAGGCAGGGGTAGGATAACAGCCTAACACCTGAGGTCAGTGCCCCTGTGGAAGGCCCTGGCAGGATCAGATGTCAGAAGAGGAAGGAACCACAGGGTTCCACGACTCCATAGGGACTGTTATCCAATCTTTACAATCAGAGAAACAGCCCTGCCCTTCTGAAGAAGTAAAACAGAAAGCAAAACCTTGCCTTGCCTTGGCTAGACTTTCTTCAGCTGGTGAGTGGGATAAGCCCACCACCCAGTGACGTTGTGAGGATTTAATGACATGAAACTGTGGCTGTGCTATAGAACAAGTCCTCACTGAAAGAGGTGGTCCCCTAGTCACTAGTGTGAGTAAATCCCCATGGAGGATTCTAGGACCTTTTTGCTTCTCTTAGGCAACTTCCAGGCATGTGTGACACTTCAGAGGCTCCTTGAGTAGCACCCCGGGATCAGCAGAGCAATCACCTACCGGTTCCCCTTTCAATAAGCGCCAGGTAGTAGAGATTGGTGTCCCCAGCCAGTCCTGCCTCTACAATGTCCTTAGTGAAGTGCAGCTCCTAGAAGAGGAACCAAGTGTGAGCTGCTGCTCCTTTAAAGCCTCTGCACTGATGGCAGGGGTTGGGGACAGGAATTGAGAGGTGACATGGTCACAGGACTATAGTTCTACCTACCATGTAATCTTCATGGGCAATTATCACCCACTTTACCAGGCGAGAAACAACCTTGGCAGGGAAGAGGTACTGGCAATCGCTGGTGACTGGCACAATGCCATGTTCTAAAAGAGAGCAAGCAGGAGGCATTACAGGTGGAAATCAGGTGCCACAGTTGGGGGAGTAGCATCTGCCTGTGGCTTACTGGAGGGCTGAGATGGCCTTGCCATTTGTCCAGTACATCTGATGCTCAAGAAGCACCTGCTCCTCACATGCCAGGAGGCATTTCAACTACATCCACTTCATGCAGGGCTATGTGCCTGAGGTCAGGCCCAGCACCTGCATGCATGGGTGCTTTATCCTTAATGCAGACAACGTGTTGCAAAACAGAACCCTAAAGCTATAACTATTGTCGTGCCTCTGCGGCACAAACTACTAATTAGATCAAATAGCCGAGAGGGCTGTTTTCTTAGCTGACCTTGACAGAAAAACCAACTGCAGTGTTCTGTGCCAGTTCCCTGCTGGTGTTCCAACAAACAAATATGCCAACACAGGTACACTATCTAATGACAATCATCCAACCTTGACAATGCTGGCAATGCTGAGTGGAAGCAAGGCTGAAGGGTGTGTGAGCCTCACTAGAGATCAGTCCACATGGAACCAACGAACTGGCCTGGAGCCAGGAAGAGGCTCTCGAGCCCAGATAGGTCTTGGAAAACCAATGCCTAGCTTGACAGTGATTCTTTTGATTTACTTATTTTATTTTATTTTTGGATTTTTGAGACAAGGTTTCTCTGTGTAGCCCTAGATATACTGGAAGTTTCTGTAGACCAGGCTAGCCTCAAAATCACAGAGGTCTGCCTCCTCTGCCTCCCGAGTGCTGGGACTAAAGCATATGCCACCAACACCCAACAGACAGTGATTCTTTTTTTTTTTTTTTTTTTTTTTTACAGTGATTCTTTAGTACCAAAAAAAGATCCAACTCCCTCCAAAACCTTACCCATACCCTACAAGTGTCTGGTAAATACCCATCAAGTTTTAACTGAATGAGCTTAAAGAAGCCATGTGGCCACTCCCTAGGTCAGTGGTCCATCATAACCCTGGAAGCTTAGGAGAAAACCCAGGGGCTCAGCTGTACTTGGAAGCATTTGCTCAGCAGGTCTTAGAGATAGGAAATAGGGTGACCCCGCATAACTACAGTGAGCTGAATGTGAGCTCAGTGAATACAGGGCCCATTGTTCCGCCTCTCAGGCTATATGGGGTACTAGCATGAACTAGACTCTCACTAAATACCTGCCAAGTGCATATGGATCTGTGACGAATGCACCTAGGATCTGCTGCCTTGAAGAACCTGTGAACTTGGGCCAATGGCTTTGGTGTCCTCTGGGAGGGCTGACATGAGTCTATAGGGAGCTCAGACCTCTGACTGAATGGCCTGCAGCTCTCCCCACCTCGCCCTACCAGTAATGCCCAGTGAGGCCAGGAATACAGGTCTCTTTGATCTGTAATGAGGATTTACAAGTTCTGAGGAAAAGGATGTGGTTTCTGTTCGGATGTTGCCGGAATGGCTGTCAGGCCCTACTCCCTGCCCCAGCTTACCCAGAGATGCGAACTGTTTGTGGAGAGCCAGGCGGGACTGCACCCTGGTCTTCAGCAGTTTCATGGTGGTCTCCATGTGGCTGGCGCTCTGTGAGTGGTCAGCCGTCACTGTGTGCTAGTAGTGGATGACAATGAAGGCTATGTGTGAGAGCGCCCCTTTCCTGCCTCCAGGGACTGCCATCTCCCCTGGGGCCAGACCGCACGGCCATGTCCTAAGGCAGGTGCTGTTTGGGAACGGCAGAATTTAGCCACCATAGCAGGTAAAATGCTAAGCCTGGCAAAAACACAAGATACCAGGGTTCCCATGAATCTGTAGCCAGCTTCTGAGAAAAGGCAGGCTTCTAAGGTGTCTGCCCAGGATTTGTAGCATCCTTGTAAAGAAGTCCAAGGGCAGCAAAAGCTGTAGCTGTGCCATATCTGGGGCAAAACTAAGATATCTTTGGTTTAGATGGCTACAAAGCTCCCAGGGAAGGCCAAGTCATTTCAGCACTTGAAGACTAGGTAGGGTATTTTAGTGCCCTGAGGCACTGAATGGAGGTCAGATCACAGCTTCAAAATTAGATATTCTGCTAGATGAAAACACTATGAAGCTATCAGAGGCCTTTCTATACTGTGTCCAAGAAGAGGAAAGGTCCAGCCCCTCAGCTGAGGCGGCAGGTCAGAGTACACACCTGGGGCTGCTCTTTGGGGAAGTGGAGACCACCCAGCTTCTGCACCCACAAGTAGGGGTGACCTAACTCAAGTACATAGTCTCTCAAAGTCAGGATGCTGGAAAAAAGACAAGACAGAATAAATAATTTTATGAGTTGGGAATGCCGCTGAGGAGCAGCGACCTCACACAAGGCCTGTCGCTCATCCTGCATACGGCGTGGCTCCAGGGTACAGTCCTCCCTGCGTCCCAGTCCCAAGCTGAATCTCCCTAACTGCATATGATCGCTCCCTGGAATTTATATCCAATGTTTACTTCTTTTTGCCTTGGAAACTTTTCGTTATAAGACAGATCTCAAAACGGCAGTATACTGACCTCTTCACTGCGCTACCCACTTGCAAAATGGCTTTTAAACCTCAAACACTCAAGAGAACTCAAATGCAGACATTTTATTGTTTTTGTTTGTTTGTACTTTTATCTGAACTTATGCTGAATTTATTCCCTTGCCATAAGTTTTTGTTTCTTCGGAGATATCTTTTTCTTCTGTGCAGCATCCTCTTCTGGCTTTGGAACCCTTTGTTCTTCGAGGACCATCAAAGCGTTGGGGGAGTTGTGTACAGGTTAATCTGGCCATGGGCTCTGTAAGGTTGTCTGCATGTCTTATGCACTTTGTTCAATGACAGAGAATCTACATCCAAACTCATATATTCAGCACTACTCTGCATTTTTAAGCATGTGGAGCAAAAATTCAACACTCTTTTTTGGCCACTGACCCTGTGTCCCTCGCCCACAGCTTGGCCTCGACACACCTACTGACTCCATGTTATACGGCCCAATGGCACCCACAGTTTATTTAAAGTAACATCGTTCAGTCATTTTCCAGATATGTATACCCTTGATGGTCTGGGCACTTCCACAGGTCTTTGTAAAGGGAAAAGGAAGATTTAAATGTCTTGATTTGCATGATTTTGTAGGGTTTCTGGGTCAAGAGATTAGTAACCCATCTTCACAAGTCACCTCAGGCCACTTCCACACATTTTATTATTGATACTGTTTTTTGTTTTGTTTTGTGGTACTAGGTAGGGATCTACCCCACGATAGTACCACAGAGCCACAAGCCTAACACTAGTTTCCCTACACTTCCCAAGCTTTCATCTTTTCATGACATCCCTTTGCCTTCTACGTAAGAACAAGAAGATGTCTCCTCCAGCCCCAAGGTCCTCTGGGTGGCCTATGGCCCTAATAGGTCTCCAGCTTGGCCTGAACTGCCAGATACAGCCACAGAATCAGGGAAGTTGAAACTCTGTTTACTCACCCAACTTTATCAAACTGATACTGATTGGCTGGATTTGGAGTTTTCTTTCCATGATCTCCTGGATACAAGCAGCTCAAGACCGAGTCAGGAGACAGTAAGTCTCTGCAAAAGAAAAGACCGAAGTGAGAATGCTGGCCAATACGGAGCCTCAGAGTGGACTTAGGCATTGGAGAGTGGCAATGTACCACTCAGCTCTCAGGATGTCAAACACCGTCTTTTTGTTGGTGGTGGGGGTTTTTTTTTTGGGGGGGGGTATAGGGGAATGACGTTTCTCTGTGTAGCCCTGGCTGTTCTGAAACTCACTCTGTAGACCAGGCTGGCCTCAAACGCAGAGATCTGCCTGCCTCTGAGTGCTGGGATTAAAGGCTGCGCCAACACACCTGGGTCTGCCATCATCTTTCACTGAATGCGTCCTGTGAGTCAACCAGGTAAGTGGTTCAAGCCAGTGACTCTTCACAGACCTTGTGAACAGAAAGGACTATCATCCCACTTCTCTAGGTATAAACTCAAAGCTTTAAAAGTGGAATACTGAAGCTCAAGTCACACTCTCTGATCAGAAAGAAGAGCACATATGTGTACTGTAGCTCACAGAAGACAGTTTTCAGTAGTTACTTCTTGTCCTCTACCTTATTGAGGAAGGCCTCTCTGCTTCTGCCTGGTATAGTATACTCCAAGCAATCCAGGCTGAGGGTAAGTGATCATAGCTAGCTTTTTACAGGAGCTCTGGGAACTGTGCTCAGGTCACTGAGCTAGGGCACCAATCCTTTCATCTAAGAAGCCATCTCCCTGGCCCCTGAGAGCAGGAGCCTTTAGTATTTTGTTTTGCTGTTCTTAAAATGATCCCTTCTAGAACTATATTGTGGGACTGAGAATATAACTCAGTAAGGTGTTTGCTGCACAGCATGACTGCCTGAGTTTAATGCCCACCATCCAAATAAAACCCCAGATGCAGCAGCACACACCTATAAGCCCTGAGGAAGTGGGATTGAAGGATCCCTGGGCTTTCTGGCCAACCAGTCTAGCTGAATCTGCTGGCTCCAAGTTCAGTGAGACCTGTTTCAAAAGTAAGGTGGAGAGTGGCTAAGGAAGAGCCCCTGGCCTCCACATTTGTGTATTTGCACATATACACATAGACACACACGTAAGTTATCTGGTTGCCAGGCACTACTTTGGAGAAGGAAATTATAACTATTTATGAAGTTCTAAATAGAAATACTGACAGAAATAATTACAGCAATAATTTTACATGAGCAAATAAATTTTTATAAGTGAGCTGGACACGGAGCACAGGTCCTTGATGATGCAATTTCTCTATATTGTACATATGGAAAGACTATATATACATCTGTAGGGTATGGTGTAGTTATTTGACAAATTCAATGAGTAATGATCATTACTTAAGAGTACTTAGCATTTCTACCTCTCTAAACTTACTTAGTCTTTTCGAGATAGGGTCTTACTACGTATCTTAGTATCTTAGCCTGGAATTTTCTACACAGCCCAGCTAGAACTTAAATTCAACAATTCAAGAAGCAGGAAGATCTCTGTGAATTGGAAGGTTCCATGCCAGCCAAGACTACACAGAGACACAGGGGTAGGGGATAGGGGAGGGGGAGTGGGAGTGGGGGTGGGAGGGGGAGGGGGGGGGGGGGGGAGGGAGGGGAGGGGAGGGACCTAGAACTGCTCAGTGAAGGAAAAACCTGGCTAAGATGTGGAACTCACAAGAAACAAGCTTTGGGCTCCCTCTGCTGGAAACAAGGTTAACTGCACCCAACATGCCCCACGAAGTACAAAACCAACAAGTAAAGGCTACAGAAGCCAAAAGAGAGTAGGCACCAAGTGCAGGCTCTAAAGCCAGGAACTCCTCCCATCTGGCAGAAGGAAAGAGCTAGGCAGAGGTGTGCTGCAGGAGGCACCACACCTGTGCCTTTCTGAGCCTCTGGGCTTCCTCTCCATCCTCTCCAGCTGACAGTAGGGCCAGTAGGATAGGGCAGTGATCCTAAGTGCAGGCTACGGTGCCCCAGTCCTTTCTGTCCTGTTCTTCCAATTTGGACTGCAGAACAAGACTACCAATGTCCGGGCTTCCCGGGGATGCTGTGGCTGCCTGTTTACAGCCCTCCACTCACCACCGAGTTAAGGACAGAACTGGGGACTGAACTGAGCTGGGAAACAACATCCTGGCACCCTGGGACAGAAATGAGAAAAGGGCCAACATGTGCCAACTTGGTCAAGTCTCAGACCTCATTCATGCATTTATATGCATTACTGGCTGTAAAAAGCCTGAGGCTCTGCTCTACACAGCAAATATGACGTTATCACTCATTCTATCCGCAGTGTAGTAAGAGGTCTCACAATGTAAATCAGAGAGCACTTCTAAATTTCAGTGACTGTCAGGATCCCCACACTCTGGGGACATAGTAACAGAAATCAGCATGGCAAAGGATCCTCTAACAGCCAGAGGGAGGGCTAGAGAATAGGGCTGTCAGCGTGTCCCTCTCCCACAACCCTGCCTTCTGTCCCCATACCCTGCACTGATGGGGGTGATCAGCTCCATGGCGGTCGTCACTTTGGCTTTCACTGTCATGATGTTGAGGTTCATGAGATAGTAGAAAGTCAGATGAAGCACACTGCTGTCTGCAGGAGCAGGAAAAGACGAGCTCAGCTATGACTCAAACACACCAGAGGCCAGGCGCGGTGGTGTATATATTTAATCCCAGCCCTTGGAAGGCAAAGAAGTAAGAGGATCTCGAACTTCACAGCCACCTGGTGTATATAGCAAGTTCTAGAACAGCCAGGACTACTAAAGTCCTCATCTCAGAAGAATAATAAAAACAAAAACACCACGCCATGTAAAATGAAAAATGGTCAGAGTGACAGTTCAGAGGGTAAAGTCACCTGATGGTCTTAGCTCAATTCCTGAGACATACAGTAGAAAAGAACCAGTGTTCTCTGACTTCCATATGGCTGTTGCAGTGGTACACACACACACATTAAAAATACATTTTTTAAAAGGAGGAAAATCGCCGGGCGGTGGTGGCGCACGACTTTAATCCCAGCACTTGGGAGGCAGAGGCAGGTGGATTTCTGAGTTCGAGGCCAGCCTGGTCTACAGAGTGAGTTCCAGGACAGCCAGGGCTACACTGAGAAACCCTGTCTCAAAAAAAACCAAAAAACAAAACAAAAACAAAAACAAAAAAAAAGGAGGAAAACCAGAGATAGGACACTGAAATATTACAAAGAGTCTCTCTAGCTTACTAGAGCTTTACAGCAACAGCGGACCAAGCTCTTAGGTACTATGGAGCTATGTGAATGCAGTCAGACCTTTGCACTTCAGATCCAGTAGGACAGACAGTGGGTGTCTTTTCAGCATCTCCTTGCGCTTGTCATCCAACTGAACCCCAAGAGTGGGTCGACGCCGCTTCTGGACAAAAGAAAGCCTAAGCATGAGTCACCGGATCTCCCCTTTGCATCTCTATCTCCCCCGAGCCTCGGCACGGCTGCCTGGGACCTTCTGCCTCAGCTACCCTGCTGCCAGGTTCCTGTCCCCGCAGACACTTATTCAGTCGTACTCCTCTTCTCTTTTAGAGTGCAGTGCTTGAAAACATCTGCATGGCTGCATAATATTCCCACAACAGAAACCGGGCTCACCGTGGTCTGCTCCTCTTCAGCGTCTGAGTCACTTTCGTCATCTGCAGCCAAGCAGAAGGCAGTGAGAAGTGAGGTAACTGCAGAGGCGCCCTGATGATGAGCCTCACCTCGGGGACTGCGGGCCCACCCACCCACGTGGGCCTTTGTACGAGTTCTTCAAGTAGGTAGTGAGTTAACTAGCTACTTCTTACTTGGTATAGAAAGCATCATGGAAAGAAAGACTGACTTATCATCCTACTAGCTCTGGTTTTGTGCCTGTGCGTGTGCATGTTCGTGAGCTTGCGTGAACCCTCATGGGCACACAAGGCCAGACACTGTACTCCAGATGCACTCATCAGTCACCTCTACACCTTATCTTTGTGTTTGGAAATGGCCTATGTAGCCCTGGCTGTCCTGGAACTCACTCTATAGACCAGGGTGGCCTCAAACTCAGAAATCCGCCTGCCTCAGCCTCCTGAGTGCTACCACACCCAGCTGTTTGTTTCTCTATTTTGAGGCAGTCTTTCACAGAGCTGGACAGTCCAGCCAGCTCCTGGGACCTGCCTTTCTCCATCCCCAGCATTGAAGGTGAGAGCATACCGTGTGATACCCAGGTTTCTGTTTTCTTTTCTTCTGTTGATGTGGGTGCTAGGGATCAGCACTAAGGTCTCCATGTTTGTGCAGCAAGCACTTTACCTGCTAAGCCATCGATAGCCTCCAGTCCAGGTTTTCAAGGGTCTTTTTTTTTCCCCCAAAGAACTATTTCATCTTTATTTTATATTTATTTTATATTTATACTTATTTTATTTTATTTTATTTTATTTTATTTATGAGTACAATATAGCTATCTTCAGACACACCAGAAGAGGGCATCAGATCCCATTATAGATAGTTGTGAGTCACAACGTGGTTTCTGGCAATTGAACTCAGGACCTCTGGAAGTGCAGTCAGTGCTCTTAACCACTGAGCCATCTCACCAACCCCTTTCAAGGGTCTTTTAAATGTCATTTTTATGCAGCATAAAGCCCTTTGTTGGAGGTGGTTTTAAGAGTAGCATAAGCAACAATGGCTGCTGGTATAGTTAAGACGGTTGCTGTGTGCAGAAGACAAGACTGCTCTTTCATGTAATCCACACAATGATTCTATATAAAAATTTGTCTCTCTTTTTGGGGGCAACAGGGGAACACTAAGACATCTCAGTATGTCACCCTGGCTGGCCTGAAAGTCACTTTATTGACCAGTCTGGGTTCAAATCTGTGTAAATTTTCTTGCCACAACCTCCAGATTGGGGATTACAGGCATTAACCTATAACCAGCTACCAGCTACCTTTTACAATGAGTCAAACATGTTACCTGCCTTCCTCAGGATAAAAGTGCTCCTGGGTGCTAGTGGTTGGCAGGGCTGAAATCCAAAGGCTGCCTGTGGTGATTCTGGGAACTGAGTTCTCTTGGGCCTACCCTAAAACTGACACAAGGCCAAGCCTCCTTCTATTTTGCACCAGTCCAGCTTTTTCTCAAAGGACCAAGACCTCAGTAGTGACTTAGTATCCTTGGTTAATATCCCATTCACAGTGTTACCTTGGGAGTCCTCAGGGGGCTTGAAAAGAGCTTTGGCTTCGTCCACACTGCCTTCAATCGCCACAGACAACGTCTTATCTGGAGGTGAGAAAAGGCCTCTTGGAATAGCTGCTGGAGAGGCTGCTGAGTGCAAGCCAACTCAGCAGCTACACTGCCCTTACTGACTGAGTGCGAGGGCACACACACCTACGCAGAGGAGACAGCACCGGAAATCTTTTCTCTGTGCTTGCTAAGAACAAATAATCCAGAGTACTGCTTCCCAGCTAAACTTCCCTGAGACTGGTGCAAAGCCCCGGAATATAGGCCCGGGTGTGTCACCCCAGAGGACTCTTCCATCAGCTGCCCTAAGAATGTTCGCACCCAGAAGAAGGCACCCATCCCCATCCTAGAGACGATGGGTCACCCTCTGTAAAAAGTTCTGTATCCTGAATGTCACCAAGCACCTGGCCTGCCTTGTCTCATCTTACTGGGCAGCAGAGAAGAGCAGACAGGAACGTGGATGCTGCAGCCTTGTCCCAGACCTGAATGAATTCCTGTCCCACTCATTACTGAGTTTGTGACCTGGAAGATAAACTTACTGACCTGAGGCTCAGTTTCCATAGCTATAAAAGAGACACTTGGGAACTAGAAGCTGTTTGTTAAGTGGCAGGAGATCAATGAACTAAGGGTTAGATTTTAGATACATTGGTTTTGGGGTGAGGAGTGTAGCACAGAAGAACAGATGGTTAACATGCATAAGGCTGTGGCTTTGATCCCAAGCACCACAAGTAAATCCATACACTCTAAGTCTCACAACCGCATGCGGCGTACTATTAGTATAGACATGTAGAGAAATTTAGTGCTCATGAAGTAACAAACCACACTCAGGAAATGGAGCAGAGTCCACTTCAGGTTGTCTCCTAAGCACTCAGTAACAAGCTGCCCCACTCTGCCTATGAGTCATGAGTAGTCTCTCGGTATGTTTCTGTGGAACTCTGGGATCCTACTGCTGTGAGCAAGTAAGACATTCTAGTTTCTCTGTCTTTTTCTTTCCTGATGGTAGTGGGAGACGGAATCAGGGGTTAAGCTCCACCCCAGCTCCTCTTCCTCCTCTGCTTAAGGGTAGGAATGTCACAGAACCCTGACACCATTCGCCCAACTACACTATGAAGAAGGAAGAAAGACTTCCCCTACAGCCAACTACTGCTTTATATCTGACAACAATGTATAAACCATCCCAACCCAACCAAGCGAGCTGAACCCCAGGGGAGCACCGGAAACTGCCTTGAGGATCCAGTTCACCCTCCACATGCCAGGCCGTCCCTCTACCACAGAGTCACAGTCCTTACCTACAACAGTCTTTTTAATAGTTTAGTCTTGAATTCTACAGGAAAATAGAAGTGCAAACAGTAGAACTTTAAACACAAAAGAAAGTTACTCACCCTGTCTAGGGGGCTGGGAGGAGGATTTCATATGAGCTGATGATGGCAACGGAAGAGAACAAAGGGGGAGGAGGAGACGGACGGAGCAAGGAGACACAAGAAAAGACACAGTAATGTCCTGGTGCCATGGCGGGGACGGGGCATGCACAGGAACAGGGTGTGTCTGTCTGATGCCACGGGGTAAGGTGTGAATAAGGAAGAAAAGTTTAGTGCTAAGTGAAAGCTGTACTGGGAGGAGCAAAGACTTTAAACTCCTTAGCAGTCAAGGCTATCCCGAGCGGCCAGGGGTTCATCCGCTCACCTGGTGATGCACCTTAAATCATGCAGGCTGTTTCCAGCATGGGGAAGCCTGGCAGTGCTGCCTAGGACCTGAGTTCACCAAGCACCCCACCCCCAAAACACAGCAGGAGACACTGATCCACTTGACAAGTGTGTCCTGATGGCGTGAGCACGTGAGAGCCGACACAGGCTGACTGGGCACTGTACCTAAGAGCTGTGCAGCCAGGTTTACAAAAATCCACAGCCATCCATTCTGACATGTCCACCACACCAGTCAAGCCTCAGGCTAGCTGGGGTAGCAGCCATGCTGAAGGTACAAAGGAAGGCAGCATCTGCCACCTGAGGGCTCTGGGGCAAAGCTGGGGAGCTCTCCTGGCAGGCAGTCCTTCCTCACTATGGCTGCTTCTCCCATAGCCCCTCCCTGCCCAGCCCCCATACTCACCACAGGCCTGCCCATATGCAGTGGCCTGCACAAACAGCACATAGAGGGGAGGCGGCAGGTGCCTGGCAGTCTCATACTGCTTGTGTGCCTGGTCAAACGGCATGAACAGGTACTCTTGCACTGGCAAGGAAGCCTGCAAGCAACAGAAGGTTTTTAGTCTACCTACACGGAGGCTTTGTCACTATTTCTTTACTTTTTTTTTTTTACTGAACTGGAGATTGAGTCCAGAGCCTTGAGCATGTGAGGCAAACATTCTATTACTGAGTTCTGTCAACCAGTGGCTACTATTTATTTACAAAAATGATACATGGTAAACTATGGTGAGATAAAAGCTCAATATAAAAACATGCATTTTATAAAAGCAAGAGAGTAAGAAAACGGAAATATGAGAAGATGTCACTGCACATTTCTAACAGGATGAGAAAACACTGAGGGGCAGTGTAGCTCAGTGGCAGAAAAACACGAAAGGAGCAGAGGGAGAACATGAAGAAAAGAAAAGAGTCATGTATCATGCTCACCATCACAAGTCCCTGGTGAAATGAAAAACACAAAACAAAATGCAGGGATATCGAGATGAATCAGCAGTAGAGGCACTTGCTACGGAGCCTGCTCGCCACAGGGTGGAAGGGAAAACTGATTCCTGCAAGGTGTCCTCTGACCTCCACCTTCGTGACACACACACACATACACACAACATACATACACCTACACACACACACACACACACACACAAACACAAATAACGACTTTAAAAACAACCTCCAGACTGGCTAAGACGAGGAGCAATGGCAGTCTCAAGTACTGGCAAGGATACTGATAGATCTCAAGTTCCATTGGGTGCCTGTGGGAATATCTGTCAATTTGAACGGTCACTTTAGCAAACAGTATCAGAGGCTATCGAAGCTAAATGCATGCACAGAAGAATCTACATGAGCCAGCAGTGTATACCTAGGGATACACTCCACAGAAATGTGTACATTTGAGGACCAAAAAACACATATAACAATACTCAAAGCCACATTATTTATAACAGACCCAATCTGGGCATATCTGAAATAAAATTATTACAAAGGCCGGGCGGTGTGGCACACGCCTTTAATCCCAGCACTTGGGAGGCAGAGGCAGGCGGATTTCTGAGTTTGAGGCCAGCCTGGTCCTACAGAGTGAGTTCCAGGACAGCCCGGGCTACTCAGAGAAACCCTGTCTCGAAAAAAAACAAAACAAAAACAAAAAACAAAAAACAAACAAAAAAAAAAAAACCAAACAACCCCAAAAGAACAAACAAACACTCAGAGGAACATTGATAAATTTTTAAAATACCAGTGGGCAAAAGAAATCAGACACCAGAGAGTTTATATGATTCTATTTATATAAAATTCAAATCCAGAGAAAGCTAGTCTATGATGTTAAAAGCCAAAATAATGGTTACTGGGAGGCAGGAGAATGTAGTGTCTGGGAGCTGGAAATAAAAAGACGGCCCGGGCTAAATAGACGGCTCAGCAGTTAAAAGCACTGATTGCTCTTCTATCCGTCCTGGGTTCTGTTCCCAGCACCCACATGCATTACATGGTGGCTCACAGCCACCTGTAACTCTAGATCCAGGAATCCAACCCCTTCTGATTTCTCACTCAGGGTCCCAGGTATATATGTACATATGTGGTGCATATGCATTGATGAGCCAAAACATTCATACATATAAAATCTAAAAAAAAAAAAGTTCTTTCTCTTGATTTTGAATAGTTATACAGATGTGTCCACTCAGTAAGCAGTCACCAGCTGTAGCATAATGAGTTGTATGTGTTCTGTATGTAAAGTTATTGGAATTATTTTTTGGTGATGGGGAATGAACCTAGTACTTCTGTATACTAAGCACACAATCGACCACTGAATTGCATCCCAAGCCCTAAAAAATTAAGAATTTTTAAAATATTTTGTAAGCCAAGCAACATGGCACACACTTTAACCCTAGCTCTTACGAGGCAGAAGAATCTTTGTGAGTTCATGCTATGTAGTGAGACTTCGCACCAAAACAAAAACAAAAAAACCCCACTGTTTTTTAATTTAAGAATTTATTTTTCTTTTATGTGCATGGATATTTTGTTTGCATGTATGTCTGTGCACCATGTGCATGTCCACAGAGGCCAGAAGAAGGTGCTGGATCCCTGGAACTGGAGTTTCAGATAATTCTGAAAAATGAAACTGGTCCTCTGGAAGAGCAGCCAATGTGTTTAACCACTGAGCCATCTTTCCTCCTCCAAAATTATGACTTTTTTTTAGGGTATCAGGTCTAGCTATATTGTCCAGGACAGTCTCAAACTCATGGTCCCAATTAATCCCCCTTCTTAGTTGTTGGGACTACAAGCATACATACCCAGATTTTTTTTTTAAAGTAATGTATGTATGTATGGCATCAGAAAGTGAGTTCAAGGGGCTGTGGAAATGGCTCAATCAGTAGAGTGCTTGCTGCTCAAGGATGAGGGTCTGAGTTTGGATCCCAGCATACATGGTGACAAGATTGCAATCCCGCACTGCATGCTGGAGGACAAGAGAGATTTGAGGATTCTTGGGGCTTGCTGGCCAGTCAGTCTAATCAATAGGTAAGGTCCTGTCTCCATGAATAATGAGGCCTACAGAAGACACAGGTGCCAACATCTAACACATACACAGATACACACCACACACAAGGATAAAAAAGAAAAACGTTGGGCTTGGAGGGGCACATCTCTAATCCCAGCACTCAAGAAGCAGAGACAGGTGGATCTCTATGAGTTTGAGGCCAGCTTGGTCTACAGAGCGAGTTTCAGGACAGCCAGGGCCACACAGAGAAAGCCTGTGTAAAAAAAAAAGAAAGAAAGAAAAGAAAAGAAGGAAAGGAAAAAAGATAGAAGGTATATTCAAATTTATTTTATAAAACAAAACCTTCCAGTTAGCAAGGCACCTGTTAATGGTTTGGTGTGACTACAGGCATTTTACTAAGCACACACAAAACTCACACACATAACTCACACACATATATCATCTCCATATAGACACTCCACAAACCAAGGCACACAAATCAAACTGTCCTATGACAGTTTTGTAATAGATCTTTCTCTCTAGTTATTCTCTGAGGTATGCACCCATGCTCTAAATGACCTTCAAGCAGTAAGCACAGTGCACATAACAGAGCAATGCAGAGGGCCTGGAGGACCAAATACAGCCGGACTGCCTAGTCCATTCCCAGTCTTTCTCTGCTCCCCCTTTATCTCCCTCTCTGCTTGATTATGAGATGGGATCCCACTATGTAGACCTGACTAGTTTGGAACTCCTATGCAGACCAGGCTAGCCTCAAGACATGTACCAGCAAATACAGCTTCTTGGTTTTTTGAGAAACAGTCTAGTTACGTAGCCCGAGTAGAATAAAGAGTCTGCTCTGTACTCAGTGCAGGCTGGCCTCAAATTCACAGTCTTCCTGCTGCCATTTCCCAGGTGTAGCAGCAGATCAGCTCCATGTTCTTTTGTTTCCTATTATCAAGTTCTACTAGAAAAATATATTTTTGCTAACAACTCTAATTCCACATCTAGAGCTGACAGGAGGAAGTGAAGACCTTGCCAAGTCCTAGAAAAACAGACTTAAATTTCTCTCGACTCCTTCCACAAAGCTCTTCCTCATTAGTCATCTATCTTGCTTTATAAAACTATAAGAATTTAGACCAAATCTGGCATCACAAACAAAAGTCAGGTTACATACTCACACACATATATGTATGTATGTATATATGTTTGTATGCATACACATAAACACACACACGCACACAGATTGATTCCATACATGTACAGTGGGAACTTTTCAAATGAGTCCAGTTCCTTTTCGAGAGCCTTCCACTTTTCTTCCCCAGCCCCTGAGGTACAGGGTGACAGCCGGCTGGTGAGGAACCGGAAAGCAAGGGATACAGGTGTGTGGGCATGCTCCCGGTGCGGAGGCCCAGGATTTCTTTACTTCTGAACATAACTCCTCCCTCTCACAAAAACCATCCTCACAGAGTGACCTAATGAGGATGACAGCAGGGAGAGCCCAGAGTGTGGTGGACTCTGGCTGCTCTGTGGTAAAGCAGAGCCACCCTCACCTGCATGATGCTGTTGAGGCGAGGCTGGAGGCTGCTCAGATACTCCTTCTTCACCTCAATCTCCTTCAGGATCTTCTCCTTGTTGGACAGACATTCGCGGTACTTCTCTGCCAGCCTAAAGGAGCACACAGGGCACTGTCAGGAATGCTTGCAGGGATACTGCCACATTCCTGTTCACTCTCTGACTTCACTTGTAACAGCTCTGACTATTCTAATGACAGCCAGCACTGACGATGTGCCAAATCCTTTAGTAAGTTCCATACAAGCACTATTGTACTTAGCAATTACATAAATCCTCAAATATGTTGACTTAAAACTATTTTTACTATTTATTTTATTTTGTGGTGGTGGGGTGGGGCAGGGAGAGGGTTCCTGAGTTATGGCATGTGTGGAGATCAGATAGCAAGTTACACCAGTCAGTTTTCTGCTACCATGTGGTTTCCAGGGACCAAACTCAAGTTGTAGCTAGGATTATAGCAAGCCAAGGGGAATGAGCCAGTACGCAGCAGCCCTCCACTGTCTCTGCTCCAGCTTCTGCTCTGTGTTCCTGCCTGGCTTTCCTCAGTGGTGGAGTGTGAGTTGAGGGTTGTAAGCTGAAATAAACCTTTCCTCCCTAAGTGGCTTTTGGTCATGGTGTATTATCATAACAACAGAAACCCTAACCAAGACAAGCAACAAAGGTATTTAGGAGTTTAAGATGTGCTCAGTTGGTAGAGTGCTTGCCTGGCACCACCTAAATTCAGATGTGATGGTGTATCTCTAAATCCCAGCACTCAGACTCGTGGGAGGGAAAAACAGAAGTTCAGTCACCTTGGCCACGCTGCACGTTTGGGTAAAGGCACTCGGCCAGCAAGCCTAATACCCTGAGATCAACCCTAGGAACTCATGGAAAGGTGGGAGGAGAGATCCAATTTCACAGTTGGACACACACACACCTTCTGATGTGAGCCATAAGAAGCTCTTTCCTCTAGGTTGTCTGTTAGGGCATCCTGACAGAGTAACAAGGAAAGTAACTAATACAGTTAGTACACCAGTGGGTTTCACTGTGACATTTTCATGAATATGTAGCATTTTATCTTGTCATTTGTCACCCTGACTGCTTTCTTCCATGTCTCTCCTCATTTCTTACTTACCACTATAATTTGTGTGTGTGTATGCATGTGCGTGTGTGCATGCACACGAATGTGTGTGTGGGTATACTCATCCATGAGAGCACATGTAGAGAGCAGCAGTCAATCCAACTGTCTTTCTTCATTATTCTCTGCCTGGTTTTTTAGGCAGGATCTCCCACTGTACCTGAAGCTCACTGCTTAGGCTGGCTGGCTAGAAACGTCGTGGGATCTACTAGTTTCTACACCTCAGACTCACGCCACTTCATCCAGCCTTTTTACATGTTTTTGGGATCCAAATTCAGGGCCAAAGTCTTGTACAACAAGAACTTTACCTACTGAGGCATCTTCCAGTGCAGATTCCCCCTTTGCAGTGTTGGCCATTGAGTCAAGAGCCTTGTGCATGGTGGGCAAAGATTCCACCACTGAGCTACATAACATCACCTCCAACTTCCTATTGATAACCTTAACAGTCATAAGGCCACCCTGAAAGAGGTCAGTCAAGTTCGAATAATCAGGCTGAATTAATAAGAAAGTGAGACTTGGTCCTGGAGACTACTTGGACTAATCCTGGGTCATGATCAAGCACTGTCACTGTGTGGTTAACCAGGTCAGGAAGGAGGAAACACCACCTTTTCCGCTGCTCCAGCTCCCAGTCCAATCGTGCCAACGTCTGCTGGTGAGGGTCTCCCATGGTGATCTCAGCCTTGCTGATGTTTGGTGGAGCCTCTGAATAAAATTCTTCTAAACTGACCAGATCAATTTCTTCATGCTTTGACCTACAAGCAGAAATGAAGTTCTCAGGCAGCCATTTTCAGAACCCCAAACTGTGGCTTAGCAGGGGCAGTCCCCGCCTATGGCTACTGGAGATACTGGAATTCCACCTCAGCAAATGCTCAATGACAGGCATTTCAGTGTGATGAGAGGTCATTAGTGACACAGCACAAAGTCATTTGCCCTTGCTGCCCAACCCATTTATCCACAAATCAGCTGAAGGCTTGAGAAGGATGCTTAATGAATTTACAAACGTCTCCTGGTTGAGCAGGAGAACTATTAGCTAAGAGACTCGAATCCCTGCAGCCTAGGATTATGCTATCATGTTGAAACCAAGACACATCACAATGGAAGACTAAACCTAAGAGTCTATACATAACTTTAAAACATTTTCACAGTACACGTGTAAGATGAGAAAAAGCCAGCTCAACAGAACTAGAAGTGAACAAAATCTAGGGCTTTAAATTTTGCTTGTTTAGAGAAAAGATGATTCTCTGTGGGGTTAATGTCACGTGTGTTCATGCCATGGCCACATAAGCGACACAGCTACCATAGTCAATACACCTATCCATGCTGGCTTCACCTGTCCTTGCCTCACGTAGTTCTTAGGAGACGGGGGCTTTAGCTTCATCTTAAACCTATTACCTTTTATTATACATATTATATAATTTACCTATACTCTATTCTTCCATTTTTTATTTTGTTTGTTTGGGATTTTTTTACTATTGTTTTTGTTTTTTCAAGACAGGGTTTCTCTGTTATCCCTGGCTGTCTTAGAACTCAATCTGTAGACCAGGCTGGCCTCAAACTCACAGAGATCTGCCTGCATCTGCCTCCCAAGTGCTGGGATTAAACATGTGAGTGACCACTTCCAGGTTATTTTTCCCTATTTCAAATGTGCCCGAGATTGTACAGCTAGTGAGAGGCAGAGCCTGAGCAGTAACTGCAGAGATCACCATCCTTCTCTGTGGCCTCCTGCCTGAGTTCACTGTAGTTTGACTTGGCCCACTTGCATTAAGCAAAGAGTAAAGAGATGGGAGTAACATTCTTCTTCTTCTTCTTCTTCTTCTTTTTTTTTTTTAAGATTTATTTATATGAATACACTGTTGCTGTCTTCAGACACACCAGAAGAAGGCATGGGATCTCATTACAGATGGTTGTGAACCACCGTGTGGTTGCTGGGAATTGAACTCAGGACCTCCAGAAGAGCAGTCAGTGCTCTTAGCCACTGAGCCATCTCTCCAGCCCAGGAGTAACATTCTTTTATGCTGTTTTTCATTTATCCTCAACTGTCATACTTTCAAAAACAGCCCTGGAGTGGGAGATGCTAACCAACAGGCACATTAGTTTTTCAGTGGGGCAAGTAGGTACTGGTATTCTATGGCACAGAAGGTGAATAACAACACACATTGAGGAGAAAAATTGTTTTTACCAAGTGCTGAGCTCAAACCTAAAAAGGGGCCAAAAGGTTCTCTTCCATGGTTCTCTGTGTCATCTGAAATGACTGCTTGAGGTTCCCACTTGAAGTGATCTCCTGATCCTTCCCCCAGATACTGTAGTCTTGTAAGCTCGCCCATTCTCCTTCGAAGGGATGGCTCACACCGAGCCATGGAAGACCAGGCATCACCACAGACTGCATGTCAAAGCCCTGTACTCCCAAACTCACTTGAACTCCAGACATTTGGTGATCTCCTTCTGCAGGTGCATCACTTCATAGAGCAGGTTCTGCAGCTGTAGGTGGTAGGCATCAACTTTCTGTTTGGCCTGAAGAGAGGAGGAGGTGAGCAGGGGAATCTGGAGTGGAACTGACCATCAAAGTCAGAAAAGGGGCGAAGGGTTAGTTAAAAGGGGGCGGAGAGGGGACAATAGCGCGACTCTACCTCGTGGGTCTGATCTCTTCCTTTCTTTAACCTGATGTGGGCTAGTCGGTTAAGCTTCTTTAGAGTCATGAAATGCACACAGCTCTGGATCCTTCGTTCTTCAATTTCAATGGCCTGTGCACAAAGAGACTGGTAAAGACCACTGACAGAAGATAGCTCGGTTCCTCCAGACCCTAGCTACCAAGCCAACCCCATGCAGGGCCATAAGCAGAGTCTAAAGGGAGCCCAGAACAGTGAGAAATGTCATAAAAGAAATGAAAGAGTTAGGCCAAGCATGATGGCACACTAAGGCCTTTAAACCAGTAATAAGGAGGCAGAGGCAATAGTTCAATTCCAACCTGGTCTACACTGGGAGTTTCAAGGCCAGAACGGGGCTACATAGTCTCAAAGGGGGGTTGGGGGAGAAAGGAAGAAAGAGAGAGAGAAAGAGAAAGGGAGGGAGGGAGAAGAGGAGGGAGAGAGGGTGAGCAGGCTGACCATTATAAAGCGTGGTTATACTACTAGAGCTATAGAATGTAACAATCTTAACAATACTGGTCAATATACATGAAAATGAGCAGGACTACTGGGAAAAGTGAATTCTTCTTTAAATCACCTGTCTAGTTTTTAGACATTGTTTAGTTTTATATCTGCCTGAGTAATGCATTTAACATCCATGATAATTTTATTTTGGGTTCTATGATTTATTTGCACATACTTCTCAACACAGCAAAATGACTGGCATATAAAAAATATTAAATCAATAATATCACATTATAGTCATAGAAAAGATACCTTGTCCTTTCATTACTATAGTGGAAGACGGAGCTGTTGTGACAAATTCTAACAAATTGATAGGCAGGTCCCTGGTGCTTCCGGACCCCAACCCTAACTGCAAAAGGAGCCCCAGCTTGCAGACATGCCAGGCTTAGCATGCCTAGCCTTTCTCCTCACCACGTCCTTGCTGCCCTTGCTCTTCAGGTCCTGGATCTCGGCCATCAGCCTCTGTAGCTCCTGGCAAGTATACTTGTACAACTCATAGTCTCTGCCAGGGTCCCTCAGGTCAACCTCAGCCTCCTCGCTGTAGTATTTGCCTTCCTGTGAAGGCAAGAAGAGTGGTCCTAGGTGAGGGTCTCCCTGCCATATCAGGGACAGTAAAGAATGAAAACCTTCATTATGTAAGGACTTTACAATTGCCAGTGTACAGTCAGTCTGGGCTACACAGTGACTCCTGGCCAACTAGGACAACACAGTGAGACACTCACACACGTGAACATACATACACATACAAAAAAAATTAAAAAACACTATCAGCCAGGCATTGTGGCATATTCCTATAATTGCAGCACTTGGAAGATGGAGGCAGGGCGATGTTGATTGACTTCAACACAGACCTGTCTCAAAAAACAAACAAATTAGCAATTCTATGATCAAAAGAAAAAAATCTCTATATTAATCTTGATTTCCTGAAACTAAGGAAAATGCTGTTGTTTCATTTGTCTCTTTACTTCACTCTATCCATAAATTCCCATTTATGTATACAGAACTCATCCTAAGGGTCTGGAGCAATAGTGCAGTGACTAAGAGCACCTGTTGATCTTGCAGAAGACCCAGCTTCAGTTTTCAACAACGTGGTTGCTCACAACTGTCTTAATTCCAGTTGAAGGGGAACCAGCGCCCTCCTCTGGCCTCTGCAGGCACTGCACACAATGATGTGCTCAAAACACTCGAAAGGCAAAAAGCTTACACATACAAAAATAAACATGTTTTAAAAAATGAGCTTTGGGTTGTAAAAGAGGACTTATTTCCTGCACTTGTTTAGAAGACACTGCTTACAAGTTAAACAAATAAGTGCTAAAAGCAATGTCTCTTGCTGTGAGGTTCTAATTCAGGGCCTTGTACTGTCTGAAAACAGGCTCTACCACTAAAGCTACACAAAAGCCTATGTCTCTTTTTTATTTAAATTTAAACTGATTTGTTTCCTCAGCATCTACTTCAAAAAACAAGCAAGCCAGTTGTGGCGGCACACACCAGCAATCCCAGTACACCCAGATGTTGATCCAAGATGATCTTAAGTTTTAGGCTAACCTGGACTACATAGTAAAACCCTGATTCAAAACAACAACAAAAAACAATCAGAAACCGATAAGCCTGGGGCTGAAGTGAAGGCTCAGGAGTTAACAGCAACCAGTGCTTTTCTAAAGGACCTAGGTTCATTCCCACCATACACATAGGGGCTTACTATCATCCGTAACTCCAGTTCTAGGGATTTGATGTCCTCTTCTGACCTCCAGGAGCACTGCATGCATGTGGTACACAGACATACATGTAGGCAAAACACCCATATATGCATAATTTTTTTTTTAAAAATTGCTAAACAATCAAAACAGCTAAGTCATAGGGGTAAGGGTGGAGGAAAGAAGATCAGAAACTCAAGTCACCCTCAGCTACATACCAAGTTCAAGGCTAACCGGGCTATGCGAGACCCTGTTTCAACAAACAAACCAAACAACCCTACATGTTACATCATGGATCAGCTTGACAGATTCCAAAGAGAGAACTAGATAAAAGAGGAGAAGACCGTGGGGTGACAAGAGCTCCTGGACCACAGAAGCCCTGTTTGCACATGCCTCTGGTACCAAGATGAGCTCTCTCCGCTAGAAAGCTGTAGTCAGTGATTAGGCAAGCTGGGAACAGCTTGCTGGGACATGCTCCCTGTGCAATACTAATAGACAAAGGCCGGCACCGGATGCAAACGCTCGTCTTTGTCACGTCCCGGGAGTTCTAGTCGATCTGGTCTAGTATGGGCAAGCAGAATGTTTGGTCACGTACTGAGTCCTCACACTCGCAGGCAGTTCTTGACCACAGTCTGCAGTTTCCCAGCAGCACAGAACCCTGGCTGATCTCACCTGCTCTGTGTCAGATCGGTTCCGTTTCCCTTCAGTTGGGGTTCCATCACTCCGGATCACTTTGGGTTTCCGTTTTTTGCTGGATTCTGATGACATTGTGCTTCCAGGTCAGAGAGCTATTAAGGAGAGAACGCTTTTAAGGATTTCCCACAGAGAAATGGAAAGATGGCTCAGCAGTTAGGAACACTTGTTGCTTTTCCAGAAGAACCAGATTAGACTCCCTGCATCCATCAAGAACTAAGCTCCAGAGTATCTGATGCTCTCTGACATCTGAAAGTACCAAGCTCACAGATATACATGTAGGAAAAACACACATACACATGAAATTTTAAGAAACAATTTAAAAATAGATGGTATGGAAAAGTCAAAGAATTAATAAAAGTATTTTTTAAAAGAGAGAGAGAGAGAGAGAGAGAGAGGGCTAGAGAGATGGCTTAGGGGTTAAGAGCATGACTGCTCTTCCAGAAGACCTAGGTTTAATTCCCAGCACCCACATGGCAGCTCGAAACTGTCTGTAACTCCAATTCCAGGGGATCCCACACCCTTACACAGACATGAATGCAAGCAAAATACCAAGGCACATAAGATTTAAGAAATAAGTCACATTTAAGAAAAGAAAAAAAGAAATGCCAGCTAAAGAGCTGGTTCTTAGCAAAGACAGACAGATCAACCATAGCCAAACTAACTAAGAGAGAGAAAAGACCTAAATTAACTGACATTAGAAACAAACAGATGAAGTCACATGGATATTAATAAAATTCAGAGATGTAGAAGACCTGCGAGGGGGGAAAAAAAAAGATTTCCCAGTGTCAGGGGTTGAAAAGGATGGCTCAACAGTTAAAAGTATGTACTGTTTTGCAATGGAACTGAGTTCAGCTCCCAGCACCCACGTTGGGTAGCTCACAACCATCATAATAAAAAGAAAGAATGCTTCAAGATGTTTCAGAATGGGCTAGAGAGACGGCTCTGTTGTTAAGAGCACGACTGCTCTTCCAGAGGTTCTGAGTTCAATTCCCAGAAACCACATGGTGGCTCACAACCATCTGTAATGGGATCGATGCCCTCTTCAGGTGTGTCTGAAAAGAATGACTGTGTACTCATAAAATAAATAAATAAATAAGTCTTAAAAAAAAAAAAAAAAAGATGTTTCAGAATTAAGCTGGGTATGATGGTATACAACTTTAATCTCAGCACTCAGGAGGCTGAAGCAGGAAGATCTCTGTGAGTCTGAGGCCAATCTGGTCCACATGGTGAGTTCCAGGACAGCCAGGGATATATAAAGATGCTCTATCTTAAGTCAACCCAACCAATCACATTCCTGCCAAGACTATGCTGTTACTCATGAGCCTGTCAAAGTACTTCATAAATTAGGTTTCATTCTGGTCTGGCGTATAATCCTATTCGTAATACTACTGACTGACCACTGAGTAGACTTTGATCTAAGCACTTTATGGATGTTCACACTTGGTTACTTTACAAAACCATTCAGATAAGAACCATCTCTACCATCTCGCAGATGGAAATGCCAGGCTTAAAAGGGTGATGCTTTTCCAAAGCTACACAGCTAGCATGGGTATTCTGATGCTACATCAGTATTTATAATACCTGCACTACTGCATCACCCAGTCTCACCAACATCCCTGCTGCCTCCCTGTCTGGCTCTGATGTTCAAATAAAGAAGAGCCAGGCACAGTTGTACATTCCTTTAATCTCAGCACTAGGGTGACAGAGGTAGGAAGATCTCTATGAGTTCCAGGCCAGCCAAGGCTACATAATGAGACTCCATCTCGAAAAATGAAACCACAAGAAGCAAAAGTAAGTAAAGACCAAAGCCTATGTTTCATGAGGTTCCACCTCTTATAGCCACCCCAACTTTCAAGGGTTATTAATTTATCACTGATACTTGTGGAAGAAGCCTTGAGTTGGAACCTTGATGTGACTGATCCAGACCCAACAAACCACTTCATTCTTGTTTCCTCTCAAAAGAACAGTAGTCCTTCAGGGCTTGTAGGGGCACTGACATGTAAAGCATGAGGGTGAGGAACGTGATTTGGGGTAGTACTTGAGTGATTGCATTATGCTAAACACCAGAGGACAGGTTAACCTGCCTTGCCTTCTCTTTGGACAAGTCTATGTAGCTCACCGGAGACCCTTCTGCCTCAGCCTCAGCAGTGCTGAGATTATGGTTACGGGTCACAATGCTGTGCTCTCATTTTTCTGGCTAGCTGTGATGGCGTATGCCTTTAATCTCAGGACTCCAGGAGTGAGGAGCAGAGGCAGGTGGATCTTTGTGAGGTTGAGGACAGCCTGGTTTACACAGTGAGACATCATCTCAAAAAACAAAAGTCACAAACGAAATATCTAATTGCTTCAAGTTTCCTAGTTTATTGTTAACATCTGCAAATGCCAAGGTTCTTGTAACAAATGGATTCTCGAGTTGGAGAGATGTCTCAGAGGAGCACTGACTGCTCGTCCCGAGGATCCAGCTGCAATCAATTCCCAGCATCCACATGGCAGCTCACAGCTGTCTGTACCTCCAAAATCTAACACCTCACATAGACATACATGCAGGCAAAATACCAACGCACATAAAATAAAAATAATTAAAAAGAAATGGATTCTCGGAGAAGGAAGTTGACAGAGGAAGGTGAAGGAGTAGGAAGCCAATGACGGAGGAGCCGGAGCTGGGAGGACAAGCACGCGGCCTGGATAAACCACAAGTTATAAGGGATCTCATAGCTGGGGAATAGAGTAGTGTAGTGGTAAATCTGCCCAATCTAGGCGTGCAATTTTTACCATAATTATTGAGTTGTGTTTTCCTTGACTGGTCTTATTTGGGTTGGAGATTTACCACAACACAGGACTGCTTCTAGATGGAGAGGAGACAGCTGTGGCTCATAGGAAAATGAAGTTTATAAAGGGAAAAAGGGAAACCCAATGTTAAAAAAAAAAGAAATGGATTCTCTCTCAGAGCCTTAGACAAGGAAACCAAGACAGAATTTTTTTTTTTTTTTTTTTTTGGTTTTTCGAGACAGGGTTTCTCTGTGTAGCCCAGGCTGTCCTGGAACCCACTCTGTAGACCAGGCTGGCCTCGAACTCAGAAATCCGCCTGCCTCTGCCTCCCAAGTGCTGGGATTAAAGGCGTGCGCCACCACCGCCCGGCTGACAGAATTTATTAATAAATGTTTTCATCATACTATTATATTATGCAGTTATATCATTATCATAAGACAGGTGCAAGCCGTTTCCTGTTTATGGTATACAGACCTCGAGTTTTCCTCTACCAAAGTAACTCTAAGTATAAAAAGTGACTGTGAAGTTGGGAATATTAATTAGCTGGTAGAGTGCTGGCCTGGCATACTCAAAGATCACATAAAACTGTGTGTGGTGGGACATGCCGGCAATGAGAACAGGTGAGAGTTACAGCCAGCAGATGGCCTGGTCCTGATTATGTTTTGCTATGTAATGTGTTCAAAGTCAGTACGAGCTACATAATAAAACTCCATCTCCAAGAAAAAAAAAGGGGGGGAGGGGCTGTGAGACAGGATAGTGGTAAATCAGTAATAACAGCACTTGAGTGACTGAGGCAGAGGGATCTTTGCAAATGTGAACCCAACCTACACTACAGAAGCTGCCAGCCAGACTAGACTATAGTGATTGCACTTAAAAGTCTTCATTGCCTTTGCAATATAACTTAAGAAAAAATTTTGTTTTCCTTTCTTAAAATTAAGATAAGCAAAATATTTAATGAAACAAGTACACTAAGTCAGGCAGCTAGCTAGGAAACAGAGCGGACAATATAAAGCAAAGCAAAGCCTCTTTCCCCGCGTAACATCCGCACCACGCGCTCTCAGCCTTTATGCTTCAGCAATAAATGTTCTTCATTACGACTCCTCGGAATTATAAGCGAATTATAATTACGACTCCTCGTAATTATAAGCGAAGATAGCGCCTCTCCCTCAGAGGACCGCAGACGGCTGCCAGTGACAGCTAACCAAGTGGCGGGCTCATCTGACAAAACCCACAAGGGTGGCACGGAAAAGCCGGGAAATCCTAACCGCCACACAGGAGCGTTTCCCACACACACAAAGGACCATCGACGAGGTGTTACCACCATCACTGCCAGCAGCACTACCAGGGGATTACAATGGTACTAGAGGATGCTGCTCCGGTTAGTTCCCCAGAAAACGGCCGCGAACCTGAGCGAGTCCGACAGGTGAGAACCCCAGCCCGGGAACACGCATCGTGCGGTCTGCAACTCAAGCCCCGTGCGCCCAGCGAGGACCTGCACCCCAGCCGGCAGCCCTCCAGCCTGCTCACCTGAACGCTCCTCACGCCTTCCAGCCAGACAGCCACTTCCGGCTCGCGACCATAGAGAAGCGGAAGAAAAGAGCCACAGGCCGGAAGTGAGACACAAAGGCCAGATGCAGCTTGGGAAGCAAGGAAGGGGCGTGTCCCAGCTGGGCAACGTGTTTAATTCTATTAAATTGGGAAACTGGGGCGATAAGGTCCAAGAGTCAGTACTTAGTGCTCCTTCACCAGCGCCTGAAGTAGTGGGCCCTCCACCGACTCACTTGAGTGAGTCCGTGGTATGCTCAAGAAAGGACAAGTGTCGCTGTGCAATAATTTGGACATAAGTGGATTTTGCCTTCTGACTTTGTTAAGGGGCTCACTACATGGCACCACTTGCCGGCCTTGAACGCTATGTCGATCAGGCTGGTCACTAACATCCGCCTGCATTGATCTCACTGGACTTAGAAGGCAGGTGTCACCACGCCCGGCTCTAACTTGACTTCTTGACACTATTTGGAGTCACTGCACCAAAAAAGGAACTGAGTTAAGTGGGGCATAATCCTACCATAAACTTGTTTCCTGCTTCACACAAGTGAATCACTGTTTTTTGATTTTCCCCAAGACAAAAATCAGGACTCTAATGCAGTATCTGTAAGCTTCAGGTGTTTCCTATTCCTAGCATTTCTGGAGTAAATTCTGATTGTTTGCAGCTTAAAACATGCATGGTGAATACCTAGCTACAGAGAAACAGTTCCTTCTCTTGCTCTGGATGAAGATGAAAATACTCTCCCTAAGAGATCAAGGCCACAGTACCCTTCAGCCAACTGAAAGCTGCCAACTACTAAGATTCCTTGCAGATGAAGACACCACCACAATTTACAGTAAATATTAATTTTGATTCCATCAACTATTCCAGTACCTTCTCCTGGTATGGTAGCAAAACCATGCTAAGCAGGGGTTCGAGGTATGGGGGTCGTTGAAGAGACCCCAGAATCACTGAACCTACTTCACAGACCTAGTGGTTCTGCAAAATGAGGGTTTGGCTGACAGAATGTCAAGTTGGGAAAGAATTCAAGATGGGACTGTAGGTGTCAGCCTGTACTTTTGCCTGTAAGAAGGAAGAAGAGCTGGAACTTATTCAAGTTTTAACCACATTGTGTAGGAAAACATGGATAAGCCTCTCCATCTGTCTAGGAGCAGGGTCCTCCCTTAAGATCCTGTCATCTCTGTTCTATCTTTCTAATTCTGTATTTCAAATTCTGAATCCTATGTGCCCACTTCTGAATGGTTCCTGCTGCAAGCCTGTCTCATGTACCCAAATCCTTCCATTTCCAGCCTTTTCCCAGCCTTTAAGTAGAATTGGATCTTCTCCTGACTTTGATGACTTCAGAGTTGCTTAGCCTTGCTTTTTTAACAAGTAAACACCAGAAAGTTCCGAGACCATATGTGGTCTGATATCCTTTCACACTATACCCCTAACAGCTAGTCATGCCAGCTTTTATGCAACTAAGCCATGGTCACAGTGTGAGCTGGGGACTTGATGTTCTGGAGATGATCAATCTTAAGAGGAAAATGTGTGAATGCTTAAAAGATTGCTATTCTGCAGTTAGGGAAGAAAACTTCATCCAGCATGGGAGAGAGGTTGGCTGGGTATAGACAGACTAGCTTCTCAGAAAACATCATCTTTGTCTAAGCTGAACACCACCCATCAGAAGTCTTCCAGAATTGAGAGAAAAGTGTGCCAGCTGGCCTAGAAGCTCCTCTGTTCCAGGTTACTCCACAGAAGACAGGGAAGGAGGTGAGGAGCATTGCCAGCCTCACTGGAGAGGAGAAATCTTCAGAGGGATCATGATTCGTGACTCCATGTGTCGAACCAAGGGGACTATGGAGAGAAAAGCAGAAGTTACGGGGTGCCTAAGGCAAGAGGTACCCTTGGTTGCCGTGCAAAAACTCACAAAAGCCTGTGACAGGAAGGGGTCTCTACTGACATCTGCGAGAGGCCCGTGGTTATGAGACAGGATTAGGTGGTAATAAGCTGAATAGTTTGGAATTTTTTATTCACTTTCTATGTATGTGAAAACGAGGTAGCTCAGGGGTAGCACACCTGCCTAGCATATATGAACCCTCAGATTCTAACGCCAATGCTTCCAAAACAAGCGAGCCACACAAAGCCTCATGCTATGAAAACAAGGAGAGAGGTCGGCTGAAGAATGAATGATCGATCCTAAGGCCAGGGCTGCCTATCTGTGATGAGGTGTATGCTGATTAGCATGTGTGAAGTCTTAGATTCGATCCCCAACACCAAACAACAAGCAAGAGAGAACTGTAGTGATTTACACTAGCAAGGTAAGGGCTGTAAGGACTGAGGTTTGATTTGGTGCAACTGCCCCGGTACAGCTCAGGAGGCCATGCCAGTTGGGGGAGGGGTATCAGCAGAGAGTCCCCAAGAGGATATATATATTTTTTTGTTTGTTTGTTTGTTTTGTTTTGTTTGTTTGTTTGTTTTTAGAGACAGGGTTTCTCTGTATAGTCCTGGCTGTCCTGAACTCACTCTGTAGACCAGGCTGGCCTCGAACTCAGAAATCTGCCTGCCTCTGCCTCCCAAGTGCTGGGATTAAAGGCATGCGCCACCACTGCCTGTCGATAGATTTTTTTTTTTAAGGGATTTTATCTATTTTTCATGTGTATATATCTACATGTGGGTATACACACATGAGTACAGTGCCTATGGAGGTCAGGAGAAAAACATCAGCTCCATCAGAGCTGGACTGACAGGCATCTGTGAGCCTCCCAAGGTGAGTCCGGGGAACTAATCGTGGGCCCTCTCTAAGAACAGCATTATGCTTAACCACTGAGCCCAGAGTTTAGATTCTTGTTTCCTGTGCTTAATTTCTCAGACTCTGATGTATACACAAATTCCTACAAATCTAGTTCACAGAAGGTTAGGAGACGCTAACTAGGCATTTTTCTGAAGTAACCAGTGGATGCCAGTGCTGTCAGCTGGGCCCACACTTGGAATAGCAAGGCTCGTGCTACCTCCTTCAGCAGACATGCTCTTGTGGAAGATTAAAGGCATCAAGGGCAGGACAGACTCATGCTCACTCACATGCCCCCACTTACCCACCCATCCAGCACATACTGAAGGCTCAGTCAGTAGCTACTGACCTTGCATGCATCTTTGGGATTCTAGCAGTGTCAACACTTTCAGGAAAAATTCACTCAAAAAATTTGCTGCAAATGATATCTTTTCCACTGGACAGTTTTAGCTCCTTTGTCAAAGATCAAGTGACCATAGGTGTGTGAGTTCATTTCTGGGTCTTCAATTCTATTCGATTGATCTTCCTGCCTGTCTCTGTACCAATACCATGAAGTTTTTATCACTATTGCTCTGTAGTACAGCTTGAGGTAAGGAATGGTGATTCCCCCAGAAGTTCTTTTATTGTTGAGAATAGTTTTCGCTATCCTGGGTTTTTTGTTATTCCAAATGAATTTGAGAATTTCTCTAACTCTGTGAAGAATTGAGTTGAGATTTTAATGGGGATTGCATTGAATCTGTAGATTGCTTTTGGCAAGATGGCCACATGGTATTCACTCATTGATAATTGTATATTAGCCCAGAAGCTTGAAATACCCAAGATTCAACTCACAGACCACATGAAGCTCATGAAGAAGGAAGACCAAGTGTGAGTGCTTCGGTCCTTCTTAGAAGGAGTAACAAAATACTCAAGGGAGCAAATATGGAGACAAAGTGTGGGACAGAAACTGAAGGAGGGGCTGTCTGGAGACCATTCTACCTGGATATCCACCCTATGTGCAGTCACCAAAGGTAGACGCTGATGTGGATATCAGGAAGTGCATGCTGACAGGAGCCTGATATAGCTGTCTCCTTAGAGGTCTGCCAGAGTTTGACATATTCAGAGGCAGATGCTCACAGCTAACCATTGAACTGATCAAAGGGTTCCCAATGGAGGAGTTAGAGAGAAGACTGAAGGAGCTGAAAGAGTTTGCAGCCCCATGAAGAGAGCAACAATACCAACCAACCAGAGCTCCCAGGATCTAAACCACCAGCCTGGGAGCACATGGGGAGGGACCCATGACTCCAGCTGTATATGTAGGGGTGGGAAAGGAGATCCCTGGTCCCATGAAGGCTGGACACACCCAGTGGGGGTGGAATTCAAGAGTGGGGAGGTGGGAGTGGGAGAGTATGTGGGGGCACATCCTCATAGAAGCAAGAGGAGGGGGGATGGGATAGGGAGTTCCTGGGCAGGGGGTGGGGGGAATGGGGTAAGGGGATTTACATCTGAAATGTAAATAAAATATTCAATAAAAATTTGCTGCATCTTTTGATGTTATCAGGGCGAAGCACTTTCCATAAACTAACTCCCAGTCCTCCTTGCATCTGACAAGAAAGCAGCCTCTGAGAGGTACAGAACTGACCCAGGGTCACATGTCACAGAGAGATCACCTCTGTAATTAGAGTCCTAAAGACTTAGGACTCATTGTATCATATGGAATGTTAAACTCATGTCAAAGTAAGTTCCCACCTATACACAGTGGCACATGCCTATAAACCCAGCAACTTCAAAGACTGAGGGAAAATGTTCACACAACACAGCAAGACACTGGTTCAAAAAGTGAGGGGATGGGGGATGGGGGGCATGACAGAAGACAAATCAAACAGTGAGTTCCTACACTGGAGGTGATCAAGTGATGTTAGCTGTCCTTGCAGAGAAACTAGCAGAGCCCTGAATCCCCAGATCTCTCAGCAGACCACATGCAAAGGTGCCACTGACCCCAGAAGAAACACTCACCCGTGTAGTAGACATTTTCATCCCAGCCCCTTTTTCTCCAGGCCGCATTTCGAGTTTCCTCCCGAGACTGCAGATCTTTGTAGGCTGTGAGAAAGGCACAGGCTCGTTCCTCAGAGAACCCAATCCCTTCTCAGCACAGGACCCTTCCCATCGTCCCGAGTCCCCGCTATCCAGTCCTCCCCAGGGCCTCGTCCTTAGACTGTCAACAAACACTGCTGTGGTAATATCATCCAGTCACACATATTAAAAAGATCAATCAGATGATTAGAAATAATGTTTATGGGTCGGAGAGATGGCTCAGTGGTTAAGAGCACTGACTGCTCTTCCAGAGGTCCTGAGTTCAATTCCCAGCAACCACACGGTGGCTCACAACCATCTGTAATGGGATCTGATGCCCTCTTCTGGTGTGTCTGAAGATAGCAACAGTGTACTCACATACATTTAAAAAACAAAACAAAGCTGGGCGTGGTGGTGCATGCCTTTAATCCCAGTACTTGGGAGGCAGAGACAGGCGATTTCTGAGTTCGAGGCCAGCCTTGTCTACAGAGTGAGTTCCAGGACAGCCAGGCTACACAGAAACCCTGTCTCTAAAAAAAAAAAAAAGAAAGAAAGAAAAGAAAAAGAAAGAAAGAAAGAATATTTATTTAAGGAATTAGAATCTAAGTTCCAGAGCTAGCAGATGAAAAGGAGCCAAGTGTAGACTGTGTTGGGGTGGGATGTGGGGGGATGTGGGGAAAGGGACTTGGCATGTACAAAGGCTCTGTGGTAGGCTTAGGAGTTTAGAAGCATGTACATATGTTGGCAGCTCCTTTCCAGTCTCAAATTCTTTGGACTCCTATATTCAGTGCCCATGTGATATTTCTAGTTGGACGTATCTGTATCTTATAATCATTTTACTGCATATACATATGTATTATGGTGAAGGGTAAGTGTGTGGAGGTCAGAAGATAAGTAGCAGGAGTCAGATCACTCCTGCCTTGTGGATCCTGGAAATCAAACTCAGGTTGTCAGGCTGGGTGGCAAGTGTTTTACCTACTGAGCCATCTGGCTAGCCCAGCATCAGCATCCTAAATATATAATACCCCCAGAATTACACTCCAATTCCATGACTTCACTCCTCTCCTAGACAAGGGCACACAGCTGCTTAGGGATGAGTCTGAGTGCTCTCCTTACCCTCTCCTTCCTCCTCCAGCAATCTGTTCTCATGTCCCCACTGACCATAGAGCAATGAATCAGTTTGAGCATGCTGGTGCCACTACCGGAAGTCAGCCCATGTCACCTGCCCAGTTTCCTACCTTGATCCCCACCAGGCACTCTTGGCAAACCACATGGCAGCTATAGAACTCATATGGAACCAGCCTCTTCCCACCACAGCTGTGATGAACCCCAACTCATTCTCACAGCCTGATCTGGTAGCTGCCTTCTTCCAACCCATCTTTACTCTTCCCAGTTGCTCCCCCACCCAACTGTCCTGTCTACTCATCGACAGCCTCCCCACATGCCGTTCTTTCCACTGGACACCTCACCGCAGCCCCCTGCCTCCTTCCCATAGTTCCTAGCTGGCTTTCTCACCCTTCAGTTCAGGATTTGTACTTTCTTGTTGTTTTCCCCTGCCTAGTCTCTCCCAGTATGTCTCACCGTGAAATGAGTCCTTTTTGCTAGTTTATGTCTGAGGGTGCGGTCTCTCTCTGCTAGGACGTAATTGCTATAGGAACACAAATGCATCCACATGTTTTATGAAGTGACAGACAGAGGCTTGAGTGTCTCCAACCTACCCCATAAGTGGTGTACCACATAGAGCTCTCCTATTTGTGAAAAGAAGCCTCCCACTGCCTCCTGGTTCTCCTGACGGTACTTGATGGCACGAGCCCTGGAGATGGCAGAGAAACATAGGACAGAAGCTCAGCCAATGGTCCCCCAAGATGGCCTAGGATGATTCCTTGGCCACAAGGAAGGGGTCCAAAGTGGGGCCAAGGGAGTGGATCCTGGGAGTGCAGCTGCTGGCTGGTTGGCAACACTTTCCTCTAGAGAATCCGCACTGCTCAAGTGGATCCTTCTCTGAGAGCTTCAAGGATCAGAGCATGCTGGGCTCCTGGGTCGCAGCCCAGAACAAGCCCACAGGGAACCTAATGGGTTCCCTAATGTCCCAGGACAGAAGGGACTGCCACATTCCCAACCCTAGTGCCAACTTACCAGTTGTTTCCCCATTCAATCATGGTTCCCGGCTGAAAGAGACCCAGAGAAAGGAGGAAGTGAGCCCCACCTGGACTCCAAATGTCATGGGGCCAGGGATGGGAAACTAGCCTTTTCCAGAGGCAGAGACCTCGTTCCTGGGCCCTGACTCACATCTGATGTGCAGCTGTGCACACCAATGCACACAACCTTGGCTCTGAGCCCATAAAGCGGGAGAAGCATCAGGTCACCCTACCCTGAGCTCTTGCAAAGCAACCCAACAGCAAGGAAGATAGAGGGCATGGGGAGACTGTTGGAAGTGAGGTACCTTGAGCTTGTATGTCCTCAGCTCATAGATGTTGGGGCCAGCTCGGGGCTGTGGCTCATTCCAGAAGCTGAACTCCAGAAGCAACTGGTTTCTCCTTGACAGCAGCATTTTGCTCCGCTCCTTCCGGAACTCCAGGTACTCCTGGAGGAAGAGCATTGTAGGCACCTAGCCAGGGGAATATGCTACCCTGTCAGTGTGCCCTGTGGGTGGCAGAGGAATTTGTCCCACGCTCCCCTCCACACAGGGCTGGGCTGGAAGCAACATGCACACAGGATGCTGGGATACCTTGTTGGTTTTTAGCTTGTTCATGCAGTCCATGAGGGCCGGATAGCCACCTGAGAACCGCCATAGGTGTACTGTTGGGATAGGAATACAGGTCAAGGAACTACAGGGAGCCTGCCGACTGACTAAGACCGAGGCTTGACTGTATGTGGCAGTAGAGTGGAGTCTCCTAGTTACATTTGTCTTGGTGAGGTGTAGCACTAGGTGGGGTCTGACCTCAGTGGCAAGCCCAGGAGACCACTAGCTCTACTCAGCTTGATGGCCTTTGACCCCTTCTAGGACTCAATGTCCTCGCCTACAAAATCCCACCAACATTCCTTAAATAGCAGCAACAAGAGGATCAAGACGAGGCCGGGGGTTGCTGCTGATAAAACACAGAAGGACCTGGCTGTCATCTATAGCATCACAAACAAAACCAAACTAAAGATGATCTGAGTGCCTTCCATCCTAGAAACAGCAGCATACACACAGATGGACAGCAGACTGTGAGGGGCAGGACGGACATGAGGAGTAAGTCTGATGGACAGACACAGGGCACTCTAAGAGGGCTGGTGCTGTAGCTCAGGCTAGACCACTCGCCTAAGAGCAGGAGACCCCAATATCCATGTCTAGCACTGCAAAAACAACCAAACAACAATAACAAAACAGGAACCTTCCAAGGCAATGAACTAAAGAAAAATAAATAAATAAAAACAGCTGCAGCTATGTATGGAAACAGGGGCTTGTCACGGGTCCCAGCCACTTAGGAAGCTGATGCAGGATGATGTCTTGAGCCAATGTCTGAGTAACAGGGAAACTCCACCTTAAAAAGAAAGGAAGCAGGCTGGGGGGTGTACATCAGCTGGTAGCCTGCACAAAGCCCTGGGTTCAAATTGCCAACACTGCATAAAATTGGACTGGCTGGTGACACACAAGAGACAGGAGAGTCAGAAGGTTCAAAGTCAGCCCAAGCTATATAAGACTCTGTCTTGCCTGCTCTACAGAGTGAGTTCCAGGACAGCCAGGGCTACACAGAGAAACCCTGTCTCGAAAAACCAAAAAAAAGATTCTGTCTCAAAAAAGGGAAAGAAAGGATGGGATGAGGATGAAGGGAGGGAGGGAGGGAGAAAAGGAGGGAAGTAGAGACAGAGGGAAGGAGGAGGGAAAAACAAACTAAGGAATAAACCAGGAACGCACCAGCGTGTGGTTAGGGGTAGGAAGATACATTCAGAGATGCCAATGTACACATGACCCCTGGTGGACACTCAAGGGACTGACTACAGAGGCCCAGTAGAGGTCCAAGAAGAGGCCGGCCTCATTCTCCCTGAGAACTCTTGGTCCTGTTAGATTTCCCCAGTCATATTCTCTGCTGGCCTGAACAGAAGCCTCTCAAAAATGTATGCCTTGCCAGAGCCTCACTATGCGACCTGGTTTGGAAACAGTGTCTCTGTAGATAACTGAGTGAAGACTGCATGACACTGGAAAGAACTTCAATCCGGTATCTGGTGCCCATATTAGAAGAGAAAGATCGCACACAAACGGAATACCATGTAATCAGGAAACACAGAGCTCGCTCAGACTGATGTGTCCACATGCCAGAGAAGGCCAAGGGTTTCTAGCAAGCAGAAGTTGCAAGAGGCAGGAAGGATCCTCCCTGAGGCCTCCGAGGAAGCCCGGACAGAGGCAATCTTGATTTCTGCCTTCTGACTTCCAACGTTGAAGAATGCACTTGTGTTCTTTGAGTCTGTGGAATTTTATTATGGCAGACAAGGAGTTCTACTGCCAGCCAAGTTGATCAGAGATTAAAGGAAGCACAGTGCTAAGCTGAAGGCAAATGGCTTGTCCTTGTTTATCAATGCTAATGCCTATGACCAAGACAGAGCAAAGGGTTACGGAGAGCTGCCTTTCTCTTCAATAGATTTCCTAACTTTATTGTTTGAGTCAGGATGTCTCTATGCAGCCCTCACTGGCCTGAACTTGATATGTACATCAAGCTGGCCCTGAACTCCTGAACTTATAGTGAACCTCCTGCCTCTACTTCCCAAGTACTGGCATCACAGATGTGCACCACCATGCTAGGCTCATAGATATTTTTTTTTCTTTTTGCAAACACATATTTATCAGGATTGAGACAGGTTGGTTGATGAGGTATTGAGCGCCTGTCAGGAGTATGCAAGGGAAGCTGAGAGGACTGTCTGTATCAGCTGTGCCATCCCAAACCAAGCTCTGCCACACTGGCAATGTTTACAGCTCTCTACCAATAGCAGATGTGAGCAAGGCAGACCTAGCAGGGGCACTTGGTATGTGTCATAGATGATTGAGGAATTGAAACTTTTGGTAGTTTTTTGGTTTGGTTTGATTTTGTTTTCTGTTTTTTGAGACACAGCTTCATTCTCTAGGCCTGGAGCTCACTCTGTAGACCAGTCTGTCCTGAAACTCACAGCAATCTTTCTGCTTCAGTCTCCTGAATTCTAGGATTACAGGATGAGCCAGCATGAACTTAAAAAAAAAAAAAAAAAAAAAAATTCAAGCCAGGTAATGGTGGCCCATGCATTTAATCCCAGCATTCAGGAGGCAGAGGCAGGCAGATCTCTGAGTTTGAAGCTAGACTGTCTACAGGGCTCTTAGATAGCCAGGGCTACACAGAGAAACCCTGTCTCGAATTTGTTTGTTTGTTTTTCAAGATCAAATGTATACGAGTGCTTTGTCTACATGCACACACACGTCAGCTCACCATATGTGTGCCTGGTGCCAGTGGAGATCAGAAGAGGATGTGAATTTCCTGGAACTGGATTGTAGATGGTTGTGAGCTACCAAATGGGTGCCAAAAATTGAATTCAGACCCAACGCAAGTGCAATATTGCCTGTAACTGCTGACCTACTTCTCCAGGTAGCATAAATGTTTTGAAAAAAGGCAAATGTATAAGCTAAGCATGGTTACACGTCTAATCCACTGTTTCTCAACTTGTGGTCACAAGCTCCACAGAGGGCAGAGATCAGATATCTACATTACAATTTATAACAATATCAAAAGTATGGTTATCTAGTAACAATGAGAGTAATGTTATGGATGGGGGTCACCACAACATGAGAGACTGTATTAATGAGTAGCAGCATTAGGAAGATTGAGAACCACACTGCTTTAATCACAGCACTCAGGAGGCAGGGGCTGGCGGACCTCTGAGTTCAAGGCCAGCCTGGTCTACAGAGCAAGTTCTAGCACAGCCAGGGCTACACAGAGAAAGCCTATCTCAAAAAACAAGCAAAACAAAACAAAACACAATCAACCAAAGCACTTAGGAGGCTGAGGCAGGAAGAGCACCCGTTTCAGGTCAGCCTGGACTACATGGTAAGACCTGTTTCAAGCCAAATAAAGAAAGGTAAACCAAACCAAGTAAAGTAGGCAAAGGAGGAAAAACCAGAGAGTTGAACGGTTCTAGGTGGAGTGGTTCTGGCTGGGGAACTGAGGAGTCATACGCAGGGCAGCACAGTGAGAGAAGGATGTGGCGAAGTACGGCTGTGGACCTGGCAAAGAAGCACTCTCAGGCCTCTCGGGCTGCCTGAGAACACTGGATAGCCAACAGGTGTTTGAGTAGGGCCCTGAGGTATGAAAGAAACACACTTTCCCTACCCCCACAGATGCAGAGAGAGAGGAGGGCAAACAGGTATGAGAGCTGTTGGAGACCAGGACTGGGTGGCAGCAGTGGCATCGGAGACAAGGGAACCTCACCTGCCTGGTCCTGCTCCCCGTACCACGTGTTCCAGTTGCCCACAAGTGAACAGGGGTAGTCCTCGTCCAGGTGCAGCTTGGGCAGCACAGCCTCCCTGTGGGAGGGGTATAGTGAGGAGCAGGGCTCGCACTGGCCACCAAGGGCCCTGAGATAGAGGTTCCAACCCGGCCCCAGGGATGAGCTTGTCTCCTCTCTAAGAAGCAGAGGCAGGGAAGATACCCTTAGGGCTTCCAGCTCTAGAATCTGTGTCTGGAGAATACGCAGAGGATGTTCAAAGGGTTTCTCAGGAAAGAGGGTCCCTACCCTCTACATCCCAGAAGTGACCGGAAACAATTCATGACACTCACGTCAGACTGTTGTAGGTATCCAGACATTCGGGTTTCACATTGTGAACTGTAACACAGGACAGAGGGCAGCTGGTAAGTTAGTATGTGCAATACTTACACATGCATGTATGTGTGTGTGGATGAGGGGTGTCAGAGTGAGCAGGTCCCAAATAGAACCAAGGCTCTCAAGACAGCATGGACTGTCCTCATCCTCTCATCTCTTCACCCCAGTCCCACCCACAAAAAAGCCTGAGGGTAGAGCTAGCCAGGGTAGCAGCTACTCACACTGGATCTTGTAGAGATTACTAGTCTCCTTCTTGGACAGCAGAGTGGAGTGGGCGTCCTTCCGAGGATCCACCTTGTGAACGAAGAGGGAGCGGAACCAGCTGCCTTCACTGTCCTTGGAATAGAAGCTGCAGGACAGAGGAGTTGAGAGGGCCATGTGGAGGCCCAGGAACCCCAATAATTCCCATGCTCCCCTAACCTTGAGACCTACATTTCTGGAAACAGGGCCACGGAATCCCATGGTAGCTACAGAGAGTGAAACAGCATCATCTTGGCAGACACAGTGCTGTCGAGAGATCCCATCTGCCCAGCCTGCATCTGCATTTTAGTCTATCGCTAAAACAGTTAACCCCTCAATCTCGCCTTGCCTGACACCTACTAGGTGGGACCCTTGGACCTCCTAAGGCAGGCCATCCCTCTACTTTCATGGGTAGCCACGATTCTTTCTTTTGCCTTTCTGGGTTCTGTGATATAATTTTACAAGTTCTTTTTTCCTATCCCCTCGACATGCTACAGAAGTTCTGTAGCACCAGCTCTCTGCCTCATCAAGCTCTTTCCTCTGCATGAAGAAAGGGGAACATAACTGGGAATTCTGAACTCAGATCCTGGGCCCCTCTGAGAACCCAGCCATTTACCCTTCCAAGTCACTGGACCCCGTGGCATGGCACAGCTGTTGCCCTTCTGGCTGGAAAGGCCTCCAAATTAAGCCTGGAATAGAGTATGACCACTTCTATGCTCATCAGGTCCTTGACACTGTCAACTCAAAAGCCTTCTACTGGATATCAGCAGAGTCAACAAATATCAAACTTTTGTACAAACTCCAGAACTTACTACAAAATGTACTGCTAGACCCTCATGTTGAGCCCCTTTACAATACCAACACCCCAGACTACCTGGCTCACGGGGGGAAAGGCCAAAAGTAAAAGCAAAAAGCCCATTTTAACAACCTGGCCTGACCCATACCTTTTTTGTTTAGGTTTGATTTGGTTTTTCAGGACAGGGTTTCTCTGGGTAGTCCTGGCTGTCCTGGAACTCACTCTGTAGACCAGGCTGGCCTCTAGTTCAGAGAGCCACCTGCCTCTGATTCCCAAGTGCTGAGATTAAAGGTGTGCACCACCATGCCCAGCCCATGATATCTTTTTTAGAAGCTATCATTTCGCTGGGCAGTGAAAACCAGCCCCTCAAGTCAGGCACTAAAGGGTGTGGTCTTTGCTCTGAATGGACATGGGCTATGGTCCCAGAAGGAGGTAGTGACAGGCAGAAAAGTGGCTCCATTTGCCCACCCAGACCTTTGCTCCGGAGCTAGGCTCTCAGTAACTCATTAACATCAGTAGTGGCCAAGATAAATACCCAGTGGCTGATCCTGAAGAGCGAGCCTGGGGTTTCAACGCCTGGTGTGGGGGGAGGGAGGTTCTTGGAGCTTTAATAACTTCTGTCTCTTCCTACCATTCAAACTCTGCCTGCGGGTCTGTTTCCCATGTGTTGAGTAAACAAGACATAGCAGCCCACCCAGCTAGGTCTTTTCTTTTTTATTAATTCTTATTTTTCTTTATGTATATGGATATTATGCCTGCATTATGTCTGTGTACCACTTCCACACATGGCTCCCAGGAGGCCAGAAGATGGTATCAGACCCCCTGGAACTATTGCTACAGACAGTTGTGAGCTATCATGTAGGCACCAGGAATTAAACTCTGGATCCCTAGAAGAGTAGCCAATGCTCTAACTGGCTTAGCAGTTAAGCCTGTTAAGAGCACTACCCCAGGAAGATCTTTTATATAGGTAAAAATTTAATAACAGACTTGTTCAGACCCAAGGGAAGTCTCAATTTCAAATCAAAACCCTTAAGTACATTTTCAAAAAAGATGCATTTACTTACTGTGAGTGTTTACCTGAATGTATTTATGTATACCATGTGGGTGCTAGACAAGAGCATTGGCTCACTAGAAACTGGAGTGATAAATGGTTGGGAGCCACCATGTAGATGCTGGGAACTGAACCCAGGTCCTCTGCAAATGTAGCAAGCACCCTTAACCACTGAGCCATCTCTCCAGCCCTCAGGTGCATACTTTAAGAGTTCAAATTTTAACTTTTCTAGTGAATTCTTGAATTCTCCTACCCTCCTACCTCCTTCCCAAGCTCCTCACTCTGCTCCCTTGTTTCATGCTGCAGGAACATGCAAAGCCCTGGTCCTACGCTAGAGATATGGTTCCATGGGAGAATGTTTGCCCTTCCTGCATGCATGACATGCTAGGCTCCATCTCCAGCACTGGGGGCAAAAATTAAACATACAAAAATCCAAAAGACTTCCTCTATTGTTCCCCCCCCCCATGACATGTCACTACGGTGGTGTGGTGGTTTGAATAGGAATGGCCCCCATAGACTTATGTGTTTGAATGTTTGACCCATAGGGAGTGTTACTATTAGGTGTGACCTTATTGGAGTAAGTGCAGCCCTGTTAGAGGAAGTGTGTCACACAGTCTCCTGCTGCCTACAGATCAAGGTATAGAACTGTCAGCTCTTTCTCCAGCACCATGTCTACATGGACAATGCTTTACTTTCCACCATGATGATAATAGACTAAACCTCCAGAACTGTAAGCCAGTCCCAATGAAATGTTTGCCTTTTAAGAGTTGCCATGTGCCGGGCGGTGGTGGCGCACGGCTTTAATCCCAGCACTTGGTAGGCAGAGGCAGGCGGATTTCTGAGTTCGAGGCCAGCCTGGTCTACCGAGCAGAGTTCCAGGACAGCCTGGACTACATAGAGAAACCCTGTCTCGAAAAAACCAAAAAAAAAAGAGTTGCCATGTGCACCTTTATCCCAGCACTTGGGAGGCAGACAGGTGGAGGCCAGCCTGGTCTACAAAGCAAGTTCCAGGACAGCCAGGGCTACATACAGAGAAACAATGTCTCAAAACAATGAAAAAGAAAAACAAAAAGAGTTGCCATGGTCATGGTGTCTCTTCACAGCAATGAAACCCTCACTAAGACAGGTAGGGGACCTGGTATGTTCTATTGTGTCTCCAGTAACTGGAACAAGACTAACACACAGCATATGCTCAATCTGTGTTTAGGAAACAAATGAATGGGAAAGAGGCACAGATGTAAAATGGATGGATGGATGGATGGATGGATGGATGGATGGATGGATGGGTGCGTGGATGGATGAGCGGATGGGTGGATGGATGGATGATGGGTAGATGATGGATGGATGGATGGGTAGATGGGTAGATGGGTAGATGGGCAGATGGATGGATGGATAGATGAGTGGATGCATGGTTACTAAAGCCTCAAAGTTAAAGAAAAGGGAGGCCTTGACCCAGAATGTGAACTCAGACTTGAGGCCTTTCCATTCCAGCCACCACAACAGAAGAACAAAGAACTTGTCAGTGTCACAGAGACAAACCCAACTAAAGCTTCACCTCTCTCTCATTTGTAAAATAGGGTTGGAGGATGGGATTATTAGAGGAATTACTATCATGGCGGACAGCAGCTAACATTGCTACTTCTGACTTCCTAATGGCTCTCTTCCTTCCCAGTTCCCCCTGTCCTAATCTGCCCCTTAATTTTTGTAAAGTGTTTTTGTTTCCTAGAGGGCTAGGACCGAAGCCAGGGCCTGACATATGCCAGATGAGCATTCTATCTCTGACCTACACTCTGTTCTTTAAACCATTGTCTGTGTTGAGTGTGTGTGTGTGTGTGTGAGCACATGCATGTATGTGCACACGTGCCTGTGTGTAAGAGTGTATATGCATGCATTCATGTGTGTGTACATGTACATGTGTGTATGAGCATGCATTGTGTGTGTGTGTGTGTGTGTGTGTGTGTGTGCGCGAGCGCATGCGCGCATGTGTGTGCTAGAAATTGATTAGCTATCTACTGCTCTCCTCCTCAAGTTTCTGCAGCATCATCTCTTACTAGCCCTGAGCTCAATGTGTGGCAAGACAAGCTGGTCAGCTAGCTTAAGGAGCCTCTGTCTCTTCCGCCAGCACTTACAGGGACACATCACACCTGGCTTTTTACATGGATGCTGGAGGTCTGAAGTCAAAAGTTCTCACGTCTACATGGCAAGCATGTAACAGACTGAGCCACCTCCCCAAGCACAAAGCACTTTTATAACATACCTCTGCTACAGGGTTCTCAACCTGTGGGTCCAGACTTTTGGGAATTGTATGTCAAATGTTTATGTTACAATTCCTAACAATAACAAAATCACAGTTATAATAAAGTAGCCATGAATCAACTTCATGGTTGGGGGTCACCACAACATGAGGAGCTGCAACAAAGGGATACAATTTTAGGAAGGTTGAAAACCACTGCCAACTCTATGCCCACAAAGCAAAGTCTGAATATTCCTACATCTCTATTTGAGATTCTAGCTCCCTTTTAAACTTGGGAATTTTGAGCAAGTATCCCTCCTACAGTGCTTCTCGGACTAACACTATGAGCACAGCCTAAAAACTTATTCAAAGCGCTCAGGCTCCATCCCAGACTACGGCACAAAAGCTCTGGGGATGGGATTATGTGGTGGACCCAGCAATTTAACTTGGGGAGAGGGGGCTCATTACTCAGCCTGGGCTAGCCTGGAACTCCCTATACAGCACAGGCTGGCTTCAAACTGATAATCCTGCCTGGAAGTGCTAGAGTCACAGACATGCACCATGAATGGCTACAATCTTCATTTTACACCTCTCTCTCTCTCTCTCTCTCTCTCTCTCTCTCTCTCTCTCTCTCTCTCTCGTGTGTGTGTGTGTGTGTGTGTGTGTGTGTGTGTGTGTGTGTGTGTGATACATTCACATCTGTGCTCACAAGAAAAGGGCGACTGGTTCATCTTTAATTCCTTTGGGACAGAGTCTCTCCTTGACCTAGGGGCTTGTCCTCTTACCCCTGAGTCAGCATGACAAACAGCAAGCCCCAGTGATCTTCCTGTCTCTGCCCACTATAGTATTGGGGCTACAGGCACAAGAGAGACAACACCCACTGTCACATGCATGCTGGAATCCAAACCCAGGTCTCATGGCTACACAGCTAGCACTGTTAACTATGTCATCATCTTTCCTATCCCAATCAGAGTTTTTAAAGCCTGTACGGGCCAGGTTTGGTGAAGCACACCTACAATAGTTCAAGGCCATCCTCAGGCACACAGTGAGTTTGGACTACACGAGGCCTTGTCTCAAAAACAAACAAACCAACCAACCACTAAGGATGCAGGCATGCTGGCATACATATTTAATCCCAACCTTTGTAAGTTTGAAGTTAGCCTGGTCTACATAATGAGTTTCAGGACAACGGAGGCTACATAAAGGAAACCCTGTCCCCAAAACAAAACAAACACACACTAACAGGGGCTAAAGCGATGGCTCAGTTAAGATGGTACTCTCTGCTCTTGCCAAGGACTTGAGTTCTGTCCCAGCACCCATGTCTGGTGGCTCAAAACCATCTCCAGCTCAGCGGGGGAGGGTGGAAGAGCTCTCATTCACCCCTCTAGCCTACCTGGTCTACACTCACATACACAAATCCACACTCAGATACACACGCACGTATAATTGAAGATGAAAACAGGCTGGGCTTGATGGCACACACCTTTAAGTCAGGAAACAGAGGCTGGTAGAACTTTGTGTGGTCTGTGAGAGAATTCCAGGCTAGCTAGAGTTAGACTCTGTGTCAAAAACACAAACCAAGGGCTGGAAATGGGTCAGTGGTTCATAGCAATTACTGCTATTGCAGTAGACCTGAGCTGGGTTCCCAGTACCCATCAGGCATCTCACTCCTACAATTCCAGTTTCAAGAGATCTGGCCTTTGCAGGCTCCTGCATAAACACAGTGCACATAAACTCATGCAAATCAACACATAAATAAAGCAAATCAGTTTTTTAATCTTAAAAACAAAACAAAAAACCTGGGCTGGAGAGACGGCTCAGCTGTAAGAGCACTGACTACTCTTCCAGAGGTCCTGAGTTCAATTCCCAGCAACCACATGGTGGCTCACAACGCTCTATAGTGGGATCTAATGCCCTCTTCTGGTGTGTCTGAGGACAGGAACTGTGTACTCACATACATAAAATAAATAAATCTTTAAAAAACAAAACAGCCGGGCGGTGGTGGCGCACGCCTTTAATCCCAGCACTTGGGAGGCAGAGGCAGGCGGATTTCTGAGTTCAAGGCCAGCCTGTTCTACAGAGTGAGTTCCAGGACAGCCCGGGCTACACAGAGAAACCCTGTCTCGAAAAACCTAAATAAATAAATAAATAAATAAATAAAATAAAAAAAACAAAACAAAAAACCTAACCAAATAGGAATGGTAGCAAGTATTCAGAGGGTTGGGAAAACATTTTCACCTCAACTCTTTCATTCATTTTAAATAGCTGTCTTTTCCCACAGCTATAGAGCAAGTCAGAGTATGCAAACTATCATCCTGCCATTCCCCACAACGCCTTTGACACAACAGCTCAATAATGATTTGACCTAGACTGGAACATTTCCATCTCCTTAGGCAGTTATTGCAGATGTGACACTCCTACTGACATTGGCACTCAACAGTCTGATGCCTCTCCAAGTGCAACGGCTTGAGAACCTCAGAACTTTCTAGACTGGGAAGCTCAGCTCTGTAGGTCCTAAAACATCTCAATTTGAGCTGGCTGACTTTAGAAAGGGGCCACATTTCTGCTTGTCATGAGAGAGGTGTTTTCAGCTACAAGAACTAAAGTTTAGGGCTGCAGATGTAGCTCAGTGGTAAAACACTTGCCTAGCATGCATGGGGTCCTATGTTCAATCCCCACAAGAGGAAACATATAAGCACACAAACAAGCAAAAACCAGCAAAACTCACTAAAGTTTTGTTAACAAGATTAGTGTAGGAGCAACAAGAATTTCTTTTTAGTTGTTTCTTTCAAGAGTCTTGCTATATATCCCAGACTAGCTTCTAACTCATGATTCCCCTGTCTCAATCTACCCATGATAAGAACACAAGCTTATACCATTAAGCCTGGCTAATAACATTGTTTATTGAGCAGCTACTATGTACTAACAGCTAATCCTCACAGTATATTTTTTTAAAAATGTATTAGTTCTTTGAGGATTTTGTACAATGTGTTTTAATCGTATTCACCTCTCCCGTCACAGTACATTTTTTAAAACACTGAGGGGCCAGCCAGGTGGCTCATCATGTAAAGGGCTTACCATGTAGTCTCTTTACCCCAATTATCTGAGGCTGAAAGTATTACTGCTGGCCCCAGGAGTGACTCCAGAAAGACAGGGAGCAGGCTGAAGGTCAGCAAGAAGGGGTGGTGTCAGGTCTCAAGTCTCAGCATAGGACCAGAGCATAAAGCCATGCAAGTCACTACTGGGCTTGCTCAGTGTTCGGTGTCTTCACAGCAATCCTGGGGAAAGTGCATATCAGGGATCGCCATGCTACACAGAAGGAAACCAGGCTCACCATCAGCTACCCAGGGTTGCCAAATCAAAAGCAGCAGGCTGCCTCCAGCCCCTCCCCCATCCCTGTGGCCTCTGGGTGTCTGCCACACAGAAGAGCTACCACTAACTTTCTGTTCCTTTCTCTCCCTCAGTTTCTTCATGTAGGAAACATGGTCTCATAAAAGATGGGCTGCACACCTGGCTTGGTGGTTAAGACGAGGACCTGAGTTTGGTTCCCAGCACTTACATCGGCCAGAGCAGCTCATAAGTGCCTGGAGCTCCAGTGCCAGGGGATTCCACTCCATCTTCTGTCCTGAGTGTGCACCTGCATTCACGTGCGCCTGCATTCATTCATGTGTGCCTGCATTCATTCATGTGCGCCTGCATTCATGTGCAGATTCTCATTCTCTCTCCTCTCTACACACATAAAGTAAAATAAAATTCTTTAAAATAAAAAATAGATGATTTTGGGCCAGTGTAAAGGCACTGACTGTCAAGCCTGACACTCTGAGTTAGATGTCTGGGAGCCACAAGGTGACCTCCACACATGTGCCATAGGACATGTACATACACACACACACACACACACACACACACACACACGAATACATATGTTTTTTTTTTTTTGTTTTTTCGAGACAGTTTCTCTGTGTAGCCCTGGCTGTTCTGGATCTCACTCTGTAGACCAGGCTGGCCTCGAACTCAGAAATCCACCTGCCTCTGCCTCCCAAGTGCTGGGATTAAAGGCGTGTGCCACCACCGCCCATCCTACACATGTTCACTTGTATGTGCACACAAAATAATTTTAAATCATGTTATGTTGGAAGAGGGCATCAGATCCCTTGGAAGTAGAGTAATAGACATCTGTGAGCCAGCATGCATAGGAGCTGGGAATCAACCCCTGTACTCTTAAAGAACCAGTGCCCAGAAGTGCGGAACCATCTCTAGTCCCCAGAATAATTTTTGTTTGCTTATCTTTCTATGTAGTCCTAACTGTTCTGGAGCTGGATATGTAGAACTATGAGGGTTTCCAACTCAGAGATCCTCCTGCCTCTGCCTCTTAAATACTGGAATTAAAGGTATATGCTGGGGCTGGAGAGATGGTTCAGAGGTTAAGAGCACTGACTGCTCTTCCAGAGGTTCTGAGTTCAATTCCCAGCAACCACATGGTGGCTCAAAACCATCTGTAGCCGGGTGGTGGTGGCGTACGCCTTTAATCCCAGCACTTGGGAGGCAGAGACAGGCGGATTTCTGAGTTCGAGGCCAGCCTGGTCTACAGAGTGAGTTCCAGGACAGCCCGGGCTACACAGAGAAACCCTGTCTCGAAAAAAAACCAAAAAAAAAAAAAAAAAAAAAAACCATCTGTAATGGGATCCAATGCCCAAAAAAAAAGGCTGCCACACCTGGGCCAAAATAATTTTATTTTGTTTTGTTTTGTTTTTGAGACAGGGTTTCTCTGTATAGACCTGGCTGTCCTGGAACTCTCTTTGTAGACCAGACTGGCTTTGAACTCGAAGATCTGACTGCCTTGCCTCCAAAGTGCTTGAATTAAAGGTGTGCACCACTACCAGGCTTAAACATTTTTTTAATGCCATAAAAGATTACTTTCCTTTCAATTCTCACAATGACAGAAATTGCTTGAGACATAAGCTTGGCCAATGGGTAACACAAGCATGGATGGTCTCTTTAAGCCTCACAATCCAATAAGGGCTGGACATATGATGGTTTACTTGGTAGAGAGAGCACTAGCCTAGCATACCTGAGCTCCTGAGTTCTTTTCCTAGCAACAGAAAACAATCTTATCAGACACATCCTGTTTTCTCCTCCTACCCAAGGTCATCCCTCCAGAAAAGGTTGAGTTTACAAGGTACACTCCAGGCGCGTTTCCCAGTGGCTTCCCCCTCCTTATCCAGCACGGAGGTGAAGGCCACAAGTTTCAACTCCTCTCTCTGAGCTTTCCAAAAGTCCCCGTGCACAGCGATCTAATGGACCTCCACGGCTACACCCTCGGACTGGGGCAGGAGTAACGCAACTCCCTTTCCACAGGTGTGGGGGCAGGTGCTCTCTCACTGCTTTAGCTAATGCTCTTTGCGCATACCCTGTCCTAAAACCCGTGAGGGTGTGGGGCTGGGGAAATAGACTAGGAAAAAGCAAAGGGTCAGAAGTGCTCCGGGTGATAAGTGCAGAGATGGGGGTAGCACCGGGCGCGGCATCCAGGAGGGAGGAGCAGACCAGAGCCAGTCAGGGGAAGCCAAGCCCTCCAAAGCCAGAGTTGAGCCTCTCTCCCAGCAGGCCACCAGCGGTGGTACAAAGTGCAGAGTGCGTCGTGGAGAGCTGCCTCAGCTTGGCTCGGGCACTGACCTTCAACGAAGCTCCCACCCCATTCTGTTGACCATTCCCAACGTACCACAGTTCTCCTCTCCTTCCTTCTAAAACTTCCTGAGGGTGAAGCTGCCTGGCTCAGAAGCCCCCAGCGCGTGCTAAATCACAAAGGCCAGGCAAAAGGCTGCCACTATCCTCTGCCTTCGTCTCGGCTCCAGGGCTCAAGACCTATCCCTCCCACTCACCTCATTTTTTATTCTCAGCCCAGATCTAGGTCCCAAACAGGACAAAGAACCTGCCCAGCTAGGCATGGTAGTGCACACCAGTACTATCTAGGAGGCAGAGGCAAGAGGATTCCGAGGTCGAATCACGTGTAGTATGAACCTGTTTAAAAAGCAAAGCCATACCTTTTCATCTTCCCCTTTCATTCTCAGCCTCCCCCAGGCCTACATCCTGGCAACTCTGTCTCTAACCCCTGAATTCCAAACCCGAGAGTCTCTGCTTTTCATTCCAACCCCCCTCCCCTGCCCCTGTTCCGAGCACGCGGTCAGCCCCGTCAGCCTCTCACCGCACAGCACCCGCAGCCGCGAGGTCCCCTGCACGGGGTCCCGGCTTCATGAGCAGCCGCCGTGCCGCTGCAGAGATGATGCACAACCGCGGAGCCATGTTGGACCGGAGCAGGTTGGAGGAAGGCCACGCCCCAGCACAGTAGCGGAGGCAGGACTAGAGAAAACCACGCCCTCCCCTAGCCAGCCTCCCTTTCAAACACTACCAGGTGGGAGTCCCCCAAATCTACAGATGCACAATCCAAACCCACACCTGCGAGCTCTTGAAACTCTGCAGCTAATTGGCTCTGTTTCTCTTGAATCACCTTTCCCCCTCTGTACCTGGGAATTTATCTCGATAATTACAGGCGTCAAATGTCCTGGACATTCAGAGGATAAACTAAAGACACTCTTTATACCCCTGAAATTGTTCACACACTATGTGTGCCTGTGACTTCCTTTCCTCCTTGGGCACTGGAGGTGGAACCCAGGACCTCACACGTGCTAGCAATGTCGTCTACATTTGTGGTTCTTCTGTCATCAACAGACAATATTATCTATCAAAAAAACAAAAAAAACAAAAAAAAAAAAACAAAAAAAACAACCCTGTTTAAAAACAACAACACAAAAGAACAAACTCTATAACAATTTTTAAGAGAGAGAGAGAGAACGTGCTTGTGGTTTATGGAGGCCAATGGCCTCTAACATCCTGGAGCTGGAGGTTTAAGGAGGTTTTGAGGCACTTTAATGGGTGCTGGAATTCAAACTCAGGTCTCCTCCAAGAGCTTTTAAAGCCTGAACTGTCTCTTCAGCCATTTAGTATGATGAACAAGGCTCTGAGCGAGCAGGATGCTCTTTCTCAAAGCCTGAGTGTGATGGTGCTGACACAAGAGGCTACAGAATTAAAAAACAACAAACCAAAAAAACTTCCACCATCTATTCATCTGGGGCTCCTATATTTACTTTCTCAGCCCACACAAACAGAGCTGGATCCCTGCTGATCCCTGGGGGACCCAGGGACAGAGACACACCAACGGAAAGAATGCTAACCCACTGACTGTAATTCCCACTCTGTGTGGCTGCAGTGCAAGGATTCACAGCTGGCATAACCAACTTCCAGAGTGCTTCAAACTGTGAGTCTGGCTAGCTAGGTCTCACCTAAGCTCTCGAGACACCAAAGGTTGGCTTAACAAGTCCTATCTGTACCTCTTGGCAGCCAAGGCCTGGTGGACAAATATCCAATCACTGCTGATGGAAACCTCCAGGTCAGAGAAGTTAGCCATGCCCCCCAGTCCCTCCCTCCATCAACTAGGCTACTGGCAAGTGAGTCCCAAGGGTCTTCAAGTCTATGCTTCCCCAACACTGGGGTTACAACCAACCTTCCCTGCTGTGGTGTGCTGGGAATCGAACTAAGGTCTTTGGGTTTATACTAACTGAGCTATCCCCATCCCAATAATGTGGTAGTTTGGATGAGAATGACCATTTTAGGCTCATATGTTTAAATACTTGGTGTCCAGCTGGAGGAACTATCTGGGAAGGATTAGAAGCTGTGGCCTTGTTTAAAGGGCTGTGTCATCAAGCACAGATTTTGAGGTTTCAAAAGCCTACAGTCATTTCCACTTACCTCTCTCTGCCTCTGCTTGTGGATCAAGATGTGAGCTCTCAGGTACTGCTCCAGCACCATGCTTGTCTTACCTGCGGCCATGCCCCCTGCTATGCTGGTCATGGACTCTCTAAGCCTCTGGAACTTATGTAAGCCCACAACAAACTCTTCAAATATTGACTTAATCATGGATTTTATCACAGCAGTAGAAAGGCAACTGAGGGAAAAAGGCTTCTTCCTTGCCTCTGGCAGCAGCCATCAGGTGAGTCAAGATGGGTGCATACAAATGCATCCAGAAGCTATGGAGGAAGAAGCAGTCCGACATGATGCGCTTTCTTCTGAGCGTCCACTGCTGGCAATACCGCCAGCTCTCTGCACTGCACAGGGCTCTCCGCCCCACCCAGCCTGATAAAGCATGAAGATTGGGATACAAGGCTAAGTAAGGTTATGTCATTTACAGGAATCAGGTCTACTGTGGTAGTCACAAACGCTTGGTTCCTGGACAGGCAACTTACAGCAAGCCTGTCCACCATGGTGTTAACCAGCTGAAATTTGCCCGAAGTCTTTCAGTCTGTTGCTGAGCAGAGAGCTGGATGCCATTGAGAGTCCTCAATTCCATGGCCTTGGAAAGGGCCACAAGTTCCACTACACTATTGATGGTTCTCGCCGTGCAGCCTGGAGAAGGCACAATATTTTCCTGCTCCACCATTAGCGCTAATACACATGACATTTGTACAATTCATATCCAATAAATAATTTAGGGCAGTCAAGAAAAAGAAAAAGAGCCAGGTGGTGGTGGCGCACGCCTTTAATCCCAGCACTTGGGCAGCAGAGGCAGGCGGATTTCTGAGTTCGAGGCCAGCCTGGTCTACCAAGTGAGTTCCAGGACAGCCTGGACTACATAGAGAAACCCTGTCTCGAAAAAAGAAAGAAAGAAAGAAAGAAAGAAAAAAGAAAGAAAGAAAGAAAGAAAGAAAGAAAGAAAGAAAAAGAAAAAAGGCAACTAAGATGAACTGTGATTCTTTTTCCCCTGGGGTTGTTTTTTTTTTTTAAACTAAAATATTTTATTTAATTTTATGTGTATGTGTACATGCATGAATGTACGAAGTGTACCACATGTATGTAGTGCCCGAGGAGATGAGAAGAAGTATCATGTCCCCTGGAAATAAAGTTACAGATGGTTGTGAGCCACGATGTGGGTGCTGGAAACCAAACGCAGGTCCTCTGCAAGAGCAGCCAATGCACTCAATGTTGACCCATCTCTCCAGCCCTCCGTGGAGTTTTCTTAAGATGCTACAATGAACACACATTATTTTGTGTGATTTATTTACAAAGGAAACTATGTATCAATGTGATAAACAGAACCAGACTCAGTTGTCCCAGCAGGTGGAACCATGGAAATAAACGCAGTGAAAGTCAGTGTTGAGGACTTAGCCAAGATGGCAGGCTGCCAGCCTGTTGTTCCTGCTCTGTGAGAGCAAAGTGGAGCACACAAAGGATGGCAGAGACACTACAGGACCTGGAGAGTCTTTTCACGTTAGAAGTGTGATCTCCACAGGGTCTCTGATCCACTGCCACTCAGGAAAAACCCAGATGTTTAGACAGAGGACCACCAAATGGAGACATTGCTGTTGGCTTGTAATGGGATCTGTCCTTCCTTAAAGAATCAAGAGGCTGAGTAGGGCAGTGGTAGCGCATGCCTTTAATCCCAGCACTTGGGAGGCATAGGCAGGAGGATCTCTGTGAGTTCCAGACCAGTCTGGTCTACAGAGCAAGTTCCAAGTCAGCCAGGGATACACACAGAAACCTAGTCTCTTAAAAAAAAGAGTCAAGAGACTGGAGAGATTGCTCAGCTCTTGAAGAGAACCTAGGATCCAAATTCCAGCACCCACATCCAGCACTTTACAATTGCTATAACTACAGTCCCAGGGGATTTGACCTCTTCTGACCTCCGTGAACACTTTCACACATGTAATACACTAAATTCATGCAGGTATACACACATACAGATAAATAATAAAAATTTTTCTCTCCTCTCTCTGTGTCTCTCTGTCTCTGTCTGTCTGTCTGTCTGTCTGTGTTTCTCTTCTGTCTCTCTACCTCTCTCGAGAACTTACTCACACTGGCTTTGAACCTGCAATGCTTTTGCCTAAACCCCAGAAATACCTGGAATTCCAGACCTGCTTCATTTGCTCAGTTGTCATCTTTAGATTACACCATGACACGATGAAATCTATATAAATAGTTGCTATACTATGTTGGCAAAAAAGACAAGAAAAGCTCTCTAGTCCTCTTGCTCTTGTTCCTGTTCCTTACCCTCTCTCTCCCCATTCCCCTTCCCCCTCCATGTGCTCATGGCTGGCTTCTACTCCTCTACCCCCGCCTTCTCTCTGCCTTTCTCTGTCTCTACTACCCACTCAACTCCCCTCCCCATGTCCTAAATAAAATCTATTCTATACTAAAAAAAATGACAACTAAAAGGTTTGTAATACCCAACACACATTTTTTTCCCAAATGTTTCCAGCCCACAATTAGTTGACCACATCATTGCAGAATCCATTAAAGCCTAACTATGAAGGAACCTTCCAGAAAGAAAGTTCAATCTAATCACAAAACAATCAAAGGGTGGAGGTACCAGCCACATTGTCTTACTTATTACAAGGGATTGGTTTTTTTTTTTTGTTGTTTTTTGTTTTTGTTTTTGGTTTTTTGGTTTTTTGAGACAGGGTTTCTCTATATAGCCCTGGCTGTCCTGGAACTCACTCTGTAGACCAGGCTGGCCTTGAACTCAGAAATCCCCTGCCTCTGCCTCCCAAGTGCTGGGATTAAAGGCGTGCGCCACCACCGCCCGGCCTGGGAATTGTTTTTCAACAACAACAAAAAATGAAATGTGTTGTCTTGGTGAGTTTTATGACATCTTTTGACCCTATAACTGACAGATGCTCTTGAAAATCAAGCCACAAGAATATGATGCACAGGCAGGAGGTGCTGGCCTACAGTAACAACCTCAACAAACCCCAGTATTTCATTTTGTTTAGTTTTGCTTTATGAAACAAGATCTCACTCTGTATCCCAGGCTGGCCTTGGACTCACAGTAATTCTCTTGCCTCCTATTCCAAAGTACTGATATTAAATCATGAGCCGCCATACTTGGCATGAAGCCTGGGGTTTCTGAATGTCTCAGTCTTTTGCTGAGGTGGGAGAGGAGAAGGAAGAGAGGAAGGGGAAAAAATGAAAGAAGGGGTCGTCTGCAGCTTTTCTTGTTGACCTTTGTCTTTCTTTCTCTTCCTTTTCTTTCTTTCTTCCTTCCTTTCTTTTTTCTCTTCTCTCCTTCTTCCTTCCTTTCTTCTTTTTTTCCCTCCAGACAGGTTTCCTCAGTGTAGCCCTGGCTGTCCTAGAACTCTCATTGTAGACCAGGCAGACCTCAAACTCACAGAGATCTACCTGCCTCTGTCTGCCAGGACCAAAGATGTGTGTGCCACTATGGTATTGTCTTTGCCTTTCTAAAGGATTTTCCCTCCTTCTTCAATATAAGCTGGAGTTAGACAGGAGGGTGAAACAGGTTAGCTCTGAAACATACTAGGAGTGATGGAAGGCAGGTCTTACTCCCTATTCCATGTAAAATGTTTTGAGTGTTTGTCCCCCAGATTTCCTATGTTAAAAGCCTAGTCCTTAAAGTTATACATAAGTGGCAACTGAAGATGGAACTTTAGGAGTATGATGTGGTCATGAGGATGCTGACCTCATGAATGGTTAATAAATTCATGAATTTATTAGTGGGTTATTGAGGAAGCAGTTATGACATTGCTGTATTGTAATACTAGGGTGTAACTCATGAATAAGGCCTGGAATCTATCCCCAGAAACATGAAACAAATTTGGCTGTCTTGGCTCTTTCTTGCTATGTGTTGTCCTGGGTCAACTCATGACTCCGTGGCATCCTGCCCAGCAAGACAGATCTCTCAGAGGCAGTCCCTCAACCTTGAGCTTTCCAGTGTTCAGAACTACAATAAATAAATTTCTTTGCTTTTTCAATTACTGAGCCCCAATTATTTTGTTACAGCAATGGACAACAAACTCATATGAACCCTGATATGTGGCAGTTAACTAGAGAGGTAGCTTTCAACACCCTTACCTCTACCCTTAGTTAGAACAATGAACACAATCCAGTTTATACTGGAATGTCTCAGTTTTAATACAAAAAGTCCCTTGTCCCAGGAACCCACTCAGTCCCAAGAAAATGGGAAGGTGAAGTTACTTCAGTAATGGCTTTTCTATTCGGGATGTCCAACCCCATCCCAGAATCTTCTTGCTTCATGCCTGCTTGCTGAGCTACTCTACTATATGCAATGCTGGCGAAGGAACATCTGCTGTGAACCTGTTCTTGTCCAATGACAGTGCATTCTGAGCAGCAAAATAGTTGGGCAAAAAAAAAAAAATCCACAAATAAAACTTCAGATCATTTCCATTGATGATAGATCAAACTATCACAAATCCTAGCCTCAAAGAGAGAACACTGGTTATTTCTAAGGGTCTTGTGGGAGCAGAATTCCAGAGCAAGGGGTTAATGAAGGAGGTGCTGGCCCAGGGATGCCTAAAAGGTTGCAATTGGGATGTTGCTTCAGGCTGTGGTCACCTGAAGAACAAACTGAGGCTGGAGAGTGCCCATCCATGGCAGGTCATAATTTTAAACTAGTTCATAGCAGGAGGCCTCAGTTCTCGACGAGATGGCTGTTTGGGTAGTCTCTCATAGATACTGGTTTCCTCCAGTCTAGCAGATCAAAGAGAGAGTAAGCTGCTACATTCAAGGACTTGGAAGTAGGTTGCACTCTGTTAGTTCTGCGTATATCTGAATAGTTACACATTAGGCCTGATCAGTGTGGGAGGGGACTATACAAGAGGGGGAATACCAGCTGGGACTGTGTCTTAGTTAGGGTTTTACTGCTGTGAACAGACACCATGACCAAGGCAACTCTTATAACATTTAATTGGGACAACATTTAATTGGGCTGGCTTACAGGTTCAGAGGTTCAGTCCATTATCATCAAGGCAGGAGCATGGCAGCATCCAGGCAGGCATGATGTAGGAGGAGCAGAGAGTTCTACATCTTGTTCAGAAGCAAACAGGAAAAAACTGGCTCCCAGGCAGCGTCCATAGTGACACAGCTACTCCAACAAGGCCACACCTCCTAATGGTGCCATGCCCTAGGCCAAGCATTCAAACCATCACAGCCTGTAATCCCAGCTATGAGGTGGCTGAGTTGGGAAGATCTTTTTTTTTTGGTTTTTCGAGACAGGGTTTCTCTGTGTAGCCCTGGCTGTCCTGGAACTCACTCTGTAGACCAGGCTGGCCTCGAACTCAGAAATCTGCCTGCCTCTGCCTCCCAAGTGCGGGGATTAAAGGCGTGCGCCACCACTGCCCGGCAAGTTGGGAGGATCTTAAGTGCACAGGATGTCTGGGCCACAGAATGAGTTTGAGGCCAGCCTGCACAATTTAGTGAGACCATATCTCAAACTAAAAAAGTTAAAAGGGGGTTGAGGATACGGCTCACCAGTTGAACACTTGCCTAGGATACAAAGACCATAGGTTCAACTCCTACTACCAAATATGTGAGTGCCAACATCCAAAAAGGCCAAGGGCATATTGGAAGCTGGTTACTACAGTTAGGTCTTGAAGAAGGTCCAGCTTGGTGATTTGGATTGGACTCAGTTTCTCAAGTTCACCCTGAAGGTAGAACCCAGAGCAACAAGAATGGGAAGCAAGAACTTTACCTCTGTCCCCTCATGCATGTTCTACAGGCAAGCTTCCCCAGGACTTCAAATTCCTCCTGTCTTATGCCTTCTCCATCTACCTTCCCATCATGCCCTGCTCTCTGAAGTCCCCTCCTGCCCCAACCCTGAATATTAGCTCCCTCCCTCTCTGTCTCTCTCTCTCTGATTCTCTCTCTCTCTGATTCTCTCTCTCTCTCTCTTGCATCTCACAACCATCCCTTCCCCTCTGCAGGGAACAGTTCTATGCTCTCAGCCTCCTTCCCTTCCTCCCTCCCTCTGTCTTCCTCCTCTCTTTATTTCTTTTCAAAACCACCCTCTTAGAATCAACCTTCATAACTCTTTGCCAAGGCCTGCTGTCCACTCATGAAATGAAATGAGAGGAGCCAGGGACAGAGACAGATGAGCAGCACTGGGCAGAGAGGAGCAGGCAGGTTCATAAGTGTAAAATATGGACAAACCTGCCACCATCCATTCCCTGGGACAAATAGATCATCACTGAATGGGCTGCAGAAGAGCAAAGAGACAAATTATCCAGCTGTGGCTCTGTCACCAGCTCCTTATTGATGGGCTTTTATGCTCAGGCCCAACTCCTCTCAAAGAACTGTATTCTCCAGTTCCTATGGGATCCCAAACAGGAGGGACAGTGACTCAAAAGCTTTTGTCTCTGCTGGGGCATGAGACACATGACCAAGTCCCAGTCCTTTGGTCCTAGACATCATATGCAAATATGAATGGTGCTACTTTAACATAGTATTTACAGAAGCATGTCATTAATCATACACTTCCCCAAATAATACAAACACTCCTCCAAATTTATTTCAGGCATTGAACAGTTTCAAAGCTACTGGTATGGAATGACTTACACCTGTGCTTACAAAATGTTGCCACAAGGTGGCACCACTTTAGCCTGGAAATGTATGCTAGCATCTTGTCTCTCCTGAGTCTGTTGCTGCAGTTTGGACTCTAGCAACTGCTTTTTGTGACTACTGAGCTGTTCCTTGGCCATTCACTTTGTATTAACTAGACAGCATCACATGAGCATGAGCAGAGTAGGTATTGGATGTGATAAAGCAAACTAGATAAAGTTTGAACAACCCATGTGACCCGTGGACAGAGATACAGTTGCAAAGGCACACAGCACCATCACAGGCAACAACCTAGCAAGATAGCTGTGTAGATTTAAGAGTGATGTGAGAGCAGTTTACTTTACCTTTGCATCCATTTATATAGATGGAAACAGGCCTTGGAACACGAAGTTTTAAATTGTGACATTTAAGGAAGCATCCTTGTTAAATATCATTTCCCCAAACCTCCCTAGCTATCCTGGCATAAAAATGGCTCCTAGAGAGAGCTCAGTCATACAGGCTGATACATCCCTACAGAAGAGATATGGCTCTCTCAACCCCAGTACCATGAAATGTGGCCTTATTTGGAAATAGTATTTCTTTTTTTTTTTTTTTTTAAGATTTATTCGTTTTATTTATGTGAGTACACTGTGTCTGTCTTCAGAAACACCAGAAGAAGGCATCAGATCTCATTACAGATGGTTGTGGGGACTAGAGAGATGGCTCAGCGATTAAGAGCACTGACTTCTCTTCAGGAGGTCATGAGTTCAAATCTCAGCAACCACATGGTGGCTCACAACTATCCATAATGAGATCTGATGCCCTCTTATGGGTGTCTGAAGACAGCTACAGTTACTTACATATAATAAATAAAAACCTTTGGGCTGGAGCAAGCAGGGCTGCATCGAGAGGGAGAAGGGAGGCGGGGGTGGGGGGCGGCAGAGATGGTTGTGAGCCACTATGTGGTTGCTGGGAATTGAACTCAGGACCTCTGGAAGGGCAGATAGTGCTCTTAACTACTGAGTCATCTCTCCAGCCCAGAAAATAGTATTTTTTTAATAAAATAATCTCTCTCTCTCTCTCTCTCTCTCTCTCTCTCTCTCTCTCTCTCTCTCTTCAGTGGACAACTTTCAGGAGTCAGTTCTCTGCTTTCACCATAGGCTCTGGAGTTCAAGCTCAGGTTGTTAGGTTTCCACGTCAAGCACTTTTGCTTACTGAGCCATCGACCCTGCCTGTTTTGTTTGTTTGCTTGTTTGGGTTTTGTTGTTGTTTGTCTTTTTTTTTCCCCAAGACAGGGTTTCTCTGTGTATCCTTGACTGTCCTGGAACTCACTCTGTAGATCAGGCTGGCCTTGAACTCACAGAGATTTTCCTGCTTCTGCGTCTGCAGCACCACTATTTGGCTTGGTTTGGATTTTCTTGAGAAACCGTCTTTGCCATGTAACCCAGATTGGCTTCAAATTTATAATCCTTCTGCCTCAACCTCCTGAGTGCTATAATTATAGGTATGTACTATCATGTCTGGCTACTGAATTTAGGATCTTCTCCCCACCTCCGCCATAGAAACTAACTCTGTAGTCAGGACTGGCCTCAAACTTAACAGAGATCTGCCTGCATGCATCTGCATTCACCATCACCGAACAGTGAATTTAGGGTCCTAACAGGGGTAAGCAAATAATTTGGAAGCTGATCCAGAACATTTGACCCAGTTTTGAGGCCAGCCTGCCTAGGTTACATGGTGAGTTCCGAAGCAGACTTGGCTACTGAGTGAACCATATCTCTAAAAAAGAGAAGGGGGGGGGGCAAGTAGTGAGCTGGCTCAGCAGTTATACTGAGTTTATACCGCAGCTCCAGGATATCTGACACCACTGGCTCCCATGGCACCCAAGCTGACCTGCATAGATACAGACATATTCACTTATTAAAAGGTCTTTTTTTTTAAACATAATCAAATGAAACTGAGGTCATTAAAAAGAGCCTGGTGGCTTGAATGGAAATAGCTCCCATAGGTCATATGTTTAATACTTGATCCTAGTTGGGGCACACACCTTTAATCCCAGCAGTGGGAGGCAGAAGCACAAGGATTCTTTGAGTTCAAGGCCAGTCTGATCTACAGAGCCAGTTCAGGACAGCCAGGTTTGCAAAGAGAGATCTATTGGGTTTCAGACCCAGGACACGCAGCTGTGGTGCCTGCCTCCAGGTTCTCCCAGCATCCCTCCGTCCCTTCCTCTGCTAAGGTATAGCAGGCATGCTCTGCCTGCCCTCTACCCTGAACTTTACAGCCCAGGGACTGGCCTTCCTCTCCAGAGCCTATATTCCTATATAATGCAGACATCACACCCCACCCCCATGGCAATTTTCCTGGCCCTGGTCTTTGGGACCAATGAAGCTACCCAAGAGCTGCCCCCAATAAACCTGCCTTTATGCTCTTAATTTGGCTTGAATTGGTTTATTTCTTCGGTGGAGAAAGCCAATTAAGACCTGTCTTGGGAAGAGAAAAAAAAAAAAAAAAAAAAAAGGAGGTCTTGGAGGAGGTATGCCACTGGGGGATGAACATTGAGGTTTCAAAAGATAAGGCATTCTCGGGGTGCCTCTCCCTGCCTCCTGCTCAAAGATCAAGCTCTCAGCTATTATTGCCATTATGCTTTGCCATTGTGGACTCTACCGCACTGAAACAGTAAGCCCAATTAAGTGCTTTTGAAAGGGCCTCACAAGGGGGAGTCCCTCATGCTGATATGGGAATAGGCTCACCACCCAAGGACACACGAGACCATCTCGATGCAATTAGCAAAAAGGTAGTTTTTTTAATATCAAGGGCCCCTCGGTTCGAATCATATCTCACGCAGGAGACAGGGGATTCGACGAAGACCCAGGAAGTTGGGAACTTTTATGGTAGGGGTGGGAAGAGCAGGGAGATTTGGCGCGGTTACACATAATTGGATATTTTAAACATCAGCAATTTGCATAGACCAGTTTTTTTGACCATGAATCTTTGGACTCAAGAGTACCAGATGACCCATTACTCATTTTCTTGTTTAGACTTGCATGTCTTTGCGTCCTTGCTTCTTTTTTCATTTTTGGTCACTCTGCCCCTGAAGAGGCTCAAAATTATTATTATTATGGCTAATTTTAACAAGTTGTTAGTGGCCTCTGCTGACCATGAATTTCTTGCTCTGTGTCTCAAGATGTTTTTAATTTTTTACCTAACACTTTCTGTTCTAGAAGTTGCCTTGGTCATGGTATTTTGTCACAGCAGTATTTTAATAAAAAGGGGGAATCTGGCTAGTGCTAGGGAAAACAGTGTGAAGAAACCTGAGAAAAGGCTTTACAAAGAAAGGCAATCTGCTTCCACAAGCCTGTTTAGGGCTACACGAAGCTGGAAAGATGAGGGAGGGTCTTTCCCTTTGTAGGCAGCAGAGGAAATGCAGTCTCGATTGACACCTTGGTCTCAGACTCACAGCCTCTAGAGCTGTAAGACAAGGAGATTCCTTCCTTTTTCTTGGGTGTGTGTGTGTGTGCACTAGAGAGTGCATGCATATCACAGCACATACGGAAGTCAGAAGGCAACCTTGGGTGTTAGCCCCTGCCTTCTAGCTTGTCTAAAGAACCTGTCTGGGGCAGGTTCTCTGTAGTGGGAATTCTAGAATTTTGGTTTCTTTTAAAAACACAGAAATATTATAAGAACGGGCTTTAAAAAAAAAATCCCAGGTGTGGGGATGTGGGGCTGCTTTGGACTGTTCAGAGCAGCTGGCTATGCCTCATGCTCTAGAGGAGACATGGTTTTGCCAGCTGCAGATAATTTCTGCAATTGTGTGGCATTTGGGATTCTAGGAACTTTTCAGAGAGTATATATAAATGTTAACACACTGATTAGTGGTTGTTGGTTTAGGAACATTGATTATGATCTGCAAGTAGCCTTGGTCAAAGAAGAAACAAAAGGAGAGAAATTAGATGCAGGGAGTTTCCTATTTCCTCTCTCCCCTGTATCCTTGTTTCTCTCCTATCTAGTGTTGGGAATTGAAACTGGGAGGATAAAGGATAGGGGGAAGATCCCACAAAGTAGCAAAGACCAGCCACAGTTCTCTTTGTTGTTTGGTGCTCCATTCACTAAGCATCTCCTAAGGCTCTCAAACTTCAGGGATTCTCCTGTCTTTACCTCAATGTCCCTACAGGAGGACTGGGATTACACATTTGAGCACTACTGTGGCCTGACTTTTACATGGATTTTGGGATTCAAACTCAAGTCTTCATGCTGTATAGCAAGTTTGTTACTCACTGAGTCATTTCCCTGCTTGAAACTTCTGTGTTTCTAGGTGACCCATTTAATGATGCTTTGGTATAAGTGGTCTTAGAAAACTAATAGAATATCAGCGGAAACCCAAAAGTATCAGCCTGCAATGAATGCCTGTAATCCCAGGACTCAGGAGCCTGAGGCGGAAAGAGCTCAAATTCAGGGTCAGACTGTTTCAAACAGTGAGACCAATACCTTAAAAACAAAGTATCAATTTATGTAACAAAGAAACAGCAGTGAATTGGGAATTAGACAGTGGCTTCTGCAGACAAGGTCCTTTTCCTCCTTAAGCATGCTTTCCTTAAACAACTGTGGGCCCAGAGCCAGGGCAGGATAAGCTGAAGAAAGAGGTGATTCACCTTCCAGGTGAGCAGGGTAGGGCAGGGCAAGACAGGGCAAGATTTCCACACAGCACTCAACAGCAAGCAGTTAAAACATGGATTTTCATTTCTGAAATTTAACATTTTCAGATTACAGCTGAGCAAGGGACTGCTATATTTTCAACAATGTTTCCCTCTACCTGTCTTAGTTAGGGTTTTACTGTTGTGATCAGACACCATGACCAAGGCAACTCTTGTAAGGACAATATTTAATTGGGGCTGGCTTACAGGTTCAGAGGTTCAGTCCATTTTCATCAAGGTGGGAACATAGCGACATTCCGGCAGGCATGGTGCTGGAGGAACTGAGAGTTCTACATCTTTATCTGGAGGTGGCCATCAGAATACTGGCCTCCAAGCAGCTAGCATGAGGGTCTTAAAACCCACACCCACAGTGACACACCTACTCCAACAGGGCCACACCTTCTAATAGTGCCACTCCCTGGGCCAAGCATATGCGAACCACCACACTAGCCCTGCTCTTTCACATGGAAGTTATCTGCAGCTTATTTTCTTTCAAACTCAGAGTCTCAGCCAGGCATGGTGGTTCAAGCCTTTATTTAATCCCTCTCAAGGCAGAGGCAGGCAGATTTTTGTAAGTTGCACTGAGTTCTAGACCAGGCAGGATTACAAAGTGTGATTCTATTTCAAACAAAACAAAAACCAAATCAGTGTCTCATAGTGGCACTTCAGAAAAGCATCTCCACCATGCAAAGATCACCAGGGCCAGGTATGTCCAATGAGTCAGCTCACCTCCCTTAGCCTCGAGTAACTAGTAAGCAAGAACCTCTATGTTTATATGGCTTTTCTCTCCACCCCATCTGCAAAGCAATGCAATGCAGCTTACCGAAATATATCCAGAAGCTGAGTGTGTGTTCTTAGTATTTTGTGGGCTGAGGGTGGGGATATTGAATTCCAGCCCAGGGTGGGCTATTTGTTTAGATGCTCTTCCCAAAACCAAAATGAAATTCCAGAACAGTAGAAAATAGAAGTCAAAGCCACACTGAGAGAGAGTTGGCAAAGAATCGGCTGACTCATAAAATACAAGGAAAGACTGTAGGAATCTTACAGGCTGTAGGAGAGGAAGGAGAAATAACTAAGTGTTACATTGGATTCTACATTGTATCTAGAAACAGCAAAGGGACAGTAATGAAAAAAAAAACTATTGCTATTGAAATAGCAGTAAAATCTTTACCGAGATGTAATGTCTCAACGTTGTTATTTTTCTGTAGTGCTGGGGGTTGAAGTCAGGAAATCTCATGCTAGGCAAAGACTCTACCAGTGTTTGTTAAAACCTGAGATTCACAAAAACAAACAAACAAAAACCAGTTCTACAATTTTGAGACATATTTGAAGCAAGCTTTAATTAAATATTGACCAGGATGATGGGCTCTGACCAGAACCATTCGGGGTACCCAGGAAATGGTAACAAGTCACATTTTGCAGAGGCTTCTAAAGGTGAACCCATAAGGATACCATATTTCCCATCAGGTCCAATCAGCAGCAGGCATATATCCTGACATACTTTGTACTTCCCCCTTACACCCAATCAGGGGCAAGCATTCATCTTGACATAGTTCCTGTCCATGTACCTCCCACCCACATGTGATCAAGCATATCCAGTACAGATGGGTCAGGCAAACAGGACAAACAGGAATATATCCTTAACTGTCTTGACTGCAAACAAAATCCTTAACCTGCAAGGTGTATTTTTCCTGTTTTGGTCTTGAGTTATATTGCAAGGTGTACTGTTCTTGTTCCTGTTTGGTCTCACATGATTGATGCATCACCCATCTGACTTTCTCTTTTCCTAATCTTCCTTCCTTCCTTCTCCCATATGTCTTGCATACCCAGGCTGCCCCTGAACACATGATCTTCTTGCCGCAGCTCCACTCCTCCCTAATGCCCATTTGTAGGTGTCTGCCACTGTGGCAAACCGCTCTTTGTTTTGCTGTTTATTTTTAGAGCTGGAGACTAATATTTCATTATGTTACTGATGTCATTCACAGGTTCTGACTCACTACTGATCATGTGTATTTGATCTGCTCCATGTGGACCTCATGGTCCTGGGTTCATTCGTGCATCCTTAGCGAATATGGATTCCCTCCTTGTACACATCACAGTTGCTCACTGCACTATTTACTAGTCTGCTTTCTGTTGCTGTGATAAAGCACTGACCAAAACCAACCTGGAGAGGAAAGAGTTTTTTCATCATACAAGCTATAATCCATCATCAAGGGAAGTCAGGACAGAAGCTCAAGGCAGGAACTGAATCAGAGACCAGGAAAGAATGCTGATTATTGGTTTGCTCAGTTTGCTTTCTTATATAACCCAGGGCCAGGTGGGTTATATAGGAGTAGTACCACCTAGAGTGGGCTGTGCCCTCCCTGAACCAATCATCAATCAGGAAAATGCCCCCACAGACTTGCCTATAGGCCAGTCTGATGCAGACAATTCCTCAGCTGATATTATCTCTTCTCAGTTGACTTTCTATGTGTCAAGCTGACAAAGAATAACCAGTGTCAGTGGAATCCTTCTGCATCCTCCTGTCTGTCTGTCTATATGTCTTCCCAGCTCTAGGGGATTGATCTGGTGCTGCTGTGTATACAAATGTTAAATACTGGCCCCTAAGATCTGGTTGCTCCCACCAGGAAAGTCTCATGTATACCAGCTTTTATTGTGCAAACCTTGCTCCACAAGTTAATTGGTCAATAAAAGGCTAAAGCCTGTGACTGGGCAGTAGATGGAGGTAAGCAGGTTTTCATTTACCTGTTTGGGGGTCACAGGTAGAGAGAAGAGAAGAAAAAAGGACATGACAGAAGGAAGAAGCCACCATGAGAGATGGACCATGAGCATAGAACCAGGAGAAACAGCAAGTAACAAGGGACATATGGCTGGAATGTAAGTTAGAATAACTCAGACCTGCCCAATCTAGGCTACGATTTCTAAATAAAACACTTGGATTGTGTATATCTTTTATACAGGCTAGCTAGAATTCACAACTCCTTTTATACCCAACTACCTATCTAGGATACTGGGGTTGAATCTGGCCCACCCTGCATGCTAGGCAAGCGCTTCATATTCTCAGCCCAAGGCACACGTTCTTGCTATGTCCCCCAGCTGTTCTCACACTCCCGTGTTCCAGTTATCTTCCTGCACTGGCTTCTTTAATATTTGGGATCATAGGCACTGCTTGCCCAACTCCAGATCCATAAGTTTGTGATTCTGAAGATTGTATTGTAAGATGTCAACATTAAGGCAAGCTAACCAAAAGTACAGAAAAACTACTGCTTTTGCAATGATGAGACTTAACATTGGTTTATTTATGTGTTTATTACCTGGGTTGTATCACTTTGGCTCCTGCTTCCTAAAAAACAAAAACAAAAACATTCATTTTCTGTGAGGTGGTGGCACACACCTTTAATCCCAGCACTTGGAAGGCAGAGGCAGGTGGATATTTTTGAGTTGGAGGCCAGTCTGGTCTACAGAGTAAGTTCTTTTTTTTTTTTTTTTTTTTTTTTCGAGACAGGGTTTCTCTGTGTAGCCCTGGCTGTCCTGGAACTCACTCTGTAGACCAGGCTGGCCTCGAACTCAGAAATTCGCCTGCCTCTGCCTCCCAAGTGCTGGGATTAAAGGCGTGCGCCACCACCGCCCGGCTACAGAGTAAGTTCTATGATAGGCAGGACTACACAGAGAAACCCTGTCTCAGAAAACAAACAAACAAGAACAAAACAAAACAAAACAAATCTCTTAGGAGCCGGGCGGTGGTGGCGCACGCCTTTAATCCCAGCACTTGGGAGGCAGAGGCAGGAGGATCTCTGAGTTCGAGGCCAGCCTGATCTACAGAGTGAGTTCCAGGACAGCCAGGACTACACAGAGAAACCCTGTCTCGAAAAACCAAAAAAAAAAAAACCAAACAAACAAAAATAAATAAATAAATAAAAGGAAAAAAAATCTCTTAGAGCTGCTGGAGAGATGGCTCAGCAGTTAAGAGCACTGACTGCTCTTCCAGAGGTCCTAAGTTCAATTCCCAGCAACCACATGGTGGCTCACAACCATCTGTAATAGAATCTGATGCCTTCTTCTGGTGTCTCTAAAGCTAGCGACAGTGTACTCACATATATAAAATAAATAAATAATATTTTTTAAAAATCTCTTAGCCGGGCAGTGGTGGCGCACGCCTTTAATCCCAGCACTTGGGAGGCAGAGGCAGGCGGATTTCTGAGTTCGAGGCCAGCCTGGTCTACAGAGTGAGTTCCAGGACAGCCCGGGCTACACAGAGAAACCCTGTCTCGAAAAACCAAAAAAAAAAAAAAAAATCTCTTAGTCGCCGGGCGGTGGTGGCGCACGCCTTTAATCCCAGCACTTGGGAGGCAGAGGCAGGCAGATTTCTGAGTTTGAGGCCAGCCTGGTCTACAGAGTGAGTTCCAGGACAGCCAGGGCTACACAGAGAAACCCTGTCTCGAAAAACCAAAAAAAAAAAAAAAAAAAATAATAATCTCTTAGTCATTGATATGGTATAAAGTATTAACCTAAAAAACAAACAAACAAACAAACAAACAAAGGTTGGGAGTGTAGGGCTTATCTAACATGTACAAAACTCTGGTTTCCATCTCCTGGGCCACATAAAACTTGGTGAGGTGCCACTTGTCCATGATCCCTGGACTTGAGAGGTGAAGACAGGAAGATCAGTCCAAAGTCATCCTTGGTCAATTTGGGACCAGCCTGGGCTAACTAAAAATTGACACCCCTCCCCCACCCCTGGCCAGGGTTTCTCAGTGTAGCCCTGGCCATCCTTGAACTCACTCTATAGACCAGGCTGGATGAACTCACAGAAATTCACCTACTTCTCCCTCTCAAGTCCTGGAACTTAAGGCATGTGCCACCACCCAAAAAGTGTTAAAGCAAGAGATTTATAGATTTAGAAATAAAATTGGCACAATGAATAAGCAGTAAAGGGTTGGGGGAAACCATCAAAAAATTAATAAGGCAGAAAAAGTACAGTGAAGTCAAACATAGAGCCCTGAGTTTCCTAATAACCAAGTTCAGGAAGAAAACAAGGTTGCCGACATGAGTCCTGTGTAGCCCTTAGAAAAACATAACATAGAATATTTAATGATATGGAGATATATTCATGACATTTAATTTTTTGTTTTGTTTTGTTTTAAGGTTTTTCGAGACAGGGTTTCTCTTTGTAGCCCTGGCTGTCCTGGAACTCACTCTGTAGACCAGGCTGGCCTCGAACTCAGAAATCCTCCTGCCTCTGCCTCCAAGTGTTGGGACTAAAGGCGTGCGCCACCACCGCCCAGCTTAATTTTTTTTTTTAACTTGTTGGTTTTGGGTTTTTTGAGACAGGGTCTTACCAAGCTTCCTTTGATTTGTGTATTTCCTCCGGCCTTGGCTTCTCAGGTACTGAGATTACAGGCATACCACCACATCCAGTCACACCATGTCAATGACTAGAAAATCAGCAAATCACAAAACAATAAATAGTTACATGAATGCCATAGACCAGTGGATTATACATGTTAAAATCCATTTTGCTTTCTGGCCACATCAAGTTCCTATTGCCATGTAACAAGTTGCTTCAAATCCAGTGGCTTAAAACATCCTATGCTCATTATCATCCAGCATTTGTGTGTGTGTGTGTGTGTGTGTGTGTGTGTGTGTGTGTGTGTGTGTCTGGGTAGAATCCATGCCCAGGCTTAGCTTAGCATGGAATTCTACTCGGGTTTCACAGGGCTGCAGGCATTGTGTCAACGACACCAAGGTCCTCATCCGGAGCTCAGATTGCTATGAAACCTCATAGTCAGGACTGCAGGACTGACAGCCCGTTTTCCTTAGCCATTGGTCATTCCTGGGTCCCTTAGGCCACCCAGAATTCCTTGTTCTGTGGCCTCATAGGTAGTTTAAAATGTAAACATCTGCTTTCTTTCTGGCCAGCAGGAGTTAGGCTGTCCTTGAGCTCATAGAGATTTATCTGCTTCTGCCTCCTGAGTGCTGGGATTAAAGGTGTGTGCCACAACCCTGGCTCCCTGCACCCTTTTCAAAGACTCTTTTTATATTTACTTTTTGAAAGTTTCTTAACATGAGTACAATGTATTTGTCAATCCAGCCCCAAATCCTTACTTTGCTCCGAGATCCCAACACAGCTCTTTCCCGCTTTCCCTTCTGGAGACATTCCTCCTATATATCATGCTGGTCTCGAAAAGTTGCTGCCATCTTTGTGATTGGCCTTTGATTGATAGAATTAATGTGTAAACCATCAAATCTGGTTTCCCCATGTTAAAGGATTTTTTTTTTTTTTTTTTTTGGTTTTTCGGACAGGTTTCTCTGTGTAAACCCGGGATGTCCCGGAGCTCACCTGTAGACCAGCTGGCCTCAACTCGAAATCCCCCGCCCGCCTCCCCGTGCTGGGGTTTAAAAGGGGTGTGCCCACCCCCTTGTTTAAAGGATCAACAATTACTTATGCCCGGGGGGGTGGGGCGCACACCTTTAAACCCAGCACTTGGGAGGCAGGGCAGGGGATTTCTGGTTTGAGGCCAGCCTGGTCTACAGAGTAGTTCCGGACAGCCTACCACCAGAGAAACCCCGTCTCAAAAACAAAAAAACAAAAAAAAACAAAAAATTTTAAAACAGATTACTTGTAAAATGAAAGTAAACCACACCATGTTTAAACAAAAAAACAAACAGGGGCACCTGAAAAAAAAGCTGGGAAATTTTTAAAAAATCTTAATGGGTTTAGGCTGACCCTAAAATTTTGGCTCTCCCCCTTTCCCTCCTGACCCAGGGAATTGGTTCCTGACTATAGGCCCCCGGGCTTTTTGTTTAGGGGAAGCCAGTGAAAAAAGAGGGACTTTACCAAAACCCCCCCTAAAAATTTTTCTATGAGTATCCCCTGAAAGGTTTTTCGTGAACTTCTGTCAGCCAGGCTCACTGTGCAGTCCTCCTCCCGGAACTCATAAAATCCATTGCCTTTCTCCGGTTTGGTGTTTGGTTTAGTGGTTGGTGTTAACTCGGGTAAACCCAATTTTTTGTTAAAAGGATATTACTTTTCAAGGGACATTTTTTAAAAACCGGTTTCTGATAGATTTTTTGGGAAACTATGGGGGCCCGGGACTGAGATCTTTAAAGCCTTGGTCATTTCCTGGGTTTTAAAGGAAACCGGGGTACTCTGTTGCCTCAGGGGTTATTTTAAATTTTCTGTTTCTTTTCCCTTCTTTCCCCCTTTTTCTTCCTTTCCCCCTTTTTTTGAAAGGGCCCTTCAAGACTTTTTTTTAATCTAACAGTTAGTCTTGGGTTAAGTTCAATCCCCAAATTTTACCTCGAGTTCACACCTTTCCTCTTTTCCGTTTTTTATTTTTTTTATAATTGGTTTGAAAGGGTTTCTTTGGGTTTGGGGGCCTTGGATTATAGAAATTTTTTCCATGTCCGAAGTGCGGGTTAAATTGGAATTTTTTTTTTTTTTGTTTGGTTTTTGAAACGGTTCTCGGGCCCGGGGATTCCTGGACTATTCGTGATAAACCCTTGGGGCTAATTGAAACCGCCCCTCTGTGGGGGGGGGAAAGCTGGGACCGTTTTTTTTTTTCTTTTAAAAAATTTTTTTTATTTTTTTTTGGGGAAAACATTTAAATTCCAGCCCCCAAGAAGGGGGCACGTTTTCTAAAGTTTGGGAGCCCCAGTGGTTTTGGAATTAAAACCCCAAAAACCTTTGAAAAAAACATTCCAACCTACATTTACCTGGACATATTTTAACCACCCAAACAACCCCACTTCAAAAAAACCCAATTTTTAATTTTTTTTTAATAAAAGGGTTTTGGGGGGGTTTTTGTGGTTTTTTTACCTTTTGGGTCGGGTTTTGCCGTGCCATAAGCCGGACTGGTTTTTAGGCCGTGAATGCCCTCCCCACTTCCCTAAAAAATAAAAAAACAAAATCTTTTAACCCACTAAAAACCCCCCCCTTTAACCCCGTTATACTATTTTCCCCCCCTGGCCTTTTTCCTTTCCATAGACCGTGGATTTACATGTTAAAATCCATTTTGCTTTCTGGCACATCAAGTTCCTATTGCCATGTAACAAGTTGCTTCAAATCCAGTGGCTTTAAACATCCTATGCTCATTATCATCCAGCATTTGTGTGTGTGTGTTGGTGTGTGTGTGTGTGTGTGTGTGTGTGTGTCTGGGTAGAATCCATGCCAGGCTTAGCTTAGCATGGATTCTACTCGGGTTCACAGGGCTGCAGGCATTGTGTCAACGACACCAAGGTCCGCTCACGGATGCTCAGATTGCTATGAAACCTCATAGTCAGACTGCAGGACTGACAGCCGTTTTCCTTAGCCATTGGTCATTCCTGGGTCCTTAGGCCACCCAGAAATTCCTTGTTCTGTGGCCTCATAGGTAGTTTAAAATGTAAACATCTGCTTTCTTTCTGGCCGCAGGATTAGGCTGTCCTTGCTCATAGAGATTTATCTGCTTCTGCCTCCTGAGTGCTGGATAAAAGGTGTGGCACAACCCTGGCTCCTGCACCCTTTTCAAAGACTTTTTTATATTCCTTAGACAGTTTCTTATACATGAGTACAATGTATTTGTTCATATCCAGCCCCAAATCCTACTCCGCTCCCGAGACTCCCCAACACAGCCTCTTCCTGCTTCCTTCTGGGAGACAATCTCCTCCTATATAGTACATGCTGGTCTCGAAAGTTGCTGCCATCTTTAGTGTCTTGGCCTTTGATTGATAGAATTATATGTGTAAACCATCAAATCTGGTTTCCATGTTAAAGGATCTTTTTTTTTTTTTTTTTTTTTTTTTTTTGGTTTTTCGAGACAGGGTTTCTCTGTGTAGCCCGGGATGTCCTGGAGCTCACTCTGTAGACCAAGCTGGCCCTCAAACTCAGAAATCCGCCTCCCCTCTTGCCTCCCAAGTGCTGGGATTAAAGGCGTGGCCACCACCGCCCGGCTGTGTTAAAGGATCTTATACAGATTACTTATGCCGGGCGGTGGTGGCGCACACCTTTAATCCCAGCACTTGGGAGGCAGAGGCAGGCGGATTTCTGAGTTTGAGGCCAGCCTGGTCTACAGAGTGAGTTCCAGGACAGCCTGAGCCACACAGAGAAACCCTGTCTCGAAAAACAAAAACAAAACAAAACAAAAATTAAAACAGATTACTTGTAAAATGATGTAAACCACACCATGTCATTAAACAAAAAAGCAAACAGGTCACCTGAAATACAAGCAGTGGAATGTGTTTAAACTCATTACATGGTTGAGGCTGACCCTAAACTTGTGGCTCTCCTCTTTCACCTCCTGAGCACCAGGATATTGGGTTGCCTGACTATAGGCCCAGGACTTTGTGTATGCTAGGCAAGCACAGTAGAAAATGAGGTACATCATCAACCTCCCCTACATATTTCTTCTATGAGTATCCACTGAAAGGATTCTCTGTGAACTTCTGTCAGCTCAGGCTCACTGTGCAGTCCTGCCTGACCTGGAACTCATAAGATCCAGTTGCCTCTGTCTCCTGAGAGGAGCACTTACTGGAATTAAAGGTGTGTGCCATCAACAAACATGGCCATATCTATTTTGTTAATGATACTTTATTTTTTAATTAAAAACATTATGTGTGTAGGTGTTTTTGCTTGCATGTATGTCTGTGTGACTGAGTTGGAGACAAGAGGACACTGGATCTTGTGGAAATGGAGCTTTGAGTCATTATCTGGGTGCTGGAAAGCAAGCCGGGGTACTCTGGAAGAACAACAGTGGTTAGTGGTTATTGTCTTGTCGTCTTCTTCTTCTTCCTCTTCCTCTTCTTCTTCTTTCTTTTTTTTTTTTTTTTTTTTTTTTTTTTTTTTTTTTTTGAGAAATGGCCTCTCTAAGTACTCTTGGGCTGACCTAGAACTCACAGCTTAGCTGGCTTGGCTTTGAAGAACATACAATCTCCTACCTCTACCTCTGAGTTCTTAACTTCATTGTCCTCTCTCCAGCTCCTATTTTATTTGTTGTTGTTGTTATTTATTATTGCTGTTTGAGACAGGGTTATTCTGTGTAGCCCTGGCTGTCCTGGAACTCACAGAGATCTGCCTGCCTATGCCTCCCGAGTGCTGGGATTAAAAGTGTGCAACCACTACTGCCCAGATTTTTTTTTTTTATGTGTATGGGTGTTTTGCCCACAGTTCATCTGACCACCACAGTTGGATTCCTTGGAACTGGAGTTACGGGTGATTATGAGACCCATGTAGGTGCTGGGAATTGAACCCAGGTCCTCTGTGAGCGAGCTAGTACTCTTGTTTTTTGTTTTTTCTTTCTAAAGATATATTTATTTTATTTGTATGAAAACACTGTAGCTGTCTTCAGACACACCAGAAGAGGGCATCGGATCCCATGACAGATGGTTGTGAGCCACCATGTGGTTGTTAGGAATTGAACCCAGGATCTTTGAAGAGCATCAGTGCTCTTAACTGCTGAGCCATCTCTCCAGCCTGGAGCTAGTACTCTTAACCACCAAACTATCACCATCTCTCTGGCCACCTCACTCATTATATTTTTTATAAAATGTGTGTGTGTGTGTGTGTGTGTGTGTGTGTGTGTGTTGGTACCTTTGTTGGAGTGCAGGTGCCTGAGGCCATCAGATGCCTGGAGCTGGATTTGTAGGCCTTTGTGAACTGCCCTGCCCCACTTGCAAGCTGAGAATGGACTCCAAGGCCTGTGTAAGAGCAGTAAGTGCTCTTAATCACTGAGCTACCCCTCTACCCCGATTATATCTATTTATAAATTCCTGGCTCTCACTTTTCAGACTACCTATCTCCACATGGACATCTTCCCAGGAACTTTAAACGGAATATTCTGCAGATTAGCCCTGAGCCCAGTACCTAGGAGGTCGCCTATAAAAATGAATGATTACTCATCTCAAACCTTATGTTTCAGCTCCGCTGTGTGATCTACTTCCAGATCACTTATTTACTGGCAGCATCTTTGCTCCTGGGTTATTTGTTGTCTCTGCAGGATGCCCAAGGAAGAATCCAACCTTGTTCTCCCACCTGCAGGGAAGCACTGAAATATAAAAATGAAGATAATCCCAGGCCAAGCCCACAGCACCCTGAAGGATCACTTCGGTGGTAGCCTCTCTGGTGTGTCCAGTCAACAACTACCCAGCCCTGGCTGGTGCATCCTAGTCGTCCAGGGATCTCTTGTAGAAGGGCAAGACTTGTGCTAAAGGACAGCTCTAGCAACAATGTAATAAATACTACAGAATTCCAGTCATGTTACTTATGTATTGCTTCTTAAACTTTTATGTACACAAAACGGGTTTCATTATGACATTTTCACGGCTATTGATTTGTTTATAAAAAGATAAAGGGGGGATATATTCTATGGAGGTGTGGTGAGGTATGGGGGAAGGGATGTCTCAGTGGGCCCATGCTGAGGCATCCCTTCCCCCTGAGGGACCAGCCACAGGATGGTATAGTATAGAATAGAGTTTATTCAGGGCATGAGGAGGGAGTTAAGAGGGTAGTAGAGGCAGATAAAGGCAGATAAAGGCAGAGAGAGAGAGGAGAGAGAAAAGAGAAGTAGAGGAGTAGAGGTCTGCCATGAGCACATGGAGAGAAAGGAGAAGGGAATGGGAAGGGCAAGGGGACAGAGCAGGAGCAAGAAGGGAAGAGCAAGAGAGTGAGGAGGGGGCAAGTGAAAGGACCTCACAACGGGGAGCCCCTCACTATGGTCTGGGAATAAGCGCTCACCACCCAAGAACACACGAGAGACGAGAGATGGAGACCGTCTTGATGCAATTAGCAAAAGGCAGTTTAATAGCGAGGGGCCCTCAGTTTGAAACGTGTCCCACGCAGGAGACAGAGGATTCGACCAAGACCCCAGAAAGCTTGGAATTTTTATAGGCAAAAGCTGGGGAGAGCGGGAGGATTTGGCGATTTGGCGTGGTTATACATGATTGGATATTTTGAACATCAGCAATTTGCGTAGACTAGTTATTTTTGACCACGAAACCTTGGACCCCAAAACACCAGATGGCCCATCACTCATTTGCTTGTTTAGACTTGTATGTCCTTGCGTCCTTGTTTCTTTTTTGTTCTTGGTCACTCTGCCCTGAAGGGGCTCAAAATTATTATTATTATGGCTAATTTTAACAAGTTTGTTGGTCTTTGCTGACCATGAATTTTTTTGTTCTATGTCTCAAGATGTTTTTCATTTTTTAGTCTCACAGCAAGCAGACCCTTTTACAGTGGGTCAGGCCTACCTGGCTATTACCAGGTAAAGGTGGGTGGAGTTTAGACAGAATGCTAACACTATAAATCCTTAGACTTTGTTCTTGTTAGCCCATTCCTAGTCCATATTTATTCATTTATTTTGGGGGTGCAACAGGGAGAAGTTAGAAGCTTTACATTGTGTAGCACACTGGTAAAGCCAGCAGTTCTGGGCTAGAGCAGGGCTAGGTCTCATTTCTAGCTTTATCTCTCAAGATCTGGGTCAAGCATGAGATGCTATTATGCTGGGCCTTGGTTTTGCCAGGGTCAGAGTAGGGAGGATGCTGCAGAGGTAACACTTATGCAGTGCTTATTGTTTAGTCAAACACATGCAGTTGTCTCCATTGCACCATGAGAACTAGTTAAAAACAGAACTTAAGCTATGCTGGGGTGGCATGCACCTTTGTTTTAGCACTCAGGAAATAGAGGTTGGTGGACATCTCTGAATTTAGGGTCGGCCAGGTTTACATATTGAGTTCCTGGACAGCCAAGGCTACACAGAGAGACCCTACCCCCACTAAACAAAACATAACAAACCCTCCCAAAAAACCCCAGAAGTCAAGTCAGGGCTGTAGGGTTTTGTTTTTGTTTGTTTGTTTTCCTGAGACAGGGTTTTTCTGTGTAGCACTGGCTGTCCTGTTAACCTTGTAGACCAGGCTGGCCTCAAACTCACAGAGACCCACCTGCCTCTTTTTCCCAAGTGCTGGGATTAAAGGTGTGCAGCACCAGCTCCACCAGGGCTATAGTTTTAAGAGATTTGAAAGGATGAGGTAGAGGATATGCTTAAGCTCAGGGTTCTAGGACACCCTAAACAACACAGGGAGACCCTGTTTCAAAAACAGACAGCAAAGGTTGGAAAGGTGGCTTAGTGCGTAAGACTAAATGTTGCTTTTGCAGAGGACCCAGATTCAGTTTCCAACACCCATGTGATAGCTAACAACTGCCTGAATTACAGTTTCAGGGGGTCTGGAACCCTCTTTTGACATGAGTGCCAGGTTTACATGCAATGTACATATGTGCTGTAAAACATTTACATGCATAAGATAAAAATTGTGGTGGTTTGAATATGAATATGAATAAGCCCACATATTTGAATGCTTGGTCACCAAGGAGTGACCCTATTTGAAAGAATTAGAAGGATTAGAAGGTGTGGCCTTGTTGAAGGAAGTCTATCACTGGGGGTGGGTTTTGAGGTTTCAAAAGCCCATGGCAAACCCATTGTCTTGCTTTCCCCCACCCCCCAGACAGGGTTTCTCTGTGTAGCCCTGGGATCAAAGGCGTGCGCCACCACCGCCTGGCTTGTCTTGCTTTCTAAGCCTACAGATCAGGATATAGCTAGCTCTCAGCTACTGCTCCAGTACCATGCAAGCCACCATGCTCCCACCATGGTGATAATGGACTAAACATCTGAAACTGTAAAACAGAAAATCTCCAATTAAATGTTTTCTTTGATAGAGTTGCTGTGGTCATGGTGTCTCTTCACAGCTGCAGTGATTGGGAAATGTATCTTTTTTTTTTTTTTCCAGACAGGGTTTCTCTGTCTAGCCCTGGAACTCACTCTGTAGACCAGGCTGGCCTCGAACTCAGAAATCCGCCTGCCTCTGCCTCCCAAGTGGTGGGATTAAAGGCGTGTGCTACTACCGCCCGGCCAGGAAATGTATCTTTAAATAAGTAAAAAACTCTGTAACTCCTCAGAAAGTTGAAATTCTCCAAAGTATATTATACACTTGATGACATTAAGCTTCAAGTACTACAAGTATGTTGTTTGGAAATTAAAAATGAAAATAAATAAATAAATAAATAAATAAAACAGAGGATAAAACGAAAATTCACTTTTCTTACTGCTACTAGCCCGGTTTCATAGGATTCAACCTAGTATGTGTCAGATACCTTCCTAAAGTTTTTTATATGTAATAAGCAAATTTCCATTCCTCAACCACTTAGTAAGGTAAGGACAATTATGAATCCTGTAGTAATCTTAATTGTCTTAAAGAGAAGCTGAAGGATCAAACAGGAAAGTCGGGGCAACTTAAGAGGCCTCCGTACGTGTTTTAAAGTTTGAAAACTACAGGTCAGTACATATAATTGTCAAAAAGCAATTTCGGTAGGGTGTACCAGATTCGATTGATGCTCTGGGGCGAAGCATTATGATAAATGGGGTCTTTCACCGACCGCGACCGCACCTCGTGCGGCGCTGCTCTGGCCTCTACAGGTTTCCCGGGAAAGGCGCCACCTGCGCCTTCTCAATCAGTCTTGCTAGAGTAGGAGTGTGCTCTACGAACAAAAGCGTTCGGAGTGACCGCCTCCACAGCCACTCAACGCAGAAAACAGACCGGCGCCCCTTATTCAGTGCAACTTTCAATTGGTGGAGTAGGCCTAGAGGAGGCGGGACGAAGCGGAAGTCCCGCTTCCTTTGGCGTTCTAGCCAATCACAGTGTCTTGAAAGAAAATTGGTTAGGGTGCATCCGTGTGTAGCGTTCTGGGAGTCCTGAGGGCGGGGCGGGGACCCGGCGGGTCGCTGAGGTGGGGGTTGGTAGGGGACGCTTCCCGAGGGCGCGCGGAGCGGAGCCGGTGACAGACACGCACGCGCGTGTGCGCTCCCAACTATTGCGCGGCCCCGCGACCCCCGTCGGTCGCGGAGAGGCCCGGCGTCCGCGCCACAGCCGTCTAGGATCCCTGTCTAGAGGCGTCCCTAGCCCGAATCTCCGAGCTCCGGGCCGCGCCCGCTTCGGCCGGCGTCCAGTCCCCCAACCCGTCGTCAGAGACTATCCTTTAACTCATCTTTCCGACCCAGAGCCGGGTCCTCGCGGCCCATGCTGGCCGTTGGGGACCCAGGCAGCCTAGGTCTGTCTCGGGCCGGCCAGCCGGCCACCATGGTGGCCCTGAGGCCTGTGCAGCTACTCCAGGGGGGCTAATAGAATCAGAACGCGGGCCTAGGGGTGAGGGATCCCAGGCCAGTACTCCGCGCCATGGCCGGAGCCATCGCTTCCCGCATGAGCTTCAGCTCACTCAAGAGGAAGCAGCCCAAGACATTCACGGTGCGGATCGTCACCATGGACGCCGAGATGGAGTTCAACTGCGAGGTAACCGGCCGCCAGCCCCAACGAGCTATGAGCGGAGAGCCGCGGAATCTCTGCCGTCTGACCGCGGCGCGCGTCCCTACCCATGGGGTGTCCTCGCTGCGCTGACAGTCGAGGTGGAAGCTTAAGGGATTCCGTATATATCATTCATTATCTGGAACCGGAAGGGGCTTTCTAGGGCCAGATCACAAGTTAAAGCTAGTTTTTTTAAAGTCGGTCTCTTGGTTTTGGTATTTTCTGAAGGTTATTTTCATTCATTTGTTATTGGAAAACACTGGAATCCTCCGTAGAAACGAATTGGTGTACAGTGTGTAGAACTTGCCTAAAATTCCAGGGAGTTTTTCATTAGGTATTAACTGTGTACCCTCGGTCTTAAAAGTTACATCTAGTTTTATTGGAAGTTTATACTTTTCCCTGTTTCAAACTTTTAAGTTTCTGGGAAAAACTCTTTGAGGAAAGTGTGTTACATTTCCTAGTTTCCAACATGGTGATAATAGTTGAAGAATGGTGTATGTGTGTGTGTGCGTGTGTGTGTGTGTGTGTGTGTGTGTGTGTGTGTTTTCACAGCCTTGTGCATGCTATGCATGCACCCCATCTCTGGGTTGTATCCACAACCCCGAACACTTGCTAAGTGTCAGACATTTACACATTTGACTCTCAAAAAACAAACAAAAAACCAAAGCAACAACAAAAAAGCCGTCAGATAGGTACCTGTGACACTGGAATATACTTGATTTGGTTCCCTGGCCTATTGCTTTTAAAATCCTTGGAATCTCCAAAGTAATAGGTTTCTTTTTGTGTGTTAATGAGTTGGATGATGCTGTCAGGTTATAGTGGTTTTAGAATTCAGTTTGGGATTTTAATTCTAGCCGGGCGGTGGTGGCGCACCCTTTAATCCAGCACTTGGAGGCAGAGACAGGGGATTTCTGAGTTCGAGGCCAGCCTGGTCTACAGAGTGAGTTCCAGGACAGCCCGGGCTACACAGAGAAACCCTGTCTCGAAAAAAACCAAAAAAAAAAAATTTTCCCTTAACATGGAAGTGAAGGTTAAGTTGATCATCAGTACCCAATGATTTAACCAACAGTATATAAACTCTGCACCATTTCTCACATGCTTTATCTTATACATTTAAACAGATCTTGTAATATTGTGTGTCCTTTGTAATATCCTATGAAAAACAGGTAAACATGAGTGTTTGTTTTTACCTAAGTTCTCTGAGGTGTAGTACTAAATTAACCCAAAGAACAAGTTGTGGCCCTTCAGTTTGTAGCTATTCAGAAGCATGTAATTGGCCTTAGAAACAGGAGGCAGTCTTGTGTGGTTGACAAAAGCCTCTCTTTAAAAGGTGGGAAAAAATTATTTTTTCCTTTATGCAAAGTGCCTCAAGATTTTGAACTTCATGCTGAGCTTTTATTTTAGCCAGTATGATACTGACTCTCAGTTTAGTCCTTGCTACCCAAAGTGTTGATTGGTGGCCAGCCGGATTGGTAGCTGTGACAGTAGGAGTTGCCATATCGTTTCTGCACATGGCTACATAGTTAATCATTTCAGCTCTATGGGTCTTTGGGGGTCTGTTGGAACTACTCAACTCTTCTATAGGATTGACTTAAGCAGGACAGTATCACAACTCCACTGACAAATTCTACTTCAAAACTGGTGAAAATACTTCTGAAAACAACCTTTGGAAGTAGTTGGATGAACAGCAAAGGCAGCAAGAATGGGAATGTAGTAAGGTGAGAGGCAGGAGTTTGGATCCAGACTGCCAATGCTGCTTTCCCCTCTGAGTTAGAGAGATTCCACTTTTGTTGCTGAGGGTAAGTCCTAGGAAGGTACACTTGGATGATAGGCCTCTTTTTTCTATTCAGTCACTACTTGTGGAACAGGGTGTGCTATATTGAGATAATTAGGACCTAACTGCTCTAGCACCAGCTTTGACTTGTGAGGTGGTTGCTTATTTGATGGTAGGGAAGGCAAGTTGCAACCTCTACCTACTGTGTTTTTCCACCAAAGACTCAATCCTAGATTTGGTGGGGAATGTGACAACTCAGAGAAAAGCTTGCATTATCTCCTTCCCTATTTCTAGAATCCTGGTTCAGAGATTTTTACCTGAGGAGTGGAGGGGAGCAGGACTTAAAACAGAGTTGCTGATAGAACACACACATCCAGGCGATCCAAGAGTCAACCCCAAAAACCAATCAAAACCCAGATTGGCCTAATCTTCCCTCAAAGGAAAGAACTCACCTAAAACACAGTGGGAAAGTTCATGCCTGAAGGCAGTCTTGAGAATATTAGGTTTTAGTGAGAAAAGGTTGAATTGTTGGAAGATATAGTTTGGACTGCATGTTTTCCAATTTGCAGAAAATTTTTAGGGAATTCACTTTAGATAAGCATAAATATCAGACATTCACCTAAGAAGCAGTTCCCAGAGTAACCATAATTTGGTAGGCTAGTTTATATACAAGTTTTGCCTTAAGGCATTGTTACAAATGTTAGAAAACAAGCCACAATTACAATTTAACAGTTGGGTGGTCCTGGAAAGGAAAGACTAAAACCATGTCATTCAAGGTCATTCCAAATAACACCTCCCTGTGAAGAAATATCAGGCTTTCACACTGTGTGGATTAGATTGTCTTAAAATCATCCAAACAATAAATAGTAAGACTTGAAGTAGATTTGATGGGTCTGTGTCTGTAATCTTAGCACTTGGGAGGTAAGGACTGGAGAGTGGAGAGTTCAAGGCTAGCTTGAGTTACATAGCAAGTTTTCCCTCAAAAACTCAAGGACAGTGATAAAGTGCTGCCCCTCCCCCACCAAATAAAAGCCTTGATAAGGCACTAGAGTCACTAAAATATATTATCTGAAATGTTCAAAACATAAAAAACTATGAGATATGCAAAGAAACTGGAAAGTATGATCCATGCAAGGGAAGAGGAGGTGGGTGTGGGGATGCCAGCCACAGAAGTGAGGGTGAGCAGAGGGTCAGAGTAACAAAAAGGGCCTTGGGGGAGATTGTGAAGGTCATAAACTATTTGTCACTCGAAAGTATGAGGATCTGAATTTTGATCCTGAACGCCCATGTAAAAGCTGTGCTGGAGGCAGCTCTGGAGGTTGCTGGGCAGTCAGTCTAAATTATTGAGCTCCAGGTTCAGTGAGATATCTTGTCTCTAAAAAAATAAAAAAATAAATAAATATAAATAAAGGAGTTTACCACAATACTGCCAAATCAAATGGAAATCCCTAAAGAGAGGAATTATAAAAGAGAACTAAATGAAAGTTCTAGAGCTGAAAAGTACAGTAGTTGGACTAAAATACTCAGTAGAGGAACCCCAGTTATAAATTTGAACTGTCAGAAAAAGGAAGAAAGATTGGCGGTGGTAGTGGTGGTGGTGGTGGTGGTGGCGGTGGTGGCAACGGCAAATGACTTTAATCCCAATACTAGGGAGGTAGAGGCAGTTGGATCTCTGAGTTCTAGGCCAACCTGGTCTACAGAGCTAGTTCTGAGACAGCCAAGTCTACACAAAGAAACTCTGTCCTGAAAACCAAAACAAAAAAATAAAACAGAATAGAAGGCCAACTAAGAATTATATCTAGCAAAGTTGAATATAGTTTGGTCATTTTAGAGTGGTGAAATGAAGACAACAGATAACAAAAAACTGGGAGGATTTATTGCTCAAGAACCTGCCTTACAAGAAAGTGTTAAGGATTAAGGAGTCCTTCAGGCTAGAAGGAAGAGACCTCAGACAATAATTCAAATGCACATGAGAAAATTGTAAAGGTAGCCGGGCGGTGGTGGACGCACGCCTTTAATCCCAGCACTTGGGAGGCAGAGGCAGGTGGATTTCTGAGTTCGAGGCCAGCCTGGTCTACAGAGTGAGTTCCAGGACAGCCCAGGCTACACAGAGAAACCCTGTCTCAAACAAACAAACAAACAAAAATAATAAAAAAAATAGTAGAGGTAATTATGTGATTATATAAGATGCTATAAATGCATAGTTTTCTCCTTTAGTGATTAAAAAAATTTTTTTTTTTTTTGGTTTTTTTTTTTGAGACAGAGTTTCTCTGTGTCGTCCTGGCTGTCCTGGAACTGCACTCTGTAGACCAGGCTGGCCTCGAACTCAGAAATCCACCTGCCTCTGCCTCCCAAGTGCTGGGATTAAAGGCGTTTGCCACCACCGCCGGCTAAAAAATGTTTGAATGCATATAATGTTGGGTGTATGGCATGTATTACATGTATAGCACATTGACTAACAATAACACAGAAGATTGTTGGTACAAAGCTATAATAGGCTAAGGAAATGACTACAGCTGGTAAAAGAATAGCTGTAATGGTGAGTTCCTGTACATGTAAATTTGATAGGTGTATATACTAATACCACATCAGAACATTTCTGAATCACTTAAACTAGTTTAAACCTGAAGTTGATTTTGATAAGTCAAGATTATATGATAAGCTCTAGACCAGCTACTAAAAAGACCTAAAGATATGGAAACAGGGGTTAGAGAGAAGGCTCAGTGGTGAAGAATATTCACTGCCTTTATGGAGGACCCAAGTTTGATTCCTACACCCACATGGCAGCTCATAACCACCTGTTACTCAGTTCCAGGGGATCTCATGCCACTTCTGGCCTCCGTGGGCATAATATGCATGTGGCACACTGATAGGGATGTTTGGTCCTGAAGAGTGAACCTCATGCTCAATAGCAAATGCTATTTCCACTGGAAACCATGTTTTCTTTCTTTTCTTTTTTTTTTTTGTTTTTTGTTTTTTTGAGACAGGGTTCCAAGGTTTCATATAGTCCAGGTTTTTTTTTTTTTTTTTTTTTTTTTCGAGACAGAGTTTCTCTGTGTAGCCCTAGCTGTCCTGGAACTCACTCTGTAGACCAGGCTGGCCTCGAACTCAGAAATCTGCCTGCCTCTGCCTCCCAAGTGCTGGGATTAAAGGAGTGCGCCATCACACCCGGCATCCCAGGTTGATTTTGAACTTGGTATCTAACTGCAGATGACCTTGAATTACTTATTTCCTGCCTGTCTTCCAAGTGCTGGGATTATAGACATATGTCTCTATGCCCAGCTAGAGAGATGCCTCAGTGGTTAAAACCATATCCTGGCTGGTCACAGCAGCATACACTTTTAATCCCAAAAGTCACTTTAATCTCAGGAAGCAGAGGCAGAGTGGATCTCCCAAGTTTGAGACCAGCCTGGTCTACATAGTAAATTCCAGAACAGCCAGTGAGACTGTGTCTGGGAAGAAAAAGAAACAACAACAACAACAAAAACCAACAAAAAAAAAAACCCAGACAATATTCTTCTGCAGCTTGCAAAAGACCCAAGTTTGGTTTCTAGCACCTATATCAGACAGCTCAGCATCATCTGTAACTCCAGTTCTAGATACCCCTAGCCTTCATGTACACTTGGACTCACATACATACACATATCTACATTTACACATAATTAAAAATAGTAAAAGCAATCCTTAAAAAATGATCTGTAGCTGGGCGATGGTGCGCATTTTAATCCCAGCACTTGGGAGGCAGAGACAGGCGGATTTCTGAGTTTCGAGGCCAGCCTGGTCTACAGAGTGAGTTCCAGGACAGCCAAGCTACACAGAAAAACCCTGTCTTGAAAAACAAAAAACAAAAACAAACAACAAAAAAAATGATCTGTAGGGGCTGGAGAGATGGTTTAGTGGTTTTCTGCTCTTCCAGAGGCCTTGAGTTCAATCCCCACCAACCACATGGTGGCTTACAACCATCTATAATAAAATCTGGTGCCCTCTTCTGGCATGTAGGTGTATATAACAGATAGGACACGCATATACATTAAATAAGTCTTTCAAAAAAAAAAAATGATCTGTAGATCCAAAAATAACAGATAATATATTCAACTAGGGTGTGGTTTTTCAGCTTTAGCACTGCTGATGTTTGGACTGGATAGTATTTTGTATGGGAAAGCAGTTCTGTGCACTGTAGAATTTTTTGTTGTTTTGTTTTTTTGAAACAGTGTTTTCTATGTATGGTCTAAAACTAGACTAGCCTCAAACTTGTAATGAGTTCTGAGTGTGGATTACAGGCTTAGGCTACCAGGCCTACAGGCATTGCAGGATATTGATCAAGTCCTCCAGCTTTTGATCCTAGTAGCAGCATTCATCCATCTATCTGTCTATCTATCTGTCTGTCTATCTATCTACCTATCTGTGTATCTATCTATCCCTAGTTGTGATAAAAATATTTCAAACATTAAATGTCCACCCCGGCCACCATCCCCACACACATTGAGAACACAGTGCAAGTCTGTAGAAAGGGATAGTAATAGTAGCAGTCAAAGAAGCATCATAGTATAGCAGCTTTTAAATTTTAATGGCACACAAATGACATGAAGATGTTAATTAAACCTGGGTTTCTCTGTAGCCCTGGCTATCCTGGAACTGGATCTGTAGAACAGGCTGGCCTTGAACTCACAGAATGAGTGCCTCTGCTTTCCCAAATGCTGGGATCAAAGGTGTGTGCCACCACCACCTGGCTGAGAAATCTTATTTCTAATTAGTTTTCAGATGATGCCAAGCTGCTAGTCCAGTGACCACAATTTGAGAGTAGAGCAGTAATAGAAAGTACATGGACTTTAAGTAAGACGGACTGAGACTTAAAGTTCTGCCCATTTCCTTCCCACTTCTGCTTAGATCTGATATGTAAGCTCTATGGAGCTCAGTTTCTCGTGTCAGTAAAGTGGGGCCAATACTACTGGCTCTGCACACTGCACAAGGATATGTGATGCTTAGTCCCCCCAGAAAGAAGCAGCAGAAAGGCCATAACTGACCTAAAGTCAGAGGTTTGCATCACTTTAGGCACTACCTGTTGTGTTTTTGTTGTCATTGTATCTCCCTTGGACTTCAAATTATAGGGGAAACACCATTTTTAAATGGTGTTTGAATATTTTATTAAAAGTAGTAATAGTTTGTTCTGTGGTATTAGAGAGCTTAGAGAAGCAAATAGTCTCATTCTCTGCCATGTTTTTGTGCCAAGTTTATGCAAGGAGATGGCAGATGCCTTAGGGGAAAAAGAAAGCCAGTATTTGTGGAACTCTTGACTTTGTTAAGGTCAGATTGTAGTGACCTTACAAGAAGGACTCAATTTTAGAACGAGTGGTAGCTGCCATGTGAGTCATGTTACCTTATGGCAATAAGTTCAGGATTTTTGCTGCAGGGATGGGCTGGCCGCGGACTCTCTCTTGATCCATTTGCGGCATTGCACAATTGGCTTGAAGATTTTTCCACTTGAGAGATTTGATATTTGTCATCTTGAGAAAGTGGATGCTGAATGTAATTTGCCAAGAGGCTAAACGGTTATGTTATTTCTTATCTAGGCTGGAATTTTGCTCTAATAACTCAATCTATCATTGAGATGAGTCAAATATGAAAAATTTCTCAAAATTGAGTTGTGAGATTCTAATACTGTATTATATAAAAAACAAAGCCTTCTCATGTTGTTTGGCATTTTAAATGTTTTTACCACAACCAAATGGGATTATGATCAATTGAATGCCAACTGGTCATTGTACCATATAACGAGTAGACATAGTTTGTTCATAACAGAAATAACCTTCAAAGGGGGGAAAGCAGAAGGAATAATTCTGGTATAGTCTTTATTCCTATACTTCCAAAAACATAGGCATATAACATGTAGAAATTATGGTTACTATTTTATAGGTTGTATAGGATATTAGGACTGTATGTGGCTGTATGTGTGTTCACGAAGGAACTTATTACAGGAAGAAAGGCTATCATCCTCTTGCCACCAATATCCTATAGATAATAGACAGTGCATTTCAATGGTATGTGGCATGTGGTATGGACAGGCCAGATGAAGGATAAGTTCATGGAGAGGCAGGGAGCAAACATTAGTGCTGTTGTTTTATGGACTTGGTACCTGTCCTTTAGTGGGATGAAGGACTAGGTAATAGGAATGACTATAGTTTCATGTACAGTATTCAGTGGTTTAAATGCATGATTCCATTTGGATACAACGGGGCTTCATTTATTCATTCAAGAGAGACTGAGTTCCCACAAGGAGTAGGCAGCCAGCATCATCTAATAGAGATCAAGGCCATTTTGGACATGTGTGTTTTGTTTTATATTTTGAGACAGAGTTTCTTTGTGTAGCCCTGCTGTCCTGGAATTCACTCTGTAGACCAGGCTGGCCTTGAGCTCAGAAATCTGCTTGGTTCTGTCTCCTGAGTGCTAGGATTAAAGGTGTACGATGCTACCACCACTTGGCTAGTTTTAGTTTTAGGTTTTTTTTTTTTTTTTAAAGATTTATTTATGTATATAAGTACTCTATCTGCATATACACCTATGTCTCAGAAGAGGGCAGTAGATCCCATTACAGATGGTTGTGAGTCACCATGTGGTTGCTGGGAATTGAACTTGGAACCTCTGGAAGAGGAGCCAGTGCTCTTAATCACTGAGCCATCTCTCTAGTCTTAGTTTTTTTTTATGTTAATTAAACTTTAAAAAATACTACTGGGTGAAAGGGCATGTATGGAAAGCCCATGTGTGGAGGCCAGAGGACTACTTTTGTGTACTCAGCTCTCTCCTTCTACCTTTACGTAGGTTCTAGGGATGGAACTCAGGTGTCCCAAGCTGGCCTTGAACTTGCTGTGTAGCAGAGAATGACTGGGGGACTTGGTCCCTGGTGCTGCCTCTGAAGAACTCGTTCCCTTACTTCTTACTTGGACCATCTGTAAGATGGAAATTGTCATGATTTTCTTGTAGGAGTTACTGGGACAATACTTAGACCAATACCTGGCACAAAGTCAAAGTATATAAGGACTTTTGAATAAATGGAGGTATATCTTGAGCCCCTTTCCATGTCTTTGCTCCTTTGAGCCTCTCCTTTACTTTGTCACACACACTTTGCTATGAGCCCGTTGGCCCAGTTCTCTCTTTCAACCTCTCTGTTCACAGAGCCTCTGTTTAGGACTGGCATAGGGATACTGGTAATTCATTTACATGCTGTCTAAGCTTTCTTTTTGTGCTGGGTGTCATACTGCTGCTAAAAGGTGGGCCTGGGATTTGAATCCAGGGAACCTACCAGTCTTCCAGGCCATTCTTCTTTCCACCAGGTGTGTCCGTAAGAACAGGCCAGCCCTTTCTCTACCACGTATGACATTCTGTAGGAGTCTCCAAGTGGAAAGAAGGAAACTTTAGAGCCCTCCTCCCTCCAAAAAATCCGAATTTTAAGTATTTGGTAAATAGGAAAAGTGGAAATAACAGTTATTTAAAGAACTTATTATTAAAGACAACTTATCTGTCTTTGCCATTATTTTATTTATTGAACCTGGTATTAAGATTCTATCTCAAAGCCATTTTGTGAACTTGCCAGTGAGCTTAGATTTTGTTGGGTAATGACGTGACTAACAATCTTTGCTGTAGTGTTTTGATGTCTAGTTTGTCTTTTGGATCACCTGAGCTTTTTTTTTTAATAAGACAGTCTTTTTCAGTTGCCCACAATCAGCTTGGAATTCATGCTTTTGGCCTAAAGTAAACCTTATTTTGCAATAGTTAAGTATTTTCTAGTTGCGTATTTCACATTCTTTATGGTCAGAGTGTTTCTTCCTTGGTATTCAACCTGTCCAAAACATGTGGTGTGTCCTCAAAGATATCAACTGGTACCTTGTTTCTTTTTCTATGTGTATTGCGGCATGCCAGACTAGCTCTTTACCAAGGAGCTCCACTCCCAGCATCGGTTTACTTTTCTTTAAGTTTTTAAAAGTTCACCTTTCCCTTCTCTCCAAGTGTCTCCATTAGTTTAGTTTTAGAGGAACCCAAATTGACATTATCAGAATACAGTTTCTGTATAAGAGGAAGAGGATTGCAGGCACGTTGAAATGCATGGCTCTTTTCTGAGTTTCAGAGGAACTCTTGTGGGTGAGGGGGAAAAGATATGGACGGACAGACAGGCAGACAGGGAGAGAGACAGATGGAGAGAGACAGACTGAGAAACTAAGGAAAAGTACTAATTTTTCAAGGTGTTCATGATCCAGTTAGAGATGGAAGACATAAGGTTTTTTTTTTTTTTTTTCTAGGTTTTTCCAGACAGGGTTTCTCTGTATAGCCCTGGCTGTCCTGGAACTCACTCTGTAGACCAGCTGCTGCCTCGAACTCAGAAATCCACCTGCCTCTGCCTCCCAAGTGCTGGGATTAAAGGCGTGCGCCACCACTGCCCAGTGAGACATAAGGTTTTGCATACACATGTACACAACAAATATTTGGACTTGAAATCATATTAAATCATATTAAAATTGGGATAGAAGCCATGCAGTGTGACAGCTACTTAGTTAGGAGGCTGAGGCAAGAGGATTGTTTGAACCAGGAGTTTAGGGCCATCCTGGGCAACTTAATATGGGTTTGTCCCTTTAAAACAAAACATAACAACAACAAAAACCCTTTCTTAGAAACATGAATATCAGTGAATGCTAGAACAAAATTAGACAGATATATGGGTCTAATGAGTACCAGGGTCTGTTAGGGAGTTCGGGCAAGCTTGGCTACAGTTGGGCTCTGGAAGGCTACGGATCTTCTCTGTATGTGCTTCCCTGTCACTTGGATAAGATCATGAGAGCCCTGAGCTGGGCTCTGAACATCTGGTGTCTACGCTTAGCACTCTTAGGCTTGTTAAATCTCCTTCCCTAGTTGTCCATCTGAACACTAAAGGGAAGAAGTCACATTTCAAAGGCCTTCAGCATTAGCGTCTGCCTTAGGAGAGTGATTCCCTCCAATTTTTGTGAGCCAGCATCTCTCTGTGTAGTTTCAGCTGGCTTCTTTCTGGACCCTTCTGCTTCAGCCTGCTGTGTGCTGGGATTACAGGCATTCACCATCCTCTCACCTTTTCTTTTCTTTTTTTTTTTTTTTTTTTTGATGACTCTCCACAGTGTGCTAGTTTTATGTTATTGTCTGAGAACATTGTTTGGTTTTGTTTAGTTTTTAGAGTTTAAAGCATTTAAGACTTAGAAAACTCAGAACTACATTTTCTCAGAGCTACTGATTGCGCTATCTAGCTGGTGAGGCTTCTCTGGTTTTGTTTCAGGATGATGGCTTCTATCCTCCTGTGTGTCTAAATCCACATTTTAGGATACTTTCAGCATGCAGAAAATTGTTAGTAGTGCTGGTTTTCAAGAGGTAAGTTTGTTTTTATTGTGTTGGAGATAGAAACTATGACCATAGGCAAGCTCTTCTCTTTGAGTGACATCCCAGGTCTTAAACCTTAAACTATAATAGTGGGCCCTGAGAGCCTCAAGCTACTTGTCCCTGTTGAGGAATCTCTGGCACCACTAGTGGAGACAGAGGACAGAATTTTCTAAGACTTCCCCCCATTCCCCCTTCTTTGCCTCTTTCACTCCTATTCCTGTTTTTCTCCTTTACCGAATTTGGGCCAAATATAGGGAAATTCACAGAAACCTTTGTTCATCTTGTTGCTTATGGTCTTTGGGCTTCAGTAGTTTGTTAGTTTGACTTTCAGATAAAACTGAATCTTGAGTAATTGTGGAACTTATCTGGAGAGGTCTGAGGTTTTAAATTCCCCAGCAGTGCCTTTATCTGCTATCTTACTCTTGGTGACTTTCTGATTAAGTCAGTCTCATAAATACTCGTGCTAGAAGTCTTCAGACCTCCGTACTTCTCACCCTTCTACAGAACTTTTTACCACTCTACCCATTCCTATAACTTACTGTTACTTTAGTATTGCTAAAGTCAGTGTTAACTCTTAGAATTGGGCTGGAGAGATGGCTCAGCCGTTAAGAGCACTGACTGCTCTTCCAAAGGTCCTGAATTCAATTCCTAGCAACCACATAGTGGCTCACAGCCATCTGTAATGGGATCTGATGAGAGCTAAGTGTACTCATATACAAAAAAATAAATAATTCTAAAAAAAAATTTTAAAAAAATCTTAGAATCAGAGACAGAATGTTTAAATTTTCTGGATGCTACATGAACTGGTTTGCATGCTCTGGTTCTGTTATCGAGAATGTTCTTTTTTGTTTTGTTTTGTTGTTTTTTTTAAGAGTGTTCTTGCCGGCGGTTGGTGGCGCACGACTTTAATCCCAGCACTTGGGAGGCAGAGGCAGGTGGATTTCTGAGTTCGAGGCCAGCCTGGTCTACAGAGTGAGTTCCAGGACAGCCCGAGCTACACAGAGAAACCCTATCTCGAAAAACAAAACAAAACAAAACAAAAAAAAAAAAAGAGTGCTCTTAACCGCTTAGCCATCTTTCCAGCCTCAGAAGTTTGTTTGAAGGGAGGATGCTCCCATTGGACCCATGCCTACCTGGCTTGTGCTTTACTTCTGAGTTTTGTCCCCAGTACTACTGAGAGTTTTTTTGTGTGTTTATTTGTTTGCTTGTTTAAATTTTATTTTGTTTTTTTTGTGAATGGCACATCATGTGCCCCAGTCTTACTCATATCCCCTTCCCCCTGTACCTGCCCTCTACCCTTGCAACCTCCCCTCCAACAGAGAAAACAGATCTTGTTGTGGAAGCTGTAGTGTGTCATAATGAATCCCACAGTATACCCTTTTGTCCACATTTCTTTGCTTACAAATGTTCATTGCAATAACTTGTTGGTCTGGTATGAGGCCTCTGGCTTCTGCTACTCTATCAATACTGAAACCTCACTGTGAGGAATATCTCCTTGCAGATATCCTGTTGTTGCCCTGTGTCATGGACATACTGTAGTTTTGGATCTGTAGGACTGACCCCTTCATGCATTCCAGCACTTAATTCATAGGTGGGGTAGATATTGTGGTGGTCAATTCAAAGCCCTGGATCTGGACCTGAGAGGTGTCTACGCTGGTCAGCCATCTGGCTCTCCTGCTCTCATGCCCTTGCAGCCAGCTCATCCTCAGCCCCCACATCCAGGGCCAGCTCTGCTGTGCTGCTCAGGTGAGGTGCAGAGCTTGCTATCCTGAGTGCTGCTGGAGGTGAGAGGCAGGTCACTGAGGTTTGCTTGTTCTGAGTACTAGAGATTGACCCCTCGGCCTTGAGCATGCCCAGTAATTGCTCTTCCACTGAGCTATATCTCTAATCCTTTATTAATTTTACTTTTTATTGAGAGGCAATAGGGGTTGTATGAATTAGCCTTGAACATACAATCTTCCTGCCTCAGCCTCCCGAATATAGCCATTGTGAGATTGTGATTGTACCCTATGTCTGACGTAGGAGCTATTTTTTTTTTTTTAATGTACAATATCCAAGAAGGAATAATCATTTAGATAGCATTCTGCTGTGGGTTGGTTGTATTTGAAAGTCTGCTAATTTTCCTTAATGTTGAGGCACTTGAAATTTTGCTTTGTTGAAGCTGGAGAGATGTTTCTGTGATTAGGAGTGCTGGCTGCTCTTCCAGAGGACTCCAGTTTTATTCCCAGCAGCCACATGGTGGTTCACACGGTCTGTGACACTAATTCTAGGGAATCTGATGCCCTCTTCACAGGACTACATACAAGGAAAACACCCTTCACATAATTTTTTTCTTTTCTTTTTTTATTTGCAGGGGAGATCCTGAACAATACACATCATACATGTATTTATTTACTTATTTTAGCTTTTGGAGACAAGAGTTTCTCTGTGTAGCCCTGGATGTCCTGGAACTCACTCTGTAGACTGGGCTGGACTGCCTCTTATCTCCTTAGTGCTGGGATTAAAGGTGTGTGCCACTACTGCCCAGCTCTCCCAAATTTTTTTTTTTAATTAAATTTAATGAAAAAATTGAGCATTTCTTTTTGTTTTGTTTTGTTTGTTTTAGACAATCTCTGTAGTTCAGGCTGGCTTCAGATTCTCAGTTCTCCTTCTGCCTCAACCTCCTGGTGAGTATTAGGGATACAGGCATCAGCCATCACTTCTGGCTCAGGTTTATGTCTTATCTGTACCAAATAATCCTTACTGTTGTTTCTGGGGAATTGTTATTTTCTGTATGTTAAGTATTGTAATCATTGGTAATTGCATATTCTCCACAGCATGTTATTTACTAAAATCTTACTTTTCAGCAATATTTATAATTACCATTTTTGTTGAATTAGAGAGTTCATAATACAGTTTATGCAGTCAGCTTTTTTTCTTTTGAGAATGTCTCATGCACATTTATAAAATACTCTTACAATCATAGCTAATATTAAAATACGATGTATATTTTAAAAAAATTTATGTACATCTTGCCCAAATGTATATCTATGTGAGGATGTCAGGTCCCCTGGAACTGGGATTACAGACAGTTGTGAGCTGCCATGTGGGTACTGGGAATTGAACCTAGGTTCTCTGCTCTTAACCTCTGACCCATCTCTCTAGCCCCTGGTTGGCTGAAATTCTTTTTTTTTTTTGGTTTTTTTCGAGACAGGGTTTCTCTGTGTAGCCCTGGCTGTCCTGGAGCTCACTCTGTAGACCAGGTTGGCCTCGAACTCAGAAATCTGCCTGCCTCTGCCTCCCAAGTGCTGGGATTAAAGGCGTGTGCCACCACCGCCCGGCGAGGCTCTTGAGCCATCTGTGATGGGATTACAGGTGTACAACACTATTCTAGCTATATAATCCACTTTTCATTGTGAGGCATAAGGATGATACTAGCAGAGCCCAGAGTAAGGGAAAACATTCCAGAAAGTACACATTAATGAAGTATTATTAGTTACATTCTTAGAAATGATTATAAGTTAACAGAATGGGTTGTTAAAAGATTGACAGAAAATTATTCCAGCAATGAAAAATGTACTCTCAGATTTATACAAAACCATCTCAAATCCGTGGACTCAGAGGGTGACTACTTGATGACTGCAGAGGTTGAGCCCCTGAAGAAGTTAAGGACTTACTCAGCACAGCAGGTTGAAGTGTTTATGGCTGTTTGACAGAGCTATGATTGCTCTCATGTTGTGAACTAGCTTCCTCAGATAGATGCTGTCTTGTTGGCTTTTGGAGGACAGGCTCTATCTTGCTTTTAGAACACTATAATTGTTTCTTTTTTGCTTTGTCATCTGTTTGTTAGCTGACTTAGAAATAAGTACATCCCCCTTGCTCCAGCACAAAATCTAGAGGTTACACAAGGCATGGAGGAATTAGGGATGAAAGCACTGGAGCCTACTTAAACTAGGTCACTGAAGTCACAGAGGTTGTGATGGTAGGAGGAAGGATCTGGAATGTTGATCTCTTCTCTGGGCTCACTACTGATCCAGTAGTCACTCTCCATTTGGGTAGGGAAAATCCCAGAAGCTGCAATCATAAAGACTTTTACTCCTTAAAAACCAGTAATTTATTTTGCTTTGAAAGACTAAAGACTGAATCAGAGTTTAAAACCTACATTTTGTGGCTTCTCAAAGTGCTGTGATTTGTTTCTTCCTACTAGTGCCTTTTGTTCTGTGGAAAATTTTCTTCTTTGGTTCTTTGAGGTTTAGATTTCTTTCCTAAGGTATTTTTAGAAAAAGGGAATCAGTATGTGTCACCAAAGGGGGAAATATATATCTTAAGGCCTAGTTATGTAATTAGAATTTTAATAAGGAGTGTCATAAATTCTTGCTTCATTGCAATCATTACTTAGGAGTGTTCTACTCAAGCCTCATCTAGCTATCATCATCATTATCATCAACATTACCAGCCAACCACAGCACTTAAGGAGTGTCCACAGATTGTGCAGCACTTGTTTATATTCTGAAATACTTAAAGTGGTGTGTATGTGTGTCTGTCGTGTGTGTTTTGTGCCCTTGACTTTAAAGAATTGGTGACCTGTAGAACTGGAGAAAAGACAAGAATCTTGGGAGAAGATAAACTCATTTTTTCCATATATGTGAAATACAAACTAACTCTTTCTTGCATGATTATGATTTTGGGTAAATAGTGAAAGGAGTTGAAGGAATAGTTCTTAGAAAGGTCTAGAAGCATGTAGCTTTGCTGACTTGGGAATGTGTAGACTGAGTTATAATAAGGTCAGGTAATTGGTTGAAGGAGAGAAAATTGGATTAATGGAAAGCCTTGAAAGTAATAATTCATTCATACACACACACACACACACACACACACACACACACACACTGAGTACAATAACAGATAATTGGAAAAGTAGTAGAAGAGGAAATTAATTGCTGTAGTTGATTATAGCAGAAACTGATAGGGTAGGAGATTGGAAGTAGGCTTGGTTGGTTGGTTGGTTGGTTGTTGGTTGGTTGGTTGGTTGTTTTTGAGACAGGGTTTCACTATGTAGTCCTGGTTGTCCCAGAACTCACTTTGTAGACCAGCCTGACCTTGAACTCACAGAGATCCGCCTGCCTCTGCCTCCCAAGTGCTAGCTAGTATTAAAGGCATAATCCACGACCACCAGGCTAGACTGGTGAATTTTAAAATTATCTCTTTTTCTGCAAAGAGAAAAATTTCAGCTTGTGATGAAGGATATAGGCTTCAGGACTGCAGAGCAGCAAAAACAAATCAGATTTTCTGTTTTGTTTTTGTTTCTATTTGGAGAATTCTTTGTTCCCTAATGGTGAGTAGTAATGTTCACGTGGAGGGATGTGTCTCTTAGTTGCAAGACCAAAATGCAGGCTGTTTTTGCAGTTTTAATTCAAGGGACAGAAAAAAAAACCCTACTTTTGTGGTGTAGTCTTACTCCTTTTGAATTTTTCTTTGATTAATCAGATTTTAATGGAGTTCATTTTTCACCTATTACATAGCAAAGTTATCTGAATAAATGTTTGGGAACAGGTTAATGGAGATTGAATATGCTAGGCAAAAAGTATGCCTACTTAGTTGCACTCCCATCCCCTAATAACTCTCTCCATTGTGTTTGTTTATTTGTTTTGGCTTTTGATTTTTTTTTTTTTTTTTTTTTTTGGTTTTTCGAGACAGGGTTTCTCTGTGTAGCTCGGGCTGTCCTGGAACTCACTCTGTAGACCAGGCTGGCCTCGAACTCAGAAATCCACCTGCCTCTGCCTCCCAAGTGCTGGGATTAAAGGCATGCGCCACCACCGCCCGGCTAAAACGGCTTTTGATTTTTTTTAAGACAGGGTCACTTTGCAGCTTTGGCTAGCCTATAAATTGCTATGTAGAACAAATATGCTTTGAACTTTTGGTAATCTTCCTACCTCTACCTCACAAGATTTACAAGGAGTGCACCACCTGGCCTATCCGGGCTCTAAATCTCTAAATTGAAGAGATCATTTTTTCTTTCTTTCTCTCTCTCTCTCTGTCTCCCTCCTTCTCTCTCTCTTTCTCTCTCTCTCTGTCTCCCTCCTTCTCTCTCTCTCTCTCTGTCTCCCTCCCTCTCTTTCTCGCTCTCTGACTCCCTCTCTCCCTCTCTTTCTCTTTCTCTCTCTCTCTCTCTCTCTCTCTCTCTCTTTCTGTCTCTCTCTCTCTGTGTGTGTGTGTGGTATGTTTTCTGGCCTGAAACAAATAAACATTGTATGTACTATACCAGTCTGGTCTCAAACTCTTAGAAATCTGCTTGGCTCTCTGCCTCTGTGCACTGAAATTATTTAATGTTGTATGCCAACATGGCTGTTGTTATCTCTTTTTTCAAAACAGATAAATAAAAGTTGTATTACAACTTGAATACAAACATTTTAAATTCACAAGTCTTTTTAAAATTTATTCTCATAGGCCATTTATGACTTCAAACATCTGTTGTGGATAACTGCTGAGCAGAGAAACCAGTCATCTTCAGTTTTCCAATAATGGCACACACGGGGCACAGGCCCCGAGCCAGAGAAACACAGTCCTTCTGTCATACTATCTGTAAGGAATCTAACCTTTCTACAGTTTTATGGCAAATGCCAGAGCAGCTTGTGAGCTATTGGAAGGATCTGATAAGCAAATGGTTCTCTGGTTCCTCTTCTCGTTCTTTTTTTTTTTTCTTTTTTAAATCAATTTCTAAACAGGACCACTGTGTAGCTGCTGGTTGATAGCCCACCTCCTTGTTTGTGAAAAGCCTCTATCTTGGCTCTTTCCAGTTGTGAGTTGTGTGTGTGTAAAATCGAAGTTTTTCTGTGGGTTCTCAACTCTTACGCATTCACATTTAGCGTTCCAGTTGGGTTTACTTTCTTCAAGAGAGTTGAAACCTTGTCTTGCTGTGGCCTTTCCTCAACCTATGGCCTAGTTCCCTCTCACCCTTGCAATGTAGTATCAGTGTGTACAAGGAGTTTGATTGTCAGGGACTGCACAGTGCTACCAGAGAAAGATAAATGCAGTGTCAAGACTGACAAAGTCAGAAAACAAATGGCAGTGTCAGGATTTCGTTATAACCCTGGCCAACTGGTAAGATGGTTGTCCTAGCTATAGGTTCCAATTCACTCCACGGGTTATTGGTGCCATTTGCTTCCTGTGACTGGAAATTGCTGCATTCTAGCTGTGTCCTGCAGTGGAGGGTAAGTGCTCAGTGCTATTTACTTAAAACATTCTAAAGTTGATAAGTGACAAGTGCTTCACTCTGGGTAAAGCTTGTAAATCTGCCCCTATAAAAATAACAAGCCGACAGCACTTAGTCCTGTTTATAAGGTTCATACACATCTGTCTTTGATATAGGCGCAATATATATCTATGACATCACACTGCAGCCTGTTAAAGTAACAGGACAGCAAACACAGCCACAGCCAAGCAGCTTCGAGAGGCCTTCCTTCCAGCCCCTCTGCCTAAAGGGCACTGTGAGAAAAGGCCTGCAGAGGGCATGCGTCTACCTAATGAGGCAGGTTTTCCACTCTTTTGTGCCTTTCTACTTTTTGCAAACTACCCTCTTTTCTTCTGCAAAGTGAATACCTGCCTCGGCCTTTTCTCTTCTCTAGCTAAGACCAGGGAAGAAGGCTGCAGAGGTTGAATACTTTAGCCAGATGGAAAGAGATAGGTTTAAGTGTACACTTCATGAAAACCAGAGACTGTTCTATTTTTGACAAGCTATTCAGAAAAGACTATATACCTAACTTAAAAAAAAAAAAAAAAAGCCTTCAAATACCATACACTATACAGCTTGGCTCCTCTACTTGATGAGGACAGTGAGGGAATAAAGAAAGGACAGGCACTAAAGAAATGGCCAAGATACACAGAAAAGCTGGGGTTATGTGATTGTGTGTGCTCTGATGGCGCTGCATTGAGTGCAGCAAGCTCTGCATGTTTGTTATGTAACAGGGTAGGTTGCTAGTCTTGGTGGGATGTGCCTGTAGATAAGAAGTCTCAGGCTATCAATATCCAGGAGGAGAAAACTGTAGTTGCTAGGTTTTGCATATACTGGTCAATCATTTTTAAACACTGGCATTTGAAATAGAGGAAGGTTTTGAATTCTAAGCCTCGAAACTGTGGGAAGACTTCCCCACAGTGGGTCTGAGACATTGGTCCTTGATAGGCATGGCCATGTCAGCAATACACACTCAGGAGTTCATCTGCTATTAACATATTCACTCAGGCTTCCTCAGCTGCCTGCATACAGGACTGGCAAGAGTACTCAGTGGGTAGAGTTGTTTGATAACCTGATTTTTTAAAAAAGATTTATTAATTTTTATTTTGTGTGTATACATGTTTTGCTTGCATGTGCTGTATGTGCACTGCATGTGTATGTGATGTTCATAAAGTCAGAAAAGGGTATTAGAATCTCTTGGAATTGGAGTTAAGGACAATTGTGAGCTGAGCTGCCATGTGGGTGCTGATAACAGAACCTGTGTCCTCTCCAAGAGCAGCAAGTGTTCTTAACTGCTGAGCCATCTCTCCAGTCCCCATGATGATATGAATTTGGTCTGCAGGATCCACATGGTGGAAGGAGAGAACCAGCTCCCTCAAGCTGTCCTTTGACCTTCACATGTGTGTATGCACCCCCTCCCCAAATAATGTAATTTTAAAGATTATTTTAAAGGTCTGTAGGGCCATCTAGTGCACCAAGATGATTTATTTATCAGGTAAAGATGCTTGCTACCAAGCATGATGACTTCAGCAAAATAATGAAAGGGCAATCATAATGTAAATGTAGGTCTGAAGGGCTTATATGTCATCAGGTGTCAGAAACACTGGGGTTTGTTTTTTTTTTTTTTCTTTTTTTTGCTCCACAGTTCAGGCTAGCTCAGAATTTGTGTCCATCTTCCAAAGGGCTGAGATTACATACAAGCTGGTGTCATCAAGCCTGGCTAGGAATGTCTTAATAGGAAAATAAGTAGGAGACACATCCCATTCATCCTGGCTTCCACTTGTACTATTGTTATATGCATCTCTGCTTTGATCTAGTGCCCTGACACAGCCTAGTCCCAGGTCAGTTGTACAGAATGAGAGTTGTCACATGTACCAGGCCAAAGCTACATATTCAGCCCTGCATTGAACATTCAGTACTGCAGATTGGAAATCATGCTGTTTGTCATATCCTAGAAAAGTGCAGAGAACATTCCTTTACTTTGCAACAGCTTGGACCCAAGTGTAGACACACACTGTTCCTTCAAGCTGGCATGACCTTCCTTTTGTCAGCTTTCTCCACAAGACCCAGCTCAGCCAGTGTCTCCTCAGTGAAGTCCCCCTCCCTCAAGTTTCCTGGGCTCTACTTGTGTTCCCACAGCAGCCTGTTCTGTTAGCACTTAGCAGATTCGTTTTTCCTTATCCATTTACCTGTCTTCCCTGTCAGACAGGGACAGGGCTGTGTCTTGTCCTGAATTCATCATTTATCTCCTGTGCTGAGCACAAAGACTAGGATGTAGTGGGTGCTCAATAAATGTTTGTCAAATGAGTGATAGTATGGTTAGCTCGATGAGTATTGATGGTGCCCTTTCCCACCTGTCATCCATCACTGTGATATGAAGTGGGGATGGGAGGCTTTAAGTAGCACACCACTTGAGAATCAAAGGAGGGAGGCAGAGTGAGAATTAACAAGAGCTACCCCTTATTGAGTGTTTATTTGCTCCAGGCCCAGCACTGTCTTAGTCTTTTTCAGTGTATGAATGCACTTAATCCTTAGATCAATCTGCTAAGACAGGTTCTGCTTATTCTCCTTGTTAAAGCATAAGGAAGTTCAATAACTTGCCCAAGGTCACATAGCAATAGCACTTGAGATAAATACTGGTGGCAGATAAGTCACTTATCTATACCTTTTTGGCTGGTTCCTGGAAAGAAGCCCTGATATCTTGAGGTACCCAACTTGTGTAATGATTTAACTTGCCTTCTGTATGTCTAGAATAGTACCGGTTGTGCTCTATCCTTAGGAGGCTGGAGAAATAGTCACCAGAGTATTTTCTGGGTTCTGTGGATTAGATGCCAGCAGTAGAGTTAGACAGTTGACAAAATATCCTGTTTAGATGCTGGGGATTTTGTTGTTTTTTTAATTCTTTTGAGACAGGATCACACTATGTAGTCTTGGCTGAACTGGAATTCACTTTGTAGACTAGAGACTAGCTGCCTCTCAAGATCTGGGATTAAAAGGCATGGCCTTGTGTTTTTTTTTTTTTTTTTTTTTTTTTTTTTTTTTTTGAGGGTTCTATTATAGCATTCAGGCTGACATTGAACTCCATCCTCCTGCTTCAGCCCCTCGAGTGCTAGGATTCCAGGTGTGTACCAGCATGTATTGCTGTAGATTAGTTCTCATTTTTTTCTTTTTGGTTTTTTCGAGACAGGGTTTCTCTGTGTAGCCCGGGCTGTCCTGGAACTCACTCTGTAGACCAGGCTGGCCTCGAACTCAGAAATCCATCTGCCTCTGCCTCCCAAGTGCTGGGATTAAAGGTGTGCGCCACCACCGCCCGGCTCTCACTTTTTTCATATCTGAATGTGTGTGTGTGTCAAGTGCAGACACACATGCCTTCAGGCTGGCATGACCTTTTGTCAGCCCCTTTCACCACAAGACCCAGCTCAGTGTGTCTCCTCAGCGAAGACCACTTTCCTCAAGTCTCCTGGACTTGAGAGGAAATCTCTTCTCTTGTCACCAGTGAGTCCTAAGGATCAAACTCAGGTGGTCAAGCTTGGTGGCAAGGTGCCTTTACCTTTGAACCATTTCACTGGCTTACTTTGGTTCTTTTGTAAATTCAGAAGTATTTTCCAATAAAACTAAAATATTTCATTTCTCCTAAGAACCTTTTTTGTTGTAGACCTTTGTATGAGCTGTTCTCTCTGAAACCCCCTTTCCTGCTCATCTTCTTCTCTAAACCCAATCTCGTTCTTGGCTTTTCTTTTCCACTGTGAGTCAGTTTAGATGTCATTTTTGTGAAAAGGGAATTTCTTTCTTAGGAGTCCCAACAGTCCCTGGGTATCCCTGTCATATCAAGTGTTTCAGTGTTGAAAACCTCACTGTGAGGATCATCTGTTCTTGGCTGACTTCTGCTCAAAACTATAAATATGAAGACTTGTCCCTTGTTATCCACTGGTCTCCTGTACCTTGGGCTGTCCTCAGACACAATGTGTGTTCACTGTACATTTGGAGAAGGAGTGGATATCTGGGCTAACTATGATCTAGTCAGTCATATTAGACAGCTGCTACGGGATGTGTCTTGTGTACTCTGTGTACTCTGCATTGGTCACTGGAGATGATGACTAATGCTGTTCCTAGTTAGAGGTGCCCACAGTCTACAGTGAGTCATCTGAGCAGCAGCATAGTGCAGTACCAGACGGAAAAGTAACCATGCTCAGGCAAACCGACTTGTACCACGAAGGCCAGGCCTCTCTTCCTCAGGAACTAGCCAATTCTCTAGACCACCTCTGGCCAACAGTTCTTACTTGTACAGAAACGGAAATTCAAATAAGGAAGATAAAGGAGAACTCATACATTTGAGAAAGAACATGTTGAAAAGCAGGACCTTTTATAGGCAACAAACAGAAAACTTCTAGGTCTTTTTGTTTTGATTGTTATTATTGTTTTTGAGTCTCTATGTATAGCCAAAGCTCACTTCCTGCCTCAACCTCTCAAGTGCTAGGATTCCAGGTGTAAGCCAACATGTCTGGCAAAACAACAACAAAAACCAAAACAATAACAAAACCCTCAAAACTTATTTAGACAAAATATTTTCTTTTGTTTTGGAATGAGGTCCTACTATACTGCCCTGGGTTATCTTGAACTCCTGGGCTTAAGCAATCTTCCTGTCTCATCTGAGAATGTTTTGTTTTATAAGTGAAGGTCTTTTAAGTTTTTGTTTTTTTTTAATTTAAATTTATTTACTTTCTGTCTGTGTGGAGCACATATATGAAGATCAAAGGATGACCTGTTGTGGGCTTAGCTCTCTCCTACTGTCTTAGTTAGGGTTTTACGGCTGTGAACAGATGCCATGACCAAGGCAACTCTTATACTGACATTCAATTGGGGCTGGCTTACAGGTTTAGAGGTTCAATCCAGCATCATCAAGGTGGGAGCATGGCAGCATCCAGGCAGGCATGGCACAGGAGGAGCTGAGAGTTCTACAACTTCATCTGAAGGCCACTAGGAGAAAATTGGCTTCCAGGCAGCTAGGAGGAGGGTCTTAAGCCCATGACCACAGTGACACACCTACTCCAACAGGGCCTCCTACCAGTGCTACTCTCACTCCTACCTTGTAGGTCCCAGAGAAGGAATTGAGGTCTTTAGGCTTTGTAGCACATGCAGCTGAGTCAGCTCCTAGCCCAGAGTGCTTGAAGTGTAAATCAAATATCTTTAAGGCATCTCTACTTTGCTTCTTTGCTTTGCTTGCTTGTGTCTTTTTTTTTTTTTTTTTTTGAGACAAGATAGACTTGGTTAACTTGGAACTTACTATTTAGACCAGGCTGGTTTTGAACTCAGAGATCTGCTTGCTTTGGCCTTCTGAGCAGGGATTAAAAGTACACACTACCAGGCTACCTGCTTTCTTTTGCTCATCTGTTTCCCCCAAATGTGCTGCTTTTTCTGTGTTCCTTCTCTTTCTCTCCTATGCTACCAGGTGCTCAAGCTGGAAGTGAAGGTAGGTGTCCTTTTTGAATTTTTCTCCTTCTGGTCTGTCTAAGTGTTGGTTCTGGGGCTGTCTCCTTTCCTTTTTTTTTTTTTTTTTTTTTTTGGTTTTTCGAGACAGGGTTTTCTATATAGCCCTGGCTGTCCTGGAACTCACTTTGTAGACCAGGCTGGCCTCGAACTCAGAAATCCACCTGCCTCTGCCTCCCAAGTGCTGGGATTAAAGGCGTGCGCCACCACCGCCCGGCTTTTTTTTTTTTTCTTTTTTTTTTTTTTTCTTTTTTTTGGCTGTCTCCTTTCCAATCCCAGGCGATTTCTCTCCTACTGCCTTCTTGATGACAGAAGTCTACTCTGTGCTCTTATCCAGACTGCAACTGTTCCTTCCCTGCAACTTTTCCTCACCCAGTAGAGTACAGGCAGAAAGCAGATGAGTCCTCAAAGCCAAAGACTGAAGTGTCATTCCCCCCCACACACCTACTCCTGTAAGTTTCAGCCTCATCAGATACGATCATGGTTTTTTGGTGGTGGTGGTTTTGTTGTTATTGGTGGTGGTGGTAGTTTTTGTTTTGTTGTTTTAAGATAGAGTTCCTTCTGTCTATCTTTGAACCCTCAGTTGTTGCTCAAGTCTCTTCTGCCCTGAGTTCTTGCCTCTTTCTCCCACAGACAGCCTATTTCCATAATTATATTGCCTCAGTGTGTATGCTCTGTGGTTCTTGTTGGAAAATGGACTCTAATCTCACAGAGCAGTAAATGAGCTATTATGACTCTTCTGGGAAGGGGTTCTGTTTCAGTATTTATTGTTCATTTACTGGCCCAGGTAGGGACAAAAGATTTGATGATCACAGAACGGGAAAAGGGTGTTTGTGAGACTAGGGGTTTGCCTACCTTGGATCACCATGAAAAGAGGGACCAAATAATTGGTGACTCAGTTTACTCAGTTTTACACTAAGAGCATGGATTCACAGTGGGTGAGGACTGAGGCTCATTTCCAGTTCTGATAGCCTGTGATTCTTTGCACTGATGTTAAAATTTAAGTAGGAAAAAAATGTAAGTAGGGCATTCTGAATTGTTCTGAGAATTGTTCCTCCTTGCTTTATTGCAAGCTCCATGGGGGCAAAGACATTGTCTTTTTGCGTTTAACAAAAATAGGTCTGCATTTTAAAAAACAAAGAAGTAGAGGAGCATATAAGAACACTGAATTAATACAGTATCATGCTAAGGTTTGTAGCTCCCCAGAATGCAGTCTCATTCACTGTCCCCTTGGAAGCTTTCCTTACAGTCCTCCCTGTGCTCATCCTGCTTGTTGGGAGCCCTTTATGCCAAGGCCTGGCCTGGTCATGGCTCTGACTTATGATGGATTGGAAGCGATATCCTGATCCTCTTGGCCTTTGGATATTTAACTTCTTCGAATTAATTCTTGTTCTTTAGCGGCACATTATCTTGTGGCAAGGTAGGCATTTAAAATTTATATACTGTGTCCTTCTTTAAGTAGAGACAAGAGGACAATCAGCATCCTGAAGCTTCCAGTTTTCCAAAATAATATTTCTTCAGTTAAATCTACTTGTAGGAATTAAGACTTTCCAAGGATTAAAAAACCCCTCTGTCCAGTTGTCAAATGGGTGTGTCTATCACCCAGAACTGTAAAAGGGGGAGAGCTGTTGGGGTTTAAAATAAAATTCATTTATTTTTCCCTATTCTAAAGATTTATATCATTAAAGTATCCCAGGGACCCTATTATAGTCAGAGAGGTGTGGGGCTAAGGTTACAGGATAGGATAAATGCCTTGTTTGGCAAAGGACCAAAGTCAGTACGCCACTTACCTGCTGAGGTCTTGATGTCCTACCATTTGGGTTGCTGACTCTGGCTGCAAACAGAGAGATGGCCTCCCCTGTTGAGTACATGCAAAGGACTGTTCATTCACATCTATTAAAAATAGACTGGAACTGGGAGTGTTAGGTAAGTGTAGGATACTTGCCTAACATGTGTTTGATCCCTAGCACTTGGGATGGGGTAGGCAGGATGGCTGGTGGGTAATGGTGCTTACTATACAAGCCAAATTTGCTCTCCAGAGCCATAGAAAGGTCTAAGGAGAGAACCACTTCCACATGTTGTCCTCTGAGCTCCTCATACATGACACACACCCTACACAAGCATCGAGGTCAACCTCTGCTTCCTCAGGAGCGAGCTGTTCACCTTGTTTGTGCTTCTAATTTTCCTCCTTCCTTCCTTCCTTCCTTCTTTTTTTTTCTTCCTCTGTTTGAGTGCTAAACCACACCATGTTCAGTGTCCAAACCCACACAATGAAAAGACACAAATATACTGTGGTATGTCTATTCCATAGCCGCACTTTCAAAAGGACTTGAAGAATCACTGCTAAACCTTTGCTCTGCTACTCAATGGTGTAGCCGGAAAAAGCAAGCTCAAACATCTTCATAGGGTAAGAGGATGCAGGGCAGCTGAGTAAATGCTGCCATGGTTTGTGGGTCAGAGGGCAATCTGGGTAGTCAGTTCTCTTCCTCTGCCTATGGGTCCCAAGGATTGAACTCAGGCTGGAGGTGTTTAGACTTGACAGCAAGAGCCCTTACTCAGAGAGCAATTTTGTGGACCCCTCCCCCATTTAAGCTGGATGCCTGGAGTTCCTTTATTCGGCAAATGAGCTCTACTCCATATCCCACTGTACTCACTCCTTCAGTGCTAGGATTACAAGAATGGGCCACCACAACCAACTTTCTACATGAGTTGGGATCAAACTCTGGCTCTCATGCTAGTGTGACAAGCACTGTACTGATTGAGCTATCTCCCTGCGGGTAGAGGTTTTCTAATGGAGATGGGAAAGAAGCAGATGCTTCTGCAGTCAGGTGGTTTTATCATTCCCTTACATTTGGATCTTGGTTGGTTATGCATGTGTTTCATATGATCATAACTGTACTCAAGTGTTGCTGAATGTTTATCTGATGCATGGGGTAGTTGGAGTGGGTAGCCAGCAAACAGAAGCTAAGAATATAGGAAAAACCTAGTTAACTTACAGCCACTAGGTGGCAACATTTACTCAGCTGCCCTGCATCCTCTTACCCTATGAAGATGTTTGAGCTTGCTTTTTCCAGCTACACCATTGAGTAGCAGAGCAAAGGTTTAGCAGTGATTCTTCAAGTCCTTTTGAAAGTGCGGCTATGGAATAGACATACCACAGTATATTTGTGTCTTTTCTTTTTTTTTTTTTTTTTTTTTTTTTTTTTTTTTTTTTTGGTTTTTCGAGACAGGGTTTCTCTGTATAGCCCTGGCTGTCCCGGAACTCACTCGGTAGACCAAGCTGGCCTCGAACTCAGAAATCCGCCTGTCTCTGCCTCCCAAGTGCTGGGATTAAAGGCGTGCGCCACCACCGCCCGGCTATTTGTGTCTTTTCATTGTGTGGGTTTGGACACTGAACATTTAGAATTGTTCTTTGTGACATGAGCAATTGCTTGGGTCTAACCAAGCATTTTGGTAGAGACCTGCAATTAGCCTATGGAGTCTCATTGTTCTTCTGTTCTACAGTTTGTGACTTTGGGGACAGTTTCCATATATTTAATTTTTTTCTTAGTAATACTAGTTTTATAAGTTAAAAGAGTACTTACCTTTTATCAAAAGACAGATCCACGATTTAAAACAAAATCAACAAAAAAATCTCAAGGGAGTTAGTGTCTCACAAGCTAGCCATCTTCCGGGGCTAATTCTGGAGGCTTGACTCTCCTAAATGAGGCTGCTTATTTACCAAGTTTCCTAAATTAGCAGCTTCAGGGATATTGAGATCTGTATGGAACTGTCCAAGGAGATATTGTGTGTGCTTTGCAGCAATTAAGCCATTAAGCTCTAATTGGTATTTTCCCACTCATGGTTTTGTGTGGGAAGCATTAAAATTATTTGAGAATTCAATGTTCATCAGCCATTTTGGTGACAGAGGAAAGTGCTGAGAACAGTTGTGTATGTGTGAGCCGATTATGATTCTTGCTCACAACATCCCTCCCTCCCTGTTGGTTTGTTATATTGCAGATGAAATGGAAAGGGAAGGACCTGTTTGATTTGGTGTGCCGGACACTGGGGCTTCGAGAAACCTGGTTCTTTGGACTCCAGTATACAATCAAGGACACGGTGGCCTGGCTCAAAATGGACAAGAAGGTTGGGCTAGATCTCGGGGAAACCAATGGGGGAGGCTTGTGCTTTCTGGTTTTTGTTTGTTTGTTTTGTTTTCCTGACCATGCACTTAGTTTATTTGCTCATTGTTGAGGTGTGACAAGGACATGGCAAAAAAGGGAACAATTTTTTAAACAAAGTCATGTGTATAGAAAACAGGTTCTGTAAGGCATTTCAAGCCTCCACAGACTCTCAGACGAGCATGGTTCACCAGAACATTACCACAATCTTTGCATACTTCAAAACAACAGCAACAACAATTTATGTCTGTGAGAGATTTTCCTAGGGCTCCTATTCTTTAGAGTTGGTTTTTGTTATTTAGCAAGTCTTTGAGAACATGAGGATCCAACTGACTTAACCATTCAAATTAATGAGGAATAAAGAGCCCAAGATGAAGGAGCAATGCCCTTTCCTCCTCAGGGTTCTCTGGGGCTTCTTAAGCACATAGAATCTAGGTTTCTAGCAATTTCAAGGTGATTTGGAAATGAATATGACTTAAGGAAGGTGCCCTCTAAGGGGTTACTCACAAAAACCATGCCCATCCATTTTCCTGGCCACCCATCAGTGAAGATGGCTGGAGAACAGGGCCCAAGGACCCCTGATTCCCAAAGTCAGTCCATGTCTAACTCTGACCCTAAATGTTACCCCTATCAATGTTCCCCCTGAAGTTATCTGCTGCATAATATGATGACCAACAAAATTCTCTTGTCTTACTAGTATTAAATAAGGTATTCAAATTGTGTGTTCACAGCATGTACACGGTGATTTCCTTCATGCTTAGAACTCCTGTTGGTTGTCAGTTTCAAATGGTCACTCCAATGATTAGAAACTCAGTGTCGCAAAGAGCCAGTGTCTAGGAGGGCAACCTAGATTAGGTTTATTTTAAATCCTTTGAGGACTGCCACTGGAATTTGGGCAGGCATGTGAAGAGTTATATATCAGAGACAGCAAAGCTTTCTGTATCTTTTTATGATTCTCAGCAAAGTGAATTTTAAATCATACCTGAGTGTTAGCCAAATGGATATTAGATTGGGGGCATCAGGAGTCATAGAACCTGCTGCTCAAAGGAAATAAATTATGACACATGTTAATGGAGCCTGGTAGTATGTTTATGTCCTGAAATGGAATTTATTCTGGAGACCAGATGGTCCAGGCTTTTCAGGGGGTGGGTGGGATTGTTAGAAGATTAAAGGCGGTGGTTTACTTACTGCACTGCAAGCGTTTTGTGGACATCTCTGGAAGATTCCAGGAACAAAGCATTGCCATGATAGATATGTTTTACTTCTGGTATTCATAACATGTAAATGATCTCACAGAAATCTAGTTTATTATGTTTAAGCTGTATTTCAGTGGAACCTATTAGAGTGGGCAGTAAGAAAAAAAGAATAAAGGTAGATGTTGTTATTTCAGAAAGAAATTTTTTAAATCTTCAGTCTTCCATAAACAATAATACCCAAAACCTTAGAGTTATAGATTATAGTTTGTAACTATTTTCTGTGGCTTTGAGAATCCTGGTGCTGTCACTGTGGCTCTGCTCACCCCGTGGGTTATTGATTGATTTGGTTCAGAACCCCTGTGTGAAGTGGATATTATATCCTGCTACAGATGGCTCTGTGAATGCTTCCAACTGTAGGAAATGGGAGGAATGTAACGGGAAGGGATTTTCTACCTTCCCTGCAAAGCATGCATGAAGAAGAGGGGCCAGCACAGCATGTCTTTTGCTCTGCAATTCTGCAGGTGTTGGATCATGATGTTTCGAAGGAAGAACCAGTTACCTTTCACTTCCTGGCCAAATTTTATCCTGAAAATGCTGAGGAGGAGCTAGTTCAAGAGATCACGCAACACTTATTTTTCTTACAGGTACACTAGCCCATGCTATCTCCCCCTTCCAACCCCCACCATTCTAAGAGGACCAGTCTGTGTATGATCTCAGAAGCAGACCAGGTGAACCCCTTGGAGTTGACTGCAAACACATCCACACTGCAGAAAATGTTCTGCCTCTAAATAGTCCTTTGGTTCAGTAATGGAAAAAAGTCTTCAGAATAGAACTTTGCCCTAGCAATGAGAATGGTGTCAGATGGAATTGCAGAGGTGTGATGATGAAGAATAGACAGAGTTACCCAGTATAAATCCTCTGTGAAGATGGATCCCTATTTCTTCTGGCTAACTTAAAAGTTCTCTGACATTATAAAGAAAAGCCTCAGAGGCTTAGCAAAAACTTCTTTTAAAGTTCAAGATCTGGGTCACTGAGGCAGGACTTCTGAATGGCAGTGACTCGGTCTGTCCCACACCCGAGGGGTTCAGACAGCCTGCTCTGTGCTACTCTGGGTATATATTTCATTTCTTCCTTTATTAGAGTGCAAGCCCCTTAAAAATAGGCTCACTGAATATGCAGTTGATATTCTTTTTTTTTTTTTTTTTTTTTTGAGACAGGGTTTCTCTGTGTAGCCCTGGCTGTCCTGGAACTCACTCTGTAGACAAGGCTGGCCTGGAACTCAGAAATCCACCTGCCTCTGCCTCTGCCTCCCAAGTGCTGGGATTAAAGGCGTGCGCCGCCACCGCCCAGCTCAGTTGGTATTCTTAAGTAAGTTATTGTTTAACCAAACTGAAGGAACTAGATGTTCCAGAATTACAGGTTGACCATCTAGGAGCACAGTGAGATGATTTATTTAAGGATGGAAACCTTGCTTTGTCATAGCCAGAGAGCCTCTCAATTTCATGGATATCTGTAGTGACTGATGATGCCCAAGCTGCTTATGTGCCTTAAGATGTCCACTGTCAATGATGTAAAAGATTGTAATGGAGCCGGGCAGTGGTGGCGCATGCCTTTAATCCCAGCACTTGGGAGGCAGAGGCAGGTGGATTTCTGAGTTCGAGGCCAGCCTGGTCTATAGAGTGAGTTCAGGACAGCCCGGGCTATACAGAGAAACCCTGTCTCGAAAAACCAAAAAAAAAAAAAAAAAAAAAAAAAGATTGTAATGGGCCATTAATTATATTGATTTCCCAGAAGTATATCTCTGATCTTTACACAGGCCATGTACTATGGAATCTCCATGTATTGTGTTCATGATACAGTATATGAAATGTAGTACTACCCTCCAAATCATGTTATATTGTTTTGTTGGAGAAGAGAATCTCACTACATAGTCAAATCTGGCCTTAAGCTTAAGATCCTTTTCCCTCAGCTTCTCAAATGCTGGAATTATAGTATGTGTGCCCCCATGCCTGGCCAAATAGTTTCTTTCACCAAAGAAATCTGTGTGTGTGTGTGTGTTAGGTTAAAACGTAGCCCTTTCAGATTGTTTTTTGTTATGGCTGCTTTTTATCTCTTTGTAAAGAAACTAGGAGAGTTGAAGGTTTCACTGCTTCAGAACAGCTCAGCTTTCATTTTTTTCTTGGCTTTAAAGCCTGGGGAAAATTGTATGTGTGACTGAAGCCACATAAAGATTCTTTGGGAGTTGGGCTGTAGCTCTGTTGATAAAATGCTTTCCTTGTATTCATGAAGCCTTGGGTTCCAACCCCAGCACTGTATAAAGAGAACATACTGTGCTTTTGTAATCCACAAGAGAATCAGAAATTCAGGGTCATCTTCTGTTATATAGAGAACTCAAGACAAGCTTAAGCTACATGAGCCCAGACTACTTTAGTGTTATAGAAATGGCTTTTCTGTGAGTTCTTGAGGCAGCACCTGTCCCTCCTGTGACTTTGGCTTGATTTTTCTTTGTATTAAAATGTTAGGTTGTTTTTGTGATAAAGGAAGGCAATATTTACTACTATGAATCTGAAAAGACAGTTGGCTTTGTTAGTTACCCCTACTTCATGCAGCTTTCTTGTCCTTGTGTCTGGAACATCACCCCTGCAGCACTGTAAGAAATTAGGTGTAATGAGATATGTTAATTCAACATTATGACTTAGGAATTATATTTCCTGAGCCTCATGTGTACTTAAAAGTTGAATCGATCAAATTTTATTGCTTCCTTTTTCCTTAGAGCAGCATATTGGAAGTGATGACTTTTTTCTACGGTCATAATTCAGTGGCCTTGGTGACTTTTGTCTTGTAAAAGATTTGAAAGTGCACTCTATCTCCTGCAGTTCTGTGAGTGTGCCACTGGGCCAACACTGAGACAGAAAGTGCAGCGAGCCTCAGCTCTTGTCATAGCCACCTTGTCAGTCTCTGCTGTAACCAAGCACATCTTTTTCTTGGGAGATGGGAGGAGGTTTTTGTTGTTGTTTGATTGGTTGGTTGGTTTTTCGAGACAGTGTTTCTTTGTGCAGCCTTGGCTGTCCTGGAACTCACCTGGAAGACCAGGCTGGCCTTGAACTCAAAGATCCACCTGATACTGCCTGGCAAGCAGATCTATTGACTTTTGTGCAACTGTCTTACTGATAGCTTCTTAGTGGCTGAACTCTCAACTGGTCTGCAACATTTAAAAAGAAGTTCCCTTTGTCAAAAGGCATAAACAGGCTGCTTTGCAGCCCTCATTTAGAATACGCTGCAGCCATTTGTTGTGTCCACACATGCCATTGCCTATCTCCATCATTGCTCCTTTCAGGTAAAGAAGCAGATTTTGGATGAGAAGGTCTACTGCCCTCCTGAGGCGTCTGTGCTCTTGGCGTCATATGCTGTCCAGGCCAAGGTAGGTGCAAAGAAAGGGAATGTGCTCTTCTTCAGCATTAACGCCCTCGATGGGTACAGTTTTCCATTTCTTTGAATTTTCGGGACTTCAGAACAACTTGCCCCAAAAATAAGATGTCATGAGACTTGGGCATCTATTGTTGTTATCTCAACATCTGTATATTTTGTATGTGTGCATGTGTATTGTGTACTATGTGACAAGCATATCATTCTAATGACTTACAATTCATTCTAAGTGAATTCATTTAAAAAGATGAATTTTCTGTGTAATCTCATTATGCACATGTGGCTCATTAAATTCATCACATCAGCTTCATTTTATTAGTCAGGAAAAGTGAATTTATGGTCTCTAATTATGATCAAATGAGGCCGTTAGGTCAGCAAGACCCAGATCCTCCATCTAAACTCATCTTCCCAGAGATTACATTCTTAGAAACCACACTCCTGGTGAGGCCCTGGTGGGCATATTTTGTGCATGTGGCTAGACTGCAGGAGCTTGGTCTGCTGAGCCTGCTGGGCCCAGTGATGCTGTCTCATTAGCCTAAAATCATTCATTTTCACGTAGACAGCAGACTAGGGAGGTAGAAGAGGAACCTCTTTGAGTATTGTGTTTTTGTCCCATCTTATAAAGTCAGGTAGAGTTTCAGCCAGAGAGTTTCATGACCCTTGGATTTCCTACCTCAATCACATTTTTAATGCAACTTCAGATCAAAGCTAGGAATGGCTTGCTTGTCATTTGGGTTGGGAAATGGGTTTTGAAATGTGTATGCTGGTCAGGCCAGTAGAGCACAGTGAGTTTAATCATTTGATGACTCATTAGTGTCTGCTGAGTAGTCACAAGGATGGAACGTGGGGCTTGTTAACTGTCAGATGCAGGCACTAGAGCAGCTTCTGCCCTCAGTGATTCTCAAGGTCATTGGTACCTTCACAGGTAAAGCTAGAGACAGAATCTAAGCCTCCCTTGAAAAAGGAATAATTGAGAAAACAGAAGATGGGCAGTGGTTCAAGTAAAGCATATGCTCCTTTTATGCTTTGATCAAGAGTCTTAGTAAGAGGAGAGTCATCCTTTCCATCCTGGTGGTGACAAAGCAATCATCATCCCCTCTTTAGATCCACATACGTGCCCCAGAGTTGACCCTTCCTGCGTGCTTTCTCCTGTCTAACTCAAACTCTCAAGGGTACTATCTCAGTCTCAGAGGTTTTGGTCACAAATTCAAAGGCCACCTGTGTGGAGGCAGAAGAGTGTGGGTCATTGTTCAAGGAACCAGCAGATGTTTGCTTGAACGGATTCACTGTAGGAAAGCCCTACTTATTTGGCTTCTGCCAATTTAGAGATGAAAGTGATTCACAGACAACATATGTGGTTCATATGGAGGTGGGTGCTCTAACTGTTTTTTCTGGTGTCAAATATAGGAATCTTACAAATAAAGGTAATCTTTAGCTTTTAAAGTCTGTATCTGGGCTGGGTGTGGTAGTGCACACCTTTAATACTGGGCAGGCAGTGAGGTCCCTGTGAGTGCCAAACCACCAAGGGCTGTAAAGTGAGGCCCTGCTTACATTCGGGAAACCAGGGCTTACTATAACTGTTAGCAGTTTCTCTTGGACTACTGCTTAAGTAGTAAGAGAATATTTAGGGTAGGCCCCTCTTTGTTTAGCAAAGTATTCAACAGACTATTTCAGAAGATACTTCATGAAGTATTTTCTGGAAGCCAAGGCTTATACAAGTTTGTTTTCCTGGTGACAAGATTAAAGGTTAGAAGAAATGACTGATTTTTTTTTCCAAAGTCATAGTCCTTTTACATTATTTCTATACTTATGGAATATGCAGACTACTTTTTGTTTGTTTTTGTTTTCATGGCAGGGACTGAGCCTAAAGCCTTGCACATGTGAGGCAAGTGCTTTCCCATATAGTTACCTGCCTCTTGATGACGAATGAGGCAGACTGGGGTGGAGGGTAGAGCCAGGCTGGAACCTAGGTGTCTGGGCTGCCTGATCCAGCACTTTGTTCTTGTCCCTCACTGTCTAGTGAGGTATGTGGTGGTCAGGCATTAACTTTCACTAAATTCTAGTTGTGTTTACAAGATAAAACAACTTTATCTGAACTTTTTTCAGTAAGCCATACTGTCTCCTTCTCTTATGTACAGCTTATTTTCTTCCTAACCTTTATGAAACTGAAAGAAACTCTATAGAACTATGGAGGGGAAATGGAATCCAGCTCATTAACACATGGAATGTAATTATGTGCAAATGCATTCATTACAGTATTTCAGCCGTTGGAGTGATATAGACACACTTCAAACCATAAAGAAACCATTAACTTCAAGGTATAAATACAAATAAATTTAATCACATGGTCCAGTTAACAAGAACCACATTTCTTGGTTCAAGTTTGAATTACGCTAGAATCAAAAGAATGGACCAATCACATGACAAGTGAGACAGTCTTGCAATTTTTAAGTTACCTGTTGGATCTTACATAGACAATTTAGTGTTTCAAATGTGTTTTCCTTTCTTTCTGAAATATGTTTGTACTGAAAATTACTAGGAGAGAGTGGGATAGTATTTATGAATCTTGCTGCTGCCTGTAGACTCCCAACATTGAGAAGGAAGAAAAGAATAATGGAAGATAGAGTTGGAGAGGTGGCTCCGCAGTTATCCCAGTTCCAAAGGATCCAGTGCCCTTTTCTGATCTGAGGGAGGGTTCCTGCATACATGTGGCACACATATATTCACTCACAAAGGCTCACACATACACATAAATTAAAAATAAAAGAATCTGGCCAGGCATTGTGGTACATGTTTTTAATCCTACAACTGGGAAACAGAGATAGGAGTCACTCATGTAATTCTAAGGCCAGCCTGATCCACTTACCCAGATCCAGGAGAGCCAGGACTAAACAGACAGACCTGTCTTAAAACGAAACAAACAAACAAAAAAAACCAATGGGACTCTACTCTAAAGTGTCCAGTGTAGCTAAATGCAATTCAATTAAGAAATTGAGTACATATAAAAGCACAATGGAAGAGCTGAAGATGAGAGCTCTCAGGGAGCAGATCATGAAAGGCCTTAGCATTAGCTGGTGGATGTGCTGAACCAGTGAGGGGTTTATGTTTTGACGGAACATTTGGTAGCTATGTAATGAACAGATTGATCAGTGCCCAGTGTGATGGCACACACCTTTAATCCTAGCACTTGGGAGGTAGATGTAGATGAGTCTCTGTGAGTTTAATGCCAGCCTGGTCTACATTGCAAATTCCAGGCAAGTCAAGTCTATAGAATGAATAAGTCTAGAAACAATGAGAAAGAGATTTCTATCTATTAATAAGTGATTGTTTTAGTCAGAGACTATGAGGTTCACACCTCAGGTAGTGGTTTGATATAGGAGGGGACTAACTTAGGGCTTAGCTGTTCAGAGCACTGACTGCTCTTCCAGGGGTCCTGAGTTCAATTCCCAGCAACCATATGGTGGCTCACAACCATCTCTAATGGGAGCCGATGCTCTCTTCTGGTTTGTCTAAAGACAGCTGCAGTGTACTCATATAAATAAAAAACAAGCCGGGCAGTGGTGGCGCACACCTTTAATCCAGCACTTGGGAGGCAGAGGCAGGCGGATTTCTTAGTTCGAGGCCAGCCTGGTCTACAGAGTGAGTTCCAGGACAGCCAGGGCTATATAGAGAAACCCTGTCTCAAAAAACCAAAAAAAAAATAAATAAATAAAAATAAATAAATAAATCTTTTTAAAAATGTTTATGAAGGGCTAGGCATGGTGGTGCATGCCTTTAATTTTAGCACTTGGGAGGCAAAGGCAAGTAGATCTCTGTGAGTTCTAGGCCAGCGTAGTCTACAGAGTAAGTTCCAAGACAGCCAGGGCTACATGAAAAATCCTGTTTTGAACACCCCTCCCCCCAAAAAAATTTTTGTCTAGGAGGGGACAAGAGATGCCTTTCAATAGAGTACTTGCCTAGCATGCACTATTCCTGGGTTTTATCTTTAGCAGCATGTAAATGCAGAGTGGTGGTATATGTGTGTGTGATCCCAGAGGCAGGGGTATTAGGAGTTCAAAGCCATCCTCTATTATATAGCAAGCTTGAGTTGAAGGCCAGCTTGCATGATATGAAATTCTGTCTCTCCAATACTTGGGAGGCAGACTCCACCTCTCTGAGCTCAAGACCTGCCCACCTGGTCTACATAGTGAATTCCAGGCCAGCTAGAGCTACACAGTGGGACTCTTGTCTCCAGAGCCCAGTAAATTTCATATATGTAAAATTTTCTTCAAACATTACATAAATGCCCTCTAGAAGTGTGTTCCAATCTAACTTTCAGCAACAGTATGTGAGAATCCTTGCTTTGCACATCAATGGATACGATCAGTCTTTTAAAGTTTTGCTGACCTGTTTAAAAAAAATGGCTTTAACAAAAATTACATAGCTTTGCTATGGGACTAAGAATCTGGCTGTCTGCTCATTTTTCCTCTGCAATGGCAGTTCATGACATGCCCTTTTTTTAATGGTGTTTTTGTCTTTTTCTGATTGATTATAGGTACTCATCTATAATGATAGCAACCTTTGTCTGCTGTTAGGTGTCAGGTTTAAGAATGATCTCACCAACCACTGTTGTGCCCATCCTCTCTTGTCTGGCCTTTTATGGATTTTGTTTATAGTTTTAAATCCTCAATTTCTATTTAGTGACTATGTGTAGTCGGAATCTATTTTACACAGATGATAGAAAGAAAGAAGAAAAAAAGTAGAAAAAAGGAAAATATTTGTTTTATTAAAACCTATTCAGAACCTTTGGTCTGATTTTTCATTGAATGTACAGAAAGGAGTTTTGTACTATCCAGAAAGAGACTGCTTTTAGCTTTTCAAGTGGCTAAGTAGGCCTAGCTCCTTGGGAGTCTGAGGCAGGAGAATTGCTTAAGCTAGGAGTTTGAGACTCGCCTAAACAACATAGGAGATACCAACCCACCTGACTTCCTGCAAATAGAAGAAAGAAAGAAGAAGGAAGGAAGGAAGGAAGGAAGGAAGGAAGGAAGGAAGGAAGGAAGGAAGGAAGGACGGGAAGACAGACTTACTTACAGGGTTGTTTAAGTGGTGAGCTTTTGATTTTGTAGAGGTCAGACTCAGTCAATCAACACTCTGCCACCGAGCGCTACTCACAGCCCTGAAGCAGCAAAAGGCAAGTTTTAAAGTGTTTGCCCATGAAAGAATTTGATCTTTAAAAAAAAAAAAATGCAATTGTATATTTATCTGTTTATTACTGTGTGTATGTGCCTACTAGAGCATGCATGTGGCGGTTGGAGGACTACTATTTTTTGTTTGTTTGTTTTTTCAAGACAGGGTTTCTCTGTGTAGCCTTGGATGTCCTGGAACTCACCCTGTAGACCAGGCTGGCCTTGAACTCAGAAATCTGCCTGCCTCTGCCTCCCAAGTGCTGGGATTAAAGGCGTGCAATCACAACCACCTGGAATTTTTTTTAAAGAAAAAAATTTTTTTAAGGTTTATATTTTATGTATGTGAATACACTGTAGCTGTCTTCAGACACACCAGAAGAAGGCACCAGATCCCATTACAGATGGTTGTGAGCCACCATGTGGTTGCTGGGAATTGAACTCAGAACCTCTAGAAGAGAAGTCAAGTGCTCTTAACCATTGAACCATCTCTCCAGCCCGGAATTTTTTTTTTAATATTTAAAAAATTATATTTATTTTGTTTGGCAGGAGTGGGGGTGGGATGGGATACAACTCCTGTACCAAGGCGTAGATGTAGAGGTCTGAGGACAACTTTCATGAGTTAGTTCTCTCACTCCATCATGGATTCCTGGGCTAGAAATTCAATCATTAGACTTGGCAGCAAGTACCTTTAACCACCAAGCTTTGTCACCAGCCCAACAACTTTTTTAATTTTTGTGCATATGGGTGTTTTGCTTGCATATACATCTATGTACCATGTGCATGCAATGTCCAGGGTCAGAAGAGAGCATTGGATACCCTGGAACTGGAGTTACATACAGTTGTGAGCTGCCGTGTGAGTGGAGTGCTGGGAGTAGAACCTGGGTCCTCTGCAGAAGCAGCAAGTGCTTTTAACCGCTGAGCCTTGTCTACAGCCTACCCCACCACCCAAGGGTCTTGTCTTAATTGTCAGTTTCTCAAAGTGATTGGGATTGCTTAGCTTGTTTTAGTTTTAAAAATTGAACATGGGTCTCTTACATGCTAAGCTACATCCCCAGCCTTCCCTTTTTGAATTTAAAAAAAATTTTATTTTATGTCCATTGGTGTTTTGCCTGCATGTATGTATGTGTGAGGGTGTGAGATCTGGAGTTAAACAGTTGTGAGCTGCCATATGGGTGCTGAGAATTGAACTCAGGACTCTGGAAAAACAGTCAGTGCTCTTAACTGCTGAGCTATTTTTTAAACCCTCCCTCACCCCCGTCTTGAATTTAAATTCCAGTGATTTATAAGGGGCAGTATAAGACCAAGTTTGTGACCTTTGAAATGTAGGCAGTTTAGGGTTGGGCGTTTTCTGTTGCTGTTGGTTTGTTTGTTTGTTTTTAATGCAGGAACACCAAATGATGAATATAACATTAAGCACAGGCCCACGCAGCAGCAGAGCTTTGAAACTCCAGCTTTCTTACTTTCAAAGTAAATTCACCTTGATCTAATAAGAATGCTTCTGTTGCATAAAAAGATGAGGAAAAATCATTTCCATCTATAGAGTCATATAACTTTCTTTTGTATTTACTGCCATAACGCCAGCATTTTCCCCCTTTGTTTTTTAAATAGACATTGAAATAGACATCAAGATAGCTTTAATGTTGGGAGAGGAGTTAGCCCAGTGAAGAAGCTCTTTGAGCAGATCTCTACTGCCTCTGCGTTGCTCAGATGTAACGTATTTGATCAGTGTAGTAGCTGGGAGCTTGGTATAATTTAATAATGGGGATCGTTAATCTTGCAAGCCTTTGAGCCCTGAATTTACAACTTTAACTTTGCATATCTGCTTACTTTTGCGTTAAAATTTGGTTGGCGAATGTTGAAAGACTTGCAAATGCAACTAGCATGGCTCTCAGTCCTCTGAATAACCTCTGAAGTCCTCAGTAATGAAAGACCCCGTAGTGTTCATCCTGACTTTCCAGGATCCAGCACCGACTGCCCTAGATGCTTTGCTCCTTGCTTTACAGTTGAGGAGCTGGGGCTTAAGAGAGACACCTTACAGCAGCACTCTAGAGATTTCTCTCCAGGACTCTCATCTAAGAAAGAACTTAGACTTAGAAAGATGTGATCTATTCTATTTTATTTTGTGACAGGGTTTCTCTGTGTATCCCTGGCTGTCTTGGAACTTAGTATGTAGACCAGGCTCATCTCTAACTCAGATCCACCTGTCTCTCTGTCTGCAAAGTGCTGGGATTAAAGGCATGTGCCACTGCCATCTGGCTTTTTTACATTTAAAGAGAAATATTCTTATTTTATGCCTATGAATGTTTTGCCATGGTGTTTGTGTGTGTGCTCTGTGCATGCCTGGTACCTACAGAGGTCAGAATAGGGAGCTGACTTCCCTGGAACTGTAGGCTCCCAGCACCCACATGGTGGCTCACAACCATAACCTGGCTACTACACTGATCAAATATATTACATCTGAGCAATGCAAATGTAGTGGAGATTCTGCTGAAAGAGCTTCTTCACTGGACTAATTTCTCTCACAACAATAAGGCTACCTTGATGTCCATTTTAAAAACAAAGGGGAATGATCCAGGTACAATTCCTAGCACCCGCTAGGAGGTTCATTACCTCCTCAGGCCCCAGGCACACGTGTGGTGTATAGATGCACATGCATGCAAAACACGCATACACATAAAACATAACTCCAGTTCCAGGGGCTTTGATGTCTTCTGGCCTTATCCAAGGCACCAAGCACACACATGGGACATAGACATACATGCAGGTGAAACATTCATACACATAAAATAAAATTTTTAATTAAAGAAAAGAGGTAGTTCAATGGGTAAGAGCACTTGCTATTTTTGCGAAGGACTCAGGTTCTACTCCCAGCACACTCATGGAGGTTCATTACCTCTTCAGGCACCAGCACACATGTGGTGCACAGATGCACAAACAGGCAAAACACTTATACACATAAAATAATAAAAATAAATCTAAATGTTTTTTTTAATTAAGAAAAGAGAGACAAGCCACTGGGCTGCTGAGATGGCCAAACGTTATAACCTAAGCTGGATCCCTGGACCTCACATGGTGGAAGGAAAGAACTGACTCCACATAAGCACTGTGGCATGCACCACCCCCAAATAAGTAGATGTAGAAGAGGGAGAAACCATTGACTGATAAGAGATAGGCTTTGTGCTTGGGTTCTACTTCATTTTCTGTCTCTCTTGCCTATTTATTTTTATTTTTATTTGAGACAGGGTATTACTCTATAGCCCTGGCTAACCTCTGACTTATAGCTGCCTTGCCTTCCGAGGGCTGGGACTAAAGGTATCACCATGCCTAATCCACAATCTCTGTATCTGGGACTGGCGGTTGAACCTAGGACTTTATGCACGATAAGCAAGTGCTGTCCCATAGAGCCATATCCCAGCCCATTTGATTTTGGAAGATTCTCTGATCTGAGTTTTCTAGGAAAGAAAGGAATATTGTTTTTAAAAATTAGGCAATAGACAATAGAGTTGTTGCCCCTGGAGGAGTAACGGAGATCGCTGGCTCCTCTAGTGATCTGCTCTACAGCTTTGGCTGAATGAGTTAACCTTTTATCTTATTTGTTTCTTTGTGCAATAGGAATGGCAGTGTTGATATCAGAGCTTTCCAAAGCAACTTTCAGAGCCTTGAGCAAAAGTTATTAAAAAATACTGCTTGCATTATCCCTGGTCCCACCTTGCATTTGGCTCCAATTACCAGCTACTTAGAAGCATTTGTAGGTAAGGCTCTTATCATACTTGCTAATCACAACTTTCACAGTTGTGTTTTGTTGTTTCTATTACAAAGCTAGTGTTTGGAAGTGACTGCTTTCTTTGAGGGTTAGGAAACAGACTACATTTCCATACAAATGTCACATTCCTATTAGCACATCACCCATCCATCCCTTATGGGATTTTGCAACTCTGCTCATAGATGTAATCAGTTTTGTATTTTCATTCAAGGATAACAAACTGGCGAGGTTGAAATCTTGTCATCAGAATTGAATTGCTCCCTGGAACTGGAGGAGGGACCAACTGAATTGAGCCTTGATCAGAAATGACAGTAGTCCTTAGAACCTCAGTCACCTGCTCTCTTTTCTTTCCAGTATGGCGACTATGACCCCTCTGTGCATAAGCGAGGATTTTTAGCCCAAGAGGAATTGCTTCCAAAAAGGGTAAGAAATCAAATTCTCTATTTGGGAAAATATAGCATATGTGGCTGAAGGGAAGCCACTGAGTGGTTTGAAGAGTGCAGGAAGGACACAGCAAGCACATTTGCAGAGATAGTTCAGTATCTTGAAAAAGAAGGATGGAGTCTTAGCTAAGCATATTGACTCTTGTGTGTGTGTGTGTGTGTGTGTCTCGTGCGTCGTGCATTCCTTTTTTTTTTTTTTTTTGGTTTTTCGAAACAGGGTTTCTCTGTGTAGTCCTGGCTGTCCTGGAACTCACTCTGTAGACCAGGCTGGCCTCGAACTCAGAAATCCGCCTGCCTCTGCCTCCCAAGTGCTGGGATTAAAGGCATGCGCCACCAACGCCCGGCACGTCGTGCATTCCTATGAGTGTGCAGGTATGTACACCTTCATACATGTAGAGCTAAAGCTCGGTTCCAGGTGTCTACCTCTATTGTTCTTTCCTTATTGTCTTGAGACAGGGTCTCTTCACTGCAAGCTCTCGTTTAGGCTTGGTAGCCAGCCAATGACCTTTCAAAGTCTACCTGTCTATCCCAAAGTGCTGTGATTACAGACATGTGTACAGACATGCCTGAAGTTTTTTTTTTTTAATATTTTTATTTATTCTTTGAGAATATATACATATTATATATAATATACTTGTAATATATTACACACACACACATACACACACACACACACATACACACACTCACACACACGTGTCTACCTCTATTGTTCTTTCCTTATTGTGTGTGTGTGTGTGTGTGTGTATAGATTGTTTTTGTTTTGTGTTTTTTTTGAGACAGGGTTTCTCTGTAACCCAAGCTGTCCTGGAACTCACTCCATAGACCAAGCTAGCCTTGAACTCACACAGATCCTCTGCCTCCCGGGTACTAGAATTAAAGGTGTGCATCATCTCTACCACTACCCAGCTTCTTTGATCATAATCTTTCTCCTCCCCCAACTTCTCCCAGGTCCTATCCTATCTTCTTACCTACCCAACTTCATATTCTTTTTTTTTCTCTTAAATAATAACAACAAAAGAAATGGATCCCCCCCCCCTTTTTTTTTTTGGCTAGCTACTCCTGAGTCTTGCTGCCTGTGGTGTGGTTCATACACCTAATGGTCATTCCACTTGAAAAGTTTGATTTTTCCTCTCTCAAGAGCTATCAATTCCTAATAGCTTCTTCATGTCTGTAAGTACTGGGGGTTCAGACTGAAGCCCCCATGTTTGCAGAGCAAGTACTTTCACCTACTGAGCTTTCTCTCTAGCCCCTATTGTTCTTTGAGACAGGCTCTTGCTCTGTAGTCTGAGCTGGCTATGAACTCACTCTCCTCTTACTTCAGTCTCTTGAGTACTAGAATTAGTGCTGCACATAGTGGTTCACATCTGAATACCCAGCCAGTATTTAAGGGGCAGAGGCAAGAGGATCATGAGGTTAAGGCCAGGCTGGGCTATAGAGTGAGGTTTGGTCTCAAAACAACAAAATAGCAAGAGTTTGTGGAATTAATGTTGAAATGCCAGTCAGATGTAGCCTATAGATAGTTTTCTGGTGTGGCAATTTCTGAAGATGGTTGAGTGGCATTGATCTAACAAAGCCATGAGATTGTGTGCTCATTGTGCAAAACTGAGATGTTTGGGGTGGAGAAGATGAGGTTGGGAAGGGCCTTTTAAACCTCTGTCTTGCTGGTTGTATTCATTAGACACAGAGCAGCCTTTGGCTGCTTCCTATCTTACAGCCCCACTTATCATCTGTCACTGGGTAATAAAGGCTTTCCCCTAACCCTTCCCTGCCTTCCCCGTCCTTTGATGACTTCTTTGCAGTAGACAGCCAGAGTGAGTAAGCATTGCTCTACTGTCAGGGGTGGTCCCTGAGATGAACAGCCCTAGCAGCAAAAGGGGACACTCCTAGCCCAAGAGTGTACTTAGGCTTGAGGAGGCCTGCAGCTTGCAGGTTGCTCCTCTAGCGGAACAGTGCTTGTTTATACACCCACCTCAGTGTGTGACTCTCCCTGCATGCAGCTTTTTATAAATAGCTCTGTTGTTTTGTAAAAATGAACCATAATTATAAAAATGGCAAACAATACCCAGACTTGCTTTGCATGTGGGCTTTTCTTTTGCTGTCTTTTTGGTAGGTGATAAATCTCTATCAGATGACTCCAGAAATGTGGGAGGAGAGAATTACTGCTTGGTATGCAGAGCATCGGGGCAGAGCCAGGTGAGGCTGCTTCATCCTTGGTTTATATTTCTTCATGCCTACTCCCCTACCCTTAAAGAACTATAAAACTAGGGCATGCTTGTTGAACAGAATGCAGTCCTGAAGTATATAAAAGAAGCAAGAAATGGAGTAATGTTGTCTTCACATTTGTGTGCATCCTTATTGGAGTGTGTTGCTATAAAAAAGGGAGGCGGGGAATGTGCTAGTCTGGACATGTAGCTCAGTGGTAGTACTTGCCTAGCATATGTAAGACCCCTGGGTTGAAACCCAGAATGTACAAACGTGGTACACTTAGTGGCAGTTTAGTTTAACACTCTGTCTGAAGCCCTTTGTCTTTGCATTTAGGCATGTGTTGACGGCGCTTAGAATATCTACATGCTTTTCACTTTTACAGAAAGTTCTGCAGTGCACAATCTCATGTTGTCACACAATTGCAAGAGTCCAGAGGGTAGAGTCTTGGAAGAGAGTTGGTGGTGAAAGGAAATGAACATTTTATATTTTGACAGGTGACACTAAATTGTTCTCTAGAAAAGTTTTTACGTTTTGGCACATGTCCATCAGCAATGTTAGTAGAATGTTCCTACCACCCTGTGTTTTTAGTCAATCTACAATTCTACAAAATTAAAATTAAAACACAAGCTGGGTGATAGTGGCACATACCTTTTATCCCAGCACTCAGGAGGCAGACGTAGGTGTTCACTGTGAGTTCAAGGCCACCCTGGTCTACAGAGCAAGTTCCAAAACAGCCAGGACTACACAGAGGAACCCCGTCTCAAAAGAAAATTAAAACATTAAAATGTGTAGCTTGTTTTAAGTATTCCCTTGGTAGCTTCAGACATCGACTATCTTTGCACTAGGTGCCCTACTCCCATCCTTCAGATCAGCTTCCTGCTATATTTTTTCTACATATATTTTTTTCTACATATATGTCTTTGTACCATGTACATGCCTGGTGCCTGAGGAGGCCAGGAGAGGGGCACTGCAACTGAATGGTTGTGGGGCTTTACCTGGGTACAAGGAATTAAACCCAGGTCCTCTAGAAGAACAGTCAGTGCTCTTAACCAGTAGCTCCTGTATCTTTATTTTTTTTTTATACCCACAAAATGGACAGCTCATGAGTACACTGTTTGATTATTTACCACAAAATGGTAAGGAAGAAATAGACCATGACTTCTCAGTTTCCTTCCTCCCAAAGATATCTAGTTTACCAGTGTCTTTTCTTTTTGAGTCTTTATGTAGCTCTAGCAGTCCTAGAACTGATGGTGTATTCCCCAGGCTGTCCCTCACCCACAGATGACCACCTGCCTCTGCTCAGTGCTGGGATTAAAGTTTTGTGTAATTGTGCCCAATCCAGAACCTGTCCCCTCAATTTCTAATTAGTGTTCCCATAGATTAGTGTTGCCCATTGATTTTTCTCTCTCTCTCTCCTTCTTTCTTTCTTTCTTTTTTTTTTTTTTTTTTTTTTTACTTATCATTGTTATATTTACTATTTTGAAGTGTTGAGGATCAAATACAAGGTCTCTCACATGCTAGGCAAGTAACTGTTCTATCACTGAGTTACACCTATAAGCCATCATCACCCATTTTAAACTTTAGATAAATAAAACCAATTTCTAGTTTAGCGCCACCTTTTCCTCTAGATCATCTTGTGAGATTTGAGTACATGGCATGTAGCGATACTTTTCTCATTTTTATGACTGCAGAATTCCAGTATATTAGTATAACAGATTATTTATCCCTTCTACTGTTGAAGGACTCTTAGGTTGTTGGGTTGTTTCTTGGTTTTTGCTGTTATATGTAATGTTGAACAGTTTCCCAAAGTAATTGAATCAATTTGCATCAGCAGTGTGTGTGATTTCTGGTCCTTCCACCTGCTTGCCAACACTTGGCGTTCTCTCAGGGTGAATTCTTTAAATCCATTTGAGAGTGTTTTGAGATGAGAGAGAGGACAAGGACAAGGTCACAGGGAAGCTTGAGTTAAATTACCTCAATACTGTTACCTCTCATGGAGTTTTCTGCAAGTCACTGCTGCATCCAGAGCTTGCTTTAAGCTTGACTTATAACACAGAAGTGTTCACCTACTGGCCTGAGTTTTATGGCTCAGATAGTTCTTGCCTTAATCTTCAGCAGTACCCCAAGAGATAAACCAGGAAAGTAGGTGCTGTCAGCTAGCTTCTAGAAAAGCCTCTTCATTACTGAAGCCTCTAGGTTAAGAAAGTACAGAGGCAAGGCAGTGATTTAATTAATTAAGGCTGAAAAGAATGCACTGTGGCATTGTTTTTTCTTTTTGCCAATACCAGGGATGGAACCTAGAGCTTTGCACATGCTGGGTGAGTGCTGTACTACTGAGCTATACTCCCAACCCCCCCCCCCCCCCCCCCCCCGGTCTTTTTCTTTTAAATCACTTGAGACAGATGTCACTATTTACCAAGGCCAGGGTGTGAGATTGAAGCCAAGAGTCAGTGTAGTGAGTCTGTTTTCTCATTTTCACGGCTTGGGAAATTCTGCTTCTGGTTAATAGACTCGGGATTGAGAAAAGTGTTGCTGGTGTCTGGTCTGTCTCATCTTCTGCAGGTCTCGTCTATCTCGCTATAGACATGCTCGGAATATTTGTCTTGGCAAGTGTCTGTCCTTCATCCTTGTCACTTAGACCTACTAATGGTGTCTTCCATTCCCTCACAGGGATGAAGCTGAAATGGAGTATTTGAAGATAGCTCAGGACTTGGAGATGTACGGTGTGAACTACTTTACAATCCGGGTGTGTTGACTCCTTCCCAAGTTCCCTGGCTCTCAGAAAGACTGAGTAGAGGCCACACAGGCAGATCCCAGGGTAGTTAAGAGTCTTTTATGGTTCAGTAGTAAAGAAGAAAAGAGGAAGACAAGGGTCAAGAGCCTGGTTTTTTGTTTTTGTTTTTTTTTTTTTTCCATTTGGGGCTTCAAATTAGATCAGAGGTAATTAAGTGTCAGTGGAACCCTGAGGGACTCAGGCCTGGTTCTCTTCTCAGCAAAGACCTGTTGGAATGCTGGCCATGTAATGTTTGATTATTCTGGCCTCTTGGGAGATCCAAGGAGCACCTGGAAATAATGTCTCTCCCTGGGGGCCTTTGAAAGTAAGGCTGCTCTTAGAGATTCCTAATTTGTTTGGGTGGAACTCTTGTTCTCACTGTGAGGCTAATTAGTTTTCTATTCAGACCATTAATGGTCCCAGGCCTCTGGGAACCAGTGCCTCTGCAGAGAAAGACGTTTGTGTCCTGTTCAGGTCTGGCCCTAGAGCATGTTTTTCTCTTGTGGGGGGATTTGCCTGCTGGTTGCAGCATATTCATGACTTCTTCCAAAGAAGCACATGTGACATACCCAAGCTTTTCTTCATTGGTGGATGAGTGGATATTAAGAAACATGGCCACAGATGAGTAGACATTAAAGATCAGCTGCAGCCATCCCCCTGTATGATCCCAGGTACTCTTTGCTTCCCTCTTTTGGGTTCCTACAGTCTTTATGTTAACTTTGAGTAAATTGAATTAAGCATGACTCTAGTATTCTAGGATAGCTTTCTACTTAATTTGTTTCCTAAATACAGGTTTTTTTCACATTTTTTTTTTCATAAAAAACAGAGCACACTGAAATGTACTACTATAATAAGCAAGTGCCTAAAGGATATTTTATTTTCAGCAGGACCTGAGTTTAGTTCCCAGCTCCCAGTTTGGGAGGCTCCCAGCTGCCTGAAATTCCAGCTGCAGGGGGATCTGATGCCCCTGGCCTCTGAGGGCACGTGCACTTATGTACACAGACGCAGGAACACCTAACTAGAAAACCGTAATAATGAAACCAAAGCTTAAAAAAAAAAAAAAAAGAATGCAGAAGGTTGTCTCTCATGTTTCTTGAGGGCCAATGAGTCAGAGTAGTAGATAGGCAATTGCTGCCAGGCCTGATATGCTGAGTTCAGTCCATGGAATTCACATGGTGAAAGGAGAGAACTCTTGTTCTTACTGTGAGGCACATCATCCTATGATCTTCACATGTGTGCTGTGGCATAAGCATGCATTCACACAACACAGAAATTAGTAAATATTAAATAATTAAAAGTTTTATTAGTTTGTATTTGACATCTGTTTCTTTGAAATTAGACTAATTTAATGCATTTCTGTGGTGACGTCAACCCAATTAACTTCTCTTGCCCACCACCATCAGTAATTGTTTAAAAGAAAAAAGCATTTGCAATCCTTAGAAAATGAGGCTGGGCAGTGGTAACGCACACTTTTAATGTCAGCACTCAGGAGGCAGAGACAGGCGGATTTCTGTGAGTTTAAAGAGCGGTCTACAGAGTGAGTTCCAGGACAACCAGGACTACACAGAAAACCTCTCCAAAAACCAAGACAGAATTTCTTACAAATTTATTTTACTTAGAAGAAGAAAAAAAGAATATATGTATATTTGTTATACTTATTTATCTATATTTGTGGTGGTGGGCAGAGAAAAACATCCCGGAGTTCTCTTCTTCTACCAAGTGGGTCCTGGGGTCAGACTGAGGTCAGGTTATCAGGTATATCAGTAAGCATGTTGATTCACTAAGCCATCTCAGCAGTTCAAAAACCAGCTTCATTAATCAGATAAGCTTTTACTAGGTTTTGTTTTTGTTTTTTTTATGTTGAACAATAGACAAAGTTAAAGGCATTTTAGTGACTTTATGTTAGACATCTTAAATTCTATTCTTAACTAGGGAAGATACATGATTAATACATTTTATTTTAACTGATAGATCTTGTACATATTAATGGAGTGCCATGTGATTAAAACAATTTCAGAGGTGTTATTTGTGCTACCATCTCTAATCTCTAAAAGTGTGAGAGTCATAAGGAGAGTAGAGGGTGGAAATCCTTTCTCTTTGTATTTGTTAAATTATCAGAAACACAAGGAAATACCGTATTTTCCATAACAGGCTATATAGATGTGAGAATACAAGCCTCACTCACTTCTGTCAGCACATCAGTTTTAAAAGCTTTGCAGACAAACAGAACACTCTCTGGCTGGGTGGTAGCGCCTGCTTTCAGGTGTTAGGAGTAGAGAGATTCATCTTCAAGTGCTCGCCTCCCCTCTAACACCTGCTGTTAGATTGGTACTTCTAGTCACAGCAGAGCACCATCTCGGTTTGCAGATCTGCTCTCCTTCCCTCGAGTTGGCTCAATTTCCTTGTTGTCAGCAAGGGGGAGGAAGCTGTAGTGTCCTTGTATGTGGGAGGAGTTTCAGCTCCCCCTGCTTCTGAGGACAGGGCAGTGGCTCCACAGCTGGTCAGTAGCTTGGGACATGTGCACTTAGCCTCTGGCCGAAATAACTGTTGACCAGGACTGCTCTCAGAAGTGTAGCATTCATATAGTTAATCGGTGTTTTAAACAACTTCATTGAAGTGTAATTTATATATAATTTTTTAAAAATTTCTTCCAACGTTCAATTATCAAGCATTTGAAACATGGGAGAATGAAGGATTTAGTGAATGCCATATATACCCACCACTGAGCTACTGCAGTTAATACTGTAATGGGGTATTATATAGTAAAACTACATGGAGCTGCATTTCAACCTAAAATGAGACTGTTTAGTCCCTAGACCTAAACATTTCTTCTAGAAATCCAACAATTTTTGTGTGTGTGATGATGCAGATCAAATCTAGGGTCTTATACATGCCAGAAAAGAACACTACCATTTCCTATAATGGGAGAAATGTTCAAATGTGTGGATTTTGGCTCTCCCCTTTGATAATCTGGTTATTTAACTAGTATTCCCAACATTTAAATTACCATTTTTTTAGCCCCCAAGTCAGTGACAGGAGTCTGAATCCACAGTGATACTTGCAGGGGACACACCAATCACAAAAATGGTATTGTTTTGCTTCCACTTCCCCAAATCCAGAAGCTGGAAGCCTCCTGGGTTACAAGAGAGCCATGATTTCTGTTGGGACTTGTTGAAACTTGTCAAATATAACAGTGCGTGCCAGATTCTTTAGAAAGTTGAATAAAATCCCCAGCTGGAAGCTGACAACAGCTGCTCTCTATTGGCTCTGCAGAATAAAAAGGGCACAGAGTTGCTGCTGGGAGTGGATGCTCTGGGGCTTCACATCTATGACCCTGAAAACAGGCTGACCCCCAAGATCTCCTTCCCATGGAATGAAATCCGAAACATCTCCTACAGCGACAAGGAGGTAGGACATGTCTGTATTACAGGTGCCATTTATGGTGCAGGAGTCCTGCAGAACATTGGCTCCCATTTCTCTTCTTTGCCAAAGCATCCCGAGCCAGACCATCTCCTTGTCGGCGAAAGTCCTTTAATTCCCAGGCTTTAGAACTCTGGTTGTTGATTTTAAAGTACTTACAGAAAGTTTTGACATCCTTTTTTCTAAGAGCATGGCTAAACCCTACTATTGACTAACAAGAGAGTGAGCAGCTCAACCTGTCAGGACTAAGCCCCAAAGAACAGAAAGAAGGGAAAAAGGAGCATTTTCTGATTATTTGGCTTTCTCTTTCCTTATATTTTAAGTGTGGTCTGTATTAAGCTTCTCCCTGTGTATTGTGTTTGATACATATAGTGGAAAAGTATGTGAGTGTGCCTGCATGTAAAAAAAAAAATCTTTTTTTTTTTTTTTTTTTTTTTTTTTTTTTTGTGGAGGAGAGAGAGGGTTGCTTTTTTTGTTCTGCTTTTTAACTGGGTTTCACTATGTAGTCCTGGCTAGCCTTGGACTTGCTTTATAGACCAGGCTAGCTTTCAATGCTGCTTCCTGAATGCTGGGGTTAAAGGCATACAACCACCATGCCAGGTCAATAGCTATGTATTTGTAGGGGGTGTATTAATCAAGATTCTCTACAGAAACAACTGATGGGATGAATATGTATATGAAAAGAGTATTAATTAGATTGGCTTACAGCATGAAGTCCAAGTACTCCAACAATGGTCGTCTCACACTGGAGAGTGGAGTGGAGAATCCAGTAATGTCCAATCCACAAGGCTGGATCTCTCTTCAGTCTCAGTCTGTGTTTAAGACCGGAAGACTGCTGAAGAGCAGCTGCTGTTTAGTATGTGTTGTAATCCCAGTGAAGTTGGTTCTAATATTGGTGAAGGAATGCTGTAGCAACAGGATAGATGAACATGCTACCAAGAGTGAAAGAAAGTATGCCAGCTAAAGCAGACTTTCCTCCTTCTTGGTCCTGTCATGTGGGCTACTAGAAAATATGATTAAGAAACCTGATTAAGAAAACCTGATGGCTCAGCAGTTAAGAGCACTGACTGCTCTTCCAAAGTCCGAGTTCAATCCAGCAACCACGTGGTGGCTCACAACCATCTGTAATGGGATCTGATGCCCTCTTCTGGTGTGTCTGAATATAGCTGCAGTATATTTATATGCATAAAATAAATAAGTTTTAAGGAAAAAAAAAAAACCTCATAGGAATACTGAGAAGCTTGGTTTTAATTGATTCCAGATACAATCAAATTGACAACCAAGATTAACTATTAGTGGATATTTCTCTCAGTAATGATAGTAATGAAGACAGTAGGCTGTCATATTTCCAAGAATAAAGTTTGAGAAACTTAAATAACATAATTGGGTTAAAATATTTCTCTGTAGCTCAAAATGACCTTGAACTGACAGCAATACTCCCTCAGCCTCCTAAATTCTGGAATTACAGCATGAACCACTGTGCCGAGAGTGGATTCACATATAAGATGTGAATAAGTGGATTTCCATATAAGATGATGACTTTCTTCAAATGCAGTAGTCCTGTTTTATGCATTAATTCTGTTTATCTTTACTAGTTGGTGCTTGGGATCATACCCAGAGCCTTGCATATGCAAGGCAATTACAGTTTACTGAGCATCTCCCTGTCCTCCTCTCCTTCTGTTCATTAATCTTAAAGAAATTATTATTGTTGTTGTTGTTGTTATTGTTATGTTTTGTCTTTAGCGACAGTGTTTCTCTTTGTAACAGCCCTGGCTGTCCAGGGGTTCACTCTGTAGACCAGGCTGGTCTTGAACTCACAGAGACCCACCTGCCTTTGTTTCCTGAGTGCTGGGATTAAAGGCATACACCACCATGCCCAACTTAAAGGAATTATTGGACTTTGTGCCAGGCTTCAGAGAGCAAACAGATGTAGAAAGATGCAGAGATGTATAAAGTGCAGTATTAGCTCTCAAGGAAATCTGGTTCAGAATGACTTGACTGCTCTAAGTACAGTGTGGGCTGGTGAGATGGCTCAGTGAGTAAAGGTGCTTGCTATCAGGCCTAATGACCTGAGTTCAGTTCCTCAGACCCCGATGTTGGAGAAGTAGAGAGTAAGTTATACAGGTTGTGCTCTGACCTTCACGTATAGGACTTGGCTTGTGCCCCGTCCTCCTATAAATAAATAAGATGGAAGGGGCTGATGATGTGATTGCTCAGGGCCTCTAATTACATATGTGTTAGCCCTGGCTGTCTGATCAAGTCCTCAGGATTAACTTACTGTAAAGGCAGGGATATATTCAGTATCCAGGACACCAGAAAACAGATACACTGAGATCTTGTGTCTGATGAGTGAAGTGACAAGGACTGGGAGCTAGGGTGCCTGATGCCAGAGCTCCTGCTTATCAGAGTGGTCAGAGGCTGGACCCTGAGAACACAAGACGCCAGGCAGAAGGAGAAAGCCTAGACAGTGAATAACAGTGATAGTTTATGTTACCTGCAGATCTTAAAGCATATTTCCTGGTTGTTTTGTTTTGTTTGTTTTGGTTTGGTTTTTGTTTTTCTTTTTTAGCAACTTAAAGAAAATGCTATTTCTTACTGGAGGAAGGGGTGTAGCATGTGCCAGGGTGGGTGTGTAGTGGTCAGGGGACAACTTATAGGAGTCTTTCTCTCCTTATACTATGCTGGTCAGTTTTAAAGGATTGGTGACTGTCATCTTAACCTGCTGAGCCATTTGCCAGGACAATTCTATTTCTTAATCCTAGGCATTCTGGCTATTGGTTTTTATAGCTGGTTATCCTGGGAAGTGAGCATTAGGTAGTTCTCCTTTTCAAGTTCTTAAATTGGAAACTCCACGTGACTTAACATAGTGAGTGTGTCACAGTATATCTAGTGCTTCACCTCCCAATTTCACAAAGGCTGTTCACATCACACATTTGTACTCTAAAGGTTCAAATATGTGTTAAGGTCCCTTGGTATGGTCTGACACAACAAACTCTAATGTGCCCTCTCTAGGAGTAAGGTACCATCAGTGTTCCATCACATCAATACTTTATATGGCAAGCAGACCCCAAGCTATGTTGGCCTGCCATAATAGGAAGAAGTTTTGGGAATTCTCTATGGAAGTTGTCCTGCTAAAACAGAAGTGTTAGTTTATTTTAAGTTGATTGATTCTTCCTGTATGACCTGGTATGAAACAGAGCCTATAGTTTCCATACTACTTGTGACTTCTTATTGACACTGCTAGGGTTCAATAGCAAGGCTATTAATAAGCTTATGAAATGCATAAATAATATCCACCCCAGAGGAATATTATGACTAAATTAACTTGACCCAAAACCAAACTAAGGATTTTATTTATTTATTTATTGGTCCTATGTGTGCTCATTTTTTTAATTGGACCATATAAACATGTAAAGAAATACCCAAGAATCTGCCTTTCCCTGCTTTGATCTAGATATGCTTGTTTCGTTTTGTTTTTGAAGTTGGTCTTGCTATGTTTTCCTGGCTAGCCTGGAAATCTATATAGAACAGGCTGGTTTTAAACTTGTGATCTTCCTTCCTCTGCCTCCTGCCAGTATGACAGGTATGTGTTACCATATTCAGCCTAGAGACAGATTTCCAGGGACATCCCTAGAATCTAGGATCATTCTGGTCTCCTCAGTGGTTAGAGTAGCAATTGCTTTGTTTGTGCTTAGGTTTCTCTTGCTATTTTGTTACTTAATCTTCATTTTGATTTCATGAACTATACATTTCTCTTTTATAGCAGTCCCTTTTTCTTCACACTATTCCTCTCTTAACATCTTTGACCACTGACCATGTTCAGAACTCCATAGTAACTTGCTGTGTCGTAACTTGCTACATCAATTCTAAGCCCTCTGACTTTTTATCCTTCACCACCTATCAGTCTTCCTGTCTCTAGGCCTGCTGTATCATTGCAATTACTGAAGAGCTAATAAGAAGCCTGCTCCTAACCCCTCTCGCCATCTCCTCCTCCTCTTCTTACTTTTCAGTGCTAGAGACTGAATTTATTCTTACTACTTGCCCTGTCTATAATGCCCCTCCTCTGTCTCTTTAAGCTATTCTGCCATATACTTCTAAGACCTCCCATTTGTGCTGTGTCTGCTCTAAACCTCTAGGACATATCCTACCAATGAGACACTAATATATAATGTTATCTCTTGAGTATCTGGCTGTTGTTGGACTAAGTCCTACTAGACTGTGAGCTTTATGAAGGCAAGGATCTTTGCAGTGTGGCCTCCAGAGCAGACCCATCCTGGGTTCTAACTTCAGGTCTTCACTGACCTTTCTTCACAGCTACCCAAGATGGTTAGGGTCATAAACTTCTGCAGCCCCAAATTTGGTACCCTGTATGTCTCTAACTCACCCAGGCTTCATTCCTGGCACCAGGAAGCCAGGACTGGAGGCTGCGTGGTTGCTACTTTTGTGGATTTTCAGTTGGTGTCACAAGAAACTGCACTCTTTTCTTTCAGTTTACTATTAAACCACTGGATAAGAAAATTGATGTCTTCAAATTTAACTCCTCAAAGCTTCGTGTTAATAAGCTGGTAAGTTGAAATCCTGGGTTTCATGACAGAGAACTAACTTTTCTGAGAAATTGAATTTGGGGTGTGTGTGTGTGTGTGTGTGTGAAATTTGCCCTTTTTTTTTTTTTTTTTTAATTTGCCCTTTTTTTAAAAAGCCTCTCTGCCAGGGATCTATCTGGCCCTAGTTTCTCTTGCTAAGAGATGTAAAATGATATTTGACATGGTAAATATTTTTCTCTTTAGTTTAACCTACAGAGTTAAAGAATTAACCCTTTTTTTGTTTTTTGTTTTTTGTTGTTGTTGTTGTTGTTTTTTGGTGAGGGAGATGGGAGTAAAGATTAAATGTAGGGCTTTGTGCATGCCAGGAAACATTCTACCACTGAGGTAGATCTCAGCCCTCCACTTGCCATATTGATTTGCATTTTATAATTTCTAACGAAGTCACGTCTTTATAATTTGTTGATCAAATCTAATTTCCTGTTCCTTTAAATTCTTGTCTCATGTCTTTTGACCATTTTCTTCTTGGGTTATTTTGTTGTTTTCTTTATGAATTATTGTCTTTCTCCCTTGTAAAGTTCATTTTCCTTCTTTATGATGTCTTGACAAATAATTTTTACCTTTCATGTCAACACATTAAAAGATCACTATTTCTCTTGCTCTTCCCTTCCTGCTCCCCCATTCTCCCCATTCCCTTCCCCTTCTCTCTCCACGTGCTCATGGCCTCCTGACTGGCCTCTACTTCTCTTTTCCTCCCCCACCCCCCTGCCTTTCTCTGCCTCTACTACCCTCTTTTTTTTGTTGTTGTTTTTGTTTTGTTTTGGTTTGGTTTTTCAAGACAGGGTTTCTCTGTGTAGTCCTGGCTGTCCTGGAACTCACTCTGTAGACCAGGCTGGCCTCGAACTCAGAAATCCACCTGCCTCTGCCTCCCAATTGCTGGGGTTAAAGGCGTGCTCCATCACTGCCCGGCTCTCTACTACCCTCTTAACTCCCCGCCCCATTCCCGGAATAAACTCTCTTCTACACTTAAAAAATGTGTTCCTCTGTATTTTTTTACTTGCCATTTTTCCTTTTTTCTGATTAAAAAAAAATACTCTGTATTTTCAAATTAAAGTTACCTTTGAAACTGGAATCAGCTTTTGGCATGAGGGAGAAAGCCAGCTTATTTTTTTCTACATGAATTACCTTTGACCCCACCCAACTTCCTGGTTGGTCTTTCTGTCGTCTTGATCTGCCTTGCCATACGTTGACTTAGGCTGTGGTGCGTGCGGGTGACTGATAGTGGCCTCTCCTCACTTGTGATTTTTATCTCCTGGATTATTTGAGGCACTTGTACATATTTCCAGAGCTGAGAGCATTAGAAGCCGTCAGCAAGGCTTTTGTCTTTTATTCCATTTTTGTTTTCATTCCCCAGTTTACAGAACCCAAGATGCTCTAGCATTGTGGGCTAGGCAGCAAGATAAATTTATGTGCTTAATATGTTTTCTATTTCCTTGGCCATAGATTCTTCAGCTATGTATTGGGAACCATGACCTATTTATGAGGAGACGGAAAGCTGACTCTTTAGAAGTTCAGCAGATGAAAGCCCAGGCCAGGGAAGAGAAGGCTAGAAAGCAGGTGAGTACGGTCTTGTTTGTTTCATTGGTTTGTGTGTATATGTATTTGTGCACTTGATTTTGGAGGCCACAGGTCAGCCTTGAGCATCATTTCTCAAGAGCCGTCTACCTTGTCTCTTGAGCCAGAGTGTGTAAATCTAAGCCAGCAAGCCCTAGGGCTCTGTCTGTTTCTACCTCCCCAGTAGGTTGCCATGCCTGGCCTTTCTCGTGGGAGCTAGGGATCAAACTCAGGCACTCATGTTTGCCTAGCAAGAGCTTTATTGACTAAGATTTCTTGCAGTCTCTAGTTTGTTTGTTTGTTGTTTGTTCTTTTGTTTGTTTGGGAAACATTCTTACTATTTAGTTCTGGCTGGCCTGATACGCTTTTTCGAGTTCAGTTAGGCCTCAGACTGGAGACAGTTTTCTTGCCTCAGCCTCTCTAATTCAGGGATCACTGACGTGTACTGAGATGCCAAATTCAGACTCCATTTTAGAGAACCTGACCTAAGTTTGAACTCAGATAAACTAACAGGCTGGTACCTAGCATTAGTTTCGAAATTGCCTTCCCCACTCCCCACCCCAACAAAACCTGAGCTCCAGTCTCTAGGCTAATCCCCAACATGACCAGCATTTCTAGGTTGCACCCTCAAAAAGACCATCATCTCCAGATTATACCCGCAACAAACCTGCACTCTGGGTTACAAGCCCACCCCTTGCCTAATGACCACCAATGCAGAGGGAGCAGAAGTTAAGTTTATGATAAGACTCCCAGCACCAACCATTTGTGTTAAAGGCCATAGTAGCTTTCCAGTTAGATTCTTGCACACGCACTCCCTGCTTACTGCTTAGTATAAAGCCTTGCCCTGATAGACATTCGGGGCTCTGCCACCATCAAAATTGTCCTGCATGATGTGTTGTGTTTTGGGGGGGGGTCCCCAAGCTAGCTCAAGTAAAATAAAGAGCCTGCTGTGAGCTGCATCAGATTGGCTCCTGTGTGTATGTTTTTTTGGGATCACTAACATTTCCCTGGCACAACAGTACCACCAGGCCCAGTTAAGACATGATTTTAGGGCAAACAAGGTGGCAAGTCTGACATTATTTGTTTGATACCTGAAACCCAATGAAAGATGAAATAAGAGCTGACTCCACAGAGTTGTCCTCTCATATCCATCCTATGCCATAGGACATGTGCCACACACTTGATGCACTTTCTCATACACATGACAATAATGAATAATAGTAATTAAACCTTGTTGGTTGGTCTCGGCCTACAAGATAAGGGATGGCTGTTGTCAGACTGTTACAGTTAAAGACATACCAGCTCTTATTTCATTCCTGTTGGGTGTTTATTAGCTAATACCCCGCTAGTGGGATGTCTGCTATGGAAATAAGCACATGCGCTGGTGAGATGGCTCAGTGGGTAAACGTGGCAACCTGAGTTTGATACCCAGAGTCAGGTAGAAGGGGAAAACTGACTTCTACAAGTTGTCCTCTGACTGCCGAGTGTATACTTACATACACAAATAAATAAACATAATACACATTTTAAGGGGAATTCATACTAAGTTCTAATTTTAATGTATCTAAAAAAAAAAACAAGATCTTTAGACATGTCTATACTTGAGGTGTGATCATCAGACTCGGAACAAGGTAGTCAGGTATGGTTTTGCCTCTCTGTCTATCTAGCTGTCTTTTTATTGTCTATCTTCTCTGCCAGGTCAGTGCCCTTTCTAATTAGATAGTGATAGAATACAGGGCAGCATTTCATGTGTGCTGTGGAATGCTAATTAGGCTCCCAGCTGCAGTTCATCACTGCAGGTCAACCTGGGTACACATGGCTGGCCCTCTGCCGGGGCTGCTGTAGCACCATCAGCAGACTGGACTAGCTGGATCATTGTTTTCTACTCACAGACCCTCTCTGCTCACTGAAATCCACAGCTGATTGAGCCTTGCTGCTGAGAATATCAATTGTGGTTTTGGATGAACTGTTTATGACAGAGTAGCTACAGCTGCATGTGGTCCCCCTTAGGACTCGAAAGCTCAGAGGTGTGATAATTAGTCTGTGTGGTAGTCTCTGATTTGGGAACCACAGAGAAGCTGACTCCTAGCCCCAGGCTTTAGAGAAAAATGCCCGTTTGAGCCAGTGAGCTGTGAGCTTGCCCTCTGTTTGCTGTCTGAGAGTAGGCCATCAGTTTGCTCCTTGGGATGCTTTAAGGGTGATGGTATAGGTTATATTGAACAAAAATGTGTTATTGAGCTAGCATGGGTGTAGTGACGACTTTAAGAAGCATACTCTTGGGGGCTGGAGAGATGACTCAGGGGTTAAGAGCACTGGCTGCTCTTCCAGAGGTCCTGAGTTCATTTCCCAGCAACCACGTGGTGGCTCACAACCATCTGTGATGGGATCTGATGCCCTCTTCTGGTGTGTCTGAAGACAGTGACAGTGTACTTATATACATAAAATAAATAATAATTCTTTAAAAGAAAAAAGAAGGAGCATACTCTTTCAGTAGAGAAGTTTAGAAGTTAGATTCTAGAGGTATCAAGGAAAGTGACGGCAGCACCTGAGCCCTAGAAGAGGATAGTCCAAATACCACCTGATGCAACATGGTGACCTTGCAGCTAAATTTAGTACATGACTCAGTTTCCTTATCTGTCAAGTGGAGCTAGTGATGTCTCTTTCCAGAGTACCGATTACAGCTGAAAATCTTCATAAGTCATAACCTGCTTTAAAAACAGGAAGTCCTTTATTAGTGTGAAGTTTTCATGAAAAGTACAAGGCTGGAAACTGGGGACAGCCTGGTCCTTTTTTTTTTTTTTTCAAAGGAGAATGGAAATGGAAATTGTATTTTAGTGGAAACTGAACAACAGGTTTCTGACCAACCTGTTCACTGAGGTCAAGAGGAAAATCAAAGAACTTTATTGCTTGTCTGTTTTGCATGATTCTTTGAACTAATATGTGCTAAGGGGCTTCACATTTAGAAAGGGCAGCCTTGTAGAACTAGAGTTTGGGTAAGACTGAAGCACAAAGGAGTAATTAAACATGATTTCGTTATCTAAGGCAGAAAATAGTACATTGGTCACTTCTGGCTTCTGTTTTCTGAACTCAGTGTCCTGGAGTCACAGGGAACTTGCTGTCTTTAGTCTTGGTCCTCTTATTAAGCTGGGAAGTGGCCCAATTAACACTGTGATCCAGAAGGCTAGGGGGTGTGGCAGTAGCAGCTTTGTACTGTTTCCGTAAGGATGGGGTCTTGTGTTCCTGCTGCCTGTCTGAGTTGCCTCCGTATGGGCTGAACAAGACAGTGCAAAGCCACTCGTAGCTTCCTGCTGTGAAATTCTATGTGGGAACTGTCATTCTCTATAAGCAGAGGGAAAAATGGTGATATTGTGGATGAAATTGTGTGAAGGAGCTGTAAGGACTAAATGACAAGGTATGGTTCATCTAAACAGACAAGAGAACTTTTTTTTTTTTTTTTTTTTTTTTTTTTCTCTGGACCCTTGTTTTGGGGAGGAGGAATCTACATGGAGAACCTCCAGTCATGGGGCAGAGCTACTTGAGGGGTTCCCAAATAGCAGAGCATTGTAAGGGCAGATTGTATTGTGTGCAAAAATGCTTTTTTCTCTACAGATTCTCTACTGAGTTTGGATTTTGTTAATGTATTTCTGCTGGAATTTGTAGAGCTTTTAATTCTACAGTTAGTTTAGGACAGAGGGCAGCAGACAATAAGAATGTCCAAAAGTGGAGACACAAGAAAGGTCCAAGGTGGAGAGAGAGGCTCCAGAACTGGCCATTCTGGGTTTCTAGAGCACTTACTCAGACCTCTTCTTTTACCCCTAGATGGAGCGGCAGCGGCTGGCTAGAGAGAAGCAGATGCGGGAGGAGGCCGAGCGTACGAGAGATGAATTAGAGAGGAGGCTCCTGCAGATGAAAGAAGAAGCAACGATGGCCAATGAAGCCCTGGTGATTTCCGAGGATTAGGGCTCCTTCAGGCTACATGGGGACCTGTGGTGTTAGACCTCCTATGAAACACGAATTTATTTCATTTTAAAACATCAATGCCTTCTCGTTTTAGAAAATTTAGGTTACGTTCAGTTGTAGCCAAACTCCACTTTTGCAACTGAATTACCTTTGAATCAGGGATTCTTGGCCTTGGCCCCATGACTCTTGGGGAATAATACCAACCATAATCTGGGAGCAGTCCTCTCCTTCGAAGGTTGTAGAGTCCCTGTCTCTACCTGCTAGCTGCCAGTAGTACCACTCCAACCTCAAAATGTTCTAGGACTGGGATATGGCTCAGGAGGCAGAGCTCTTTTCTAACATGCCCAAGACTCTATGTTTTATTTATTTTTATATATTCAATTAGGGACAGGGATAAGTAGGAGTAGCCAGGTTTCAGATATCCCAGACTTGACTTTGAATTCATTCTATAACCAAGGATAGCCCTGAGCTCTTGATCCTCCCTACCTCATCTTACAGTGATTGGGTGAAAGGCATACCTGCCATACCAGGCCTACCTTGTATTCTCTAGCACTGCAAGAACATAGTCTGCAGACATTTTCACACGAGTGAGCAGTGGGCATTATACCTTTTGAATCACTGACTTAAAGGGGCAGAACAGAGTTTAAATTGAATATTCCCTCATAAGCATAACATCAGCTGAAATGCATTCTGTGCATAGATGCTTTTTTCTTTTTCCCTGCTGAAGAGTTGGAATGTGCAGCATATCATCTGTTGTCAGACAGACTGGGAGTCTCTCAGTGGGAAGGCACTGGGAGGTTAAGACTGGTTCTTGGGAGCTGGGCAGTGGTGGCGGAGCTGGGCAGTGGTGGCGCACGCCTTTAATCCCAGCACTTGGGAGGCAGAGGCAGGCGGATTTGTGAGTTCCAGGACAGCCTGGTCTACAGAGTGACTTCCAGGACGGCCAGGGCTATACAGAGAAACCCTGTCGAGAAAAAAAACAGACTGGTTCTTAGGACCTGGAGAGAGGACTCAGAGTTCAAGAGCACTGCCTGCTCTCCCATAGGACCCAAGTTTGATTCCCTGCACCCACATGGCACCTTACCACCTTCTGTAACTCCTGCCCCAGGAGATCCAGTGGCCTCTTCTGGCTTCTAAAGTTGCTGCATCTGTACTTATAGGTACACAAATACTTATGCAAGCAAAATACCTATATACATAAAAATAAAAGTTAAAAATAATAAAAAGACCATGCTTAGGTGTTACACGGGTGCTAGGGATCCAAAACCAGGTTTTGTTGCCCTGTGCAGGGAGGCCAGATGTGAGAGACAAGCATATGAACTACCTGAGACTACTCTCCCCACATGGAGATAGGCACTAAACCTACACTAGCTAACACACTTTCCTTCCTAGATGCGGTCTGAGGAAACAGCTGACCTGTTGGCTGAAAAGGCTCAGATCACAGAGGAGGAGGCCAAGCTTCTGGCACAAAAGGCTGCAGAGGCTGAGCAAGAGATGCAGCGAATCAAGGCCACAGCCATTCGGACAGAGGAGGAGAAGCGCCTGATGGAGCAGAAGGTGCTGGAGGCTGAAGTGCTGGCATTGAAGATGGCCGAGGAGTCGGAGAGGAGGTGAATGGTTGGTTGTCCTGGGAAGTGGGACCTGGTAAAGGGTTGTTTGCCTGGTTTCAACCCTACCCGGAACTGGTTGTAGCATCTTCAAACTTCTGTATTGTGGGAACAGGACTATAAGACATCTTCCTTGACAGGCTGGTGGGATTGGAGCTATAGTTTTCTTTCTCTTTCCCAGGGAATCTTTCTGTCATGTCTCCACAGCATACTCCTGTCCTTCTAATAGTGAAGTTTGCATGAAAACGTGTAAACCTATTCATAGACTGCTTTTAGCTAGAAAGGAAAAGAGGCTCTTTTGCATTTTAAAAAGAGTATGTGATGGTGAGGTGGGGCCTGGAGAAATAGCTCAGAGGTTAAGAGCACTGGTTACTCTGCAAAGAACATGAGTTGGAGTCCCAGCAGCCACACGTACACTTGCAACCATTTGTAATTCCAGTTCCAGGGGATGTTACCTCCTCTCTGGCCTCCATGGGCACTGGGTATGCACATGGTACACAAACATACATGCAGGCAGAACCCTATATACATAATAAAATAGTTTTTATAGGGGGAAGTGAGGGCAGGCAGATGGCCTAATGAGCAAAGTGCCTGTTGCACAAGTTGCAAACCTAGTTTTGTATCCCCAGCACCCTAGTAAAACCTAAACATGGGGACCTCACTAGCCAGTAAGTCTAGTTGAATTAATGAGCACACATTTAGTGAGAGACCTCCATTAAGGTGGAGACCAGTAGAGGATTATACCCCACATTGACCTCTGCACCGGCTCATACCCATATGAATGTCTGTCTCTCTCTCTCTCTTATACACACACACACACACACACACGCACACGCACACACACAGACCAGCTTAGTTCTTTTTCCTTTTGCTGTAGATCAATGGCAACTATTTACTTCAAAGGGAAACTTAAGTACCCATTTCCCTGCAGTTTTTCAGGTAGTTAGGGGATCGGAGCAGCTGTGCTTTTTGATCAGTTTGCCCCAGCTTGTAGCCAGGTTGAAGGATAGAAGTGTTGTCTGTCCTCTTTAGACTATTCTAGGCTCTGAAGTGTTCTAGTCCTGCAGCCTTCCGATAAACACTGGCACATTCCCCAAGCATCTGGCTCTGTTGATTTTAGAGCACTTGAATTTGGCTCTTAACCACTAAGGTACATTCACTACAGTTTTTCTTACCACTTTTTGCATGTCATCCTGAGAAGATGGTTCCTTGATGCCTGCCCACTCCAGGCCCCTTTCAGTGTATGGTCACATTTCTAGGGCTAGACCTCTGGACAAGCTTTTTCCGTGCTACTCCTAACCCGTAGAACAAGGTTCTGCACCAAGACACAGATGCCTTCAGTGATGGCACTTCTTCCTACCCAAGGAAAGTGGTACTTGGCCTACAAGTGTTTTACTGGGTGCATAAAGAAGCAATTCGTTCTTGTTCTGCCCTTTGTGGCCTTGCATAAGGCTCACACTGCCCTCAGTGTGGGGTTTGTGATGCTCTCCTTTGCCCAGCCCACTCTACACCCAGAAACAAGCAGAGGACCTCTGGGTCCTGCCCACTCTTCCTCCTCTCCAACTGTTTTGTTGTTATTATTGTTTGTCCTGAGACAGGGTGTTCCTATGTAGCCCAGGCTGGCCTCAAATTCAGAGAACTGCCTGCCTCTCCCTTCTAGTACTGGGATGAAAGGCATTGGATACCACACTTGTTACTTTTGTTATTTTGAGATTGCATCTGCCTGTGTTGCCCAGGCTGACCTCTGACTCCTTGGCTTAAGTGATTTTCCTGCCTTAGCCTCTGGAGTAGCTGGCACCACAGGCACAAACTATTGCCCGTTGCTAACTTGCAGAACTGCCACTTTGGTTGTTTCCCAACAGTGATCCCATATTCCAATCTAACTTTACCATTGAGATAAACAGTTCTCAGGAATACTGTTCTTACTTTAGAAGTTCTGGCTTCCTGTAAATGTCCCTGTCACAGTGTCCTTGTTTGCCTTTTTCAGTGTCATGTACAGGGTTAATCTAGGTCCTTGCTCTGGAGGTAAGGTAAGTGTCTACTCATCTCCCTGTCCCCTTCTGTGGAGCTGACATCTTTTTCTTTCTTTGCAGGGCCAAGGAGGCTGATCAGTTAAAGCAAGACTTACAGGAAGCCCGAGAAGCAGAGCGAAGAGCCAAGCAGAAGCTCTTAGAAATCGCCACCAAGCCCACATATCCAGTGAGCCTGGGCTCAGTCTGGCAGCTTTTGGCTGCTTGGGTCTGGCAACTTTCCTAAACCTCTCAGCCCTTTAGTTTACTTCACAGTGCCTTCGGGATGACAAAGTAAATTCAGGGCCTGGATAGGACCCTCCTGGTCTGCCATTTAGCCTTAGGCTGACTAGTCAGTTACCTCTCTTGTTACTTAGATAAGAGACCATAGGGTCCTTTCTAGCTCTAGAGTATTTTTGACTATGCTATAGTCTCTACCCTCAAGAGAATTTGCTGTCTAGCTCCCTGCTGCCAAGCTAAACGTAACTTCAGTTGTCAGTATATACTATTTGCTACAGTGTAGTTCTGTGAAGGGACTGACTGTACACCCTAGAGTGAATTATTACTATGTCAGAACCAGCTGACAACCTCAGTTTTGGGACAGGGAGGCTGACTTGTACTAAGTGGGGTCACTAGATAAGTAGACATTGCTCCTCTTCCTTTCTTCTGTACATTCCACTCTGCAGAGTTTTTGCTCACTTGTTCTCTATCCATATAATATCATCAATTGGAAATCTCTGTCCTGATAGATACACACAGGTGCCCAGATCACAATTCAGCCTTGGAGGCCGGAAAGGCTTGGCATGGCTGACTTCTGCAGAGGAGCAGGATTTCCTGCCAGGCAGGGAAGAGAGGATAGAATACTTTAGGCAAGGACAGAGTGTGTTCACACCACTGACACAGAACTCCTTGACACATGAGCTACACACGTACTCAGTAGTCATGTACATGACAAACACACTGTATATGTATACACATGGTACATTCACATATGGCACAGGTGTATTCAGGACACAGAGACATAAGAGCCCAGGGTTTGAGTTGGGGGAATGTGAGCACTTTGCTATTGCCGTGTGTCCTTGTTATTTATTCCTGGCCAACAGATAACCCCAAACAGCATTATTTGTCTCTTAGGCATGGAGTGTTAATCAGGCTCATGTCTTCTCTCAAGATCTCTCAGATGGTCACAGTCAGGTGACAGCTGGGAACTATGGTAGTCTGAGCACTCACCTGGGCTGTGTACCTGAAATACCTGTGTCTAAAACAAACAGCTATTAGAACAAACTTTATAAATTGCTCTTCATTTTGCACTTTCCCTTAGCAATGTGTCCCAGAGGAGAACACACCAGTTCCTTAATCATATCATGTCATGTGGGTGGATTGTAACTCAGCCAGCCAATCCCTATAGATGGGTGTTTAGTGTGCTTTCTCTAGCAGTTCTGAACACAACTGCACTGAACATCCCTCAACACAAATTTTTGCACACATATATGACCGTTTTCATAGAACTGTGAGGTCAGATACTCAGTTGTGACACCTGCCAAAGAGGGTGCGCCAATTTCTGCTCTCATTAAAAGGGTAACAGCTAGTGTTGTTCCTTTCTGGGAATTTTTCTGAAGTATAAGGTAAATAGACCTGCCTAGATTATAACTGTCCAGCTTGATGAAGTGTCACAGACCAGACTCTGATTTACCCAGCATTTAGCCCTGAAAACAGTCATGGGCATACTTGACACACTCCATATATCCTACCTTAGATCTCACTGCCATAAATAAAAGCTGAAAGGCTCTGTCCCTTTCCAACACTGTCCCAAACTCAGTAAAGAATCCAACGATGAAAAAGACAAAAAAAAAAAAAAAAAAAGCCGGGCGTGGTGGCGCACGCCTTTAATCCCAGCACTTGGGAGGCAGAGGCAGGCGGATTTCTGAGTTCGAGGCCAGCCTGGTCTACAGAGTGAGTTCCAGGATGGCCAGGGCTACACAGAGAAACCCTGTCTCGAAAAACCAAAAAAAAAAAAAAAGACAGTGTGCCCTCAAGAGGTTCATAGACATAGAAAGAAAAAAGACATAACCATGAGGGTGTCTACAGTATGGATCCGAGGACAGGGCTGCGGCAGCGCTGTGCACATCATGCTAAAGAACTGCAGAAGGAATGAGGGGTGGAGTTGGGGTGGGGGGGCTCAAAGGGCTTTGGTGAGAGACTGGAAGAGTTGAGAACTCTGAAAGGGGAATGGAGACCCTGCTGGGTGTTAAGACCTATACCTGCAGTCCTAGCACTCAGAAAGCTACAACAAAAGGCTCACCAGTTTAAGACCAACTCGGGCCATGTGGCACATCCCTAGTACCACAGAAAATGACAGCGAAGGAGGAAGAAAGAGGAGAGCAGCAGGGAGGGAAAGAAAGGACACATGCCAAATAATAACACATGGGCTAATAAGCAATACTGTTTATGACTTAACAGGACAAATAATGAGGGACACTAGAGAGGTAGGTAGGGCTGTAGATTAGGTGACTTTGTTCTGGGGTGAGAAGATCCTGAAAACAAGTCAGCTGATAACATCTTTCAAGCACTCTCCTGGCTCTGTCTTCTGAATCTAAGTCCCTACTAGCAAAGCCTTTCTGGTCCAAAGCCAGTTTCTTAACAGCTGCCCAACCGGGGCACTTCAGATGCCCAGTGCTTTTGTTGGACCCTCTCTGCCCTGCCTACCATCATGCCTCTTGCCTGGCACCTTTCTCCTTTGGCGCATTCACTGATCCCCAAGGAAGCAGTGCCCTAGCAGATCCCTCTAACCTCCTAAACCTCTGTTCCTCCTCGGGCTCATGTCCATCTTATTTAACTGTGAGGATTTGCAAACACATCTGCTTCCTGAACAAGACTTTGATCTGCTTAGAGCCAGGAAGCCTGTCTTCTCTGTGTCTCCAACTCAGCCCAGTGCCTAAATGAGTTTCCTAAATGAAAAGTTGAGGGAAAGTTTGTGTTTGATTCACAGAACCACAGAAATGATGAGATTTGAGGAGAGAAGGGTGACTTGTCTGATTGTGGTTGCTTTGGGACCACTTACCTGGCAGTTTTGACTGTAGAGGGCTCTGTCCTGTGTAATTTAAACATCTTAACAGGAGCTTTCTCACTGACAGCCCATGAACCCAATCCCAGCACCACTGCCTCCTGACATACCGAGCTTCGACATTATTGGTGACAGCTTGTCATTTGACTTCAAGGATACGGACATGAAGCGACTTTCCATGGAGATAGAAAAAGAAAAGTATGTACCCTCTGTGCCCTGCTTGGGGCAGTTATGAACATGAGTGAGTGGATCTGGCCTAGAGGCACAGGTCATAACAGGAGCCAGTCATTGCCCCTGCAAAGGTTTGCTTTGTTGTCAGCCACTGGAGAACAAATTTCCTAATTAAAAATTAAAGACAACAGTCAGGGTCCCAGGATAAAACTAACACTTGATTAAATGGTGGCCTGGAATTTATAATGTTTCAAACCTTGACTGAAAAATAGGACTGGGTTGTATTGAGTCCTGAGTTAGACTGTTGTTCAAATAGTACTTAAAACTACAGTTTTCTTCTGGTCATGTTCTTTCTTCAGCAGAGGTTCTAGAACAAAGGTAAAAGAGGAAAAAAAATCAAACAATTCCTAGGCTGAGCAAAGCTAGGGGTCAGGGGAGACCAGTTATCCTATGCTGGCAACCCTGAGTGGAGCTTCTGCCCAGCCAGACCACAGCCACTTCTGTTAAATGCCCTCCCTTCACTTTGTGGTCAGAAGTGGAGCAGAGGAGTCCCATTGTAGATGAAATCTTGTTTTTTTTTTTTTTTTTTCTTTTTTCTTTTTTCGAGACAGGGTTTCTCTGTAGGGTTTACCCTGGACTCTGGAACTCACTCTGTAGACCAGGCTGGTCTCAAACTCAGAAATCTGCCTGCCTCTGTCTCCCAAGTGCTGGGATTAAAGGCGTGCACCACCACTGCCCGGCTTTGTAGATGAAATCTTAAGTAAAATCAGTCTCATTTCTTGAGCTAGAAGTAAGTTGGTTAATAATGCTACAGCTAGCATAGATCACAGTGACACCATGGATTGACAGCTGTGTGTCATAGCTTTTTAGTGTTTGTCTCATTCACACTAAGTAACAAACATCCCACTCACATCCAAAGCAGGTTTTAGGTACTGGGAATATAGCTTAGTTCATAGGGTGCTTATCTAACATACACAAAGCCCTGAGTTCAGTCTCTAACATAGTGTATGGTGGCATACACCAGGAATCTTGGTACTCAGGAAGTAGAGGTAGGAGGATCAGAATTTCCAGATTATCTTTAGCTACATAGTAGATTCAGGTCTGGCCGAGACTGCAATGAAGCCAGTCTCCAAAAAACATTTTAGTGTTCTAGTTATATAATAGAGAATAGACTTAGTTTGATGAGTTCGTCCAGCATCACATAGCTGATGAGAAACAGGACAAGGATTGAGACCCCTTACTCACTGTACTACTCTCAGAATAGCTCATGGACCAGGCAAACCTCCTTTGATCCCTCATACTGAGAACAGCTAAGAAGCTGGTGATCCAGCGCTATTGCTCCGAGCATCCATCTGAGCTCCTCTCATTGTCCAGATGTATGTGTTTATGTGGTTGTGATCAGCATAAGGCCACATCCTGTTCTGGGTCTTGGTTTTTTATAGTTTGTATTTTCTTACTGTCTCAATGTATTTGGCTATTATAACGAAATACCAGGGACTGGAGAGCTTATAAACAACAGAAATTTACTTCTCATAGTTCTGGAGACTTAGAAATCCAAGATCAAGGCATTGTCAACTCAGAGTTTAATGAGAGTATTCTTTCTGGTTTATAGATGGCAACTTCTCACTGTGTGCTTGTATTTGCCAGTGGGGTCTTCTTTTTTTTTTTTTTTTTAAGGATATAAATCCCATTATGGCCGGGCAGTGGTGGCGCACGCCTTTAATCCCAGCAGTTGGGAGGTAGAGGCAGGCGGATTTCTGAGTTCGAGGACAGCCAGGGCTACAGAGTGAGTTCCAGGACAGCCAGGGCTACACAGAAAAACCCTGTCTCGAAAAACCTTAAAAAAAAAAAAAAAAAAAAAAGATTTATAAATCCCATTATGGGCTGATAATCTAATCACCTCATCACTTCCCAGGGCTTCATCTCTTAAACACTGGTGAGTTGGCTGCAGCATGTGAGTGGAGGTGACAGAGACATTCAGCTCCTGGCACTTTTTTCTGTACAGGATGACAGAGCTCGTCAACAGCTGCAATAATTCCTTCAAAATGTTTATATATTAGTGTTAAATAGTTTCCTGTTTATACTCTTTTTAGTTAAACACTTGAACTTCTTCAGGTGAAAGTGGAGATCCATTTCTTCGATGTTGGCTGAGTTGACTGTCTACCATCTTTTTCTGAAGGTTTCAGAATAAGTGGGAAAGTAGGCGTGGCTACTGGCAGAGATGACTTGGTTCACTGCTTCACGAAGGGTGGAAGCAGAAGAGCATCTGGGGCTCAGGAGGCTTGTGTAGTGTGATTTTTTTTCATACAGAACCAAAAGCTGTCGTTGGCAGGGTTATTTGTAGAGCACTCTGAAAGTTTATACAGGGCTTTCTTCCTATACTTTATTTCTTCCTGACCAGAGGCCCTGTAATTATTATCCCAATTGAGCTGATGGGGAAAGAGATTCATAACACTTAGTGGACAGCCGGGCTCGCTTGGCTTCTGAGTGGCCAGATCCAGGTGTGAAGCCCAGGCTTCAGCTTCTGGCTGCCACTTTGAACAGCGTTTAAGTTATGGCTCATCTCTGCCCAGCCATGATGTATGGTTTCTTCTTGCCACAGAGTGGAATACATGGAGAAGAGCAAGCATCTGCAAGAACAGCTCAATGAACTCAAGACAGAAATTGAGGCCTTGAAACTCAAAGAAAGGGAGACAGCCTTGGACATCCTACACAACGAGAACTCAGACAGAGGTGGCACCAGTAGCAAGCATAATACCATTAAAAAGGTACCTGGAGTCTCCTGGGTTTTGCTGAACAGGACACTTATTAATGAAATGTGACATTGGCATCTAGTTTCCTCAGGAGCCCAGTCATTGAACTGTTGCCTGTTGGCTTTTGTTTTTTTTTTTTTTTTTTAAACATGTACTTAGTTAAGGGAATTTTTCAACTCCTAACAGAAAGAGAATTTAATCGGCCAGTGACCATGATGGAAGTGGAGCTTATGTTAAAAGCTCTGGTGAGATGAATCCTTGTTTGAGGGTGGGTTTTGATCTGTCACTGAGCACTAAAGCGATTCTGTCTTTAAAGCCAAGAGGACTTATGCCCAAGGAGCTACCTCACGTAATGAGAACTCACAGTGAACTAGAGGCTGTTGAATAGAGTCCCTTCCAGTCTTTTGTATAAGACCATATTCTGAATCTCCAACTTTTTTAATACTTAAAAGGAAGTACATAAAAGAACCTTAATGTTTAAAAAGATGAAACTTATTTATGAGACTCACAGAGTCCCATTTTTCTCTCCTGATATTTAGAGTTCTCATCATTTTAGGGGTTCAGAAGTTACTAAGTGCTCATTATCAGCCCAAGAATGGATATATCTCTTATTTGGGCAAAGCAGAAGGATTTTCTGGGAAGTAAAAGCTCTGCTTAGCTGATTGTCCCTATAAAACAGGGGTTATAAAGGGATTGGTATAGCAGCACACAGTGGTAATGCTAGCATTTAGGAGGCAGAGGCAGGAGGATTGCAAGTTTAAGGCCAGGCTGGGCTACAGAATAAGACCCTGACTCCTTTTCCTTGAGATTGGGTGGTAGCTGAAGTGGTTAAGTTTCCCTCTTTATTCCAGTCTGTAAAACAGTCTCCAGCCCAAGGACTGTCTCTGTTTTCAGTGATTAAGTTGTCACTGAACATCCTAAGAAGCCTAAGTCTCCCTGCCGTCTCTGCTGTATAGTTGGGAGCCCTACTTCTGCTTAGCACTTTACAGTGGACACTAAGTAGAGGAGATATCACCGCACTCCACACCATCTTCCCTCTGGCTCCTGTTGTCTTCTGGGTTTCTTGTTTCAAACAAAATGATTAAATGTAAAAGGGGAGTTTAAAACCAGGCATGGTAACCCACAGAACTGAGGAGGAGGAGGCAGGAGGATTAAAGATCATTTTGGGCTGCAACGAAAATTCGTGTCCAGCCTGTGTTATATGAGACCCTGTCTCATAAAGGGAATGAGGGAGTTGGGGTTAAAAAGGAGGTTCTTAAGCTAAAACATGATTGGGCTAGTGAGCCAGTCAGCCCTGAGGGAGTAACTTCAGAGCCCTCATTCTGCCTCCTTGTCACCTGGCATCCTGAGCAGTCTCCTGTGCCACTGCTGCTGTGGTGAATTGGGCTCTCAGCTACAAACGCCTGGAGTGCTGAAAACCAGAAAGGCCAATGTTCAAGCTGTTTCACAGTACGTGAGGTCACTTGTCTCGATTTCTGAGCATTTTGCAAATGGCACATGTGGCATTTTGATTTCACAGGGTATGTCTTTGTTTTTTCATTTTATTTTGCTCGTTTAGCCTCAAGCCCAAGGCAGAAGACCTATCTGCATTTGAGTCCTCAAAGTAGGTTATTCCCAGGTATTCTGTCTGTGGTGATGGTCCTACCGTCTGTGGTACTAACCCATGCATGAGCTTGCCTGTCTCTGTCCTCGGGCCACGCGGAGCCCTCCTGAGGGCAGGTGAAACCTGGGGCCTGGCCAAGCATGCTTTGAGGGTGAGAGCAGGTATCCACCCTGGGGGACCCAGACCAGCCTCCAGGGCCTAGAAGTCTGCCTCATTCTGCAGAGCATGTCGTGGGGCTGCAGGACCAGTTGCTGTGTCTACCTTATGTCACTGGTTGGGTTGGGCAAAGTCATGGCTCCCTTTCCGGTCAAATCTAAGTCCTTTGTCTTCTTGGTGGTATACTCCTTTGATAGATAACTCTAGCATGGAAGTGGGAGTCGGTTCTGATGCTTTTAAGACTGATGTCTCTGTACAAGATCACTCCTACCCTATAGTGGTACGCTCTGCAAACTTATCACAGCTGGTGGCTTCTGGGCATGGGTCACTCATTCTCATTTTTTCCTCAAGCTTCCCATTCTCTGCACACCCCTTTTCTTTCCTAGGGCAGCAGACAGAACACTGGTGCATCTTTAAGCCAGTTGCAATGAGTTGGCTGTCCCATGGCTTTTCTAAAGGCCACTTTGGCTTCTGTCCCCTACCGCATGGAAGGAGCTGTGCATGGATGAACTGTATGCAACCGTCCCATTGCAGACACCCAGGAGATGAGTTAGTAGCATTTGTGATGAGTCAACTAATTAAAGCTTTACAGATAATTCTTTCAATATGCCTAGGCAGTAGAATATTATCTTACCCAATATTAAAATGTTACCCTCCTTCCATTACTGCCTGATCCTCAGTCATATCCATCCAGTATGCCTCTGGCACTTCTGACAGAGGAATAGGCTATATCCTTAGCATCCTCACTATAGTAAAGTAAAGAAACTGTAGACTTGGCCCAGGACATTTCTATTTGTTCATTGTCCCACAAAGGAGGTTAGCTGTGCAGTCTCAGGTAGATCTTTGATCAGAAGAGTGAGAGCTCACAGAGGCCCCAGGAACCCATGTCTGTCATTTGAGCCTGACCGAGCGAATGGGCTTCTATTTTTTTCAGCTTCATGCCCACTTTGGTATTGTTACACCAACATGTATGTGTTACACCAACATCATGCAGTATGTGCTCTAAGCAGGATATTGGAAAGGGTGGGCAGGTGAATCTCTGCCCAACTGGTAACCCTGTGGCACCAGAATACCCAAGTGGATCTGTGGTGCTCCATGCACTCTGGTTAGTGCGGGGCAAGCAGAAAATCTTGATTTGTTTTACCTCATGCATCAGATGTTCCCTGCATATAATTAGCAGTTTCATTGGAATGTGGGCTCATCTTTTTGTGTTGTGTGATATATAATATTTGCATCCTTCAGGGTACTAAGTTTGATCGTCAGTTCTCACTGAATTGTTATAGACAAGGGAAGTTTCCTTTTTAGTCAGCTTTGTATTGTTTCTAGACATATAGCCTCATAATGGCACGTACCCAATGACAGATTGAGTACACCGTGGTGGGTCTTTAAGTTGGTATTACCCAGTGGCATCACAGCCGTCTTGGCCTATGATTTTCCCTTAGTGATAAGATCATCTGCCAACACATCTCTCACAGATTGGCCCAATCAGCAAGTAGCGAGTGACTGTATTTGGAAACATCTGTTTGTTCATGTATTCACTCACTCACTCACTCACTCACTCACTCACTCACTCACGTGAATAGCTTAATGTAACATTAAGTTGTTTTCAAAACAGGTTGCTAGGCGCTATTTAATTAAGAATTCTGATAACTGCCGGGCAGTGGTGGCGCACACCTTTAATCCCAGTACTTGGGAGGCAGAGACAGGCGGATTTCTGAGTTCGAGGCCAGCCTGAACTAGAGTGAGTTCCAGGACAGCCAGGGCTACACAGAGAAACCCTGTCTCAAAAAAAAAAAAAAAAGGATTCTGATAATCAAGGGTTTCTAAAAGCAAGAACTTGTCTTTCAATATGATGCAAATTCTTCTCAGCAATTTTAGACTAAATACCTGGTGGGTTTTGCTGTACAGGAAGTCTGAGGAATGTTTCATTTACCTAGGTAGTGGCAGTCCCTATGACTAGTGGCCAGTAGTCATGACGATGGTCACCTGCCTGTGTAGAGGTGGCTCTCAAGTCATTCCCACTACTGTCTGAACCAGTGCTAGCCTAGCAGAAAAGTGTCCCTTCTGGCTTTGGGAGTGTGTGTACCTATTGGTCAAGGAAGGAGCTCCATTTTGACATTGGGGATGAGAGATTGCTTAGAGAGTGTTTCTATTGCAATGAAGTGATGCCATGACCATGGCAACTCGTAGGAAGCAGTTAATTGGGGCTTGCTTACTTTCAGAGATTTAATTAGTTCATAATCATTGTGGCAGGAAGCATGGTGGCACACAAACAAACATGGTGCTGGAGAGGTAGCTGACAGTTGTACATTTCAGCAGACAGCACTGGACCTAGCTTGAGCATTTAAAACTCTAAATGCCCACCCCCAAGTGACACACTTCATCCAACAAAGCCATACCTACTCCAACAAGGCCACACCTCCTAATACCAGATTCTTTGGAATTAGAGTTACAGATGTTTGTGAGTCACCGGGAATTGAACCCAGGTCTTCTGAAAAAGCAACCAGTACTCTTAACCACTGAGCCATCTCTCCAGCCTTCGATTTTTTGCTTTCTTAAGAGACAAAATCCTTAGCTAGGTGGTGACAGAACACACCTTTAATCCAGGACCAGGAAGGCAGGGGCAGGCAGATCTCTGAATTCGAAGCCAACCTGGTCTACCGAACAAGTTTCAGGACAGCCAGGGCTACAAAGAGAAACCCTGTCTCAAAAAAATGAGCGGGTGGGCAGGGTAGGGTATGAAACTTGTAAAAAATTAATCATGGATAAATCAAGCCTGACAATGGCTCACACCTATAAACCAACTTCTTAAGAGACTGAGGCAAGAGAATCACAAGTTCAGGACAGCATCAGTAACAGAGCAGGATAAAGAAAGGGGACAATGGAAGAGTGCTTACTAGCATGCACGAGGCCCTGCATTAGACCCCAGCAGTACAGGTATCAGAAACATAATCTTCTGCCATAGACCTTTCACCCCAGGCAGGGAGATCTTTGTGAGTTTCAGGGCAGCTGAAGTGCAGAGCCAAGTGTCAGGACTCAGCCAGGACTATACAGTGAGACCCTGTCTCAAATCCTCCTTCTCTTATTCCTCTTCTTCCTCTTCCTCTTCCTCTCCTCTTCTCCTCTTCTTCTTCCTCCTCTCCCCTACCCACAGGATTGTTGTGAGGTTAAATGAAAGAAGTCACATGAGGCACTTAGTGCACAGAGAAGGTTTAACAATATGAAAAGCAACATCTGCTTGTGGACCAGTGATGAGGGAAGAGGAGGAATCATGGGTTGCACTACCACATTGAAGCCTACAACTGGTGGTGAGCATTAGGTGTGTTGAGTGACATAATGAAGGTGAAAAATTAGCTTTTCTGGCTCCTTCTCCAGTTTGCTTTGGGCCTGCAAGGTTTTTTTTTTTTTTTTTCTCCTGCTGATCTGATGGCCCTGCATTTTCCACTTTTCCCAGTTGGTGATCAGTACAACTGGTGTGGCAGGGCAGTCAGCAAGCTGCCCTGGGGAGCTAGGATTCACTTCATCCTCAGGGGGAGTGACACATGTCCTGGCATTAGAACCCTGAGTTGCAGAGTGAACCCAGCAATCCAGCTGAGTGAGCACACAGGGCACCTTAAGCCTGAGTGTTAACATTTCAGAGCCATGGTGTTCTGGTGACAGTGATGGCCAGGAGTGAGTTAGCTCAGCCATCGGACTTCAGGGCCATCCTGTCCTTCTCTCAAGGTTCTTTATTTTTACTTTTATGCATTGGTGTTTTGGTTCCAAGTATGTGTGTGTGTGTTTGGGGGGTGGGGGGAGATCAGTCACCTAGAACTGGAGTTACAGACAGTTGTGAGCTGCAATGTGGGTGTATGCTGGGAATTGAACTGCAATCCTGGAGGAACAGTCACCATCTTGGAGACATCTCTCCAGACCACTCTCAACATTGTTAATTCAGTCTCCTGATCTGGAGTTGATCCAAGAGCCAGCAAACAATCATCATTTTCATGCCTATAACCTCTAGTGGAGCAGGGATTGCAAAGGAAATGGATAGATGAGAAATTATGGGGGTTGTGGAGCTGAGAAAGGTTACTTCATTTATAGATGCATTTTCCACTGTGGAGGAGCAGGAGAGGCAGAGCTTTGACGTTTATGGGGAGCCCAGCTGCCTCTCCTGGATCAGGAAGACAGAAAAGTCTAATGTCATCTTCAATTTCTGCAGAGTCCCCTTGGAGATTCAGGACTTGTGAAATGAAATAGAACATTTTGGGCACCTGGAGAAGTGATAACTCACAGGGAGAAACTGAATATGTGTGAAAGGTATCTCCCTCAATTAAAGCAAGTAACCAGGGCCTCCCTGGTTACCTCTGCTGTACATGGCCAGTCTCAGAGATTGCTGCTAAGAAGTTTAATGTGCATTTCATATATCTAGTCTTCATTGTAAACCTGTGGGCCGAGCGACCCTGGTTGCTTTAGAAATCGGGCATTATCTGGTACAACATCCTCAGTCCTGACATAAAAGCCAGCATACTGGCTCCTCAGATTCTAGGACCATCCTTTATTGCAGTCAGGAAGAGGAAGAGAGGACTGGGGTGGGCGCAGCAGTAAGCACAGAACACCCTGAAGGAATTGCATTGACCCAGTCCCCTTTCAGCTCCCAGGCTCCATGGAAGCACACAGAAACCTTAAGAGCTGCTCTGCTGTGTTATTTGTCTTTTGAGACAGGGTTTTTCTACATATATCCCTGGCTGTCTTGGAGCTCACTCTGTAGACCAGGCTGTCTTCAAACTCACAGAGATCCACTTGATCTGCCTCCTGAGTGCTGGGGTTAAAGTCATGCACCACCACTTCCGGCTTGAGAGCTGGTTTTAGAAGAACTCCTCTTTGGGCTAGAGTGATGGCTCAGCATTTAAGAGCACTGGCTGCTGTTTCAGAGGACCCAGATTTGGTTTCCAGCACCTACATGGTGGCTCAAAACCATCTGTAACTGCAGTTCCAGAGGATCTGCTATCCTCTTCAGACTTCCTTGGGCATCAGACACATATATAGTACATAGACACACATACAGGCTAAACACTCGTGTGTGTGGTGTGTGTTGTGTGTGTGTGTGTCTGTGTGTGTGTGTGTATAAAATAAGATTTAAAGACAGAGTCCTTTTCTTGGTTATTATCCTGTGGGCTCATTCCTAAAAGCCATTCCTAACATACCATGAGTTTCCAAGGGTCCTGTGACTGCCGAGGGCTCTGGTTTTCTTACTTGTTTCTGGTAGGTCCAGTTAAAAGAGTCAGCCAGCCACTGCCTAAGACTACAGGGTTAGGAAGCTTTCTCCTGTAAAGAGTTTGCTTTGGGAAGTGTTGAGCCTACAAGCCCTGCCTTGTGGCCTAGATGTTTTATGGCTATTTGAAAGTGCCTGCAGCCATTATTGGGCCTTATTTGATGCAGTAAAACATTCCATTTGGCCCCTTGGCTCTGAAGATATGTTTCATTTCAGCGCAGCGCTCCCAGGGCACCTGATTTGTTGCTGCAACAGTGGGAGGGAAAAGCTAGGATGCAAACTCATTCTGCAGGCTTGGGGTTCTGTTCTTGTGAGCCTTACTGTGATTTCTCTTTGGAGAATGGCAGTTTAAAAGAAGCATCAGTATATCTGGACCTCTTTCTTAAGGCTCTTGCCCAGAGTGCTTGGTAGATCACATTTAGCCTCCACCTGCCCAGTGAGGTGAATCAGGCCGATGAGTTCATTTGTTAGGTGGAAGAACAGTAGCCGTAGGCCCTTCCAGCATTCCAGAGCAGCAGAGACACAGGCAGGCATTTCCAGGCACGGGGCTGCTGCTTTACGTCCCTAAGGATTAATACAGATTGATTCCCCACAAATTTCCTGGGCAAATTTCTCTATAAAGGAATTGGATTTGTTTATTGGGATGATGTGGCCCTCTCATTTCACTTCTGTTTAGGGATACGCATGTGGACAGCTCTCTATACACATAGCATGAAAATAGCATTTGGGTGCAAGATGTTACTACCAAGACTACAGAAGACTTAATGTACCCAGTTTATAGTGGTGCCCTCCCTTTGTTGGCACTTCCATCTTGGCTCCATGGGGTTTAGGAAGGGGAATGTTTATCACACCCTAAACAAAGATCATGTTGAATTTGCTGGTCCTGGCTCTAACTGTCACCTTTCTGCTCCAGAGCCTGCTTGTTCCCTGCAGATCCTCATGCCAGAGAATCTGCATGTCCTTTTCTCTCTCCGCCCTCCCCCGCTCCTTCATTTTCAATATGTAGTGGCGAAGAGGAAGTATAACATGATTTTAGGGCTTGCATTTCAATTCCACTGCATTTTTATGGGACGAGCTGAGTCTCAGCACTGGGAGTTATTAGGTTAGTATCTAAAAGGGGTTTGGCACTATGGGTCTTATTATTTAAAATGAATTAGACAGCCCCCTCCCACCTGCATCTTCTCCCTGGGGATAAGTGGATTGAGGCGAGGCCCCCAGAGACTAGTTTAAGGAATCCTGGTGCCCTGATTAGCTTTGTTCTTTCAGCTTAATTGTAGAGCTTCCTTTCTCCCTACTGATAACCAAAGTGGCTCTGTCCTGTCTGCCTCTCCACTCCCTTTTGCATTAGGACAAGATTGTCACAATACAGCCTTGTAAATCAATTTTCTTTCTGTGCTGATGAAAAGTGTAATTCATTCTTAATCAAGCAGCCTTGCTGCCGCAGGCTTCATGCTGGAATACATTTTGTTACCCCCCTATCACTCTGGGAAACGGTCCCCCAAAAGGACTTTTGGAGGAGAGATGGGGAGAGTTGGCAGTCTGCTGTCTCACAGTGGGTTTTCTAGCGCTCTTGGAGTCAGTGTTGGAAGAACTCTAGTAGTTAGAATCCAGAGTCCTAGGCCATCAGATGGCAACACTGGCCGTAGGTACCTTCTAAGCTTGTTGTCTGCCAGCCCTGGAGCTGTTTCCCAGGAGCATCTTGATGGAGTCCATGTCTTACAGTGAGCAGGAGACAGCTTAGTCTGCAGATCATGTAGATAGAGATGAGAGGAAACCGGCTGGGTAGCAGGTCCTTTTTGAAGGTGGGAAAAGCCAGTCTTTTGTTCTTGTTTTGTTTTGTTAGAGACTGGGTGGCCTCAGACTCAAAGATCTTTCTGTCTCTGCCTTTCTAGTGCTGATATTTAAAGGTTCACACCAGCATATCTGGTCAGTCTATTTTTTTTTCTTATATTTAGTTTATTCGCAGTGATGGGAATTGAACCATAGGCCTTGAACATGCTTGACAAGTGCTGACCACTGACCCAGCCCCAATTTTTTTTTTTTTTTTTTTTTTTTTAGGACAGTGTCTATGTTGCTCAGGCTAGCATTTACTGTTTAGAATGCACCTGTCTTAGCCTCCTGAATGCTGGAATTACAGGCCTGTGCCAGTGTGCCTGCCTTGGCCTCCTGTCTTTTGTTCATTTGTTTGGATTTGATTTGGTTTGGTATTTGAAATAGGTCTTGCTGTATAGTTCTGGCTGGCCTGGTACTCTGTAGGCCAGCCTGGCCTCAAACCTGCTGTAACATGCCTGCCTCTACCTCCCAAATGCTGGGCATACAGGTGTGCATGCCTGTCCTTTTATGGAGACAGATGCATCTCCCAAATCCAAACTTATTTAGATTTGATGGTTTGTCCATTTTTGTCATTTAACACATATGGGGGTGGGGCTCACTTTGCTAAGTAGCTCCCTGTCCTCCCGTTCTACAGCCTGGTCATTTGTGGATAGAAGGAAAGGTGGTTCTTCCAGGGACTGTCTGTATCTGCTGAGGTGGGAAGGAAGATCCGAGGCCCATATGATTAAAACAAAGCCACATAGATCTGCTGCAGAGAAAGAAAAGGAAGTTGGTCTCTTCAAATTGGAATTGGATTAGTGACAGACTCAAACAGCCAGTCCAGTCAAGAGAGAACTTAATTCCTCCTGTATTATTCACAGGGCTGATTCTAATCAGAGTGAAGAGACAGCTGGAAGAGAGCAGCAGGTCAGCCTAGTGCCTAGTGAGGAGGCTGCATGTTCTTTTAGTCATCTTTCGGGAGGGAGCTGGCAAGAGCCGTTGGACTGGGCACTCTGAGCAGGTTCCTTGTGGTTTCTAGCCTTCCCAAAGGAGCGAGGCTTGATTGTCCAGATGCCTGTGTTGACCTTCTCTAGATCCAGTGTGAGCTGTGAAGGTCTGTATGCATAGCAGAGTCTAGCAGAGTGGCCACTGGTCAGCATGAGCTCAGCTCGCTTGTTCATAGATTCAGGGAGGGACACCAGACTTAGACAGGCCCTAGATTGACCCGGCATGGAACATGGGACCTGGTGGCATATCCATGTCATGAGCATTTCAGTCTCACTGCCTGATGAAGTACAGGGCTCTCTTTGTCCTCTCTAGTCTCTCAGGAATCTTAGTGGTATGAGCAGAGCCTGCACCCACATTAAAGGAGTCTGCCTCCACAGCCACAGGGAGCATATTGAACTCTGGGGTACTGTACCCCACATTCAGATGATCCACAGCCAAAAGCACACATGAACGCCTTATTTGGGATTCTGCACCCACATTTAAGGGATCCAATTCCACAGCCAAAGAGCACACATGAACATTTTTGCTGGGATTCTGATGGTGGCTGGGGTCTTTGGTTGGTTTTTCTTTTTTCTTTTCTTTTTTCTTTTTTTAAAGATCTATTTTTTTATTTCAAGTATGTGGATATTCTGTCCCTGTCTTCAGACACACCAGAAGAGGGCATCGGCTCCCATTACAGATGGTTGTGAGCCACCATGTGGTTGCTGGGAATTAAACTCCGGACCTCTGGAAGAACAGTCACTGGTCTTAACCACTGAGCCATCTTTCTAGCCCCCAGTTGGTTGGTTTTTCAAGACAGGGTTTCTTTGTGTAGCCCTGGCTGTCTTGGAACTCACTCTATAGAGCAAGCTGACCTCAAACTCAGGAATCCACTGCCTCTGCCTCCCAAGGGCTGGGATTAAAGGCATGCACCACCATCCCCCACCGCCTCACCTGAGGCTGGAATCTTAGTGGAGTCAGTGGAGTCAGCTCCATAGCACTCTCTGGATCTTACAGAGGTGTTGCTGTGCTGTGTGCATAGAGATCCAGTCCTGTCACTGGGCAACAGGACAGCCCAAGTGTTGTTATGGGCTTGTGGATAGGAAACTCTCATAAGAAACCCAGGAAGTTTGTTGAAGGACTCAACATGTTCCACTTTCTCTAAGCCTGAGCCTTTCCTTTCATGAGCACCTCCTGCTTGAAGCTCTAAGTGTGGAAACCACCCTTCTGGGATGATCCTTGCCTGTATCAGAGACAGCAGGTGGAAATAGATCCCATGGGTCAGCTTGCCCACAGAGTGCCTAGCCAAGAGCACAGTCAACAGAAACAAGTGGCAGTGCCCCAAGACAAGAGCTTCTTGGGCTCTGGAATGCCTCCTTTGTGGGGCTCAGCAGGTACCTTGAGTGCATACTAAAAAAAGAGGCTCAAGGCTTCTCCCCGAATACCCTTGAATCACTGTCTGCCTCCCTCCTGCATGAGCTCTGCCCTCCAGTCCTGCCAGGAAGAGGGCATTTGATGTCTAAGATAAAGGATACTGCTGAGGGAGCAGTCAGGGGTGGCCACTGGAAGCATTCCAGCAGTTCGAAGTGAGCACACACTATAAATTCCTCAGACTTCAGGTTCCCTGATAGAATTAGAGTGCCAAGAACTGCATGGTAAGGGCAGAAGGTAGGGTAGTCTGTCAGACCTTCCTTTGAACGGGTTGATGACCATAGGAGGCTCTCAGCTACCCTATACAATGGATTTATGAGCCTTGGAGACCCTGAAACCCCACTGTCCTGCATGATCTTGTAGTGGTGGCTGTGCTCTCAGCCTGTACTGTCCTCTGCACTGAGGACAGACCCCCCCCCCCCTTCTAGTGAGAGAAGAGGACCTCTCTCCCTGCAGTGCAGCACTGGTGAGCTTCTGGTAGGAGCTTCTTCCCTCCAAGAGAACTTTGCACCCTAGCAAGCTCATGCTTGAGTACCTGGAATCGGATGCTGCCAAAACCCTCCCCAAGCACCTTGAGGGGACAGCCAACATGCTTGGGTAGTGGATCCAGGAATTCTTGGAGCCAACATTGTTGAAACAGGCAAGAGACTTTCAGAGGCCCCCACTGCCTGGGCGTCCTGCCTGGGGAAGTAGCCAGGCCTCTCAGGGCAGTGTCTGTCCTGACTCAGAGGCTGGCACAGTGCGTGGCCCTTCTGCCTGAATCTTATCCTAACCAGGACTTGGCTCTGCTCTGCTTCCACTGATGGGGTTTGATGCCACCGTTAGGAATGATAGCTGATGGGTCCTCAGCATGAACCAAGTGGGTGCCACCCTATGAGAAAGTGCTGCATCACCCTTGTGTCACAGTTGGTTTAAACATCGCTGTGCTAACATTTTACTGAAAGTGGCTATGGGTATGTCCTGTCCCTGCCTGCAGGCTCCTTATCCCAAGAAACCTCCCGAGGTTGTCCCAGAATTGTAGGGACACCTTTTGATTCAAACCCTTCCCTGAGAGGATTTTTGTCCTAGATGTCTGGCACCATCTTCTCCTTTACTACCCTGGTCCCCATTATCACAACACACCACCCCCCCACTGGCCCCTCTCTGCTGGCACTGCAGGAGAGACCCAGCCAAATGCAGTTCCTGTCTGGAGGGTGTTTGCTTCAGCAAAGAAAAGCTCTCTCCATTCCTGGCAGAACTAGGCTTCCATGGAGCTTCTGGAATTGGTTCTGCCGAAGAAAACAGCTCAGATGCCTCCTTGCATTCAGCTTGTTAGTCGGGAACTTCAAGGCCAAAAGATTTGGCAGGATTTAAAGAGTCGGCTCTCAAGCTGTCTCGTTTTGAGCACACTAATGCTGCCTGTCTTTTGATGGTAAAGTGGGTTCACAGTCTCCCTCTCCTGCCCTTTGTAGAGCTTCGGTAAGTACCACAGACTCTTCAGAATCAGAGACTACTGAAGGACCAGACCAGCTAGCCTGTCCCATTGCTTTCCTCCAGAGGAGTGAGGTTCAGAGATAGCAGGAGTGTTTACTGAGGCCACACAGTGAGCCGCAATGGAAACGTCAGCCTCCTGTCTCCCATTTAGCTACAGCTGTGGCCCATTCCTCATTCCATCCACTCCATAAACATAGCCTGTTCTCCCACTCAGCCAAGCACTAAGGTGAACATTTTGGGGAACGAAGATGGACAGTGTGCAGCTACTGACACACACTCCTTCCTGGGAAGGCCTGGGGCTGCATCAAGAACATATAATCTTGCCCCAAGGGCACCAGTTCAGGAGCAGCTTGAAATAGGTGCCTATGCCAGATGCTTCTGTCTGAGGAGAGGCTAGGAGACAGCCCCAGAGTCAAGGACTTGGGAAGCATAGCTGCCTCTGCTCCCTTCTCCATTTTCCCAGCCCAGACCTTCTTGGTGGTATCTTCCTGACATGCATAGGAGAGTCTGGTCTCAGCTTCCAGGCCATGGGCAAGTCTGCTTTGGAGTCACCCAGAAGTAGGACCAGAGAAAACAAACTTTTCATCTGATACAAGCCCTCTTTACCTGAGGCCATGCTGCCTTGCCCTAGGTGTAAGAACTGTGAGGCTTGTGGTGCCAAACCTGGGTCTCAGCCCAGAGAACTGGTGCAGTACAGACAGCAGGATGGGAGTTGGCGCTTTAGAGCCAGAGAAACATGAGAGTCACGAACTAGACTCCCCCTGGGAAAAGGTTATGTGATAGACATGTTTCTACTGGCATGCATCTGTCCACCAGCCATCCTTTCTGGCATGTCATCTGTCATTTTGCATTTGAATCCTGGAAAAAAATCTGAATCCTTATCCAGCCTTGACCACCAGTATCTTGAACATCTATTGGACAGGTTTCTCTGTCACTCCAAGCCACCATTGAGGTCGTTCCCTGCAGCAAGATGGGCTGTGCTGTGCTGTGAGACCCGGTGCCCTTTCAGCTGCTTCTTTTCTTTCTACAGCTCACTCTGCAGAGCGCCAAGTCCCGAGTGGCCTTCTTTGAAGAACTCTAGCAGGTGACCCGACCACCTCCTGCCACATCTGCTGCTCCTGGCACCAACAGGATGGGCCTGACTCCAAAGGAACCATCAATAGAGGGCTGGCTTATTTGGGAATTCTTGAGTAGAGGGCCCAGTTCCCTTCATGTTCAGCTGTTTTTGAATTCTGACCCTGTAGAGATTTCTCAAGGTGTTCTAGTTCTCCTGGCCTGCATCTATCTATCTCTCTCTCTCTCTCTCCCTCTCTCCCCTGACGCTTTTCTCTCTCTCTCTCTCTCTCTCTCTCTCTCTCTCTCCTCTCTCTCTCTCCTCTCTCTCTCTCTCTCTCTCTCTCAGAAATATTTGTTGTGCATGGGCTGCCATCCTTCCTGCACCCTGGACACTGGTAAATGTCGCTGTGCATGATGCTGACTTTGGAAGCAACTGTAGGAGTCCAGTGTGGAGACTGTCTGAAATCTACCTACTGCGCAGGTGCCACCCATCCCCGACTGGGGTTCTGGGATGGGCCTCCCTCCACAGTAAGGACCTGGCACAGTCTAGAAGCATGGACTGGCTTAGCTCAGAACCAGCAATGATGGCTCCTTAGCCAGGCTCACCTGAGGCAGTGTAGTTGTCTGACTGACAGGAAACAGGTAGGACAGCTGTGGCTAGGAAGAGGCTTAAGATAAAAGCCACTGGGAGACAGTGTGCACATGTGTTCCTTCAGTCTTAGCCACCTGCCTGTGGTGGGCCCGGAGCTTCCTGGTCACATTCCCATGAGTGCCTGGGGACCCAGCTGTGACCACGACCTCCATCTCCTTCCACTCAGCACATGGAACCCCAGAGCCCTGCTACTCATCCATCGTCCTCTTCAATACCTAGGCCTCACTGTCATTGTCTTCCCCGGGGGCCCAGCAGTGTCCTTTTTGTCCCTTCTTTCCTGAGACTGACACAGGTATCAGGCCACTCACAGTAATCACACAAGCTAACACTATGGGTTGCCTCCATACTGGCAGCAAATGCTTACCATGTTCCTCACACACTCCATGCTTGGGCCTATCTTCTATGTCACTACTATAGCCAATCTCAGCCTGCTAAGCCCTAACAGAGCAGGTGATATGCCTCAATCCACAAACAGATACATTAACCAAAGACAACTGAGCTGAGGGGCTGAGCAATGGAATGTTCCACAGTACAGTTGTTTTTGAGAAACTGAGGCACACTACCTTGTTCCCACTGGCTGGCTGTTAGGCCACTTTGCCATAGGCAGCCACCTAAGGGTCACCCCAGCATCTTTGGGCATCTGGGATAGCACTCTAGTCCTAACCTTAGTCTGGAACCTAAGGCTGAGGAGAAGTCCTCTGGACTTGACACTCCAGTATTTGTCAAGTCTTCCCTGGCTCTGAAGTTGAGCTGTCTTCTCTGGCCTGAAACTCCTCTCTGACTTTCTTCCTCTCTGTACACTTAATCTAACAATGGTTGTGAGACACAAGACAGTGATGCTGGTTTATATGGTTTGTATGCCAGGCCTTGTTTTTTAAAATTTAAGTGTGATTTATATCTCAAATTTGGGAAATGCCAAGCTACATAACCCGTGGGAACCCTGGTATTTGAAGAGCGGTGGGTGTAACCATTTCTTGGAAGGTGGGACCCAACCCCCACTCAGTCAGAAGTACCTCAGCTCCCCTCAAGAGAGAGGATGGGGTCCCCAGAATGTCTCCAGCCTGCTTTGAGCCTGTAGCTGGGTTCTTTCCAGTAGACTAAAATTGTCTAGAGACATCTGAAGTCCAAAGTGAGTTCCAACCCTGGCTATTTCTAGTTTCAATGGTTCTTGAAACACGGGCAGGGGTACCCCGATATTGAAACAGCAAGTCACTCTCAGTGCAGGACACTGAGGCCTTGCTGTTGGCCTGTGGCTGGTCATATACCCTGACTTAGGCAATACCTGAGCCACCACAGCACTCTGACCCGAGATCACTGCCAAGCCTTGCTAGACAACACCAGTGGGCTGACATAATGCTACTTCAGTCACTGTGTTACCATCTTTTAGACAGGTTTCCTCTGCTCCCGTGCTCAACAAGCCCAGAGGCTGACTCAGCAACAGTGACTAACTGTTCTTGCCAATAGGGCCAGAGCCTCAAAGCCCCTAGTACAAGCAGCCTTCACAAGGGACCCAGCGTTTCCTAGGTGCCTTGAGGCCAGGCCAGCGCCCACGGGCTTCCATTCCTCTGTTCCATCATCAAACAGCTCTTCCTATGAGGCCCATGTCACTCCAGTCAGGGCCAGAACATGAAGCTGTTTTTGTTTGGGGTTGGGGGTGATTATAATTTAAGTGATTGTTTTAATAAAAACTCTAAGCTGCTATAGTTTGTCATTGACTATATTTTTTTTGAAGCTTTATTGGTTTATGTATATTTTGTATGCATGTGTACTGTGTACATGCCTATTGCCTGCAGAAGTCAGAAGATGTCAGATCTGGAACTGGAAATACAAATGGTTGTGTCTTAACAAAACAATGGAGCTCTATCCCCAGCCCTCTATTTGTATTAGATGACAAAGTTTGCTACTTAGGACATCTAGAAGGAGCCTGATTTCCTGAGTAGTTAGATCAGGGTCCCACTTTGTATAAACTGGTCATTTTAGGCTGTTGAAGTCAGTATTTTTACCTGACTTTAAAGACACCTCAACAGACCCAGAGTGCTCACTGACAGCCTGGCATCTCCATCAGTAGAGTGGGAACTGACAATATTGCCTGATACTTCTGTTGTTCTGAAACACCATGTAGTCCAGGCTGGCCCATCCCTGTCCCTAGAGCTGGGATGGCAGGTGTGCATTACTACCTGTCATGCATGCGCTGCCTGACATCTCCCTGTGGACGCTGCGTTGTGGTGTTTTTATTCTAGCCTGTGATGTCAGGTAGCTGTTGGATCTGGATGCTTCCTTGCGGCATTCTCATCCCAGTGCCATGCTGTCCACTGCTGTCATTGTGGCCTCCCTGCCAGCACTTCCCCCTCCGCCTTGGGCTTCTTGAGTAGGAAGTGCCTGGCAGCTGTCCCACAGGACTGTGTGCCCCACAAGCTTTCATGGGGAGAATCAGATTAGGGGTCACCCATGTATAATGGAGAGCTGGGAGCCCAAGTCTAGAGGGAGAGAAGGTACCGGCAGAAAATTGCTGCAATCTTGTCTGATCTAATCCCTTGCAATCTGGAGAAGAGAAAGTCAACTGCCTTCACTCCTGTCTCCCTACAGACAGCCCAGACATCCTCCAGCAAGAGGGCTCTCCCGCCCCTCCCTGCCATGTGGGGCTCCCTGGCAGCCTGTCATTACTGCATTATGACAGGATCCCGAGGCTGCAGTCCCAGCCCTGTAGGGAGAAAGCTTCTTCAGCCATCAGTGTGGTGGCAGGACAGTGGGAGCAAATTATGGGAGCGTTTATCAGCACAGCAAGGTCTCTCTCTGACTCAGAGAGGACTCCCGCTGCTTCTTTCCTGCTTCCACTGGATGCCCACTTCTCATCGGAACGGTGACCCCAGAATAGCACCTGGCCTGCTGCTGCTGGGTAGACTGACTTCAGGGCTGCCTGAGAACTCTGAGGTGGGAGCCAGCCTTCACTTATCAGCTCTGCCTAGCTAGAGCACTGCCCTTAGCCCAGGGTCCTCTGTCGCTTCTGTAAAAGTGGTTGGCAACGATACTTCTAGAAGCCTGGGAAGATGAAGAATGGAAACTGAGTACTCTAAAGCCAGGAGAGGGCTGAGTGGGTAGACACTCGCTGTTAAGTTCCATCTCAGGACCTGAGGTAGTAGAAAGAAAGCCTGCTCCCACAGTTGTCCTCTGCCCTCTACCCAAGCATCACAGTGTGAGCATGCCAGCCCCAATAAATGTGCAAGAAAACTTTTTTAAAGTATTCCAAAACAAAAAGTTTTTTAAGTATTCCAATTTCCTCAGAAAAATGTTGTACAGGCATGTAACCCTGGTAACCTGATGAAGAAACAATGTTTTTGTTCTTGTTTTTAAACAGGCTCTCCCTCTATTCCAGGGTGGCCTTGAACTCAAGAAAATCCTGCTGCCCAACCTCCCAAGTGCTGAGATAGCAGATAAGAGCTATCCTTGGAATCTGGATTGTTTCATTTTCTGAGACAGGGTTTTCTCTGTGTAGCCTTGGTTGTCCTGGAACTCACTCTGTAGACCAGGCTGGCTTCAAACTCACAGAGATCCACCTGCCTCTGCCTCCCAGGTGCTAAGATTAAAGGCGTGTGCCACTACTTCCCATTTGGAATCTGTTATCCACAGCCTCCAGGATTCTGGGGACACATCTGCTGGCAGAGGAGCGCAAAACCCGTTTTGACTCCCAACCCAAAAGGCCTGGGGTCCCACACTTGTTCGACCACTTACTAGCCATTTCAACCTAGGCAAGTGGTTTTCACATTTTGGTGCTATCCATGGGACTTTTAAAGGTTTATGGAGATGAATGGAGCCTAGAGGCTCTAAGCACAGGATCTAGATGTGGTCACTCCAGGGTGCCGGCTTTCTTGGAATGGTGCCTTCTGGAGAGCTGAGGCAGGAGGAAGCAGAGAAAAGAGCCAGGATGACCCCAGATGGAGTCACAACCCAGAGGCAGCAGGCCTACGCACTGCCCCATGTGGGCCCCACCCCACCCACCTGCACCCGGAGCTTAATGACCTTGCATCTGGCCTGTTTGTCCTCAGTGTTTGCCCAGTGCCAGCTGCAGAGCCCACGAGATGATAGATAGCCCGGCCTGGGGCTGCCCCAGAAGGATGTTACTGTACCACATTAACGCTCTCCACTTGGGTCAATAATTTACTGGAGGCTCAGGACAGGAGAGGCTCTGGATAGCCCATGCTCAGCTCTGCAGATGGAACTCTCAACCCTGTCCATGGCACCTCGGTTGAAAGAACCATACAGCAGACACTGGAAGGAGTGGCAGTGACCTCATTTTCTCTTATCAGGCGTAAGGGAATAGTCTCCACAGAGCCTTGCCCAATTCCAATATAAATAATGTAATCCCCCCCCCCCATTGGGGAGGAAGGGGCAGCCTTTGATCTGAAGGAATTAAGTCAGTAAACAAAAGCACAGAGTGTGGAGGTGTCTTGTGACAGGTACCTGCTGTGCCATACGCCCTCAGAGAGTCAAATTCTAACCAACACCGGGTCAGCACAGATTGGCTCGCTCCAAGTTTCTCTCACCTCTGGGATTCCTGGCACTCACCTCTGGGAGCTGAGCATCGAATGGGGCCGCTCCACCCTTTCCTCATCAGAGGTCCTGAGTGAGTGAGTAGTTTTCAGTGGAGAGTGATGCTCTGGGAAGCAGGCATGAAAGGCTTGACTGCTCTGCTGTGCCGCTTAGTCCAGGCCTGAGGCCACAGAAGGGCTGCAGCCTGGGAGGAAAGGCTGATAGAGAAAGCCTCAGGAAGCTACTGCAGGCTGCAGCTCCCTCCAGCTCTCTGCTTTAGCTATACAGCCTTGAGTAAGTCTTGTCTCCTCTCTGGCCTTCTGGCCCTTGACTGTACAAGGTCAACTTTGCACAAGAACTCTGGGATCCCCGAAGTTTTAATTTCACAGACTGGCTCTCCCAGGCACTATCAATAGTGTCACCATTTGAGGAACTACAAAAATAAAGGAGATAGACTAGACCTTGCAGCTTGGCCTGTGTTAAGAATATCCACCTCACCCCAGTCTCTCTCCTAGCCCTACACCTTGGGCAGACTTTCCCGGTGCCCTGCCTCTTGAGTCCTCTGTCAGTCAGGACGAGGGATGGGGGTGGCAGGAGCTGAGCCTTCAGCCAGCCTGCTATGACAGTCGTTCTGCTTTGAAATCCATGGGGGACCACAACCGATCCCCCTCCTCCCTTTTCCCTCCTCCCTTCTCCCTCCTCCCCGCCTTCAGTTCCCAGGCTGAGATCCCCAGTTCCCTAGACTGAATCTATTAAGTCCTTCATATTAACCAGCGAAGGGGGAAACAGCCCTCTTTCATCTTAAGCGAATGAATTTGCATTAACACCTGGGGAGTTGCGTTTGCCTTGAGAAAGCCCATTGCTATTCTGGGCTGCACACACCAGTGTGGAGTTAGTTGCAGCAGTCTATTCTTTTACTAATACAGCTTTTCTCTCCTCCCTCCTCTTTTCCCATGGAAGGGGGTGAGTGGCAGGGGATCCCAGGGTTCCCCTCACCACGTGGGAAGGTCCCTGGATGCCAAGAATAAGAGGCAGGGAGCAGCTCCTAGCTTCCTGGGGAAGACAGCTGAGTGCAGCCCTCTCTCTGAGATCCTGGTGCAGCCCTGCTAGCAACATTCAGCAGGCCCTTTCTGTGGCCAGGACACTCATAGTCGCGGCCCAGTGCCCTAAGGAGAAATTGAGAAGGGAAAGGAAGAGAGTTTGAAGGGGGAGGGTGGGAGAGTTCCAGGAGGTAAGAGCTGCCTGCCACCAACTCAGGAATGGTGCTCATTGGTCTGAGCCCCCCAGAGAGGTCTCCATGTTAGAGTCACAGCTTTCTCCAAGGACCTGACTGGCTTCTACTGAAAGTCACCCCAAAGCCATTGCTTCTGACATATGCATAAGAAATGCTGGGTTTCAGATAGGTATGAATTGGGCAGAGCTTTGCAGGTTTTAGGCTTGGTGATTGGGTTTCAAGAAGAGAAAGGGGGTACAGGGAGGTGTGGATGCCCCCACTGCTTTTTTTTTTTTTAAATTCAGTTTTCATTTTTTTTGTTTGTTTTTTGAGATAAGGTTTCTTTGTGTAGCCCTGGCTGTCCTGGAACTTGCTCTGTAGACTAGGCTGGCCTGGAATTCACAGGGATCCAACTGCCTCTGCCTCCCAAGTGCTGGAACTAAAGGTGTGTGCCACCACTGCCCGGCATTCTGCCCTCTACTTTTATCTGAGATGGGTTGTCTTGTGCCTCCAAATCTTCAGGGGGGGGCCCATCTGCCCCTGCAGCTTCCCTATCCAGGTTAGGCCAATGAGCCATGGAAAAGCAACATCCCGCCTCAGAGCAAATTCCCACCTCTTCACAGTCCCCTGGGGTAAGGACCAGGAGGCTGATCTGGGATTTACTGGAGTAGGGACTGGGTGGAAGGCTAGGGTCCACACGGACCATGTGAGGGTGGCCTGGCCCATAGAGCTGCTCAACCTCTCAGCCTCACATCCCTCTCCAACAAGAGTCAGGTCTGAGCTCGCGACTGGGGCTTGCTGGTTCTGAGCCAAGGCCTGCTGTAGTAGAATGTATGAACTGAGGCCTGCTGCTGTGCAGCTATAGAAGGGAGCTATTCACTTGGATCAGTTATCAAAGGTGACAGCGCAAGGCAGGAAGGCATGGGCCCCAGAGAGCTCCACACAGCTCTGCTTCCCATTCATGAGCCCAGGGCAGCTGCGCCCCCTTTGGAACCTCTGGGACAAATGTGGCCAGCCGAGAACCAGCTTAGAGCTTGAATTGTGGGGTCAGGATTTCGGCTAATGGTCAAGAGTACAGCCTAGAGGATGCAGCAACCCGGTCCACAGGGACAGGAACCCTAGTCTTACATCAGCATTCCCAAGGTATCCTCAGCCCCCCACTGGCAGTTGGCCCACCCCCATCCACAGCTGGGCCATTGCCAGCCGTGTCTGCTGCTCTCCAGTGACATTTACCAGCTGAGAAGTGGCCACCCAGACGTGAAATCAGTGTAGCCTGGAGCTAACTCACTTCATTAGAGTCTCCCTGCTCCGCTGGCTGGACAGCACAGCCCCTCCCAGGGCTCCCCCAGCTCCTCCCCACCCAGTAACACCAGAGCCTCCTCCCAATCCAAGCACAGAACCTGTGTTCACAGATCACAGGACTAGTGTCTCCTAAATACCTGGTCTGGTCAGGCCTGGAGCTTGTCAGAATAAATGACAGTAGCAGCCTATGTTGCCCTTGGCACTTTTTAACTTTTTAGGGTGTGTGTGGAGTACCTCATATATCCCAGGCTGGTTTCAGACTTACAATGGACAAGATGACCTTGAACTCCTGATCTCTTTCTTGTCTCTGCCTCTACTGTGCCAGGATTATAGACTCACACCATTCATTTGGCATTCAGTTTGCTTGCTTGAGACACCATCATCTTTATTTGTGTGTGTATGTGTGTGTGTGGTGTGTGTGTGTGTGTGTGTGTGTGTATGTGTGTGACAGAAGGGAATGCCCATGCCACAGTATACTTTGTGGAGTTCGTTCTATCTTTATGTGGGTTCCAGGAATCAAACTCCTATCATCAAGCATGCGCAGCAAGAACTTTAACCCACTAAGTCCGTCACCTGGCTGCCAGCCTCTACACTAAGACAGGGTCTCTCTATATAGCCCTGGCTATCTTGGAACTCACTATGTGGACCAGGCTGCTCTTGAACTCACAGAGATCTGCTTGCCTCTGCCTCCCAATGCAGGGTTCACAGTCATGTTACCACCCTAAGCAGCCTCTGTACTCCTCAGCAGGCCTTGACCCTCAGGGCAGTCCTAGGAGCGGCCTGGACACTGTACACCACAGCCCACTGAGATGCAGCAATGCCTGCTTAGGTCCTCACATGAATCATCACGGGTGGCTCCAGAAGCGCCCCTGTGTTCTGTTCATTTGTGTGCTATGGAAGGGAACAGGCTCAAGGCATGTATGACTTCTCGTGGCTGAGTTTTGAGCCCTAACACCTCCCATGCCTGGGTCCATCCTGTCTTTAGCCTTATAGGAGGAAAACCACTCTATCCCCATGGAACAGAAATCCTTTCCCTGAGTTACCCAGTGATCCTCAGCAGTGTGGGACAAGGTCAGGTTGACTTGCACTGTCTATCGGATTCTGGAGGAATAGTCCCAGGCCTGCCCCACCTCCGAGGCAGGGCCGTTGAAGAGGAAGGTGGTCTTGGTACACCTTCATAGGGGAACACAAGTTGTAACCCAAAATGTTGCTCTCCTCTCTCTGCAGGATTCCCCCAAAAGTCTTGTCCTCTCTTTGGGCTTGGGTTTGCTCAGCTGGAAACAAGAACCATCAATGTCTTCCATGGTGGGGCAAATGAAATAAGGACCACGAAGTGGGCAGTGACTCCTGGTGCTGGGCAATGCCTGTGACTGCCAGGGAGCACCTGAAACCTCCCCGGTGCCCAGGGCAAGCCAGTGTCAAGGGCCTGCTGCCTTATCCAGCCTCCTTGCCCAGCGCCGAGTCCTACACACGGGAATGATGACACATATTGGTTGGGTGAGTCCTGACTGATGGCATGATCCCAGGCTGGAGGGTCATTGTGCAGCACTGGTGGAACAAGGACCCAGAGAGGACTCCTTTCCATAACCAGAAAGCCGCTGAAGAGACAAGAATTTTCCAGAAAATGGACATGGGCGCTGGGAGAGGCCACAGCATGGTGTCTCCCAGGCCAGCTGGTCAGCAGCTGAGCTGTGATCACCGAGGGCCTGGCCATCACTAGCTGACCCTCCCCCAGCCTCCTTGGCAGGAAAGGCATCCATCAACGTCTCCTTCCCCCTGGTGGCCCAGACAATTAGTCCTGCCTGGATCTACTGGCCTAGCTGCTGGAAGACACCTCTTCCTCCTCTAGCCTGGGGGCATGACCTAGCCTGAGCACAGTCTATAATCTGGTACTGTGCTTATCATCAGAGACTCCCTGAGGGTCAGAGAAGTGAGTCGTGAACCTGTCATTCAAATGCTCATTGGTCTGACCCTAAAGGTCCCATTTGAAATTTCTGTTACTTTCCTTTAGGTCTCAGTTTCCCCTTTGTACTAAAATCTGGAGGATCTACCCTAAGAAACCTGCTTCGAGGCCATAGCCTGTTCACCTCCTGCATGGGACAGCATGATGGATGGGGATCCCACAGGGGTTGGATAGACACGCCCACACGCCTGCCTCCTACTGTGGGTGATGAATCTTCTCCTCTCCCTCCCCCTCAGGGGCTCAACTCCATCTGGTCGGGCACTGTGCCAGGCTGATGGATGGGCTGCCCACCAGGCCACCCTCACTGCCAGTGCCACCTGCACTCACCGAGCTGCCTTGGGGTGTGGAGGAGGGGGACAGGAGGGCCAGCCTGCAGCTGCCCATTCAATCATTCAACAAACACATACTTATCGAGGACCTACTGTGTGCTGGAACACAGCACTAACCTGAGTAGGGCATTAGCTGTCACCTCTCCCACTGTGACTAAAGTGGCCAGGAGACAGAGGTGCCTATGAAAGCCTCTCTGACCTCAGGAGAGCAGGTGATGAATAGGTCTTACGAAGTCCTAGAAGTGAGACAGGAAGTGACAAAAATGAGAGTGTGCTGGTGAGAAGGGGCGGGGCTCAGGAGAGGAGGCAGTCAGACTGGAATGAACAAAGGTCCTGCCAGGAACTGGTACCAATCCCATTCTAGAGATGCAACAGGCTTGGAAATGGAGAAGGACTTGCCCAAGGTCACAACCATGCCCAGCTGGGCTGGAAGAGAGAGCGCTTAGTCCCTCCATTCCAGTCCAGCCTCACCCACCTCAGCTTGGACAGACTCCGCCTCAGCTTGGACAGACTCCGGCATCAGGACGGCCCACCGGTCCTGCACCTTGTCACTTATGGAAACAGCTGCCCCCCTCGTGCCGCCACTGACAGGAGCCAGGCAAGAAATATCACATCATTAAAATGACAAATCCCTTCACTAACTGAACCAGAAGGCCTGCCGCCCAGCCTCACATCCCTTAGCCCCCTCATCCCCCGCCCCACACTCATCTCCTCTCAGATGTCAGTCCAGCAGGTGAGCCTGTACAGGGTGCAGCCTGAGCTGCTCAGGACCATTGCTTTGCCTCTGAGGTGACCTTGGGTCCCCAGCCCTGACTCATAGAAGGAAGTGGTATTTAAGACCTCTATGCAACAAGAAGCTAGGAGGGATGGGGACAACACTCCACAAATGAGGAAACAGGCCCTGGAAAGGGAGCCCTCCAAGTGAGGTGTCCCCTCTTCAAAGGTGGTCTCAGGCAGGGGACTCAAGCAGCCCTGCCCAACTCTAATGCAAAAGCCTTCTTGCCAGGGTCCGTCCACAGAGACAATCCTGACTTCTTCCTTGGTTCCTGCATGTATGTCTGTGCACCATGTGTCTGCTGGTACCCATGGAGGCCAGAAGAGGGTATCAGAGCCCCTGGACCTGGAGTTATAGACAGTTGTGAGCTACCATGTGGGTTCTGGGAATTGAACCTGGGTCCTCTGGAGAAGCAGCCAGTGCTCTTTATAGATGAGTCACGTTCCTGGCCCTCATGGGGTTCTAACCTTGTGAGGAGGGCAGAGCAGGGCTCACTTCCCTAAACTCCTACACAGGATCCCAACAGCCTGAGCCTGGCCTCTGCCCTCAGTTTCCCCATCTGACAACAGGGACTGGCCTTTTTCATCTTGTCTGGGGATGTTTGAACAGTGCTTAATGCATGTTAAGTGTGAACAACCCATCCGGATGTGAATGGTGTGTACATACTCATACTGGTACACATGTCCACATGGGTCTGCACCTGTTCTACCAATATGTGGGTTCCTGGGATCCAGATGTGAAATCATTCATGCATATACCCCCACCAAGTATCTAGTGACTATAAGCATGTTTACATGCAGTCTCAACCACAAAGTCGTGACTGCATCACCTGTCTCCATCTGTGTACACCTATGTCACATGTCCACAGCCTTTGGAAGACCCACAGAGTGTCCAGAATTCCCTGGGGAGCAGGATAAGGGAGCAGATGGCAGGAGGCACGGCCTGGCCCCGCAAGCATCCTGGGTTCCCAGAATGACCCCCCTCCTCATCCCTCTCCAGGCCCTGCCTGCAAGGACACACCGTCCGCCTGATGTCCTGGTCTCCTTGGATGCAGACAGAGCGCAGAGGCGTCTGGCGCATCCCGACTCGGTCACAGCAGCTGCACTGCCCCCAGCCCCCTTCTCTGTACCCAGTGCTGCCCTGATTGTCCCTCATCCCTGCTGAGCAGCAAAGGCAGCTGGCATTTACTACCCAGGGATATGTGGAGAGAAGGCCCCTTTCAAAACCCACCACAAGGAGTCTCCTAAGGTCTGGCCCTGACCTTGCCAAGTCCTCCTAAGTTTCCCCATTTGGAAGATGGAAGGGAGGGTACTAGAAGCTATCCAGGCATGATACTCCATAAGCCACAGGAGGGGTCCAGATGAGGAGGTGTAGAGAAGAGGAGGCAGGGTTTTAGGGAGCAAGACTTAGAGTGTTGAATTGCAGCAGGCTTGAGTCTGGGGGCTGCCTCTCAATGGACAATCCATGCTGTCTTCTCATGGTTGCTTGTTGGCCATTTTATAGATGAGGAAATTGAGACCAAGAATCCCCCCACAACTCTGACTCCCTCCACTGCCCCACATTAAAGACTAGCACATGGGCACCGTGCCCAAGACAGTCCCTGCCTCCCATCTTGCTCTGGGTCAGGGAGGTGACGTTCCCGGAATGGTTTCTTAAGAGCCAGGCGCCTGCCTCCTACTGCTCACGGCACCTGGCTCTGAGCCTGCTCCTCAGCACTGCCCATTCGTCTGCTGTCACTTCCTGGCAGGGCAGTGGGTCGTATATCACCTGGCCACGCTGAAGAAGCCAGACCAGGCAGGTGGGCAGCGTGTTGCTGGGTTCAGCACTACTAACTCAGGCTGGTGGAGTATTCAGCCACTATGGACCCTCCTTGCAACCTAGGGTCTAGTGTCTGTCGAGGAGGGGCCAAATCCAGAGTGCCGCTTATGAGGGGATGTAAAAGACAAGAGTCAGGTGGGGAGGCCACAGGGTGACCTGGGTGAAGCTGGTGGCTGCCCCATTTGGCAGGACAGGATTTTTATCTTCCCAACTCCTACCTCCAGAGTCATTTTATGATATAGGGTGCTGGGGCACCATCTTCTGCTTGCTGCTTTGGGGCTGAGGAGTGGGAGCTGGACCAGCCAGGAACAGATGCCAGGCAGGAGTGCCCTCCTAACCACTGAGCTATCTCACATTAGACTCTGGCCTTCAGCCTCAAGTCCTCATAACATGACTTCGCCTCCCAGGACACTCCTGCAAGTGACCGGTCTCTAGTCCTTCATTCATTCAACAGTCCTGTTACAAGGGAGAACAAAAGCCAGAGCAGACAAGAAAGGTGCGGTGTGCTGCGGGTCACACTGTAGACGCTTTATTGCCAGGACAAGATCAAGAACCATCACTTGTCTGTTTTGTTGATTGATTAGTTTAAAGCAAAGGGAGCCAGAGAGGACCCATCTGAAAGGTGACTTCTGGGACTGGAAAGATGGCTTAGCAATTAAGGAGACTTGCTGCTCTTCCAGACGACCCAACTCTGATTCCCAGTAAACACACAGCGCAGCTCACAACCACCTGTAACTCAGATCCATGAGATCTGATGTCTTCTTCTGGCCTCTGCAGATCTGCACACATATAGCACACATACCCCAACACACATATAAATACACATGTTTAAAAATCTTTAAAAGGGCCGGGCAGTGGTGGCACAAGCTTTTAATCCCAGCACTTGGGAGGCAGAGACAGGTGGATTTCTAAGTTTGAGGCCAGCCTGGTCTATAGAGTGAGTTCCAGGACAGCCAGGGCTACACAGAGAAACCCTGTCTCGAAAAACCCAAATAAAAATAAAATAAAATAAAAATTCTTTAAAAGGTGGGGAGGGGAGAAAGAAAGAAAAGTGCTATTTGAATTAAGGCCTGAAAGAGTGAGCCATAAGGATCCTGAGGGGACAGCATTTCTGGCAGGTGACAAGGGCAACAAAGGCCCCAAGTCAGGGGGTGCCATGAATTCTGTCATGAACAGGTCTGGGTCAGGTGAGGCTGCTAGAGGAAAAAGGTATCACTGGCCCTGTGGACAGTTCAACTCTTCCTGGAATAACATAGGTACCTTGGACAGCTGAGAACTTGAGGGATTGCTGTAGGCTAGGGGCCCAGTGGGTGAGGTTCACCCTCTCTGGTCTGTCTTCTCTCTCCCCCCTCTCCCTTCCTTCTGCTTTTTTTTTTTTTTTTTCATTTTTTCCCATTAGTTAACCCAGCAAATATTTGTTGAGGGCAGGTGTGTGTGTGTGTGTGTGTGTGTGTGTGTGTGTGTGTGTTCAATCACAGGAATCTCTCCTTCCTATTTCCCCCAAAGGCTGTCTCATGAGGCTGGGCCAGGAGCCAGCCCGCCCTCCACACACACCACAATACCTTGCACACACCCTGGAAGGTCAGCCCACTGATTCACATATGTGTATGAAAACCGACTACATGTTTGGTATTCAGGGCTGGTCAGCATGTGTCACACATATGTATGGGAAGTTAGTCATCAAGCATACATCAGGGTGTCTTCTATTGGGAATTAACAAGAGAGTGACATAAGAGCCCTTCCTCTTCTAGAGTCTTCCTTGGGGGCTGGGTGGACAGTACACACAGGCTGCGCAAGGCTCTTGGGGTCCTTTCCCAGCACTGTAAAAAACTAACAATAAACAATCAGATGTGGACCTTGTGTAGCTGGTCCTGTGAACCGGAGGACATACAAGGTGTCCCTCTGTCCCTACAGAGCTTGGCTGTGGGCTCCGTGGGGATACTTGGCCCCCAATATGATAGGCAAAGCCATCGCCAGCCCCCACCCCTACTCAGGCACCTAGGGCCCCAGCATGGAAGATGAGCATTGACCCAGCTATGGCCTGGTAAGAGGTGCTGTCTGCTGCACCCTGCCCCCAACCCCGCATGTCCCCCTCCAGTTCACCCTGGCCCCCTACAGCTTCTCTAATTACGCAGCCATAAAGCACAAATCTCTAACGATCCAATTAGTAACGCCATTGCTGCCCTGTCCAGGATTAATTACCAGTTAAACTGCAGCTGGTTATCGTCACTTAGGCTCAACATGATGAGGTGCTGTGGGCCGTGAGGGACAGACCTGGCTTGGCCCTGGAGGTATCCTTACCCAACACCTCCAATGCCTCCATCTAACCCAGTCCCCTAACCCTGGGACTCCAAAGGACTATAGCCTAGCATCTCACAGATCTGATGGCAGACCAGGGCTGAGGGACTCCCTAAGCCCAGCTTCTCCTGAGACAATGCTCCTACCTTCAGGTCTCTCACACTTGCACTGACCAAACCATTTCTCTTCTAACATACTGGGTTGATGCCAAGCTAATCTCAGTAGCCAGGCCATGGCTACTCATCTCCATTTTGACCTCATGGTTCTGTTCTGATGCCCTTTGACCTCTTTCTCTACCCTCAGGCTTGCATTCAACAACGTTAGCCGTGTCTCCTTCCCAGGGGACACAGGTGTCCATTTAGGGCTATCAGTGCTTTGTGTGAAGGCAGACGAGATCTCTGCACACAGAGGCAGAGCCCAGGATCTTGCTGGCCACTTCCTCTGGGCAGAGAGCCCTATCCCTGGAAGTGTGCAAACAGACTGCATCCAGCCATTTGGAGGCAGGTCTACCTGAGGTCCCTGACATGGAGGACTGCCACCAAAATGTTTATGATCCGGACCCCAGGATCAATCTCTTCATATCTTATTCTTTCTGGAAAAGGGGGAGGTGCCCAGACTCTTAGAGCTCCAATGATTGACTGACCTGTAGATGCCCCCAGAGGATGAGTATAAACTGGACAGCTCCAGGCTGTAGACCCTCACCTCATGGGTCTACACATCTCAGTGCCCAATAAGCTTTAACATCACATGCAGAGAGGAAGAGCAGAGGACTACATGGTCCTAGTCTTTCTCTGACCAGAAGAGCTAACTTCCACTGCCCCATCACCATAGTTTCCCTTTCCTTTGTGCAAAGTCCTAATTCCCATGCAGCCTCACAGCCTATAGACCACCCAGGCCTGAGCCAGAGCCTCCTACTTCCCAGAGGGAAAGACTGAGGCCTGAGACTAATAGGGACAGGATTCCTGCTGTTTTCTAGAAAAGATACCCCAAACTCTTCTACTTCTGCCCAACCCATTTTCCCCTCCAGCCTTCTTTCTAGGCATTTGTTCTACTCCAGACTGTCTCTCAGAGGCTCCCACTTAAAGTCTGCCCAGTGCAAGCAGCAGTTCTCAGGATAAGGGGCTGTGTGCCTGAAGATGTGTCTAGTGGGCTAGGTTTCTATGGTTACCGATGGCTAGCCTTGCCCTGAGGGTCAGGAGGGTCTCCCTGTTTGTGACCACATCTCTGCTATTCAGCTTGTTTCAGAACAAGGAAGTGAGGTCACTCCTAGTCTCTTGTGGGAGCCAGAGAACAGGTTTAGAAGCTCTGGAGCCAGTGACAGTGGCATCAGAAATCCTCGCTTTCATTACTCAGCAGATCTTTGTAGCAGTCTATGTGTTGGCAGTGTGGGCCTATTTCACAAGACAGGAAACTGAGGCCAAGACAATTGCCACCATCAAGGCACAAAGCTAGTGACAGCCTGTAGTCACCCTGAATCCCGTACCTCCAGGGTCTTTTCCATATAGATGGTTTCTAGAGAAGCAACAGATTTGAAGGCTGCCCTCCCTCTCTGTGTCCCCAGAACACTGTCACTCTTGGTCTCATCACCTTCAGGAGTCAGGCCCTGAAGGCTCAGAGGAATGCCCAGTACAGGACAGGGACAGAGCAAAAGGGGCCCATAGTTTCCAGACTGCACCCTCTCCTGGCTCAGCCTGAGCCTGCAAGCTTATAAATTCCATTATTCATCAACTGAGTGCCTGGACAATGAATATTTTATTCACCTCCAGATACTGTCCCCACTGGGTTCTTTGAACAATTTTGTTCTCTGGCCAAGGAGCAGAGGCCTCTGCTGTCCCTAGATTCCTCCTTTCCCCAACCTGTGCCTCTCTACCGCACAGATTCTCCCCAGTCAGGCCTCTTGGCTCTGGTAACACTGTGGCCCATGGCCCAGGCATGACCTTCGCGCCTCCCTTCCCCTCAGCTTGGCTTCCTCCAGTCCCTGGTTCAGACTGTCTTGGTCTGCTAGCTCAGCTTCCTTCAGCTCAGGACCTGCCTGAGCTTTGCTGGGCGCTCTCCCTGGTGCTGAACGTAGGTGTTAAAGAGGCAGAGGGTATCAGAGGGTAGGTCCAGCCAGGGAATTCCTTATCTTGAGTGTTATCTTGAGAAGAGAGGCCCCCAGCAGCGAGAAGAAGGAAGGGCCTTGCCTTATGCAGGATGGGAACTCTGCTGGTCTTGGGAGGAAGGGGTCAGTCTCTGGACTTGGTAAACCCCTGTCCCTGAGATTCCCAGGAAGGCCTGGGGACCAAGCGTCTCCCGTCTCCCAGTGGGCACCCAAGGAGTGCCTTGTGATGGCAGTAGCACCTTCCCCAGATGGGGGAGCGACAGACATAATTCACACCTTGTGATGGCGCCATCTGCTCCCTTGATGTGCAGAGGAGAGGACAGGGCTGCTGTGCCGCAGGGCAGGTGGATGACTGTCAGTCACTCTTATTCATGTCACAGGTGTTCCTGTTCTTCCTCCCGAGCCCAGCCCAGCCCCATGCCACACATGGGGGCATCTGAGGGATGCAGCCACAGAACCTGCCTTCTAAAGCTAAGAGTGATCTCGAACCACTTCACTCCACAGCAGACTTCTCCTGACTTGAGAAGAGTGTCCACGTTCCCTACCCCACATGCTTGACTACAGAGCCTGACTGTTCCACACTTAGATGTGCTCCCATTTAATAAACAAGTAAGCTGAGGCTCTTGGGGAGGACATTAAATGTCATGCACATAAGCTGGGCAGTGGTGGCACACGCCTTTAATCCTAGCACTTGGGAGGCAGAGGCAGGAGGATTTCTGAGTTTGAGGCCAGCCTGGTCTACAGAGTGAGTTCCAGGACAGCCAGAGATACACAGGGAAACCCTGTCTCAAAAAACCAAAAAAAAAAAAAAAAAAAAAAAAAAAAAATAATAATAATAATAAAAATAAATGACATGCACAGCACTGAAGGTGGAGAAGGTTGACTGCTTCCTCGAGGCAGCCAGGATCCCATAGAGGGGGAGGGCCAGCATGTCCCAGAGCTTGGCCTCAGGAGCTCCTGCCTCTGCCTTGGTCCCCAACTCCAACTTCCTTAAAGGGCTCTGCAATTGGATTTGGTCTCTATAGCTCAGTAGCATGTACCTGCCTGTGAACGGGAGCAAGGCATCAGGAGAGGAACCAAGCAGGTTGTGTGCGTAGCCCAGGTATGTCTTATGTCCCCAGCCAGCAGACAGAGCAGGTATAGCTGCTAGTATGAGACACAGTGTTAATGGGTGGCCCACTGTGTCAACAGCTAGTGCTCTGGACTGTGCATCAGGGGAGAGAAGAGGGACCAGCTTCGAGTCACCAGGAGACTGAAACATCAAAGATGGTCCAAGAGAGTGGTAAACTATGATACTAAAGCTATCATCCCAGAGTGTCCTGCCACTTTGACCTGGAGGATGCCTACTCTGGGGAGTACCCTGGTCACTTGACTGTACAGCTTGACCCTTTGGATGCAGACCAAGGTCAATGTCTGGGGACCAGCCCCTGTATCACGGACACCTGTATCTTCAGCAGACTTACTGGGCCTGGTGTGTGAAGGATGCTCACTTGATTAGCTCTTGATTTCTTTTTGCCCCTCCTCCTTTTGAGATTTCCCTGGCTGGGCAGCAAGGCTTCAGGGAAGCAGAGAGCTGCTGCTCTCTGGTAGCCTCCCAAGAAAGCTCCAAGAGAGTGTGTTTCCTATCAGTCTGACAGCAGGCTCCAGCTCTCTCCCTTAGCCCAATAGCAAACTGTCTGGAAAGGCTTAGCAAGTGAGGTGCTTGCAGATCACCCCTCAGTGACTGTTCAGATTCCCACGGAGGGATTTTCATGCTAATGGGAAACTCCCAAAAGATTCAGAGAGCATTGTCAGGCAGTCAGGTACCTTCCATGTTAAAGCGCTTTATCCTCACCTCTGCCTGGGAAGTAACATTGAGGCCCTGAGAGGTTAAGGGTATGACTAAGGTCCCGTTGAAACAAGTTGGAGGATGCAAGAGCCCAGGTCTCTCTGGGCTGGTGGCTGATTGTTCCTGCGTCACAGCTCTGCTCCACCAGAAATCCTAAAGGAGCAGAAGGATCCAGCTGACCTGATGGATGCTCAAGTGGACAGGAAGAGCTGGGGATGGGGTGCTTTTCAGGGGGTTCCTACAACTCCAACTATAGGTCTGAATAGGTAGCAACTGGCCCAGAGGCCTGGAACAGACATTGAGATGAGAGCCAGGGTTTGCCTGGCTTCTCTACAGGTTTCACATGCCTATGAAAAACTCAGAGCCATGTCCAAGTGCTAACGGCTCAGGCCTGCCTTGGCCCAGGGTAGCTGGGGCTGGTGTCTCTCAATGGAGCCCCCTCTCTCCCGGCCCCAAGACAGGGCTATGATTAATCAGCGACAAAAGCAGAAACAAGCAGAAAAATGTAATCAGCTTGGGAAGGGCATGGCCAGGCAGGGCTGTGGCAATCAGCTTTCCTGCTGGGGCCTTTGGCTGATTGGACCCAAGGGAGTAGGGAGATAGTTTAGATGAGGGTTCCAGGGATGAGACTGAGGCCAGCTGAGGCCCACCCAGGCCAGAGGGTCACCAGATCCCATAATTGTACACGGGCACACACATCTATGCTCATGTATGCAACATCACTCCCAGCTCAAGGGCCTTTGCACCTGCCCACACCTGCTTCCGGGCTTATGCCCTTCGCTGCCAGCTCACAGCCTTGGCACATGTAAGGTGGTCCATGCATAGTTCAAACACTCACTCATCTGCATGTGAATTTGAAAACACATGTACACAGTGTCCTCGACGAAGGATAAATATAAACGCATGCACATGCTACCCCTCAGACAGTGCCCCCACCCCCAGAGAACACATGCTAAGGACCTGAGGAAGGTCTACCCTGCAGCCATGTGACCAACAGGCTCTGGGTCGTCTGCCTCCTCCTCACTGCCCCTGGGGACATGAGACAGACCTTGGTTCCTGCTCTGCAAGTTGAGTGGCAAGGGCTCAGGAAGGATCCAGGACAACAGCCCCTTGTGGGATCAAGTCAACTGCTGGTGTCAGCCACAGGCCAGTGGAGTCTCCTGCAGATCTGTGCTTGGCCTCTGCCTGCTGGCCCTGCCTGGTGACCTTGGCCAACGTCCTTTTCTAAGCCTCAGTTTCCCCACCTTGGATCCTCTCCTGGCACCAACTTGAGGATTACTGGTCCTGAGGACCCCCGCGCCTGGGGCAACCTCACCTTTCTGGGTCTCTAGTCGTTAGTTCTCAGCTCTCAGCTCTTGCTGGGGGAGGGCTAGTGGAGAGCAGGTGGGACAGGGGGTACAAGGAACGGCTCCACCCCTAGTCCACACCACCCGGGTCCTGCTGGCTGCAAACGTGGGGTGCGGGAGACAGCAATCCGAAGCAGACCGGGGGTTTTCTCAGAGTCGGGGCGAACCAGAGAAGGCGCCCGGGAGGGCTCGGGGCGGCCGCTCAGGGGCCGGCGGCGGGAAGGGGCGGGGGCGGGAGGGGCGGGCGGGGGAGGCGGGAGCGCGGCGAGCGCCGCACAGAGCGAGCGAGCGAGCGAGAGTGCAGGCGGCGGCGGCGGCGACGGCGGCGGGAGCCGGAGCGGCGGGCCGGGCAGCCGCACCAGAGAGCGGACGAGCGGGCGGCGAGCAACGCGGAGCGCGCGGGGCAGCGCGGAGGGAGCGCAGCGCGCAGCGGTCGGAGCCCAGAGGCCGGAGCGGCGCCGCCCCCGCCGTCCCTGCGAGGCCCGGGTCGGGATCCCGACGAGGGAGCCGGCGGCATGGCCCGGCAGCCCGGGGCGCGGGGGCGCTAGGTCCCGGGCGGGTGCCCATTGCCTCGCCGCCGCCACTGCGCGCCGCACCGCGCGCCCCGCCCGCTCCAGCCGCCCCCGGGGCCGCCGGCGGCCCATGAGCCCCGGCCTCAAAGTTTGCGGCGGGCGGGCGGGCGCGGAGCCTCCAAGATGCCGTTCCACCCGGTGACGGCGGCGTTGATGTACCGGGGCATCTACACCGTGCCCAACCTGCTGTCGGAGCAGCGCCCGGTGGATATCCCTGAGGACGAGCTAGAGGGTGAGTGCCCGACCGGGACCCCTGCCATGCGCCCTCCTACCTGTGCGCCCAGGTACCGCGCTGGCCCGGGGCGCCGAGGACCCTGCTGCGCGACTCGGATGAGCGGCTGCGCGGGAGGCGGGACAGCCGGGTGGCCCTGGGCGCCGCGGTGGGGGTCGCCGCGGCGCGGGGGCAGCCCGGCCCCTGCCCGCGTGGCCCCCGGCGCTGCGGAAACTTGCGGGGCCCCGTAGCGGGGTCATTGGGCCGCGTGGCCGGTGGTGACGGTGCGGCAAGGCGGCGGGGGATGAAGTAGGGAGTCCGAGCTGTTGCCCCCCGCGCCCGCCGCCGGAGCGCCCGCATCCTGATCCCTTCCGCGGCGCCCGCCCGTGGCTCTGCGCTCCTATTGACATTCCGCTCGTGTCGCCTTGAGAATCCAATCTGCTCCGGCAGTGGGAGAAGGGGAGAGAGGGCGACTGCCCCGCTCTTGCCGGGTGCGGGGTTGCCCCCATCACCTTCTGCGGCCCTGCGAGGGACCCCCACCCGTGCGCTGCCGAGGCAGCTGGGAGGCGTTGGCGACAACAAGTGGCCGGATTGGGAGGCTCGGTCGCGATAGCGAAGCCTGGAAGGAAAAGACAGAGGCCGGAACCTAAACCTCCCCCGACCCTAGTCCCCGTGCCTTTCGGGAATAGGGACCGCACGCAGGCAGTTGGCTATTGAATATCAGAGCAGCAGGCAGAAGCTGGGGTTCCTGGACTGAGTGTCCTGGGGCGCAGTGAGACCCCTAGGGCCTTCCAAGCTCTTTCTCTGCTGAGATTGGGGGCGGGGGTGTGCTCAAGATTCCCCTCCCCAGGCCTCTTGAGGCCCCATATGGAGTGGAGTCGGGGACTCTGAGCTGATGGGAGTCTTGGTCCTTAGGATGTTTGTCGGCTGCTGGGGGGAGGGGTTGAGATTACCCAGATGATGGGCCTGTCTCCGATCCCTGGAGTCGAGGGGTCCTCATCTGGGCTCACAGGAGTGAGTTGGAGTGACCAACACAGGAAAGAATACTAGTGGGAGCCCAGGGGAAGCCATTCAGGAAGTCCTTCCTCAGCCCAGGCCTGGTCTGGGGCAAATTTTGGGCGAGTAGACTATGGGAGAGAGAGGGTATTGCTGCCATGCTCACTGCACCACAGTCTGCCAGACACCCACTTCCAACAACCCTGATGAGCTCAGGTACAGGAAAAGCCGCGGAGGGGGTCTCAGCCCCTACACAGGGGGACAGATAAAAGGATGCTGTCCCTGACCTGACCTTAGCACCCACCACGAGAAACCCAGGACCTGTCCTGTCTGGACCAAAGCAGAGCCTCCTTCAGGTCGAGGGAAAGGGATGGAGCCCAGGAGGGCGCAGGCCACAGGCCAGTTTTCCTTTACTTTATTGCCTCTTATTCTGAGCCACTGCAGAAGCGTTCATCCACCCCTTTCTCTCCATTCTTGGGACAGAGGCAGCATGTCTTCCCCAGACCCTGAGCAGATTAGGCTTCCTTCTTCCTCCTGCTCCCGGCACCCCCACCACCATGACTCTGGCCCCACAACTCCAGGTCTCACTGGGTCCCTCCACTCCTGATGCCCTGGTCCTAGAGTGCACACTCAGGCCAGAGAGAAGCTGAGAGAGACTGGCGTGCAGGGGTGAGGAGTGCCACGGTAGGGTGGGCAGGGGCAAGGGCAAGGAGGCCCACGCTCCCTTCGAGCCATCCAGAGGACCTGCTGGCAGAAGCCCAGTGGTGTTAGTCACCATCACACCAAACACAGTCTCTGCTTCTCTCTGGTCCCTTTTGGACTAGAGGAGGGGCCCTGGTGCAGGGGGCACCTGAAGGACAGGGCCATCCCTGTGGCTGGCAGGTGGAGGGTACAGAGCCAGCAGACGCCTATGGGCATCCACACATGAAGGCAGAAGTTCTCCATGCCCTCTTTGGCTGCTGAAAATCAGGCCCTGGGCTCCCTGCAGCTGGTCTTAAATGCCAGGGCTGGGTGGAGAGTGGCTGTCCTTCATACAGATACTACTTTTGCTTCCTTAACTTCTCCAGCACACACTAGTGTTCCTGTCTCAGGGCAGTCTGGGTAAGACCTAGGCCCATTGACTGGAAGGAATCAGTGAAGGAGCCCATGGACTAGATAGGGGAGTCCGTGACCTGGGATAAAATGCTGCAGACACCTCGTGCCTGTGCCTGCCTGCTGCAGAAATCCAGGGGGGCGGTCAATCTGCATGGGGAAGGAGGACCAGGAGCAGGAAGGGAGGAGTGGAATGTGGGGGTAAGAGGAGAACAGCCAGGCAGTACTGGGTTCGAGTTTCTGTACCCTTGGCTCAGGGAGTGAACCTGAACAACCGTTCGCCTCTCTGAGTCTTCGTTTCCCCGTCAATAAAAGGCGATTGGCACTGTTGTCCTCAGGATGGATGGTGGCAAAGAATGCTGTGAGAATACTCAGCACAGGGCCTGGCAATGGGGGCTGAGGACCCAGATGTAGGAAGAACACTCTACAGACTCATGGGCTTGGAGTAGGCTCCAAGGCAGGGCAGCAAAGGGCATGGGTAGTGGGCCAAGAAGTCAAGCTGGGGACCAGGACTGGGGAACCTGAGGCCCTAGAGAGCTTTGCATGGCTATTGGCCAGGGAAGAAAGGGGTCAGGCAGAGCAAACCTGGAGGTGCACCCAGCCCCATGTACAAGAGGCAAGGGTGCTCCCCATATTCCTCCTGAGTATACCCCACCATGACTGGAACATAACCCCTTTCTTTTCATAACCCATCCAAGTGAGGTCCTCCAGCAGCACTGAGACAGACTGCTCACCTAGACAATGGGGTCCAGCATCCAAAGGCAGGGATGGGACTGGCTCCCCAGAAAGAGAGAGGCAGGTAGCCACAAGGTTAGGTTCTGGAATGGAACTGTGGGGCCTCTGTTGAGGGTGGCCAGTTGGGGACCATTGGTGTCAGGGAGCCCCCTTCTCTGCCCTTGCTTCCTGAACCCCAAGCCCGGCAGCTACCTCTGCACAGGCCAAAATTCAAGGAGGATGGAGAGTTGGGGCTCAGAGCCAATGCTGCGGAGAGTGGCAGCCACCACAGAGGGCGACGACTGCCCCTTCCAGTGTTCCCTCTCTATCCAGACTCAAACTTTCCAGCACAACGCTGGCGTCTTTTTGGGTCTGCAGAAGACTTGAGCTCCAGTGCAGCTCCACAGGTTGGGAGGGTCTGGGGATGTCATGTTAAAAACGGAAGGTAGGGGACAATATCAGCCTGGAAACCTAGAGGCCCTGCCAGCCCATTTCCGGGCCAGACATCCCCATGCCAAGATGGAGTACAACAAGTTTTGCCTGGCCTGATGGGGCAGAGAAGGAGTAAGGCTTTCGGGGAATGCATCTAGTAGTGATTGTCCATGGCATACAATGACGGAGCATCCTGACACACACATACCCTTAGCAGAGGCTAGACCTCAGCCATAGAACAAGAATTTCATCCTATTTCACAGGAGAGGCATCTGAGACTCAGAGGAAATAAGTGTCTTGCCCAGGTCACTTCGTTGCTGAGCAGGAGAAGCAGACAGAATTCAAGGCCAGGCCTTGGGTTCTGGTTCCAGCTTTCAGGCAGGCCAGCATGGCATCCCAGGTTTGCCCAGACTTGACTTTCCTCCCACACTGCCATCTGGGATGGTCTGATTTACAATGGCTACTTCAGATGATTCTTCCTGTTTAATCATTGAGGAAGTTCCACTGCACAAGTAAAGAGCAACGTAACAGCAGAGCTGGAATTCAAACCTGGGTTTGAATCCTTAATAACATCAGAATACTTCTCTAGCTGAGAAGACGATGCCTGAACTGGACCTCTTGCAGGCAGATGGGTGGACTGGGCTGGGATAGTGTTCTGAAACATTAGTGTGAGCTAGGTGTGCTGGGAGGGAGGGGGAGTGCACAGAAGTAGAGTGGCCAGCTGTGGATTTACCCAGTAGCCTTGGGAGGTCAGCCCTGCCTGAGAGATGTCTTTGATACTTACAAGGCTGTCTCAGAGCCTGTCCCCTGAGCATATGTCCCAAGATTCACTTGCTCATTATTGTCTCTCCTGCCTGGTGCAATTTCCTCAGGGGCCTTGGAAAAGGGCATTGAGGCAGCCCTGCAATTGGGGAGTCACCCTGAACCCTGCCAAGGTGAGAAGTACAGCTCAGGCCTCCGTTCAAAGCAGAGAGCAATCCATAACATCCCCACTGTATCTAGGACTTTGGCATCCTTTCTGGTATCTAGGCATAGTTCCCTAATGGGCCTCAGACTCCAAGGCCCTCTGACTCTGAAGTTCCCCAAACCAACCCCTGGCTGGTTCCCTAACCCTCAGCTCTATTTGTCTCTTCTGTGGATGCCCAAGACCTTAGCTGAGGTGCGGAAACCTCTGTTGGGCCTTTCTCTGAGCACTCTAGTAGATGCTCTCCCACATTGGTTATTCAGTCCTTTGAGCATCCAGCATATTTACAGTTTCAGGGACAGGCCCTATTCTAGGTAATGAGGACTCTCTGTGGACAAGACCCGCTTGGTCCCAGCACAATTCACTTTAGGGAAAGAGTGGGTGTGTGGAGGGATGGGCAACCAGAGGCAGAGAGACAGACTCATCCAGCTGGGGATCTGGGCTGCATCTGAGTTTGATATGAGGACAGGAATAACGCTGCAGACAGAGCTGCAGGTTCAAAGCAGTCTTGGTGTCCTCCAGGCTTGAGGGGATTCCTGGGGTGTGAGTCCTGAACACCAGTCCAGAAAGGTGAAAGCACTGGTTAGAAATGAGAGTAGGGGGAGAGGGGAGAAAGAGAGGAGAGAGAAGGAATTTAAGCACACCTCCACACTATCCAGACACTCCAGGCAACCAGACTTCCCGCAGCAGCCCTGACACTCCACGGCATCCCTGGCTATTGCCAAGTCTTCATTTCTGGTCACAAGGGGCACATTACCTCCTTCAGGGCCCAGGAAAATGCTGGGTAGTACTTGGCCTAGAGCTGCTAGGGTCCAGGGTTTTCAGGAAGCCCTGGGTCTGGCTCAGATCTACCAACCCAGCCACTTTCCTGGCCCTGACATTCCTGATACAGAAAACAGCCCCCAAAACTTGCCTGAGGTGTGTGTGTTGAATGTTTACCCCAGCCAGCCAGTGGGACTCTGACCTCCAGACCTCATGTGTGGTCCCATATGGAAGAGCTAGAGGATCAGGACCATGGTTTCTGCTCTGTGGTAAGGCTGCCCTGCACTCCCTGTTCTCCCAAGGCCAGGGAAAGTATAGGCCCTTACAAGCTGTTTCAGGGCTTATAGAGCCCTAAGGCCTGGGATAGTGTAACCAGCAGGATAGTGTAATCGTCCTGAATCCTCACTGAACTAAGCTGGCCTCCTGCTCTCCATAAACCCTCTAGGTCTGCAGCATGAACCACCTCATCAGTCTTTACTCTCTCTCTCTCTCTCTCTCTCTCTCTCTCTCTCTCTCTCTCTCTCTCTCACACACACACACACACACACACACACACACACACCTTGACTTTGCCTAGGTAGTGAAATTCTACCCAGGGAACAATTTAGGCAAAGGCCATGAGGATGGCAAGTGAACAAGGAGCCCACAGGGAGCTCAATCTAATGGACTGAAGTCTGTCCCTCTAGGGGATGTTCTTTAGGATCCTGCTGGATTTGGTTATCAAGAGATGGCAGCAGAGAGACAAGAAGGGCAAAGGTGAGAGGTTAGGAACCCTTGGCAGCTTCCCGCTGTGTTTGCTTTAATGGTGCTCCCACATACCAACCCATTTGCTGTGCAGAAGACTAAGGCTGGCCTAAGGGCATGTGTTGTGTTGTTTGGTCCCAAAGTCCCAGTCAAGTGCATTGTTCCCTAGGTCCAAGCGCAGAATTCCTCGGACCCTCAGGCCTCAGTCTTCCCTACTGTACTTATGGAGAGCGTGAAGCTCAAAGATCATGCCTGGGCCTGGTGTGGATCCACTATTATTCCTATCTTGTCTAAACCAGGAGGCCTGTGAGTTCCATCACTCACTAGCTAGAATTATGTGGCCATCCCACCTGGGCTAGTGCTGCCTGATGGGACAGGAAGTCCAGCAGGAAGGGATGAGGCAGGATAATGCCAAATAGGGAGCCTTCAGCAGCTAACCTGGCCAGATCTGGTGCTCTCCCTGACCCACTACACGGTGTAGTCCTGAGCATGCCAGGAAGGCTGTCAGACCCAAGCGTGGTCACTGTCTCAGGCCAGATGTACCTTTGTCTCCTCTTCCCTGCCACCAAAGACCCCAGATCACAACTCAAGATGTGTCCTGGACACCCTATGACTGGCTCTCAACAGAGCTATAGATGCTGAGTGGAAATCTCAGATCTCGGGAATCTCGGAAGGGGCTGCTGGGGACAGGGCTGACTTCAGCTTCTCTGTTCCTCCACAGAGATCCGAGAGGCCTTCAAGGTATTCGATCGGGACGGTAACGGCTTCATCTCTAAGCAGGAGCTGGGAACGGCCATGCGCTCCCTGGGCTACATGCCCAACGAAGTGGAGCTGGAGGTTATCATCCAGCGGCTAGACATGGATGGTGAGATGCCCTGCCTCTGTTTACCTGCCCACCATCACCCCGGGAACTGAACCATGGAGTGGACCTGAGTGCACTCTGGTCTTCGCTTCTTGGGTGGTCATGAGCTACCAACAGTTCTCATCCTAGAAAGTGGAGGCCAGAAGAGGTGTGACAGTCCCAACCACATATGGGTTCAAGACTGCCCTCCTACTCAGTAGTCTGAGAAAGTATGGAAAAGGAGAGTGGGATAAATAGCTCAGCTTCTACCACCCAAAGAAATGGCGGCTGCAATTGCCACTTGGTATCCCCCCCCCCCCAGACAGGGTTTCTCTGTGTAGCCCTGGCTGTCCTGGAACTCACTCTGTAGACCAGGCTGGCCTCGAACTCAGAAATCCGCCTGCCTCTGCCTCCCGAGTGCTGGGATTAAAGGCGTGCGCCACCACTGCCCATCCTGCCACCTGGTATTTTTATTAAAAATAAACTACTGAGAATGATTAGTAATGCCAAGTCCCCTCTGCGCCCTCCCACCTGTTGCCTCTCCCTGCAGAGTGCAAGCTCCTTTCCCATCTGTACGGCAGAAAGGGTGATGATCAGTGGATAATCACACTGTGCTGAGGGCAGGATGTCCCACAGCTGGGGACCATCTGGTGCTCTCCTCCTACACAGTCTCCCGTATTACTCCACCACATTTGGTAGCCTTGACATTAGCTCAGAGCCTGGCACATTAGGCACCCCTGAAATTGAAGGCTCAGGGAAGGGGCTGAGGTGTCACAGTTGGTCAGAGGCAGGCCAAGACTCCATTTCCTGCCCTGAACTCTGGGGCGCCTGCTCATGCTGGCTCAGCTTGACCCTGTGCCCACTCTAGGTGATGGCCAAGTGGACTTTGAGGAGTTTGTCACACTCCTGGGACCCAAGCTTTCCACCTCGGGGATCCCAGAGAAGTTCCATGGCACTGACTTTGACACAGTCTTCTGGAAGGTATGCCCTGGCTGACTGGACTTTGCTATGTGGAGGTGTTGTGGGGGTCTGAATGGTTAGACTCACACCACAGCGAGTGGGGGTTGCACTGTCCACTGGGTGTCCTGCTTCCTGGAGGCCTGGGCTCCAGCGGAATGAATGCAGTAGGTGCTTCAGTGTTACGGAATCTGGAGGCCTGCCTTTGGGATCGTGCCTTTGGGATTGTGCTGGGTGGGGACTGTGGCAGGGTAGTGGCCAGAACACTTGTCCCTTTTGCCACCCACCCAAGTGTGACATGCAGAAGCTGACAGTGGACGAGCTGAAGCGACTTCTCTATGACACCTTCTGCGAGCACTTGTCCATGAAGGACATAGAGAACATTATCATGACGGAAGAGGAGAGCCACCTGGGCACTGCTGAGGAGTGCCCTGTGGATGTGGAGAGTGAGTGGCCTGCCTTGGGTCTTTGTGGGTGGGTTCCAGTGCTTGAGCAGGGGCACATACCAAGGGTTTGCAAAGGGGGCCACTTACTTATCCTAACCTGGTGTCCCCATTTGCCCCAAGTTAAGTTCTTTTGCCAAAGTGCAGATCTGATTCCATCCCTTCGTTGTCCCCTTTGTCTCTTTCCCTGGTGTTCCTGGTGGGCGGCTGCAGCCTGTTCCAACCAGCAGATCCGCCAGACGTGCGTGCGCAAGAGCCTGATCTGCGCCTTTGCCATCGCCTTCATCATCAGTGTCATGCTCATCGCGGCCAACCAGGTGCTGCGCAGCGGCATGAAATAGACACCGTGTGGGTGCCCACCTGGCGCTGCAGCGCCCACTCCACACCCACCGCTGCCTGCAGCCCTTCCCCCCAGCTTGCTCCCTGGGCCACCACCCCTGGGCACTTCGAGCCTGGACATGGACCACCCCAATCCTCACCCCACAGGCCTTGCATGGAGCCATGGCCCAGCTGTGGAGGACCTGGTGTGGCTTTGAGGACAGCCCTAGCCCCTATACCCTGCCTGTGCCCTCACCTGGCCTGCGTGTAGCGTTCACTTCCCACCACTCAGGAGTTCCTGGAGGAGGAGGGACTTGCACAGGAGCCCCCAGATCCAGTTAGTGCTGCGATCTTTTAGGCAGGCAAGAAATTCATGTCCAGAGCAGTGGGTCAGGGTGGAGGTGGGCACAAGGCTGAGGCTCCTGGGTCTCTTTCTCTGGCACTCCTTAGACCCAAAGCCAATCAGTCCTCTGTGCACCTTCTGGGGCCTGTGCCTGCCCATTTCACAGATGAGGAGCCTGAGGCTTTAATGGCCTGAGATCTGGCTTCAGATTCTTCTTCCACAGGGCTTTTCAGGAAAGGCAGATGCTCATGCAAGATGGGGCATGAGAGAGAGCCCCAAGGCCCCTGAATTTCTGAGCCATCCACCAAAGGCTTAGAGACCAAGGGCCGAATTGTCTCCTAGCACATAACCTAGAAGCCCAGCTGAGGAAGGAAGCAGAGATCCTGTAACCTGTGTGACTCCCCACTGGACAGGGTGGAACCTTGGAAGGCCTGAGCCACTCCCTAGGGATCTGAGTCCCCTGAGGGTCTGCCACAGCCCTGCACTGTCAGTGGCCACAGACCACTCTTCCAAGTCCAGGGCCTGCCCTCCTGGGGGCCCCACTTCTCTGCACCCTCGAGGCCGGAGATCCGGCTCTCCTGCTTGCTCCACCGGTGTCACACCATTTCTTGGCACCAGCTCAGCTTGGGCAGATGCAAGCCTACAGCTCTTCAGGGGCCGAGACGGTTGGCAGTCCTCGGCTCCCTTCCCCAGCCTGGGGCCACTTAGTAGCTGGGCCACCGCCACATGGCATACGCTATGCCCAGCCTGGCTGAGCCTCTACTGATCCCTAAGCACCCTGGAGGGGACACTGTCTCATTCCAGCCCACCTGTCCCCTGATGGAGGCAGGAAGACACAGCCAAGAGCGCGAGTGCCAGCAAGAGACAGGCCAGCCATCAGGACAGACTTTCTTTATAAACATTCGGATGTTTCTCACCCATCTTCTCGAGAAATGCCCTGAGGGATGGTGGGCAGACGGGGAGGCCGGGCTCAGAGGCCCCAGGGCAAATGGAGGACCGCGCTCTGCTTCCTAGGTTGGGCAATTGTCTTTACTGTGACTGATGAGACAGGTGGGAAGTCAGGTAGGGAAGTGGGGAAGAGCTCAGCCCCACTGGACTCTGGACTGTACGGACCATCCACCGGGTGGGGGTGCCCGCAGGGAAGGGGGCAGCTCCTGCATTGGCGGCCAGCCGACAGGGTACTGGAAGACAGTGGATCTGATGGGTTCAGCTCTGGAGAGGAGAAAGGTAGAGGATTAGAGCAGGGCCCCTCGCAGACCCACCTTGCTCTCACCATACTGGCTGACAGAAAGGGTGGTCACCTGCAGGGCCCTTCTGGAAGTAGAACTTTGATAACATGCAGACTCTCTGAGCCGGCAACTTCTTGGAACTGAGCCCAAGGTGGGGGCTGGCCATGGAGACTCAACTACCAGAACGGCCTTGGGCAATATGGAAGTACCCTTAGCATCCACCTGTAGGGGACTGGTTAAATATTTATGCACGTCCACAGCAAAGAATGCTATGCAGCCTGTGTAAAAATCAAGGCCTATATGCACTGATGAAGAAAGATATACTATGTGAGTAAGGAGAAAAAGCAGCTTATAAAATAATGTATATAGCATGATACTATTTTTGTTTAAAAATATAAGAACATATATAAATGCATAAAAACAACCCTGGACGTTACGCGAAATGTCAGCCCTGGTTCTGTGTGAGTGGCGTAGTTACAGGTGGGTGGGGGTTGTCTCTTTTAACCTCTTTATACTTTTCCAGAGTCTTACAAGCACACAAGCCTCTGAAAGCAGGAAAGGGATTCTAAGTTAAACAGAAGCCCTACTTCTCATCCCACTCACTCACCCTCTTACTGCTCACCCCTAAACTCAGGGCCCCTCTGAAGTGGTCCTTAGGAAGGGAGGGTGCTTGGGTGCAACCCGGAACATCCAGACCCAGAGCAGCATACAGGCAGCCTGCCCTGCCCCCACCTAGACCCTGCAGAGCTGAGCCCGCCTGTCTGACATCCCAGGTGGGCACTGCTGCTCAGGATCTTTGAAGCCACCTAGAGACTCTCAAAGGGTAGACATAATGGCATCTAAACCCCAGACCTGGCACCAGGAGGCCATTCAATGACACAATGACCATGCCAGGATAAGAGCTCTCATGAGAAGAGACATCATGACCTAGAGAAATCCTGGGATCCTCATGCAGACCCATTATTCAGGTAAGGCTGAACTATCAGGAAGGGGTCAGCCACACGTCCAGTTTTACAAGCACACAAGCCTCTGAACCAAGGAAAAGCAATAATATACGCTGTCCCTGCCCCTTCGGTTCCTTCTATCTCAACTTTCAGGAACTTCCTGGCAGTTCCTGACCGTCTCGGGTAGCAAGCAGCCAGCTCTCTGCAGAAAGAGAAGGACCTGAGTGTCCTGGGAGGTATCCGAACATGTTGGGCCTGAGAGGTGGTGCTGGGACTACTTGAGAGTTTGCCTGGCCACATCCATCCAGCCTGCCCTGAGGCACACCACACCAGAGTAGCCTAGAGTGGAGGTCTTGCTGGGAGCCCTGAATGCAGCTTCCAAAACTCCCACTGAGAGGACAGGGACACCCCCTGCTCAGCGGCTTGCTGCCTGCAGGAATGTGCAGAAAGCAGAGAGCAGCTCCTGACATGATTTATGGTGCCAGGGGATTTTATAAGCTTCGCCAGGCACAGAGAAGACTGGGTGTAGGAGAGTCTCCACAGTTGCTGAAGATGTCAGCCAACCTGGGGCTTCCCATGGGGTCAGTAATGGCTAGGCTCCCTCAGGAAGGAATGGTCTTGGGGAGTTCCTGGCCCTAAGCCTCAGACCCATTCTCTAAGGAGTGGTTCAGACAGTATACTGCCTGCCGAGGCTCCAGACAGGAAAAGGGCAGCCTTCACGAGACCTTGCCAGGACCCTGCCTCATGGGGTCACAGGTGTGCAATACTCTTCATGGCCTGCTTGCTCTGTGCACAAGGACAGCAGCAGCAGCCTGGCATGTCCCCAGCCCTGGTCCTTATCAAAAGGAAAGTCTTACAGAGGTGAATGTGCAGGGCAGAGCGCTGGCCCAGAGAAGGGTGCCTGTGGGAGATTAAGAAGGATAAACGCACAATCAGAAGAGCCAACAATAGGAAGCGTGGACAGCAGCGCCTGGCCGGCCAGGGATTAGTCTGTGCGTCCTGTCCGGCTGAGGCCAGTGGCTCCCTTCTGCAGCTGTCTGCTCTTGGCTGGTTCTTCAGGGTCAAGGCTGAGGAAAGGAGCAGACACCAACAAGCTAAGCCTCCCCACCCCCCATTAAGAGTCAGCCTGGCTTTGTAGGGGTTTTCTGCCTGTGGGCGCTGGAGCCCACAGGTCTGAGTGGTGCTAGGTGATTCAGATAGCATCCCTGGAGGGAGAAGCATACATCTTGAAAAGAGGAGTCTCCAAAAGGGCTCTTGGTGCTGTCAGCTAGGCTAGGGTCTGTGCTGCCCTAAATGTGTCTTCAAAATCACCATGTCCCAAGGCAGAACAATTTTCTTCGTGAAGGCTGAGTAGGGTTCTGCCAGGAGAAGAGGAGAGGCCAGTGTCCAGTGTGACCCAAGTAAGGTTAAGAGGTAGATAGGCTGCATCTCAGGCCCTGTCCTTGCACACTAAGCCGTGAGTCTGGGGTCTTCCTAAGAGGACACTGCAATGGGCATCGGGTGGTCTCAGGAGGGGTGTCCGGGGCCAAGGCACCTTCCAAAATTAGTGGGGCTATGGTGTGGAGAGGAGCTGCAAAGGCTGCAGGGAACAGCCCAGGGGCAAAGAGAACCCTGCTCCCATATGGTGCCTCTCCAGGATGGGGGACAGAACAGGGCATAGAGATGCAGAGGCAGAACACAACGCTGGAGAGATTTGTGGAACAGAATGGGGACACATCTCAGAATAACCCTTCTCTCTCTGCTGGTAACTCCTTTCAAGGCTAGACAAGCTTGCTCTGCCCTGAGAGGAAGTCATCTTGCCTGGAGCCTCAGGAAGTGGATGCCGAGGCAGAGACAGACAACAGGCAATTCCCTGGAAGTGGCCAGAAGGAAGGTGGCCCCGGAACCAGGATTCAGAGTTCTAGGAACCTAGGATGGCACAGATGCATCTTCCCACGTTTACTTACTGCCACTGTCAGCTGAGACCTGGGGCTGCTGGGCCCTTGGCAGCCCTGAACATGGTAGCAGAAGAGCTGGAGCAGTGGCTTGGTCTGGTCGATCCTCCTCAGTTCCCCTGTCCTTTCCCCAGTACCCACATCCACACTGAGAATGTCTGTCTGCACCCAGGCGGGGACTGGGTGCTGTCTACTTATTTGTCTCTCACGAAAGGCCTGAGATACGATCTTCCTAAAGCCTTCTCACTGCCCTGGGTGCCTAGACTGTCACCCACTCCCAGGGAGACCACTGAGGCAGAACAGTGGAGTAAGCAGGTGATACATCATAGTTGGCAAGCGGGAAGCTCAGACAGACCCTTTTGGTGGGCTCAGAATGAATACCCCGTGGCTCTCTGGCTAGCATGAACCCTCTTACATAGCAGAAGGAGCCTACATTCCTAGACAATGTTCAAAACTACACCCCTTTAAATGAGTCCGGAAGAAAGGGGTGTTATATTCCTTATATTCTGTTTAAGTTCTATCTGTAGTGTGTGTGTATAATTTGTTTTGTTTGTTTGCTATTTAAGATGGGTTTCTCCATGTAGCCTTGCTGTCTTAGAACTCACTTTGTAAATCAGGCCTGCCTCTGCCTCCTGAGTGCTGGGATTAAAGGTCCCACCACCATCTGGCTGTACTTTATATGTATGTGGGTGCTAGGAATTGAACTCAGGACCTCTGGAAGAACAGCCAGTGCTCTTAACTGCTGAGCCATCTCTCCAGACCTGTACTATTTTTAAAGTGGGGATATAGATACAGGGCACAGGTTAAGGTGAGAGCACTGGGTACTCTTACAGATGATTTGGATTTGATTTCCAGCCCCAACATGGCAGCTCACAACTATCTATAATTCCAGTTCCAGGGGATCCGACGCCCTCTTCTGGCTTCCACAGGCACTGCATGCACATGGTGCACAGACAAATATGCAGGCAAAGCACCCATGCACATAACCATGAAGCCACTGTTTTTTGTTGTTTGTTTGTTTGTTTGTTTTTGAAAAGGTAAAATTCAGAGCAGGCCAATGACATAGCAGAGGCTGGAGAGACAGCTCCGCAGGTGAAGGCGCTGCAGCCAAGACTCAAGATCCCGAACCCGTATGGTGGAAAGGGAAAACTGACTCCAGAAAGCTGTCCTCTGACTCATCTGCATGCCGTGGAGTGTGTACATGTGCGTGCACTCGTGTGTGTGTGTGTGTGTGTGTGTGTGTGTGTGTGTGTGTGTATGTGTGTGTATGTGCGCGCGCGTACCTCCTCCCAAATACATTTAAAAAACATTAAATAACAACACTAATCCCTGTCCTTGGGGACAAGAAGCACAGCACTTACCCTGCGGCAGAGCCCAGAGGAAAGTTTTCATCCACAGAACGTCTGACTGACACCCTTACCAGAGCTAAGCCACTGTCCCTTGGGGCCACAGAGATACCCGGAGTCTGAAAATCAGGAGCTTTCACACTCAGCCTTAGGCCTTCTCCCCCTCTACCCTGGCCTTGTTTTCGGCTGATACCATGTGGCTACAGAAGCTCCTACCCCACCCCTGTGCATCTGTCTGATGCCATCAAGTGTGGGCTGCGTCCTGACTCTCCGAAGAGAGGAGAGCACATGGCCATGCGTTAGGAGTTCCTGGCTCAGCACATTCCTGGTGTAAGAAGAGAGGATGCCTATTTCAGAGCATCCCGAGTCCCAGGGATCCAGTGGGATATAATGACCTTGTTGTCTCTTGAGTTTCTGTTTTCACAGAGCCCTACAGGGGACGGTGAGCCAGGTACACAGGGAGGTTAGCTGCCATAGGTGGGGCCCTGACCTTTATAGTCATGCCAAGTAGGGAGCCACATCTGTTTCCAGGAAACTCCGTATTGGGGGTGCATGGTTGGTCCCTGGGCCCAGGCAATTCATATAGATGCCTCTGCTTCCCCCAAAGGACAGGCAGCTCCCAGAAGGACAGGAGGGATAATCCTGGAGCCCGTACCTGCTACTTGGGGCTGAGCTTAGCCTCTTAGCTCTCTTCTCCAGCCAGTCCTCCAGGTGGCCCTCGGGAAGCTCAGCAGTCTCCAGTGGCCATTCTCTGGCCCGCCTCTCCTCTGTGGAGGACAAAGTGACAAGGAAGGGTGAGGGTCAACCCTCCTGGCATGAATCTCACTCTTCCGCAGAGCAGCAGGCGCTAGGAAAGCCCTGGGATGATACATGCTCTGTCAGGAGGAAGTGGGCCAGTAGGTCAGGATTTGACCCCTTCGTTCCACTCACAAGCTCCCCAGATCCTCTGTGCACAATGACCTGGTCCCTAGGCCTTGTTCTGCTCCCTGTCAACAGACATTCTGGCTGTCTCCAAGCCAACGAACACAGAGCTTCACTCTCACGAGGGGACAGGCAGCTCCCAAATTAAATTGGGAATCCAGGGGGCGATGTGGACTGTAGGATGGGGTTGCACGTGCCAGGTCTCTGGCCCCAGGCAAGGTAATAATAAGTCTCAGTTTCCTGGTTTTTCTCCTCACTGTACTAAAAAACAAGCAAGAATGGAAAGAACTCATACACGCTGGGTGAGAGACTGCTAGGGAGTCAGGCTCTGGGCAATGTGGGATGGGGTCTTTTTATTTTATGTATATGAGTATACTGTAGCTGTCTTCAGACACACCAGAAGAGGGAATCAGATCCCATTACAGATGGCTGTGAGTCACCATGTGGTTGCTGGGAATTGAACTCAGGACCTCTGGAAAAACAGTCAGGGCTCTTAACCACTGAGCCATGTCTCCAGCCCTGTGGGATGGGAGGAGGGGTCTTGAGCCAGGGGAAAACGAACTGGTGGATCCATATTGACTCAGGAGCAGGCTCTACACCGACACCCATCTTCACAGTTACTCAGATGCCAAGGTTACAGGGGAGCCGACAGAACCAGAAGCACTTAAACTGTCAGCTGCCCCGGGCCTCATCTTAGCTTTGATTCCATTGAACCCTGCCTCCTGCACAAGGCCCAGGGCCTATGTTCCCTCCAGTGTGAGCCAACCATGCATTTCCTGACAGTACATGTGTAGCCAAGAGCTGGAAGCTGGAGGCTGCAACTGCCAGGACTCTGGCTAGCCCCATGAGGCCTCACGTCTGCCCCGGGAAAGCTCCTGGAAACCCTATGTGGTGGCAGCCTGCAGGTCCTTCTGAGAGCTGGCTCGTTTTCTCTACCTGTTCAATAAGGTGCTACAGGTGACAGTGAGGAGCATCCAAGGGGAACCTCCTGGTCTGTAATTGGGAACAAGCAGTGAATTCCAAGGCAGCCATGCCAGCTTTCCCGGAAGTCACAATAAACAGGCTGAACTCAGCACAGGCAGTGCTTGCTTTTTTTTTTTTTTTGGTGGTGGTGGTGGTGGGGCAGGTCTCAGGTATTCAGGCTTGAACTAGCTATGTAGTTCAAGTTCAGGAGGATAACCTTAAACTCCAGATCCCCCTGCCTCCATCTTTCAAGTCTAAGATGACTTGTGTGTGTCAAGCCCCGTAGGGAAGTATTGTTTGCAGTCTTTGTCCTCATAGGGTGTAGGGTACTTGCTGGTGCTTTATAAGGACTCTTGTGTTGCCTGACTGCAGGAGAAGGGGGGAGGGGGAGGGGGGGGAAGTAAGTATCCAGGAACAAGAGAGACTAGCGAGGGGGCAGAAGTGAGCCGAAGGCATACCTTTAGGGTCCTGGGAAGAAGCCACATGTGTTTCATTTCCTGATGCCCACCCAACTGGAAGGCTCGGGGATTCCCCACGGCCCTGGGCAGTCCTTGGTTACTCACACAGTACATGTCGGTAAGGGAGAATGTGAGGTGGCACAGAGCAGCTTCCTGGTATTAGAGCGTCTCCCGTCCCCACCCATCAGCCTTGCCTCATCTCTACGTACCCTCCACCTGGATGCTCAGCTCCTGCAGATCTTGTTCTGACATGTGTGAAAATCTGCAGTTGGAGCCAAAGTCGCACTGGCCTGCAATGGGAAGACAGTTAGTCTCTGCTCGGGAAAGTTCTACTGCAGCTGAGGGCACTCTGACAGATAGGTCTCAGAGTTTCAGGGCAGGATTTTAGGATCTAGAATAGCAGCTCCAGTCTGAAACAAAAAAAATCAGACTCTCTCTGGCCCTACTGACACTCAGCAGCCTGAGGTGCCAGTCTGGCCCATTAAGCATCAAGACTCCTTGAGAGTCCAGCTGAAGCTTGTCATTGCTGGGCCACACAGGCATGAGCAGGCCATCCTTATCACCAGTCTGTGCTATGGGGCTAGTATCCGTGGGGCTCAGTGAGCTACATGTGGGTTCCTGAGAGGCTTATGCTTCCTCTCTAGTCTAGGCCACCATATACCCTGCGCCCCTACCTGGCACGTTGCCAGCTCACTTGGCTTGTACAAGCAGCTGGACTGCTCCTCAGAGACCTTAGGGGCATCTTTGCCAAGGAGAAGTCAGTTTGGATGACTTTCCCGTTATCAATCAAGGACTCTGAAGTATGTCTTTGGAAATTACAGACCAGTGGTGTCCTCAGCTGGGATAACTACCAGCAGCACACACATACCAAGGCCAAATCTGTAGAAGTAAGAGGGGGTCTGACCTGCAGGCCTGGTGGCCGCTGGTCAGGCAGCTGTCTCCTGAGGCCCAGCCTCCCTAGTCCAACAGGTGCCTGCCCCACGGTAAGCTCCTGCACACACGATGTGAGTCCTTGTGGTTTCCATCTTTGGTTGCCAGGAAGCTCAGGGCCGATGCCTTAGGAGTACACAGGCCTCCAGAACAGCACAGCGACTGAGTGCTCCACAGTCGCCTGACCCCCCATTCTTAACTGTGTTTTTGCTTCCCTTACTGACTGATATCTTTATTTCTTTTTTGAAATATATATTCTTGGGCTGGAGAGATGCCTCAGCAGTTAAGAACACTGACTGCTCTTCCAGAGGTCCTGAGTTCAATTCCCAGTAACCACATGGTGGCTCTCAACCATTTGTAATGGGATCTGATGCCCTTTTCTGGTGTGTCTGAAGATAGCTACAGTGTCTCATCACATATATTAAATAAATAAATAAATAAATCTTAAAAAAAAAAAAAAAGAAATATATATTCTTTTTTCTAAACACACAGTTTGCTACATAGCCTTGACTGGGATTTAATTCCTTTTTGTGGGTCTGTTTTTCTGAGACAGGATTTCTCCATGTAGACCTGGCTTTCCTGGAACTCACTCTGTAGACCAGGCTGGCCTAGAACTCAGAGATCAACCTGCCTCTGCCTCCTGAGTGCTGGAGTGCCGGGATTGGAGGTGTGTGCTACCACTGCCCTGGCAGAAGCAGAGAGCCAGGATGAGCTTGAATTCTTAATGCCTATGCCTTCACCTCCCAAGTGAAGATAGGCAAGCACTGCTACCCCAGTCCTATACTCATTTTCTTATGAGCTGGGTATTCAGCCCACAAAGGAACACCTAGCATATGTGCTTCTGACTCTGAACTTGTGATTCCAGACATCTTCCTACCTGTGCCTGCTGGGAAGGAAGACACGGGGGATCAGGCTCCCTGGCTAACTTAACCAGCTGCTCTATGACCTCATTAGTGTTCCCTGGCTTATGTTCCCAAGGGCTTCTTATTCTAGGTGAGCCAATAAAATCATATTCTACATCTGAGGGTCTCCCTAGCTAAGAAGACATTCTTAGAGATGTTTCAACTGACCAGTCAGCTAAAGCCAAGACTACAAGTGGTTCAGGATGATGGCAGGGACTGGAGGAGACACTGCAGGGTGCCACGCAGGCCAGACAAGATGATGTTTTTCTATCAGGATCAGGGCTGAGCGCTTACCTGTCAGCAGGAACTTCCTGCAGGGCCGCTTGTTCTGTTCATCCAGCAAGATGGCAGCTGCATCTGGAAGAGAAGGCTGGGTTCAGAGTCCACCCAGGAGGCAGAGCCTCGGGTGTGACATCAGTGGTACGCAGTCCCAAGAAGACAGCTCTCTATCTATGGGGGAGTGTAAGCTGGGGTTGGCCACAGTAGGTGGTGATGGTGGACAGAGGGGTTCAAACTGAGGTGACCTCCACTCCTTACACCCCCTCGGGACCCGCTAAGACCACGAGGCAGCTTGAGGCTAGAGGCTCTGGGTTGTAGGTTGTCTGCACAATGCGTTTGGGTGGGGAGGTTTATTTGAAAAATCTAGCACCACAGGACCTCTGCGTACTTCCTACAAGCCTGTGAGCACAGTCACAGAGCACACACATGTCCTCCCCCCGCCAAGGCCTAGGGATGGCTTGCAGAGGGAGGCTGTGACCTCCACTCTTCACTTCTCCTGGCATCAGTGGTGGAGACTTGAAGCCACACCAGCCCTGCACAGACTTCCCAGTGTTATTCTGGATGCTCGCTTAACTCTGGCTTCTAATTTTGTCTCTCTTTATTCTCATCATAAAGTTATGGTTTCAAATTTGTGTGCTTCTCAGCAGGAAAGGACCAGTCAGTCGAAACTCTGTGAGTGGTCCCTCTTCTTTCTCCTTCTTCCTTCCTCTTCCCCCCTTCTTCCTTCCCTTCTCCCTCCTACTTCCTCCCTTCCCTTCCTCCCCCCTTCTTCCTTCCCTTCTTCCTCTTCCTTCTCCCCTTCCTTTTCCCTTCCTCTTCCTTCTTCTTCCCTTCCCTTCCCTTCCCTTCTTCCCTTCCCTTTTCCCTTCCCTTCCCTTCCCTTCCCTTCCCTTCCCTTCCCTTCCCTTCCCTTCCCTTTCTTTTATTTTTTTAAGACAGGGTTTCTCTGTGTAGCCCTGGCTGGCCTCAAACTCAGAGATTCCCCTGTCTCTGCTTCCTGAGTGCTGGGATTAAAGGTGTTCACCCAGCAAGATCCTGTTTCAAAACAAACAAAAAATCTGAATAAAGTAGGGAGGCCTGACTATCTACCCTGGACAAGAAGAAAGGTAGGTGGGACACTTGACCACACCTTTCTAAAGGCCACGGGCTCTTCAGAGTGTACATCGCCACAGGAAGCTGCTGTCTTTCCAGCTCTGTTTTTTCCCATGTAAAGGGAAGAAAGTTCCCAGCTGGCAGGGCTGCCGTGGAAACTTACTGGGACAATGGATGGGGAGCCCTTGAGAGGCCGGTGGCAATCCTGCTGGTACCTTAGAATCACAGGCTTGGGCAGCCTTGGTACCTTCCTTCCCAGCACTCCCAAGTAGACACGGTTGCCCTGACAAGACTGTTGTACGGTGCTAACAGCGCCATCCTGCAGAGGTCCAGGCTGAGCCCGAGGCAGGGAATGAGCTGCACGAGTGCAAGCGGTCAGGGAGCAGCGGTCAGGGAGCAGGAGCCGTCGGCCTGCACTGTGGTGTGAGTCTAGAGCCCTGCTCTTTCAGTGACTGCTCTCAGGTGGCAGGGTAATTAACAGTGCTATGGGGACACTTCCTTGCAGAACAGCAAGTGGATATCAGGTCAGAAGTCTTCTGGGATAGGAGATGGTATCAGAGAATTCATGCAGTGTGAGGCCACTAGGCTGGAGAACTAGCTATCTATCACTGGGACTATAGACACTAACGGCCTACCTTCTCCTGGGCCCAGTACCACTGAGGCTGGTTGGAGGGCTGAGCCTGGATCCCCAGCCCAGGGGCCCTGAGTGGACAGCTGAGTGTGGGAGAATCCCAAGCTACCTAGCCTCTGGCTGGTGTATCTCCACCCAACTCACTTCACAGCATGAGGCAGCTGTGACAAGGCATGGGCAATCAATCTATTCCTCTCAGGCTCTCTGTAGTCCAGATGGCCTTGAACTTACAATCCTTCTGAGTCAGCCTCCTGTGGGGCCAGGATCAGAGGCCTGGATCACCAGGTGGGAGTCTCAGGCTCACCTGTATGTTGTCCCTTCATAGTGGACAGGATCTCACTATGAAACCCTGGCTGGCTTTGGGCTCACTGCGTTGCTCTGGCTACCTCAAACTCTTTATTCTCCTGCCTCAACTTCCTGGGTGCTAGGATTATACAACATGTGCACATTTTCCAGTTCTGTTTTAATTCCTCCAAGAGGGATTATAATCGATAAAAATTCCTCCGTGCCTCTGAAGGACTCCAAACAGACCCTGCAGCAGCCCAGGCCTACCCAGAGAAGCCTTGCTCCTCGACGTGACATGTAATGCTCTTTGTGACCTGAAGATCAGTCCTTCAGGCTTCACCTTTCCCAATACCCAGCTGCCCCTAGTGTCCCATGCTTGTTAGCTCTTTGTCTCTCAAGATTCACTCGGCACATCCTTCCTGTGTACCCGGCAGGATCAAGTGCAGATCAAGTGAGACCTTGTCCTTCCTCCAGTCCACAGCTGCACTACTGTCCATGGGTGTCATAGCAGTAAGTGTTGAACCTGTCACCCGGCTCGGCCTGGGGACGGGAAGGCTTCCTGACTTGAGTTCTGAGATTCGGGGACTGTCCTGATGTGGAAGGACAATGGGATGGGCATCCCACACACAGAGAGGAGATGCAGGGCAGGAAAGAAATGTCAGCAGAACCCAGAAGCCAGAGCAAGCCAAGGACTTTGCCCAAGATGGCTCAGCAGATAAAGGTGCCTGCTGCCCAGTCTAAAGACTTGAGTTCCATACCTAGAGCCCACATGGTTGAATAAAACTGATTCCCACATGTTGTCCGAATGTACACACACACACACACACACGCATGTACTCACTCATGCACACACAAATAAATGTAATAAGTAACTCATACAACACTGCGTGAAAAGAGAGCCCTGCTTTATCCACCTCTAAACCTTCAAAGGCTGGGTGTGAGTTCTGTACTACCAGGTACTCACTGAGCAATGACTGAGTAGCTAAGCTCATGAGACAAAGGGTCTGAGGTCCATGCTTTTGGAGACATACAGGCATCGTTCCTATTTCATATACCCTTCTGTGCTAGTCACCATGGACTCCTGCACTCCTTCCACTGTTGTTATGTCTTTTTACATACAATGAAGTTAGGCTCACGTGGTCAGTGACTGACAGGTCTTCAGGCCTGGGCGTGTCCTAACCATGGCCCATGGCACACCATGCTGGAGGGCTGGTAGACTTGTCTCAAGGGACAGAATAGTGCTGAGTGAAGCCTCAGCTCTAGGTGACATGTACAGTGCCTCTTGGGGTCTGCAGAGCTGCTGGGATTAGGCAAGGGGACGCTCCTCAAGGGAGGCTCCCGAGGAAGTAGAAAGAGCTCATGTGCCAGCTTCGCCACCGAAGCTGGACCCTGGACCCAGAGACCCTGGGTGCTCTATATTCAAGGTCATCATCTATAAGTGGGGGCTCCTGGCCACACAGAACTGCTCAAAGGACAGTGTGTAGTCCTGACGAGGGGGCTCATGGCATCCTTGCTGTAAGGAATATGAAGACCTCTGCTGCTCAGCCCTGAACCCAGGACATGGGACTAGGAGCCAATGCCAAGATGATCTTGGCCCAGGTGATACCAGATCAGTTTACACCAGATCTGGGAGACAGGAGGCCTTGCCTGATGCCAGGTTTTTGAGGAGCCCCATTGTTCCAGAATTCTCACCTTACCTCCACCCTCAGTCTCTGACGCCACAACTATGCTGGTGGGCCACTCTCCCTCTGTCAAGTCTCTGAGCCTTGCTTTCCTCACCTGAAATAGGGCAGCATCTGAGAGATTTAAATATTCCATAGTGAGTTCCAGGATAGCCAGGCTACAGAGTGAAACTCTGTGTCTTTAAAACAAACAAACAAGCATGGTTGGTCCCAACCCCCAACCCTGAAACCTGCATGTGGAGATGCTGTCAGAGGATCAGTGTTGTTCTGATTGAGATGAGGTCTTGCAGTATTCTAGGCTGGCTTCAAACTCCTAGATGAGTCAGGTTTAGTGACTCATGATATGATACTACAGTTAAGAGGCTGAGGCAGGAGAATTGCTTCAGGTCAAGGCCAGCCTGGGCTACATAGTGAGTTCCAGGTTCCAGGTCACCTTATGCTGGAGTAAGATCCTATTTAAAAAGACAAAACAAACCCCTGCTCGCTTCAAGTGATCTTGTCTTCGTTTCCTAAGTAGCATCTCCAAGCTACTAAGCCTCACTAGCATTCTTCTTTAAAGGTTCCTAGATCATCTAAAGGCACAGTCGGGATTGAGAGCCACTAACGGCTTCTCCTTTCCTGCCTTCTTGGCTGCTAAGACTCAGTTTACAACTTGCCAGCTCTGAACCTGGAGTATACAGACACTACCCACCTCATTCCAGGAACTCCTGGTCCATGGCAGCCACAATGCCAATCTCCTGTGCCTTTCAACTGGCTCAGTACAGCTCCCACCTCTGGCTGCCTATTGAGACAGGCCCTGTGTAGAGGCTTCCCATCTCAGCTCATCATCAAGTCATTCCAGGTTGGAGAAGCCTTTCCTCAAGGGCTCAGCCTTCCTTCCGGCAGAAGAACTGTTCGGCACCTCTGTGCCCATCATTGAATACCCACTTCCTACATCCTACTGTAGCCAGCAGCATTCTCCATAAGGTTGCTCTGGAGATCCAGCCACTGCCCACAGTCAGCTTCAGCTCCCCCATGCTTCTCTTAAAGGCTATACCCTCTCCCCCTGCTCCCAGAAGCTGTCAGAAGTCTCCCTGTATTTCAGCCAGTGGCTCAAAGACTAACTCCTCAAAGAGGGCTCTTCTGACTCACAGTATCTCTTAGGCAGTTCATGGTAGGTAGAACCCAGAATCCTTGGTCACATGGCTAGGGAAGGAATCACCACCCTGGCCAACTCCTCTCTCTATTCTTTCTTTGACTTGCTGGCTTGCAGTAATGGAAATCAAACACCAGGTCTTCTGCATGCTAGGCAGACAATCCATCCCTGAGTTATACCTCACTCAGCCTTTGGCTTTGCTGTTATTTTTTTAAACACAGAGTCTCATTATGTAGCCCTGGCTAGCTTAGAGCTCACTATGAAGACCAGGCTAGCCTCACCTCAAATTCCTCTACCCCCTGAATGCTTGAAACAAAAGGTATACACAAGCATGAACGTACACACGCACAGCTCACATACAATTAAAAGAAGATAGAGCTGAAGAGAAGATTTGGTGGTTAAGAGCACTTGTTGCTCTTGGAGAGGACCTGGGTTCAGTTTGCAGCATTCATATCATGGTTCCCAACTGTCCCTAACTCCAGCTACAGAGCATTTGACACCTTCTTCTGACTTGGCACCAAGCACACACATGTGGTGTACATGCAAGCAAACACTTATATACATAAAATAAAAATAAACATAAGAAAAACAGTCCATCCAAGACTGTCCCTGAAGTGGTCTTTGTCTGACAGAAGGGAAGGTCAGGGTGCAGGCCTCAGGAGCCCGCCTCCAAGCCTGTGAGCACGCACCTCGGAACATGTCATACCACACCTTCTTGGCCTTGAGGTGCTGCAGCCCATTTAGGTGCTTCTTTCGGTTGTGGAGGTTATCCTGGAAGGAGCGGTCACAGTAATCACAGAAGTATCGCTTCCCCATGGCATCTCTACCATATGCTGGGGCCCCCTGCAAAGTCACAAAACACTTGATCAGACCATTAAAGAAAACTTCATGCAACAAAGCTCTGGGCACAAGGCCCTCAACTGAGCACTGCAAGTCAGGCCTGGTCTGTGGCTTTCCTTTACAGGCCTGCTTCCTGTGGAGTCTGCAGAGCTGACAATTAGGAGTAAGAGGCCTCGTTGTATAGGGGCCTTACACTTCTGCTGTCCCCAACACTGACCAGCCCAGCTAAAACTTCAGCGTATGAGGTCCAAGTTTGGAGATTTATTTCTTTAAGTTTCTAGGTAATTCTAATAGTGGACAGGCTGGAGGACCATCACCATAAACCCTCTGGCTAGCCTCCTGTGTCTCTGTCACACCTAGGATCTCCTGTGTTCTCTCCTGTTTAGGCCTTCTCTCTGTTCCTCTCACGTGCCAGACATTTGGCTGCCTTCTTGCATTTGTACTTGCTGCCCTTGGGCCTGGATGCTGTCCCTCAGATACTGTCACAGGCTCACACTCAGTCCTTTGATCTTTGCTACCTTCTTAGTAATCTACCATGACTACTGTATCTGAACTTGACCACTGTGTCTGAGCACACAGGATCCTCTTCAGTTCCTGACACTCCCTGTTTTATTTTTCCTCATAGCACTTATCTCCTTTAGAGCAATGAATCACTTGTTATGTTACTGTCTTTCTTCTCCAACAAGAATATAAATTCACAAAGGCATGTATAGTCTGCTGTTTTTGAGGTGCCCTAGCATCTGAATGGTATATGGAATAGAGTAGACAATCAAGCCCTTGCAGGATAAATTAAAGAGTTACCATGTTCTCTTTGGGACGATTGGGATTCAGAAGGGGGAAGTGATTTGCCTTACGTCATGCAGCTGGTAAGCAGAAAGCACATTCAGGTCCCCTAAAAATTCTGTTATCAAGTGTCCTCCCTCCTACAGCTAGCTCAGTGCTCAGGGAAGCCAGAGAGTTCCACAGCAGGTGCTGACAGCTTCCTGAGGAGACTACTGAATCTCGGGGGAGGAGGTTTCTAGCCAGCATCAGATGGAAATGTCTTCAGGCCCTCAGCAACATCCCCTCAGCCACCACTCCCATGCCAGGAGTCTGGAGCCCGAGGTGGGTAGTGATTCTGTTACTATCACAGCCAAGCCTTGGGTCCTGCAGCACACTGGGAGCCACACAAAGAGGCCCGCAAAGACTGAGGCTAGAGCAACCTCACATGACGGAGCAGGGTCCTGAGGCCACCAGAAAGATGGAAATGACTTCCCCGAGGTTACAAGGTAGCTGCCTGGAGTAGTAGCCAAAGCCCCAGACTGCCAAGTACCTGGCAAACAAGGCTGACTCTGGGAGCCAATCCACAGAGCAAACAGATGGGGGAACACACTTCAGGAGGGAGGGACTGGGGAGAGAAGGAGAGACAAACAATTGCCCTGGATGGTTCAGGCAGCCAAGCAGGCTGATGGAGAAAGTTGCTCCTGCAGCAGACAGGGATGGCAGCCATTAAGTCAGGGGCTGTAATGGGATCAGGAACAGCTAGTCATTCCAAATGAAAACGTATAAAACCTCTCTTCTCCCATTACTTCCGAGAAACTGCATCCCAGACACGAGGACTTGATCTATTAAATTTGGCAGCTCTAATGCACCCCGTCTTGCCAATAAACTTATAGGAATTGGATTGAAATTGTAAGAGATGAACGTTAACGGCCGAGTGCTTAACCAAGCCATTCACGAAGCTTGAAGCTCCAAGGAGCTGCTGGCTCTGGAGAGTAATGGGAAAAGGAGGGGCGGAGGAAGGTATCCCTCTGGGAGACTGACGTGGAGCAGTGGCTTTGCAACAGACTGAGCTGGACAAAACATCAGGGCACTGAGAAACCAGCTGTGTGGGGCGGGGCTCTATTTATGTGATGGCTCCCCCATACACATATACATGGTAGCAAGCCTTCATGAACCTCAGCTAAGAGCCAGAGCTGACCACCTATACCCTCTTCCGGCTACTCTAGAGAAGTGTACAGCTGCGTCAGGTGAAGCTGGGGCTGTCACTTTTTCTTCGAGGGCCCCACTGTGCAGTGGCAGGAGGGTGGTCAAACCAAGCAATTTCTAAGGACCCTTGTAGTCTGATATTTGTTGGTGAGATAAGAAGGCACCCACAGCAGTGCCATTACTCAAGCGTCACTGTTAGGATGGCTACGAGCTCCAGGCCCTGTTATCCTAGTTTGTAGGAAGGTTATGTGGGGCAAGGGGTAAGAGTTGAGCTCCAGAGTTCAAGTCTAAATTTAAATCCAGGGCTACTGCTTTCTAGCTCTGGTCTGAACAGTCATTTGACTTCTGACTCTGTTTCCTGTGCAAGCAGGGACGTCAGGAGTGGCCCATGGGTAGCTGTGAGCATCAGAGCATTCATGTTTGCACCAAACACAGCACCAAACCCATATAAGCCCTCATAAAACCCTGGATGTCTCTTTCCCTTCCACCTCCTCACTCTCTCTCCCTACATGTTCGCTTCTTTCTCCTCTCTCTTTCTTCATCTCCTTTCTTACTTCTTTCCCTACACCCCCCTTCCCATGTCACAAATAAACTTCATTTTATACTAAAAACAAAAACAACAACAAACCCTAGCTGTCAATACTATCATTATTACAGGCCTGCTGAAACTGGATTATCAGTGTTCAAGTGACCCCTAGAATTAGCCAGTTTACATTCCAGATAAGGCACGTAAATCTAAAAGAGAACCAAAGAGCTACTAAAGTCCACAGCACAGAAGGCACAGTGGGACTGGACCTTCAGCCTGACAGACCAGACTCCCACACTATACTTGCCACAGCCTTCACTGCCCAGGGAGAACAGTAGACACTAGTGCTTTTCACTTCTTTCTCAGGCTTGTCTCCACAACCAGGTGCTCAAAGCCATGTTGGCAGGAGCTGGCCTTTAGCAAGGTGACCTCTCCAGACAAGAAGTTCTAGGCTCCTGATCCAACTGCCTCCCACTAACGGCTTGGGCAGCCTGCAGAACCTCTTAGCCAGGTACAGCATCTTGCCACACTGTAAACAGAAACACTCATGCCATAGCCAGGCGTCCTTGAACAGAGCACACTCTGCACCATGGTGCTCCTTGACCCTGGGCTATCAGAAGGGGGACAGCTGGAGTGTCTGTGATGGGGAAGACAGCAGCATGAGGTGCTGACTAAGCTGGCCTTCTCCACTTCTCTACCATGATTCATCCTCCTCTTCAGCAGTGTGAGCTAGACCCTGTCCAGAACACAGAATGATCCAGCCCCTTTCCCACCAGGAACACAGGTGGTACCACCAACCCACTCCTGGGGACCACATCCATGGCTATTACACTATCTGCTGGCTCCCCAGAATTTGACCAGATGCCAGGGCTGGCTATTCATGGCTAAGGAACAATGCTTAAGATAGTGAGACACCCTCTGGGACCACACAGCAAATTCTAATGATAATGACTTCAGCAAAGTTATTCCATGTACTAATGTGCCCTTAGCTATAAAACCAGGGTCCCACAGCTAAGCTGCTGAGGCCTTACAAGGTAGCACAATGGTCCTTCAGCACCCACAAGCGATGGATTCTAGGACCCTCATGGATATCACCTTGCTTGGCTCATCCTTTATATAAAATGCCACAGAATTTGCATCTAACCCACATACAGCCTCTTGTATATTTTAAATCATCTCGAGAGTATTTATAATATTCAGTAAATGTAAATGTTATGGGTACAGTTATTTTATTGTATTGTTTAGGGAATGTCAAAAAATATACATATTCAGAACTTTGTTTGTGTTTTGAGACACAATTTCTCTGTGTAATCCTGGTTGTCCTGGAACTCACTTTGTAGACCAGGTTAGCCCCAAACTCTACCTGCTTCTGCCTCCTAAGTGCCAGGATTAAAGGTGTGCACCTGTGCCACCATACGAGGCTACTTTTTGAAAACTGCAGTCAAATTCAATGCTGGAGGATGCTGATATCTCATTAACATGCAGGGTTATTCTCTTGTAGGCCGCCTTCCCCCCATAGAACACAGGCTCAAGGGCAAAGAACTATGTCTAACCCACCATTGCTCCCAATTGCCAAGAACATAGTGCCTGAAGAGTGAGTGGCTTGCAGAGCCAGGCCCTCCCTCCACCCTGGTTGATGCCATTACCTTCCTTCCCTTTTGGAAAAGCCAAGCAGGTAGGACTCTCACTGCACCCAGCCTCTGCCACAGGAGACCTGACTCTTGCAGAGCTCTGACCAACTGTTCTGTTATGCAGCTCCCCATAGCACCTAAGCCTGTCCTAGCTGTGTCACTGCATCTGGCTCCGGTTCTCCAGGCTCGATGAATGACCAACCACTACCCATATAGGTACAAGAGGAGGAAAACACACAGAGGGATGTGTGAAGAGAAACAGCTTCAGATTTGATTCAGGCATGCTGGTATCTCACTTTCATTCTTTAAAAACCTTTTTCTTAATTTATTTGTATGTGTTTGAGTGCTTTGTCTGCATATATGTATTATATCATATATATTCAATACCCACAGAGGCCAGAAGGTGTTGGATCTCCTGGAACTGAAGCTACAGATGGCTTTGAGTCACTACGTGGGTGCTAGGAACTGAACCTGGGTCCTCTGGAGAGAGCAGTTAGCACTCTGACTGGCTCAGCCATCTCTTCAGTATCCCCAGCCCTGGCGTCCATGCTTGTTTGACCTTTACGGAAGTCCTCTGAGTGAGGGTCTGTTCTCATGAAGAACAGCTCTCAGTACGTCTGACCTGCTCACAGCTGGCAGTCAACAATAATGGAAACAATTATTGTTGGTGATATTAGCAATGTCTCAGAAGGCTCTGAACTAGTAATATTGAGAGCCTTATGCCTCATCTTGGGGCCCCCTCCATGCTGTGCTGAAGGCTTCAAGGCCAAAGTGCCCCAGAGAAGGACTCTAGAGCTCATTCCTCCTCTCCCACTGCCGCTCTGAGGCTATAGTCGGGCAAACACTTGCACTTCATCAGTATAGTCCCCTCCGCCCACTGTGTGCATCTTGAGGGTGGAGGTGGCTTTGGCATGGGGTTAAAACAACTAACAGTTTGGCCTTGCCAGCGGCTGGAACTGAGACTGTAATTATCCTGGACTTGTGCTCACCACATGCTGCCTTGAGCTCACCTGTTATTCTCTCATTATGGCACCCCTGGAATTCAGGCACACAGAAAAGCACAGCTCTATCACATGCCCATGAGTAGCACAGAGGTGTCCCAGGGCCATGTCTGCTGTCAGGAACGGATGGGATCAGAACTGGTTTATGGGGATGGTCCAAGGTTGTCTGCTCAGGACTAGTGCCGAGGAATCAGGAGGACCTGTATATAGGAGCACTTTTGGGTACTGCAATGCTTAACTGCACACACAACTTTCTCACTCGGTCCTCAGTCCTGTGCTTGTTCCCTGGGAGAAAGTGTATCATCTCATTCCCAGCAAGCTAAGGCTGTTGGTGGCCTACCAGTTCAGTGGTCTGGATCAGGGCCAGGATCTAAGCAGGTGCTGCCTCAATGTCCTCAGGGAGTAGTGTAGGGTGGTTGATGACAAAGTGAAGCAGAGAAAGCAAGGGCCTACGGAGTCAGGCTACTCTGACTGACCGTGAAGGTTCACCTTTCCTAAGCACAGACAACTCTTAACTTAAGGTGGCTTATTTTTACAGTGGTTAGAAAGTAACACACCTTCCATAGAAATTGTACTTAAAAATACCAAATGCTAACCTGCTCCAAGCTAGGAACACACAGTAGGGCATCAAAAGGAAACATCAATTGAGAAGCAACTGCAACCCTTCAGTGAAGCCTGAACTCCATCTCTGCTACCCTTGGGCTGTGTATTCATCCAGGAAATGGGTCGATGATGCTATTTCTGAGATGGTTATGAAGACAAGTCACATGCTGAGACCTTGGCACATCAATGGTACCCAGTGCCCACTTGTAGAAGGAGCAGCAGACTCTATGCTCCAGAGAGTCTTCCTCCTGGCTTTTCCAACTTGTACAGTCCCTTCTCAAGCTATGCCAGGACTTGTCTATGTGACCAAGAAGTGACAGGTCATTTCCAAGGACAAGTTATAACTCTGTCTCTATCTTGGCTTTCTCTCTAATCAGTCATCTGGTCTGAGGGTAATTATGCACCACACAGTGAGCAGTGCTGACAGTGAAGCCCATATGGTCAGGGACTGAGACCCAACTTGCCCATTCCTAAGTGCTGCCTAACACCAATCCTCCAGCCCAGGCTGACCTCCTGTGACTATGCCCTGGCTGACAGTCTATCTGGAATTATCCAGCTAAACTACTCCCGAGTTCCTGACCCTCAAAACAGCATGAGGTAATAAAAGTTTGTTGTAGCTATGACTGGTAGCATATGCTGGAGGCAAAAGCAGGTGGATCTGTGGGAGTTTGAAACCAGCCTGGTCTGCATAGTGAGTCCTAAACCAGTTAGGATAGAATAAGAAATTATCTCAAAAAAAATATTGATTTAAGTCACCAGTTTTATGGGGTATTTTATTATGCAGCAAAGATAACTAATACAGTGGAGTAAATGACTTTTAAAAACCATTCAACAGCTGGGTATTATGGTGCATTCCTTTGATCCCAGTACTGGGGAGGCAGAGGCAGGAGGATCTCTGTGAGTTCCAGGCTAGTGTGGACTTCATAGTGAGTTCCAGGACAGCCAGGGCTGTGTAGAGAGACCTGCCTCAAAAAACCAAAACCAACCCAACAAGTGAAAACCAAGCCAAACAGAACAAAAGACATATTTAACAATCCGTGCTAACCATAGGTACAAAGAATCCCTGACTTAAAACATTCATTGGAAGTCCTGCTCTCAGTCCCTGGACCCACTGGATACGTGTTGGGGCAGCTGACAGATTAGCCACTGTACAAAGTAACAAGCTCTGCACCCAAGGACCCAGATGGGCATCTGTATCCAACAGGGAATTCCTCCAAGACACAGAAGACCACAAAGTCATCAGGCCCAGGTTGAACAACCTAATCTGAAAACCCAAAATGCTCAAGGACAAAAACTTACCGGAACCACTCTTTTCAGGCTGACAATCTGAAATCTTAAGCACTTTTGATTGCAGGAGGACAGTGTTTGTTGTGAGTCAGGCTCTCACTATGAAGCCCTGGGTAGCCTGGAAGACAGATCTGCTTATGTCTGCTGGAATAAAGGTGTGGGCGACACCTGACTTCTCCAGCATTTTGTGACTGCAGTGAAACTGATCCTGATCCTGAAATCTAACTGTGCAACATCAAGAATAGCTGGTGGGACCCACTGCTGGCTACACGCCAAGCAAGCTGTTCAGAGCTCCATGGAGGGTGGGTGGGAGCTCAAGGCACAGTTCACAAAGTCTGATGTGACAGGTCTACCATCATTTTGGGCCCTAAACGATCCATAGAGAGACCACTGTTGGAAGTATTGTCAACAGAGTTCAAGCCACACTTCAATGGTTGGTACCAGTCACTAAACATCTTGACAGTGTCTGAGGTAAGAAGATCACTGGATCCCAGCAGTTTGAGGCCAGTCTGAGCAACAGCAAGACCACCTCACAAAAACACAACAAATGCTAGGTGTAGTGGGTGAATCATGCCTCTAATGCCAGCATAGTAGGCGGAGACAAGAGGAACAGAGTTCAAAGCTGGCCTTGGATACATAATGAATTTAAGGCACCCTGGGACATACAAGACCTGGTCTCAAAAAATACAAATAAAGTTCAAGGAAATTCTTGAACAAACGTTTCATTCAATGGAAAATGGTTTATCAACTCAACCATACACACACAACAGAATAGCATTTCTCAAGGCAAAAGATGGCTCAGCAGTTAAGAGTACTGGCTGCTCTTCCAGAAGACCTGGGTTCAATTCCCACCACCTATATGGCAGCTCATAACTGTCTATAACTCTAGTTCCTGGAGATCTGACACCCTCACATAGACATACATGCAGCCAAAACACCAATGCACATAAAATTAAATAAATCTTTAAAAAAAAAAAGACTCTCCACTACAGGAATATAGAGACTAGAACAGACATAGAATATTTACCATGGTTATCCCTGGCTCAGGAAATACATGTTTAATTTTTCTCTTTGCATTTTGCTATTCTTATAAGAAGCTCTACATTTAATGTAGGTTGTTTGAAAACCCTTAAAACTAAAAGTATTCCCTTCAAAAAATGGGGACTTGTACAGATTGTGGTCATGCCTTTAATCCCAGCACACTGGAGAGAGGGGCAAACCTTTGTGAGTTTGAGGCCAGACTGGTCTACACTGCAAATTCTAATAACAAGTCTAATAATAAGTCTTCAGTTAAGACTCCATAGTAGCCGGGCAGTGGTGGCGCACACCTTTAATTCCAGCACTTGGGAGGCAGAGGCAGGCAGATTTCTGAGTTCGAGGCCAGCCTGGTCTACAAAGTGAGTTCCAGGACAGCCAGGGCTACACAGAGAAACCCTATCTCGAAAAACAAAAGAAACAAAAAACAAAACAAAAAAAGACTTCATAGTGTAAACCTGAACCAAAAAAAGGAGTATGACTGGATCGATGGCTCAGTGGTTTAGAGCACTGGAGGCTCTTGCAGAGGACCAGGGTTCCATTCCCAGCACCCACATGGTCTCTCGAAACAATCCCTATCTCCAGTTCCATTGAGTCCAATGTCCTCTTCTGACCTCCACCAGACCAAGCACATATGTGGCACACATATGTACATACATACATGCAGGCAAAACACACACACACACACACACACACACACACACACTTTTTTAAAAAAAATTTTTTTTTTTTAAATTTTTTAAGTAGGAACTGAGATGTGGCTCAGTAGTAGATTATTTGATGGCACACGTGAGGCTCTGGGTTCAGATCTGTCAGACAAGGATACATTTTACTCTTCCCCCACTTAGGAGGCTGTCATAGATGGTTCTGAGGGCTTTGCTCACCTGGATAAATCAGCTTGGGTGGATGTTGAAAGGAACAGAAGAAACATTTCCTTCAGCTCCCATTGGTGAGTGTCAAGGCAAACCCTGATTTAACCAGACCTGGCCTAGCAACCCAAGTGAAGGTTGACTGCACCTGGTTCTGAGCTCCAGGGACCATGAGCTCCGTTTTTCATCAGATGGTTACAGGTCTCAGGAGGCCAGAGTTTCCAAATAGGAGAGACAAAAATAGTCTGAAGGAGGTTCCTGAACTAAATACTGGACTCCAGACCAAGTCTGTCCTGCCTCCTTGCCATCGCTGGTGCTAAGTCAGATCTCACCTCCTTACTGGAAGCCAAGACCCCTTTGCTCACCCACTCTGCCCTGACCAACCCTTCTCAAATCAGCCCTACTCGAGATATCTATGGCTCTGCACAAGAACCTGGCTGAAAAGGAAGTCTTGAGCTGTTGAGATGGCACACTGGGTAAAGGTAATTTCACCTGAGTTCAATCATCCGACTCCATATAGAGGTAGAGAGAAGACACCACACAGCTGGCCTCTGACCTCCATAGATGTACGTTGGCATTTGTTTATATACATATATCTCACACACACCACAAACCACCACACACACACACACACACACACACCACACATACCACAAACACACACCACAAACAAAACATCACACTCGTACACAAACACTACACTTATACAGCACTTGGCTAAGAAAGTGGCTCTAGGTTCAACACCTACTCTTCCTGTTCAAACCTGTGTCCAGTGTCCACGTCTCAGAAATTCTGACTTAGCAGATCTGAAAATGACCTAAAGGTCATTTTAACCAATTAGTCCAGATTCCCTGTAAGAACAGAACCCTGAGGAATCACTGTCACCCTACATCCTCAGGGCAGCCTTGCTGGGAACATTCTGACTAAACACAGGCTGTTGGACTTGAGTTCCAGTCAGAAATGAGGCTCATCATCACTATTTCAGCTCACGGAAGGGGGCAGTAGCTCTAAGTTGATACACAGCACAATGTGTAGAACTGGAGAAATTTTTCTTACTGAACAAATTCTTTTCATGTACCAAAAGCTTAAATTTAAGAGGTAGGAGAGTAAATGAGAATCACTGTTCTCATCTTGACCCTAGGGAATACTATGTGTAACCCATTAACCACAGCATTCAGGAAACTGAGGTAGGGGGTCTCAACTTCTTGGCCAGCCTGGTCTAAAGAGCCAGACCATGTCTCAAAACACAACACAGCATAAACCTGTGTAACTGAGTATTTAAAAGTATTCTTAACATTATCCTAAATATCTGACAGATAATCACTGGAATTCTGATTTAAGATCTAAGGCTAGACAGGCAGTGGTAGAGCACGCCTCGGAAAACAAAAACAAAACTCTAAGGCTAAAATACTAGTTAGGTAACCGATGTGTGTTAATAACTGATATCAGTTTTATGGCTTTAGGTTAAAAGATTAGCAACTCTGGCTATGTGTTAGAGTAACCCAAGATGCTAAGAAATGTTACTCTAGGGCCCACCCCATCTTTCCTTAGATCACCTGAGGGGCAGAGTGGGTAGGGGTGTGCTGAGCTAAAGCAGGGTAGCTCAAACTGGTCTCAACCTCTTTACACAGTTGACAATGAGCTTGAATTTCTGATCCCCCTGCCTCCACCTTCCTAATGCTGAGATTACTGGTTAAGGGCATAGCCCTCACTCCCAGGTTACACCATGCTGGAGAGCAAAGCCAAGACCTTATTTGTGTTAATTAAGCACTCCACCAGTTAATCTCAGGCTCCAGTGAGTTAATCTCAGGCTCCAGAGCCTGTAATTTGTTGTCAGTTTTTAAAAAGTTGAAACAATGAAGAGAGGGAAGGGGAGAGTAAGAGTTGTATAGGTAGGGAGGTGGGGGAGGATCCGGGAGGAAGTGGGAGGTTAAAATGATCAAAATATACTATATGGTTCAAGGCCAGCCAGGTCTACACAGTGAGTTCTAAGACAGCCAGGGCTGTTACACAGAGAAATCCTGTCTCAGAAAACAAAACAACAGCCGGGTGGTGGTGGCACACGCCTTTAATCCCAGCACTTGGGAGGCAGAGGCAGGTGGATTTCTGAGTCCGAGGCCAGCCTGGTCTACAGAGTGAGTTCCAGGACAGCCAGGGCTACACAGAGAAACCCTGTCTCAAAAAACCAAAAAAAAAAAAAACCAAAAAAAAAAAAAAAAAAAAAAGAAAAAGAAAACAAAACAACAACAATGTATATACACATATTTATTATATGAAAAAAAATTCAATTAAAAAAATAGTAAGATGGGTATGGTGGTACATGCTTTTAACCCCAGCACTTAGGAGGCAGAGGCAGGTGGATCACTGTGAGGTCAAGGCTAGCCTGATCTACATAGTGAGTTCCAAGACAGCCAGAGCTACATAGAAAAGAGATCCTTTCTCAAAACAACAGAGTCCTGCATGGTTCCACCTCACCCGTCAGAACAGCTGTCATGAAGAAAACAACAAATGCTGAGGAAGATTTGGGAAACAAACCCTGCTCTACACACAGCTGTGGGAGTGTTTGTTAGCCCAGCCACTGTAGAAGACAGCATGGCGGCTCTTCACAAAACAAACATCATACGCTCAGCTACACTGCTCGATTAATACCTGAAGGATGTGATCAACACAGGACAGATGCCTGCACACACGTGGACTGTGCCACACTAGCCACGAGAGCCACCCAGTGGGATTCGCCAGGTTGCCCCTCAGCAGACAGTGGATTAGGAAAGGGGACATAGACATAATGGAATTTTACCTAACCATAAAGAACAAAGTTATGTCATTTACGGGAGATGGATGCAACTGAGAACATCATTTTAAGGGAAGTGAGTCAGACTCAGAAAAACAATTATCATATTCCATCTGTAAGGCCTAGATTTTATACATATACATAAAAATTATATATGCATATAAAGTATGAAAGCAAAAGCAAGACTATATGTGTGTCTGGAAATAGTAGGAAAGGGAAGGGGTACATAACAAGCTTGTATGAAAATGTGTTTATGAATTCCATCCCTATGCACAATCAATTTTAAAAAGTATTGAATTGTTTGCAAGAAATTTAAATTCAGTATAAGCTTAATTAATTAGATTTGCTGGTAACTAAGAATCCTTGGGGAAATTGAGCTTGTTAGGTTATACATCCCAAGTACTTAAAAAGAAAATCAAATATATTAAAATTATAAATGGAGTTAAATGTTTGAGGGATTGTAATTAAACTGTAAGTAGGGCTGAGTGTCTAGAGGAATTTAGTTTGTTCAACTTGAGTTCAGAAATTAATCAGAAAAAAGTTAAGGTAATTTTTCTTATTTCCCTAAAATCTGATGTAGAACACTGAAGATTTTCCCCACTGAGATACAGTCTCACTCCATAGCCCAGGGGTGGCCTCAAACTGTCACTATTTCTGCTTTAGCCCCCCAGAATGCTGGGATTACAGCTAAGCTCCATGATGCCTGCCTCAACAATTACACTATAAAACAAAATTTCATTTTCTCCGAGACAAGGTTTCTCTGTGTAGCGCTGGCTGTCCTGGAACTAGCTCTGTAGACCAGGCTGGCCTGGAATTCAGAGATCTACCTGCCTCTGCCTACTAAGTGCTGGGATCAAAGGTATATGCCACCTCCACCTGGCTTTTAAAAAAAAAAATTAGGACTGGGTCTCACTATGTAGTCCTGGCTGGTCTAGAACTTGCTCAGGCTAGCCTCAATCTCATCTACCTCTCAATTACTGGGATTAAAGGGATATGCTACCATACCCAGTATTTAAAAATGTTACTAAATATGACAAAAAAATTAATGTTTTATTTTATGTTTAAAATTTTTCTTTTATGTGCATTGGTGTTTTGCCTGCACATATGTCTAAATGACGGTGTCAGATCTCCTGGATCTGAGGCTACAGACAACTATGAACTGCCGTGTAGGTGCTGAGAATTAGACCCAGGTCTTCCAGAAGAGCAGCCAGTGCTCTTAACCACTGAGTCATCTCTCCAATCCCTTAAAAACTGAAATTTTTAACTTCAAAGATTAAAAAATAAAACCAAAGCTGGGCGTGATGGGTCACACCTTCAATCCTAGCATAGGGAGGCAGAGGCAGGCAGATGTCTGTGAGCGGAGGCCAGCCTGATCTACAGAGTGAGTTCCAGGACTAGCCAGGGCTATGTAGAAGAGACCCTAGTCAGTGATTCTCAACCTTCCTAATGCCCCACCCTTTAATACAGTTCCTCATGTTGTGGTAACCCCAAGCATAAAATTATTTTCATTGCTATTTCTTATCTATAATTTTGTTATTATTATGAATCATAATGTAAATATCTACATTTTCCAATGGTCTCAGGCAGTAAAAAGGCCATTTGACTCAAAGGAGTCTTGATCCACACGTTGAGAACCTGTTTCAACAAATGAACCTATTTAAATAAGTAAGAGCTCTCTGGGTATGCTGGCCCATGCCTTTACTCCCGGCACACAAGAGGCCTCAGAGGCACATCAGCCTCTGAGGTAGAGGCCAGCATGGTTTTACAGAGCAAAGTAAATTGCTGCCAGGTCTGCCAGAATTCTATAGTAAAACCTTGTCTTAAAAAATAATATGGATCCCAGTGGTGGCAGTACATGCCTTTAATTCTAGCACTTGGGAAGCAAAAGCAGGCAGATCTTTGTCAGTTTGGTCTACAAAGTGAGTTACAGGACAGCAAGGGCTATACAGATAAACGCTGTTTTGAAATAAAAAGCAAAATAATAATAATAACATAAAAATAACAACAGCAGCAGTGAACAACAATGAAGCTTGAGAGATGGCCCAGTGGTTAAGAGTACTTATTTTTCTTGCAGAGGATCTGAGCCCCAGTACTCCCATGACAGCTCACAATTCTCCATAACTCTATCTCCAGGGGATCCAATGCAAATATGGTGTGTGTGTGTGTGTGTGTGTGTGTGTGTGTATGTGTGTATGTATATATATATACATATATACATACACACACACAAAGAAAACACACACATAAGATAAAAATAATAAATCTTTTAAAAACAATCTTTTAAATATAAAAGTTAAGTCAAAACAAGCCACACTTTTAATTCCCTGTCCTCTGAACTAACTTGCCATCAACCAAATTGGTTGATGGTTGTTGTAGGTCTCTTGTCGATGCTCAACAAAGCTTAAGGAGTCTTTCCCTGCAGGCTCATCACTTCCTGTTAGGCCTAGAAATCAGTTCTGGGTTTTAATTAATTAATTAAGAGGAAGATGCTCATGTAGTCCAGGCTGGTCTCAAACACTATGTAGCCAAGGATAACTTTGAACTTCTGTTCCTGCCTCCACCTCCAAAGTGCTAGGATCATAGTCCTATGCCATCATGTCCAGTTTGTAGTCCTTATCCCAGGAGCAGTCTGATCCTCTGAACTTCGGAGTCACAGCCCCATTTGTTCTAGATGTTTCTACTTCATATCTAAGGGACAACTCACAGGAACACACAACTTACAGAGCTGGAGATCATGTTAAAAGCATGTAATACTATAACAGAGGACCTGAGTTTGGTTCCCAGCACTCACATGTAGTAACTCACAACCTCTGACTCTAGCTCCAGGGGATGCCATGCCCTCTTCTGGATTCTTCAGGTACTGCTATTCAGGTGCACTGTCACCCCATCACCTCCACCCCACATATATACATAATCTAAAATAACCAAAAACAAATCTTTAAACACACAATTTACAGACCAGGCATGGTAGTGCTTGTCTATAATTTCAGCCTTCCAGAGATAGCAGAGACAGGAGGACCACCAGTTCAGGCTAATTTATATAGTTGGTTCCAGGCAAGCCAGAGCAAGTGTCTCTAAACCTTGTCTCAAAACAAACAAACATAAACCATTTAGTCCCTGTAGTCAAACCTTAGTTTATCTCTAGAGGTTAATTCCTTTTTGTTTGTTTGTTTGGTTGGTTGGTTGGTTTGGTTTTTCTGGACAGTGTTTCTCCGTGTAGCCCTGGTTGTCCTGGAATCTATAAACCAGGCTAGTCTTGAACTCAGAGACCCACCTGCCTAAAGAAACCCACAATCGAGCCCACCTCTTAATTCCTCTTTCTTGCACACCTCTGCTAGCTTGCTGTCTATCCTACCTGCCAAAATGCATCTCAAATCTGACCATTATTCTAATCCTCTCTACTCTAAATTACCTACCTCTATAATTTCCTCTCTTCAGTTTAGGCTCTACCAAGAAGCCAGAAAGATAACATTAAAATGTAAATTAGACCTTGTTACATTCCAACTTAAAACCCTTCAGTGACTCCCTAGTGCAATTAGGAAAAAAAGAAACAGACTCCTTACTAGGGGTTCAAGGCCAGACTAGAGATGACTTCAGGCCACCTATTCATTAGGGGCCTCTACACTTTCTCAAGTACCCCAGCAGTGCACCTGCCTCTAAAACTTTGCACAAACATTATCCTGTTTCCCCGGCTACAATATATTCAGTTCTTCATTAAGCGGCTACTCAGGTTTAAAGAGCTACCAATCTGTCCAAGCATTTGGGTTTTCTCTTTTACAAAGTACTAGTTTCCAGAAGCGCTGAGCGTCCCCCATCGCCCATGCACCACGACCAGAGCGTTCCAAGAGAGAGCCGGGACTTTCCTCTACTGGGGGACCAACTCAAGACCCAGAGGGGATCCTCAGAAAAGTATTTGTAGGGTGCCTTTTACAATCAGGCACCCGCCTTCGAGACTAGGGTTCTTGGCTTCAAAGCCTACGACAGAATAGGAAGCAAGGGCAAAGCCACTTTTTCCCGAGGCGTGGCTGAAGAGTTGGAACTCCAGGACCCGACTTTTGCCACCTCCAAGCCTAAACCTGGAGTAGGTTCAGAGGAGATTTGACAGAGAGGCAAGATGAAGCCACAGAAACTCAGGTCCTCTCGCCTCTCTAACCACTCCCCATGCCAGAAAATGCTGATAGCGCTGACTTAGAATGAAGAGTCTGCTCTCCTGATTGGGAAAAGAGCCTAAAACTTAGACGTGGACGTCTAGGCAAAGATACCTGGTTCCGCGGCTAGACGGCTCCGGGCTCCTCCTCTTGTGTCCTCGCGTCACGCTCTGCTCGTTGGGATTCGTAGTCCGTCCTAAGGTTCCGAGAAAGCGGGGAATGCTAGGCGAGACAGCGCTAGGGAAGATGGGTAAGCCAAAGGCCTTTCGGGAATTGTAGTTCAAAATAGAGAAACTCAAGAAATGATTGAGGAGAAAAACTGGGTAATAAGTCATCAAACTTTGGCTGTGTGGAATAGGAAAATTGTAATAATCTGTTATCCTGTGTAATAATCTGTTATCAATTTATTTAATGGTTCAAAATGTCGACTCTAAGATAAAGAGTAACTACAATTCCCACAAAGCAGTGCGCGTTGAAACTTTTGGAGTGAGACGTTGGGGTCTACGCAGGCGCAGTGGCTCGAGTTTGGCAGTGAGGCAACATGTCTTCGCCGACGGTCGCTTCGCGTCTGTACTCCTTGCTGTTCCGCAGGACTTCCACCTTCGCCCTCACCATCGTAGTGGGCGCCCTGTTCTTCGAGCGCGCCTTCGATCAGGGCGCAGACGCGATCTACGAGCACATCAACGAGGGGGTGAGGGCCTGAGCCATCCTGACCTTGGGCCCGCCTGAAGGGTGACTGGGAGGGAGGTAGGACGGAACTCAGGTCTTACCAGGACTGGGAAGAACTGTGCCCGTTGATACATTTAGTTCGTTTGACATGGTGTGAGTCCTAAGTCTCACATTTACACCACCTTGCAGGGGTTGGGAGTATTGGTATGTCCTGTCGCACAGTTCCACATATTCATTTGCAAAAGCTAATTCCTGAGAGATCAGAGACTTACCGGTCTGAACCGCTCCATAAGTCGGTGGTGAGTTGGAACTCTGACCCCTGCCACCCTTGATAGTTTCAAGGGCAGATTTCAGCAGGGCAGTCGTTAAAAGTAGGTCTCCTTAGACTATGTGGCTGACGTTTTAAAATTGATGTTTCAGTTCCCAAGGCCGCCTAGGCAGACACTTTGGGTTAAAAGTAGAGGCTATGAAATCTCAAGCCCTAGCTAGCAATACTGGAACTTTCCACTTAACCGTGGTATTGAATAAAGATCATAGTAGATCAAGGATCTTGGGATACAGATGAGGTGCTACCGTTCATACTTGACGATACCACTGAAAGATAGCTTTCGATGCACGTCTTAAGAGAATGTGGGCTGGGTAGTGGAAAGATAGCTTTCGATGCACGTCTTAAGAGAATGTGGGCTGGGTAGTGGTGGCGCACGCCTTTTAATCCCAGCACTTGGGAGGCAGAGGCAGACGGATTTCTGAGTTCCAGGCCAGCCTGGTCTACAGAGTGAGTTCCAGGACAGCCAGGGCTACACAGAGAAACCCTGTCTCAAAAAACCAAAAAAAAAAAAAAAGAGAGAGAGAGAGAGAGAGAGAATGTGGGAATATAAAGTAGGAAATGGCAAGCCGTCTTTGACTTAATCGTTCCACATACTGTGCATGTTTTATGTTACGGATTGTGACTGTATTGGGAAAGGCATGTTATCGATGGCCAGCATGCTCATCAACTGGTTTCTTTTTAGTTTCTCGAGACAGGGTTTCTCTGTGTAGCTCTTGCTGTCCTGGAGCTAGATCCATAGACCAGGCTTGGCCTCAGACTCACCCTCCTGCCTCTGCCTTCTGAGTGCTGGAATTAAAGGCCTGCACCATCACCGACCAGCTCCTCCACTGATTTTTCCTTCTTTCCTACCTTCCTTCCTTTCTTACTTTTTTTTGGTTTGTTTTTAAATTTTACTGTTTTAATTGTATGTGCATATGTTTTGCCTGCATGTATATCTGCACTGTGTGTGCCTGGTGCCCAGGAAGGTCAGAAGAGAGTGGTTGGTGCCCTGGGACTGGAGTTACAGATAGTTGTGAGCCATCCATCATGTGAGTGCTAGGAACTGAACCCAGGTCCCCTGGAAGAGCAGCCAGAGTGCTCTTAGCCACTGAGTCATCTCTCAGCCTCCTCAGGGCTCTCTGACCCACAAGCCAGAAAAGCTGTCTACTAGTTGCCCTATTTCCACTGGTGGGGGTAGCTTCCTGCCCATAGGAAAGTGTTGCCATTCAGATCTTTTATAAGCATTTCCAGGTATCAAAAGTTGTCTAAAGTACATTGTCAGAATTCATTTTCCTGTGCTTCTAGGAATGAGGATTGCAATCAATTTAGGTCTGAAGAATAACAAGTGGCTGAAATTTTGGGGAGCCTAGGCATGTTCTAGGTGCTGTTTTTTAATAGTTGAGAATTTGGGACCATTCTTTCAACCTACTTTAATTTCTTGTAAAAGTGCTAGTTTCCCTTCCTACTTAACTTGGTTTGTGGGAACATGAGTGGTTATGTTGCTTTTTTTTTTGTTTTGATTTGGGTTTTGTTTTTTCAGATGGGGTTTATCTGTGTAGTCCTGGCTGTCTTAGAAGCCACTCTGTAGACCAGGCTGACCTGGAGTTCAGAGACCCACCTGCCTCTGCCTCCCTAATGCTGGGGTCAAAAGTGTGTGCTACCACTGTCCAGCACAACTACATTTTAATCAGTTTGACACTGACTTTTCTGTTTTTCTTTTTCTTTTTCTTTTTTTTTTTTTTTTTGTTTTTTTGAGACAGGGTTTCTCTGTATATCCCTGGCTGTCCTGGACTCACTCTGTAGACCAGGCTGGCCTCGAACTCAGAAATCCGCCTGCCTCTGTCTCCCAAGTGCTGGGATTAAAGGCATGCGCCACCACTGCCCGGCCAACACTGACTTTTCAATATTCTTTTCTTTGGACAGCGAGAGTAGTTGTAATATGTGAGGGCAAAGGTTAACCATGAACTGCCTCGTGTTTTAAATGCAGAAACTGTGGAAACATATAAAGCACAAGTACGAGAACAAGGAGTGACCCCTGCCCTGTGGGGCTGGAAGAAGCAGTCACCTGTCCGTCGTTTGGCTAAGGATGAGTTTGAAGTTACTCTTCATGGACCACCAGTATGTTGGCAAGCAATGGCTCCACTGAACAAACAGACTTAACTTCTGCTGTGTTTGAAGTGTGTTTGACTATGGCTGTCAGCAAATAAATGTAAATTGTTCATGAGACCTGCTTTTGCGCTGGGTACTTTATTAACTTCCTGATCGCCACTTGGTAGTTGAGACCATGTCCAAGCCCCATGCAAACACCTGAAGACTCCGCCATTTGGAGTTTTCCATTAACATCCCAAGGATCCTGGTTTTAACACGTCAGCTGAATAGAAGTTACCTTTAAACCAGTAGCCCAGTCTTGCTTTTATTGAATGTAAATGGGTGTTGTGGTGCTCAAGGAAGCATTAGACCTCCTGCAACTGGAGTTAGAGATGGTTGTGAGCTGCATGTAGGTGTTGAAAATTGAACCCAGGTCCTTGAGAGCAGCCAGTGCTCTTAACCGTTGAGCCACCTCTTCAGTCCCCCTCCATTCTTAAATCATGAAGATTATTCTCTTGGGCATGGAGAAGCACCATGGTCTCCACTAGGAAAAAACCTTACTCTGGGAATCTTGACTCAATCCCTGTCTCAGGCCGAAGTCTTCTACCTTTTAACTCGGTGAGGGGCTTCTGGTAGTCTCCACGACTCTGGGCCACAGCCTCCTGTTGAGTTCCTTTGTGAAAAGGTCAGTTTATGAGTGTGTTTTAAACCCAAACCCAGCAGCTTTTAGCTGTGTGTACCAAGGGCCACCCCCTACTCTGTTGGACCGGAGTCACCTCATCTATAAAATAGGATTAATAAGGATGATCTGGGTTTTGTGACTTTAAAAACTGTTCGACAAAATGCACAGTGGTTAAGAGCACTGCTTTTGCAGAGGACTGGGGTTTGAAACCATGCACCATCTTGGGTGGGTCACAACTGCCAGCGGCAGAGGATTACACTTCCCTTTGACCTCCCTGGGCATGGTTCATTTTCAGACATGGACACATGGCTCACATATAAATAAAGCATCCTGGAAAAGTAAATGCCTCACCCACCTGCAGTCAATACCCTAGGACCTGCAAAGAGCCAGATAATCTAGAACCTTCTCTGAAGGATGATTCAGACCAGGAAATCCATACAGAGGTAGGAGAGACTCTAGAAATTACCTAGTTTGCCTACTTGCAAATCCTTAGTCAGGACCTGTCAAGCGGACAGTGTTTAAACCCAACATTCGGGAGGCAGAGGCAGGCAGATCTCTATGAGTTGAGGCCAGCTTGGTCTATGGAGTTAGCTCTAGACAACCAAACCTCCAAACTTGTCTCAATAAACAAATAAATAAATAAATAAATAAATAAATAGTTGGGGCAAATGACACTCTGTCAATTATCTTGCCAACACTTGAACTGAAGGAAGCAGATGATCAATTAGACTTAGGAGTAATTTCAAAGTAGAACTTGAGGCAGGAGGATTAAAAGTTTGAGTCCACCCTGAGATTACAAGTGTTCTTATCAACAAGTGTTTGCTACTGTATTTATTCTTGTGAAACACTGTAGTTGAGGCTAGCCTCCAACTCAGCGGGAGTCCTGTGTCTTATCTTCTGAGTGCTTCCATTCCAGGCATGCATCACCATGGCCAGTGGAAATTCTGTTTCTTTTTCTTTTTCTTTCCTTTCTTTCTTTTTTTTTTTTTTTTGGTTTTTTGAGACAGAGTTTCTCTGGCTGTCCTGGAACTCACTCTGTAGACCAGGCTGGCCTCAAACTCACAGTGATCTATCTGCCTCTGCCTCCCAAGTGCTGGGATTAAAGGTGTGTGCCACTGCTGCCCTGCGGAAATCCTGTTTCTTGCCTCCTGGGCTGACGGGTGAAAAACTATGAGCAGCTCTGAGGCAGGCGAGCACAGGGAATAGCTTTGAGACCTGGCACTCCACTTGGCTTGGGTTATATACGAAATCATCTAATAATGCTCCTAGCAACATGTTGCCATTCTGGGGTCCCCAACTGCATCAGGATGCACATATACCTACTTAAGCTGTGGAAATACATTAGTCTCCTTAGTTACCCCTTATGATGCCTGGTTTCTACTCAAACAGGTCCTGGAATAGATTCTAAAACCCAAGGGAAGTGGGCTGATCTGGGAGATTCCTCACAGGGGGCAGCAACATGCATGTATAATAAGGCAAACTATATAGAATCTCCTATCTTATGTCTGTACAACTGAATATGCTTTGATTAAATCAGATGCATAATAGAAAACGTCTATAATCTATCAATCAAAACAGAGTCACCCTCAATACACCCCTTAGCAATCAAACGCTTCCTTTTGAACCCATATAAGGAAGCCTCAAATGATAAGCTGGGCCCTTACATACACTTGTTCATGTGGCCTCTGCCGTTCTGTAGCTCCCTCTGTCCTTTCTATAGCCTTACTTTGCTACTTTGCAACATCTGTGAACCCTTATCTCAATTTCTGGAGCTGGAGAGATGGCTCAGTGGTTAAGAGCTCTTCCAAAGGTTCTGAGTTCAATTCCCAGAAACCACATGGTGGCTCACAACCATCTGCAATGGGGTCTGACGTCCTCTTCTGGTGTGTCTGAAGAGAGCAATGGTGAACTTATATACATAAAATAAATGTATCATTAAAATAAAAAAGAAATTCAATTTCTAGAATAAGAGAACCTGGAGCCCCTGGCCCAGACCTTACAGATGTGTAATAGTCATCACATCCCTGCATGCACGCACTCCACACACACACACACACACACAAAACTCACACACACACAGGAACTCACACACAAGCATGCACACACAAGCGCTCAAGTCATTGGAACACTGGGATTAAAAAAGTAAAGTAGATCATTCAATGACTAAGTGTACTCACCTCGCTCGCTTTTCCTTTTGTTTGTTTTCCTACAATGCTGAGGCCTTGTGCCTCAGTGGTAGGAAGGCTCTACCACTGAACGACATCACTGGCCCTTAACGGTGGTTAATTAAAGAAGATTCAGGGATGGGGGTGCTCTGGAGAGTGAACACCTAACAGTTCATGTGCACGGCTCTATATACCATTCTTAGTACTGAATAAAGGAGGAGAAATGAGTGTAGGCCTGTAGACACTACAAAGATTGGGGTGTGTTCTAGTTACCCTTCTGTTCCTGTGTTAAAACATTCTTGGGATTTAGAGAGTTGGCCCAACTGTAAGAGGTTTGGCTGCCTTTCCAGGGGACCCTGGTTCAATTTCCATGATCCACATCATTACTGTGTAACTCTAGTTCCAGGGGATCTGAGCCCTCTTCTGGCATCTATGGGCACTACACACACATGGTGCACAGCCGCAGGCATGGGGATAACACTAGTACACATAAAATAAAAATCAATGAAGCTAAAAAAGAAAAAAAAAGTAAACACTGACCAAAAGCAGCCTAAGAGGAACTGATTTATTTTGCTTATACTTCCAAGTCATGGCCCATGGCTGCGGGAAGTAGGGCAGGAGCTCAGGCAGAAACCACGGATGGCTTACTGGCTAGTGCTCAGGCATACGCTCAGTTAACTTTCTTTTCTTGAGACAGGGTCTCTTCATACAGCCTTAGCAGGCCTGGAGCTCTCTCTGTACACCAGGCTAGTCTTGAATTCACAGAGATCCACCTGCCTTTGCTTCCAATGTGCCACCACTGCTTAGCACAGCTAATTTTCTTATACAACCTGCATAGGGATGATACTACCCACAGTGGGCAATACAGCCTGCATAGGGATGATACTACCCACAGTGGGCAATACAGCCTGCATAGGGATGATACTACCCACAGTGGGCAATACAGCCTGCATAGGGATGATACTACCCATGGTGGACAATTAATTACTCACACACTTGGCTGCAGGCCAAGATGACTGAGACAATTCTTCCATTGTTCCTTCTTCCCTGGTGACTCTAGGTTGTGGCACATTAACAAAGAAGACTAACCAGCAAAGGGTGTGTGATGATGAAGGAAGATTAAATGGGGGAAGGGAGCAAGCTACAATAATTCAATTTGACTCCTATATCTGTAAAGATATATATGCAAAGCTATACATCGATGCAAGCAGATATGGCATGGTGGGATATTCACACAAGCGGTTAGCTCTGAGTGCTGGGACTGGGTAGGACTTTGGGTCACGTCACAGATTCCTTTACCACTACAAAAGGACCAAAGACAAACCCTGTGCTCTTTACCTCTTACCTGTTCAAAGCATACTGTCAGCAGCTTTGTCATCAAGCATCAGAGGAACCGCAAGGCTGGAATGCTCCCAGACCTGGAGCCCTTTAGGAACGCACCAGGGCATATTAGTGGGGTTTGAGATGGCTACACTTGTGACAAAGACAAGAGGAGCTGTTGCCAAAGAAAAGCCTTATGCAATAGAACTCCCCCATCCCCTGCAGAATCCCAGAGCCAGGCAATCTGCCAGAGCAAAACCACAGCATTTGTTCTTCGTTGACTTCAAAATCATTAATTTTGGAGGTCACCCAGTGAGCAGGACATTATTAGCTGCCCAATGGCTTCTCTGCAGATCACACCTCTGATGTTTGGGTTATACAGTTGCCTGCATTACATCACAGAAGCTAGCAGGCTGCCCCTGCTAAAAAGCTGACACTTCACTGAAACCTACAGATAAGTGATGAGTGGCTGGGACAGGATAAGAGGCTGGCAACTTGGCCTTCAGACTTTGTTGTCCTTTGCTGTCTTGATCTTTGGATTAGATTCTGCTTCACATTATGTGGAGACATGCTTGGTGCAGCAGTATACATCTGTGATCCCAACTCTGAGAAGACAGAGGCTGGAGGATCCCTGGGGCTTGCTGGTCACCCAGGTCAGCAAATTCAGTGACTGCTGGGTTCAGTGACAGACTGTCTCAAAACAAAAGATGAAGAATGACTGAAGAAAGACACCCTGCATCTACACGGGACCTATAAACACACACACACACACACACACACACACACACACACACCTCACACACACACTGTGCAGACACTATACACAGATTATACACACCATACACACATAGTACATATACCATACACACTACACATACACACACATGGCGGGGGGGATAGGAAGCTGGATGTATGTAGTGGTGCATATTTGTAATTTTAGTTCTTGGGAGGCTGAGGCAGTAACATTCCAACCAAACTGGGCTACATACTAAGACCCTGGACATAGGAGAGAGAGAGAAGAGAGAGAGAGAGAGAGAGAGGAGAGAGAGAGAGGAGAGAACACTATGATATCTGGGAAGCTGAGGCAGGAGGATTGCTTGAACCAGCTAGCTGTCAGAAAGTTACATATATCAAGTTCTAGAAGGTCTTTGAACTAATCTGTGAGAAAACAGCAGTTTTGGGCAAGCAGAAACTCCTCCCTAGTCCCTAGTTTCCTATGCAGACATGCCTCCTACCTGGTGCCTGGTGGTACACCTGTGGTCTTGGCTACTAGGGAGTCTGTGGCAGAAGAATCAGTTGAGTCCAGAAGTTCAAGGCCAGCCTGGGCAACATAGAGATCCCATTTCAAAAAACAAACACAAAACAAAAAATGTTCATTATATATTCAATAAGCCAGATGCACACACACAAATCCTGATGGGCAGAAAATGTAGCTTAGTTTAGCACACTTGTCTACCATGCTTGAGACCTTGGGTTTCATTTCCAGCACAACAGACTTAATGAGCATCCATCCATCCATCCTACTAGGACATACTATCATGTGTGTGTATGTGTGTGTGTACACATGCACATATGTATGTGTGTATGCATGCACATGTCTTATGTGTGCATGGAGGTCAGAGGTCACCTCAAGTGTCTTCTTTAACTACTCTTCACTTTTTTGGTTTTTTAAAATATTAATTCTTAAAATTTTTGTTTTGTTTTGAGACAGAGTCTTTCTGTGTAGCCTTGGCTAGTCTAGAACTCACTCTGTAGACCAGGCTGGCCTCAAACTTATAAAGATGTGTCTGCCTCTGCCTCCTCAATGCTGGGATTAAAGTGTAGGCATACATTTTTGCAACCTACTGTTTGTTTGTTTGTTTGTTTGTTTTTTCAAGACAGGGTTTCTTTGTGTAGGCCTGACTGTCCTGGTATGCTCTCTGTAGACCGGGCTGGCCTCTAACTCAGAAATCCACCTGCCTCTGCCTCCCAAGTGCTGGGATTAAAGGTGTGTGCCACCACTGCCCAGCGCAACCTACTTTTAATAAGGGTTGGATCTCTCCTCTAGTCCACCACCAGCAGAGGTAGTAGAAGAGAAAAGTTATTAGGATGGGAGGAAGTGGACCTGTTCATCAATAGTTCTTTGGGGGCAAGCTCAATCTTCTTTCTCTGCAGTTCAGTCCCATAGCAAACACCAAATACAATTCAGCAGCTGCAGACCAGTCCTCTTGGCAGGCTGACACCAGGCATGAATCTTCAGCTGTCGTTCAATCCTGAAGGAACCATTAGACTCACAGACTGGCCTGAGGTGTGGCCTCAGAAAAGGCAAGCTTCCCCAGGAACCTCACAAGCAGTTCTTGGGTGAGTTTCTTCTCTCTGTGGTGGCATTATTACAACTTGAGCTCAACAGTGTAAACTCAATGTAAGAATGTAAGGCGAACCAATACATTTGTGTCTTAGCGAAGAATAGTGAGGCTGAGCAAACCAAATCAATGCTCAGTGTCTCCCACTGTCTGCAGGGTCATATTTTATCAAGTGACCTTTCGTGTGTTTGCTATACCAAAACATTTTTCACCTTGTGCCCCAGCAAAACATCATTTGACATAACTAACTTTCCAAAGAAACTAGAACTTTCCATTTCATTAAAGGGGTGCTTGCTTTTTACAGAGTGCTGGGGATTTAAACTCAGGTCATCATGCACGCACAGCAAACACTACCTAAGTCTCCCAAGGCCCCAGCTGGAGCATCTTTAGTCAATACCGTTTCTGTATGGCACCGTCTTAGATCCTGGGCACATGGTAGGGACAAGACAGGTCCCTGCTCTCTTGAAGTAGAGAGGAATTTAAGTAAGAGGTTTTATTTTTTTTAAATTTTTTTAATGTTTTGTTTGTGGGGATTTATTTGTTTACTTATTTATTTAGAGAAAGGGCCTCTACATGGCTGTGGCTCTCCTGAAATCCATTATATAGACCAGGCTGGCCTGGAACTCACAGAGATCTGCCTGCTTCTGCCTCCTGAGTGCTAGGATTAAAGGCGTGTGCCACCATGACCAGCCTTAGGTATGAAAATACAGCTGAGGCACAGTGTTGTCACATGCCTTCAAAAGGTGAGGTAGATCTCTGAGAGTTTGAGGCCAACATGGTCTCCATAGCAAGACCCTGTTTCAACAGATGGTTAAATAGATAAATAAATACAATGAACCCGAGTCTTGTCAGGGTGACATGGGTTTGAAAACCACACTGTCAGGGAAGCTCATAGGAACAGTGTCAGAGCTGAGATATGGTGGGAATCTTGGCCAAGAAAAGACAGAAAGCACCAGAACTTCAGGAATAAGGAGGGCACTTGCAAGGCCCTGTGGTGGCATAAGCTTGGCCCAGTCACCAAATCAAAGAAATGAGTTTAGAACTCATTTAAAAAGGAAAGGAAGCCTGGAGGGTTTTTGCTTCCTTCTTTCTCTCCCTCCCTCCCTCCCTGCCTCCCTTTCTGTTACTTTTTCCTTTTTGAAACAACATGTTACTGTGTACCAGCCCAGGCTGGCTTGGACCTCACTATGTTATTCATAGTGGCATACTTGTAGCAATTCTTCTGCCTCAGCCTATCAAACACTGGATTACAGGTGTAAGCCATTGCCTTGTAAGGTGCTGCTCCAGGAATTGACCTGATTGGCACAGTGAGGAACTGAAGAAAAGAAGAGAAAGTTAGCATGGGGGGTCTGAGCTCTTGGAAGGAATGCAGAGCATAGGAGTTCAGCATATTTATTATATAGTTTTATGTGCATATATATTTATGTATATAATTGACAGAGATGCGAGGTTATTATACACAGCTGAACAAGGAGGGAATTATCGCATGCAGGTAAACAGAGAGGCAGGGTTTCCGAGGAGGAGGTTCAGCAGATCTCAGTAGTGCGATCTCTGTAGGGGGGTGCTCTTCAGGCCGTAAAGATCCTGTGGGAGCTACAGTGGATGTTTCTGCACTTACTGTCAACATTCACACTTGGACCTGAGGAAGACTTTGCCCTCTCCCTGAGCCAAACCTGAGAAGACTGCTGTTTCTCCATGGCTCTGAGGCTCTGGGGTCGCTGACATGGCTGCACCCATGTCTACAACATGTTCACCCAGGGCTTCACACGCTCAGGGCTGTCTCCTTTCTACACAAGTCACCTCATCTGGCCCTGAGGGTTCCTGTTTAAGAACTCTTTATGAACCATTTCCTCTGAGCCAGATACTCACATGAGTGCTATACAATGTCACTGGCATTTAATGTAGACAGTTTGGAAGCATTTCAGTGCCCTGAACAGCTGTAATGGCATAAAGAATAAGGATGGTCATGAGTTAAACTTCAAAGCTAGCTACCTGCTGGCTGTGTGACCATCAACCAGTTGCTTAACTTCTCTGAGCTGCGTTCCATATCTGTGAAATGGTACAATGATACTGTCCCATGGACCTATGATCCTGGCTATTTCTGGCTATGTGAACTATGAGATATAGCTCATCTTCCTCAGTAACCTGATAAAATCAGGCAGCCAGGGGCTGCCCAGGAGCAGGCCAATTATTAGAACATTCTAGGCCTGCATACCTAGTACATCTTGAATTCGCTACTGGGAGACAGATACAGGATGCTCCTTACTTACTGTCTGAGTTCAGGAGGGTTCCGGCAATGGGCTCTGTGCTGGGGGCTTGGTGCAGGTTTATTAAGCAGCATCCCTGGGATGGGAGCCCAGCAATGAAGGGTAGCATTCCAGGCAGAAGTCAGGCTAAAATGGAGATGGAGAGTGGGGCCTGCTTTTGATTTCAGCTAATCCAGAAGTTAAAGCAAATATTTCAAATTAGAGGCCAGCCTAAGGTAAGTTCAAGGCTGGGCTGGGCAATTTAAGAAGACCATCTCAAGGATAAAAAGTAGAAGTTATGGTAGTGATGCATGCCTTAGATCCAGCACTTGGGAGCACTCTGTGAGTTCAGGTTCAGGCTAGTCTACATAGTGAATTCCAGAACAACCAGAGCTATGTAGTGAAATCCTGTCTCAAAAACAAAACAAAAAACAAAACAAAAAAGAAAAAGAAAAATAGAAGAAAACAAAAAACCAAAAGGAGCCAAGGCGTAGCTCAGTGCTTGCATAACATATAGAAGCTCCTGGGTTTGATCCCCTGTACCACAAAAAACCCTGCATGCCGACACACCCGTCATCTCAGCATTCAGGAGGTAGAAGCAGTTCAGAAGTTCAAGGACATCTTTGAGTACATAGAAAGTTCAAGATTATCTTGGAAGACATACGACCCTGTCTTGCAAAATAAAAGAGTAAAGGCTGGAGCCAACAGGACAGAGTGGTGCACACCTTTAATCCCAGCACATGGGAGGCAGCAGAGGCAGGTAGATCTCTTGAGTTCGAGGCCAGCCTGGTCTACAGAGTGAGTTCCAGGACAGCTAGGGCTACACAAAGAAACCCTGTCTTATGAATGAATAAATAAATAAATGCTAGAGAGATTGCTCAACAGTTAAGAGCACTCTATGCTACTCCTGCGAAAGACCTGAGTTTGATTCCCAGCACCCACATCAGTAGGGAAGAAGGCTTCCAGCTCCAGAGACTCCAACACCCGTGACACCTACACTCATGCTCACACACACTCTCAATATACACATAATTTAGAAAAATAAATCTTTTTAACAGAGGCCTAGGAGCTGGAGACATGGCTTAGTGAATAGGAGCACTTGCTGCTCTTACAGAGGATCTGGGTTCAATTCCCAGACCCACATGGTGGCTCACATCCACTTATAACTCCAGTTCCAGGGGATCCTATGTGTTCATCTGATTTCTGTGGACACAGAGCATTCGCATGCTATACATACATAGGTGTAGGCAAAATACTCACACATGAAACAAAATGAATAATTTTTTTTTTTTTTGGTTTTTTGAGTCAGAGTTTCTCTGTGTTGCTCTAGCTGTTCTGGAACTCACTCTGTAGACCAGGCTGGCCTCGAACTCAGAAATCCGCCTGCCTCTGCCTCCCAAGTGCTAGGATTAAGGCGTGTGCCACCACCGCCCGGCATTTTTTCTTTTTTCCTTTTTTTTCCCTAAGGCTTTATCCTGAGAAATGTATCATGAATGTGCGCAGATACTGAGGCAGAAGGCTCTTCATCATCTTCTAAGAGGATATAATTAGAAATAACCCGGGGCTGCAGAGATGGCTCAGTTGTTAGGAACACTGACTGCTGTTCCTGAGGTCCTGAGTTCAAGTCCCAGCAACTGTTACACGGTGGCTCACAACCATCTGTTGTGGGATCAGACACCTTCCTCTGGTGTGTCTGAAGACAGTGACAGTGTACTCATATACATAAAATAAATAAATAAATCTAAGAAAAAATTAGGACTAACCCAAGAGTACACTGTAGCAGACTGAGGCAGCCTGTGGTGGGGTGTGAGTGGCCACTGAACTCCAAGTGAGAAGGGAAAGTACTCACAGACAGAAGAGACAGTCTTAACCATGTGTTCAGCGTGGTCCTATTTTTGTAGAAAACCAAGGCATATATTCCCCATTTTAAATCTAAAAACTGCTCCAAGAACTCCAGCCAGCAGCGAGTCTTTCCACATTGGGGGAGGTTTCTCGTTTCCTCTTTGCTGAGTTGTGGGAACCATACTGAGCGTGGCATTGCCTTTGTGTAAGAGTGGAAAGCCATGTAAGCCATTTAAAATAAATAGAGTCCATCCCTGGCACAAAGCCAGCCCTTCCCAAAACAAGGAACAAGGGTCGCCCTACAAATGAGCTTCCAATCTTCTGAGGACGGTCGGAAATCAATGCATTGTAAGTGTCTGAGTGATGGGCAAAGTTGGGTTGGAATACAAATTCCACGGATGAGTCGAAGTCGGAGGAAGTTGCTCTAGTGATGAACATGCTGTATGGGGGGAGCTACTAGGATGGTCACACACACATATACATGTGCACACACACACACACAGACACACATGCATATACATGCACGTGCACATGCATACACACATGCACACATAGAGACACACACCACATGCATGCACATGTACACACATACACACACGCACCTGCAAACACACATGCACACAAACATTGGCGTCTTTGGTTTCCCCTGGCCAGGCTTTGGGCAGCTGTTGAAAATCCGCATTTGGAAAAAGACATTGCTCTCTACTTCAATGAAGCTCTGAGAGGTTCTCTGGTCAGGGTGACATTGTAAGTAAAAGTGAAAGGCAGGCAGTTGGCTGCAGAGGAGTAGAGGCAAAACTGCATTTCTTTCTTTCTTCTTTCTTTTTTTTCTTTCAGAGACAGGATTTCTCTGTGTAGCTCTGGCTGTCCCGGAACTTGCTCTGTAGACCAACCTGGCCTCAAACTCAGAGATCTGCCTGCCTTTGCCTCTCAAGTGTTGTGACTAAAGGCATACACCACCACTATCCGGCTTCATAGCTACTATTCTAAGCCATGGAAAACCTCATTTTTCTCTTTTCATTTTTGGGGCCTTGCCTGATACAATTGAATCTATATACAGATTGAATGCCAAGGGCAGGTGCCAGCTGGCTCCAAGGGCAAAGCAATGAGAGAGAGTAGACACCGCGCTGGCTGGGAGCCGCTCAGTCGGTAGCCTGCGCTGACAGCCTTCCTGCTGTCCCCTGTCCTCTGTTCTGTCCCTTCCATCCTTGTGATGCTCCTGGGTCAGCTCTTGCACTCCGATACTTCCACAGGCTGCCCACTGTCTGCAAGATCAGTTCCTACTCTTTAGCTTGTGCAGATCCAGGCTTCCTCACATCTGTCTTGTGAATCCGTAAACCAGCAGCCTTGCTGAGCTGTGCAGTCTGTGCCTGGCCAGAGGCTATGGAACAGGGAATGGCTGAATTAAGATCCTAGCCCTGTGGACCAAAGAATTGGCTCAGCAGCTAGAGCGCCAGCCACACAAACCTGGTGATTCAAATAAATCCAGAAGCCATGCAAAAAGCTAGATGTGAGGGACTGGTAAAGAGATGGCTCAGCCATTAAAAGTACTGGCTGTTCTTCTAGAAGGTCAAAGTTCAAGTCCCAGCACCCAGCTGGCAGTTCATAACCATCTATCGCTCCAGTCCAGGGATTCAATACCCTCTTCTGGTCTCTTTGGGAACCAGGCACGCATGATGTGGTGCACAGGCATACATACAGCCAAAATTCACATACATAAAAGTAAAAATAAAGACAAATGTGGTGAGCCATACCTGTAATAACAGCACTCCTACACAAGATGGAAAATAGAGACAGGAGAGATGACCTGAAGCCAGCTAGCCTGGAGAACTCTCCAAGGCAGAAAAATCAAGAAGAGAGACCTTAACTTAGTAGGGAAGAAAGAGCCAACCTGTAGGCATAATGTTTTGTGCTCAGTGTATAGGTTACCCTTGTGTTATTCAAATGCTGATTTCTCTGGAAATCTTGTTTCAATCCAGACACAGTATTGTGATGCTTATAGCAAGACTCTTCCATCTTTACTTTGTGTAAACAATTCTTATCATTTATTCTCTGTCTTGTCAATAAATGCTGATCACCCAGTGAATGGCAGGGCGGAAGAAAGAATAAGACAGGACATCTGCGGAAGGGGGGGGGGCGACAGGGGTGGGTGGTGGGAGGGGGGGGGAAGCAGGCTAGGACAGAGATTCAGATGTGATTGAGAATGAAGAGATGAGCTATGAGGAGAGGGTCCAAGAAGACATCATGAGAAAAAACATCTGAAGCCCAAAGAGTCTGATCAATAATACCAAGTCTCATGGATTCATGGCTGAGAAGTAGCCAGATTAGCATAAGGGTTATTATAGATCATTTAACTGCTCAGCTATTGATGTGTAGCTTGAAATAAATCTTGGTTTCAATGTGTGGTTATTAGAGACTAGCATAAGAAATACAGCTGCGAAATTAATTCACTGCTTATATTAAAAATAATTCATTTTATACCAACTCTTGAAAGTTATCCTCTGATCTTCACATAAACATGCTTACATGTGCATACATGTGCGCGCACACACACACATACACACACACACAATCCAAAACCAAAAAACAACAAACAATGGGCTTGAGAGATGCCTTAGTGGTTAAGAACATTGCTCTTCCAGAGGTCCTGAGTTTGGTTCCCAGCAACCACATGGTGGCTCACAACCATTTGTAATGACAGCACCAATGTACTCACATATATAAAATAAATAATTTTTTTTAAGTTTTATTATTATTATTATTAGTAAGTACACTGTAGCTATCTTCAGACACCCCATACGAGGGTATCAGATTTTATTACGGATGGTTGTGAGCCACCATGTGGTTGCTGGGATTTGAACTCATGACCTCCGGAAGAGCAGTCAGTGCTCTTAACCACTGAGCCATCTCACCAGCCCCCAGTAAATCTTTTTATAAAAAACAAAAACAAAAAAACAAACTCTAGCCTTTCCAGTCTCCGTCTGGGAGACCTGGCAGGCTGCTTCTCCTTTGGAGGCCCGTTTCCTCTCACGTGGGAGATGGAACATTAAGGCCTTCATTGCCTCCCACAGTGGCCGGGAAGCGATGTCACAGTGTTTACAGTATGCCTAGCCCAGGCCTACCAGGTTGGCTTTGCTATACTGCAATAGCAAAGAAGTTAACAGGCAAGGATGGAGAGACGACTTAGCCCTTACGAACACTTACTGCCCTTGCAGAGGACTCAGGTTTGAGTCCAGCACCCACATGGAGCCTTACAAACATCCATAACTCCAGTTCCAAGAGATCTAACAACCTCCTCCGGCCTCTGTGGGCACCAGGTATACATAGGGTGGAGAGACATACATGTAAGCAAAAACACTAACAATTCTAAACAGATTTAAAAAAATTAAATGGGGGCTCCTTGTCCAGTGTCCAGGGAGCAGCATGAATTAGCATATTTGATCCACTTGGTGAGGGCTGGGAGCTTTGAGGACTGTGCAGATGGATCATCTAAGTGTCTGTTCCCTCTAAGGCCTGATCATGTTCTCTTAATTGCCACCTGTGTCCCTGGCCATCTTGCATCTCCAACACTATTTAGACCTCAGGCACTCCTGGGCAGCCCTTATCTCACCCCACACATTACCCTGAGCAACTGAATCTTCTTTACTTCTCTGTCCTTGGTATCTGCACAGATCCGACTCCTTCTTGTACAGGCCTCCAGCAGCAGGGGCCAGCAGCCAGCCTCTAGCAGCAATTCCAAGTGATGTCTGATTATTTAATGAAGCCTTTCCAACTGGGCCCTCCTAGGAGACCCCCTCCCTCCATGGATAGAGGCTGTGGTAAAGTGGAAATGGTAAAACCGTATTCTGCCCAGCTTCCTATTTTCTCCTTCCTCTGGCCCTCTGTTTACAGAATGATTTCAATTATAAATTGAATCAGCAGAAGAACCATGTTTAGAATCAAGGAGGTAATGAACCTCCCTAGTCCATGTTAAGCAAATGCATTCTCCCCCTCACCCCCTCCAGCTCAAGTACCAACTAGAGAGAAGCAGGACGATGAGGGTTTGAGGACGTGGACTTTGGAGGCTGGCTGACCCATCTGGATTCTGCCTTGGCCACTTCACATTCTTAAGCAAAGGACTGAACTGCTGCTGCTGTTGCTACTTAAATTTGCTGTGTAAACGAGGCTGGCCTGTAACTCACAGAGATCTAGCAGTCTCTGCCTCCCGCGTGCTGAGATTATAGGTGCGTGCCGCTGCTCCTGGTCTATTGCTTTTACTTGGGTGCTGGGGATCAGAACTCAGGTTTTTATGTTTAGGCAGCATTCGCTTTACCAGCTAGTCTACCTCTCTACTTCTTGGCTCCTGGCCTTCAGTCCACTGCTCTTTGACCCGCCTCCCATCCTCCTTAATAGATGGATTAGCAATAAAAAGAACAGGTATGAGCAGGCCTGAGAATCTGGGTGAAGAAATGCTGAGCAAGTGGACCAGAATGTGAGAGGGGAACAGGACTGAGTCTGTGTACAAACATTAAAAAGACCACACCATACTCTCCAGGAATCAGAGTTCAGCTCAGGAGGCTCCTTTTCTGTTTGGCTCTTGTATGAAAATCACTTTTATGGGGGGTGGGGTAGGGAGCCATAATTACCTCCTTTGAATGGCAGAACACTTTAAGAGACATGTCACAGTGATGGGTGGTGAGTTCCCTTGCAACTGGGAAAAAATGGTGTCGTAACATCATTTTTGGAAAATTAGAACTTAGTGTCTGTCACTTTAGTCATTCGGACCACAGCAAGTAAATTGATGGAAACTCTTGTGTCTCGGAGAGCCCCATAGAGGATTCAACCCAGATCCTCAGGACAATCTTCTGGGGTTGCAGGAGAAGACACAGAGTCTGCTGGGGTTTAATAAACTGAGTATGCTGAGGGCCACTTGACACCTGTGTAAAACCCTCTATCCTGGTGGTAGAGATTTTTCTGTGATATGAAGGCAAAACTCTCATGGCTGTCTGAGGGACTCATCCCTCAGTCACATCCTGCTCATAACATAGGTCTGCAGATGGTCCAGTCATCTGTACCAACCGTTTAAAAGAGTTTGTGTAGGTGTTTTGCCTGCATGTATGTCTGTGCACATGCACCCCATGTATGCAGTACACAATGGAGGCCAGAGAGGGCTTCTGATCCCCAAGACTGGTTACAGAGCTCCATTATATGAGTGCTGGAGATTGAACCAGGGTCCTTTAGAACAGCCAGAGCTTTTGATGGCAAGCTACTGCTCCAGTTTCAGAATCAACTTTTCAACCTTGGTTAGGGCTGCAGAGCTGCAGCCAGCACCTTTGGCCTCTGCCAGGTCTCTCTTGTTGCTACATATCCAAGAATCTTGGTAAGAGGGGAGGTCAGGGACAGCTTAGCAGACTGGTTATGGATTCCAGCCTACCCTTCTTCCCATAGGTCCCTGGTACCCTGGCTCCTTTTAGAAAGTTAAAGGTGGGGTTGTGCCAGCCTACCTTGTTTACCTCTGAGCCTCCTCTTCTTCCTCTTCAATCTGGAGTTCCTAAATCAGCTCTCCTGCAGCCTGACTCCTCTCCATATCCCCTACCATTGTGAGGCAAGCTATGGTAGCCCCATAGCCTCGGGTGACCCCGTGCTGCTGCCCAATGCACAAACAGCCTGGGCTTCTTCAGTCCTTCTGCTCTTTTCCAAAATATTTCACTTAATGTCCAATGTGTCCTTTGTACTGTGACTTTCAGGAGGGCAGAGGTGGGCCTTATGCACACATGCTGACACTAAGAAGGGCTTTGGAATGCACCCTCTAAATGGGGGTACTAGTTCTTACTCTTGGCTTCTCAGCAGCGGATGCTGGCTATTTGGGACAGGCTGGGCTTGTGGTCAGAGCTCTCCCAGGCTTCAATGCCATTCAGATTCTGATCAGGACACCACAACCTTTCCCCCCTTTCTCCCTCTCTTCTCTTTTGTTTTTAGAGACAGGGTTTCTCTGTGTAGACCAGGCTGGCCTCGAACTCAGAAATCCACCTGCCTCTGCCTCCCAAATGCTGGGATTAAAGGCATGTGCCAACACTGCCCAGCCCTGGGACTGATCCTAACTGGGGTCTCTCGCTATGCCACCTCGGGCCTCTCTACCTCAATCTTCTCACCTGATCCAATGTTGCAAGATTAAGCAAGAAAACGGACTCCAGGAAAACACACAGGAAACTCTGGCACGAGTGAGACTCAGGAAACCTGTTTATTGCCAACAGCAGGGATCCCGGTCCTGCCACCACCATCACGTGTGCAGTTCCTTTCACATTGGTCTATGAGCAAAAGGAGCTTTAACATTCTCACAAACAATGCCTTACACTACTACGTTCACATATTCTGCCTCTTAAGTTTGTTCTTCAGAAATATTTGGTTTTTATTTATTTATAGACAGGGTCTCATATAGCTTGGGCTATCCCTGAACTGTCTCTACCTACGAAGAAGTGCATGCCACCCCATGTCTAACTCTGATTTTATTTTTCTGCACTGTCACTGAATCTGAGCTCCTGGTACAGCAGTGACATTCAGGCTGGAGCCAACTGTTTCCTCCTCCAGCTTCAGCTGGGACAGTATGACACGGATATGCATCCACTACTAAGATACTATGGGCAGAACACTTGCTCTGCTCCTCCCCACAGGCTCTTAGGTCTTTTATAAACCATCTCTGGTTTTGCCTCACAGGGGCACAAAGCTCTTGAGGCCGACCATTCATAGACATGGATTAAAGACACATGGGTCTTGTATCCTTTTAGAGGTACCAGGTTTTAAGTTTCCTCAGGGCCAGATGTAGTGGTCCACGCCTTTAATCCCAGCAGAGGCAGGATTAAAGCAGATCTCTGTGAGTTCCAGGGCAGCCGAATTCACAAAATCCAGGACAGCCAGGGCTATTACAGAGAAACCCTGTCTCGATAAAAACCTTCTCCAGAAACACCTATGATGGTCTCTGTTCTCTGTAGGGCACAGAAAAGGCACTTGGAAAAAACCCGCATAGGACAGCAGGGGAGTGGAGGGAGGGTGGGTCTAGGAACCAAAGGGTTCATCCACCCAACACTCTTGGGCTGCTAATCTTAAATTTGGAATCCCTTGGGGACTTCCTTTCCGTAGTTAGGGATGACCCTAAGCCTTGTATATGTTAGGCAAGTGTTCTCCTACTGAGCAACAGCCTTGACAGTCATCTTTAGGGACTTCACCACCACCAAGTCCTGCCATTCGTCTCACTGAGGCTGAGGGGGAGGGTAACAGGAATGCTCCAGGCTGGCTTCAGAGCACCCTGAAAGGGTGTCCTGGAGAGCTAACAGACATAAGCAGCAGCTCCTCAGGGGGCATTAGGTTTGATCTGGCCCAATGAGCTAGGAAACAGAAGAGATGGCGATGTCCTTTCAGCCAGACTGTTTGGTCCTCTAGGTGGCTGCAGGAATAGAAGGCCAAGAGCAGATGTAGGCTGCTGCAGAGAAGAGCAGCAGGCAAGGCAGAGGAAGACCGGGAGCTCCCAAGCCCATCAGCCTTGCATGAGACAGCAGCTTGGTCTGAGTTTAGTCAGGGAGAAAAGAAATGACTGTGCCACTGAGCTGGGCCACTGGTAAATGCTTTTAGAGGAAACAGTTTTCCTGTTGTCTTGTCAGTATGGCTAACTCTGCCAGATCTCAGCTAATTCAGCAGCCCTTGGGAAGGATCCCACCCTGTACCTGCTCTGTATCTCAAATGCTCCCAGAGGCCAGCAAGGCGCAGAGGGATTGGCATTTAGTTTCACTTGTGCAGGCTGGCCTAATAAAACAATCCATCAAGTATCTGTCTGCCTGCTAGTCCTAGCTACAAGCAAATCAATGTCCCTGGCGTCTAAAAGATCTGTTGGTAAGGCTCCAGGTCCTGCTGCATCAGGAGGAGCCCAGCAGAGACCCCACTGCAGACCTCCTGCACATTAGTGAAGCCCAGGAGACCCGTTAGCTGACTCCCCCTGCAGAGCGGGCCACACGGGGAAAGTGCTCTGGAAGCCAGCCTCGTCCTTCTCACTCCAACAGGGCTTGGCGGCATACCTTCACTTCTTTCTATCGGTTTCTAGTCTCTCCATTGGGAGGGTGGGGCTAATAGTACATTTAGAACTATGACACTCTGAAACTGGCCAAGTATCCTTGTGCCAGTTGTGACACAGGGGTTGACAGGGGTTGACATCTACATGGATCTAGAGCCTATACCATGCCAGGGTCAGGCTGAGCTTCCAAGACCTGCTCTGCCATTTCCTTCCTGTGGCCTAGGAACCCTCTCAGCCTCCACACCCCACTCCTCTCATGTGTCCTGTAACAGACAACAGTAGCTACTTCCTGAGGAGGCGGCGCAGGTGGTAACCACAGGAGGGCCTTAGGCCTCACACTGGCCACTTCCTTCCACAGGCACAGAGGTCACACAGTCAGGTAGAACAGCATTAGAAGGTGTGCCGAGAGGGCACGCATGGAAAGTCAACAGAGTATGGGGACCACCATGCCTTCTTGTCATTCAGATGTTGGTGTTTCTGAGGAAGGACAGAGGGAAAAGGCTGGAGCATGTCATGGAGCATTGTTGGAAGGTCAGAAACTTTATTCATGGGCCTTTTGTTGCTTCTGAATATACAGGTCTCCTGCCATCCAGGACTTCCAGAGGTGACGCCTCGCTGCACAAGACGAAAAGACACTTTGGTTCTGTATCCCCATCCTTTCTGCCAGCACAGCTTGGAGATAGCCTGCTTGATGGCACTGGATTCCTCCACCAAGGGATAAGGCACTGTGTGTTTGACAAGAAGGCGCTCATGGCTGGCTGGCTGGTGAGGTGTGGTGGTGGTCTTGAGGGGCTCCTGATGGCAGAGCTGCCTTGGAGGGTCTGCCTCATCCAGGCGGTTTGTGGACTCAGGATGGGATCATGCCTTTGCTTCTTTTTCGGTCTGCCATGGTTCTACGGCTGTGGTTGGCTCTGGCTGCCTTGTTGGCTTCTTTCTTCCTGCGTTCCTGGGTTGTTTCTCGGCTTTGCCCATGGCCCCGGGGACTGCCTGTCACTGCAGTGGAGTTCTCAGGCCGATACCTAAGGGAGTACCATCCACCCCATGATGAAGGAAATGTGCTAGAAGAGGCTCTGACTGGGAGACTCCACAGTCCACCCTGATGGCTTCCACTGAGGACACACCCTGGCCAGGTCTAGATAGGAAGGGAAATGGAACCCAGCCCCAGGCCTGTTTTTTTTCCTGAGCCTCACCTCTAGATGGGTCCACCACCATCTGTGGGTATGAATATCAGTTGCTGAATGGTAGGTCCCTTCCCTCTGCCACATAGATACCTCTTCCCCACCCCGCCCAAATTAGGCAATGCTTATATTTTATACACCAGGTCCTAACTTGGTGGTCCCCAATGGCCAAATGTGCTTACAGAGCTGACATAGGTCTCTTCAGCCCATCAGTCTCTGGGATCTACTTGGAGCATTAATGTCAAGGGGTTGGATGGAAGAAGTCAGAAGAGCTTGCTCTCTGACCAATAACCTATGACTCCCGGTTGCCTTCAGAATGAACTCAAGTATCTCTTAGTGAGGTTTCACCTGTACCCAGAGCCGAGGCTCCATTTACCCTTGGCCCATTTGGCCAGTTTCTCCACTAAGAAAAAGAGAGAGCCTGAAAGTCATGTCAGGGGTCCCTACTAAAGACCCTCTCTGACAGACTCGTGCTTCCTGGGGCTTAGCTCAAGTGCCCAATGTCCCTACCATGAATCTATGCCACTAAGGTGTGTTATCTGCTTGGGCTCTTTTTATTCTGCTCATATGAGATAGCCTTGCCTGCACTCCAATGCTGAGTGACAGACTTACACTGTCTGTCAAGGACTGATTATGAGTGGGGAATACGAAACTGAGCCATCTGGGCTCAAGCTTTTTTACTTACTTGTTTTGGGGACAGGCTCTCACTATGTGTCCTCTGAACCAGAGACACTCTTGCCTTTGCCACGTGCATATTGGGATCACAGGCTTACACTGTGATTTTGGTTGTATTTATGTGCAAAAGAGTTTTGCTACATTGCCCACATCAGTTTTGAAATCTGGTTTCAAATGATTCTCTTGCTTCAGCCCAAGTAGCTGAGACTATAGGCACACACTTCATCTTTAGGTACTATTTAATGCTGTATGACCATTACTAAGTTATTTAATGTCTCTGGGCCAATAGAGAAAATGACACTGATATTAATAGTTATTTCCTAGAGTCAGATGTTAGCTAAGGAACTACCCAAAAATGGCCTCAGGGTTTCCCGCATGGCCAGCTAGGTTCTCCTGATGGGTTTCCTCCAGGTGAATTAGCCCCTCCAATGCTCACCCCTTCCTGGTGAGGAAGGCTATGCGCCTGGCTTCAGCCTTTTCCCTCAGCACTGCAGGATCCTGAATGAAATGGTCCGGCTGTGGAAGAGAAGACACAATGTGCAATCATGAGCTTTTTCCATTGTCCTAGGCTGTGTGGGGCCATGCTGGAAGGGATCCTGAAGTACCCACAAGGGGTATGGATTGCTACAGCAGGCAGGGTAGGCACTTGGGATGGAGCTGGCTGCCATCCGAAGCTTCCTTTAGGGAAGGAGATGGAGGGATGTGGGGTAGGCTGTTGGGGTGAAAGGACCACAGGAAGCACATCAGTGGGAGTATGTGGTGTTGTCTGAAGGCCAACAGGAAAGGACGCAAAGGGCCAGGAAGCCAAGTAAGGCCCTCGGAACCATGCTTGTCCCGAGACTTGGGACCAGAGAGGCTTCACTCTGGTGCCAAAGCAGAGCGTGGGAGAGCTCCTCTTGAGCTCCCTCTGCCCACAGTCCATGGTGGTGAGCCTGGCCTGTGCAGGGGACAGCTGGGACCTCAGGAAACCAGCAGGCTCTGATAGATAACATATCTTAAAAACAAAAACAAAAACAAATTTCTAAAGGAATAGAATTAGTGACATGGAAAGATGGTGACTTCATATCAAATGTGGATTTAAGCCCAAGTTGGGCAAAGAGGAGGTGTGGCAATAGAGGGCTAAAAGCCCTGTGGCAGGGCATCTACCTCTCAACACTCATGCTAGTTCCTGCCAGGCCTTCTACACAGCCCTGTAAACATCTCCCTTTGTCCCCTGTTGGGGCTAAGGACTGCAGAGTGCCTAGCTACTGCCTCAGCTGGAGGGAGATCATTTCATCTGTTTTCTATGTTGAGTTTCAAGTTAAGATTTTAGCAGAAGAAAAAGTTTAGCTGCTAAAACTGATTTTTCAGACCTACAGGATCTAGCTGGCTCCAGAGCCTCAGGCCTGTAAATCTTTTTTGACTTTTAAGAACTGCCATCTGGGCTCCACAGCCAGCAGCTACCCTCCCCTCTCCTACATTCCCTCTCTTAGACCATAGCACCTAATGAACTCAGCTGCTCAGACCTAGGCTCTCATCTGTCCCCAGAGCCCCTGGACAGTGGGGGGGAGATCAAAGCCAGCAGCTCTCCAAATGGTCTGTATTTAAGAGGACCCTCCCAAACCAGGAGCTGTGTTAGGATGCTCCAGAGCCAGAGGCAGGGAGAGACAAGGCACAGAGCTTCCGTTTGCCCTTCAGACTGCACTCCTTTTATCTGCCGTCTGCCTAGGATGTGTACCTTGGGGGCCTCCTCTTCAACCGCATCCTCTTCATCATCCTCTCCTTCCTGCAAGTCTCCAGGCATTTTGGTTCTCAGCACCTGAGGGATGGTGAAGGGCCTGAGGGTGGGAAAGAAAGAGAGATCAAAGACTGGGTCTACTAGGAGAGTAGCCTCCTGCCTCAGGGAGAAGCCAGGGACCCCACAGGGCTTTTCAAGTAGGCTTCTCTTTAGTTCCCAGATTCTTTAAAGAAAGGTCCCACAGTCTGATGTGGAGAGAGCAAGGGGCTGAGCTTGAGCCCTAGGGATCTTCAGTCTTTTTGTTCATCAGGGAAGCCCTGCTTTGATCTGCAATGGAGGAATCTCTATAAGATTCTGCCGAGAAAAATGTTCTGTGCTTTGGAAAAAACATGCAAAATGACTTGCCAAGACCAAATAAATGCTTCCTGATTTAGTGTGGGCTGAGTTGAAGGAGCAGGAGGCGGGGTAGCTCACCTGCGGCTGATGAGTTCATCATCAGAGTCTGCATCGTTGGCGCCCACCTGGTTGCCGTCATATGTGTCATCATACTCGTCCTCATAGTCATCAGCCTGGTATTCTCCTGGCTGCAGGGGGACCTACAACAGCACACTTGTGGGTCAGAGAAGCAGCCGGACTACTGCATTTCCCACACCCAGCACAGCCCTGACTGGGCAGCCTACCTCCTCCACTACCACACTGTACTTCTGGTAGCGCTGCCACTGTGCCACCACAGCCTCCTTGTCATTCACAAGGCTCCTCACGTTCTCCTCCTTCCTGAACAGAGAAAAAGAGGACACCATCAGGTCAGGAAGACTCTGGAGGGCAAAAGGCCCAGAGAGAGGCTGGGTTCACTTCTTTATACCTTGGATCATGCAGTTTTGTACTAAGCCTAGGAAAGACCCAAGGTCTCTTGGGCAAGGCAAGAGGGGGGTCTGCCTTCTTCCTCTCACCCCCCTCACTATGGCAGCTTCTCAATCTCTGTTCTACAGTGCCAGCTTCCAAGTAAGAGTACCGTGGGAGGAGGAAAGTCTGGTAGTCCAATTGCCATAAGTGAGGACAGATGGGAGCAGTGGAGGGGGAAGGGACACACCTGGCTCACACTGAATTGTACATCAGTGTCAGCAGGGTCCCAGGTCTTTTGACTGTGGCTTTGTAAACCTGTAGAGAAACTTGGCTTGTCAGCCACATACACAAGCCTGTGGAATGTGGTTTTTGGCCCTGCAGGGGAAAATCAATTAGAGATGCCAAGCAAGAAATTCAGCTTAGCAATGAGATCTGGTCTCTGGAATGTATCAAGAGGAGAGGGTCCAACAAAAAACCGAGACACACAAATTCTGCACAGACCTTCTAATCACTGGCTCTGGGTGAGTGGCAGGCATCTGATCTGTAGGGCAGTCTGGGAGCCTGGGGCAGGTTGGGACTGTAGCCTCAGTGTGGTCATCTTTATTAAAGGCCTACTATGTACTAGGTAGCATTCTAAAGCTGAGAAGGGAGATTTAGAAATGGGTCAGATATATATCTGTACTCATAGTGGAGTTGTGGGTGAACGGCACAAAATATGCTGAATGGAGGTGGGCCTACTGTCTGAAAGAGACAGAAGTGAGCCCTGACTCTGGTGCCCAGCATGGGTCTGGGGGCAGAAATGAAGAAACCCCATGACAAAAGGGTATATGATTGTACCAGGAGCACTACAGTGAGACAGAAAGGATGTTGTATTTGATTTAGATATGAGAAAAACCTTAGGTAAACAGGCATCTTAGCTGGCAATAGTGACTCATGCCTATAATCCTAGCGTTATAGAGGCTGAGGCAGGAGAACTGTCAAGAGTTAAAAGGCCAGCCTAGGCTACAGAGATCCCTATCTCAAATACACAAAACAAAAGCTGGGCATGGTGGCACATGTCTATGATCCTAGAATGAGAGGAAGTGAGAGGATCAGGAGTTCAAGGTCACCCACAGCTATACATCAGCTTAGGCTACATGAGCCCTTGTCTTAAACCAACTAAAAACAAACAAACAAACAAACAAGCCAACAAACCAACTAACCACTCCAGGAATCTTTTCCAGCCACCAGGACTGGGATCATGGATCTGTCACAGTGGTTTTGGCACTGTACCTGGCTCTCTTTGCCAGGTTGCTAAAAGGGTAAAAAAATGAAAGGGATCTAAGCTTATCCAGGTAGCTGGTGAGAACACAGTCATGCACTCAGCTATTCATCCTGAGAGGCTAGGTTCTGAGCTGGGCCAGGGGCCAACTAAGAACCAGAGGTGTCATCATCAACTGCAGCCCTGAGGCTTCTGATTACTCACGCCAGTGAGGTAGTTCTTGTGTGCTGGGTAGTCTCTAGTTATATGGCTCTTTGCAGAGCCAGATGTAGAAGCCACCCTCTATGGACCCGACCTGGGCCCTGGGAGACAACAGGCAGCAGAGTCAGGGCCTGGGGAGTCTGTTTAGGGCACTGCACTTGGCTTCTTGACTAGATTTGCAGCCAAGGAGAAAACAAATGCACAGCAGCTGGGAAAGATCCATTCACAGGCCAGAGCTTCACCCTATTCTAGAAAAAGGCAACATGGCTTCAGAGACTGCCTTTAGAATCAAGGCCTCCTACAAAGTGGCAGCAAGTGCAGCTCTCCTAAAACTGGTCACCTTTTCTCTCCTCATCTACTCACTCTTGTTCTATAAGGCCCAGTGCAAACTGGTCCTTATGGCCTACAAAGACAACCCTCATCCCCCATTCTTTCTAGGTAAGGAAGCAATAGCATTCAGAAAGGCAGAAGAGCCTGTCCAGCGTCATACAGCTTTTAAAGAAGGGTCAGGTCTCCTGACTTGACTCTACAGCAAGTCTCTAGCCTCATTAAATCTTAGTTCTATGCTTGTGGTGGTGGTGCCTGTCTGTTAACACTAGCAGGGCTGGAGAGATGGTTAAGAGCACTGGCTGTTCTTCTAAAAGACCAGGATTCAATTCCCACCACTTGAATGGTAGCTCACAACCATCTGTAATTAAAAAACAAAAACAAAAACAAAACAAAAAAACGGGGATAAGGCTGGGCGGTGGTGGGGCACGCCTTTAATCCCAGCACTTGGGAGGCAGAGGCAGTCGGATTTCTGAGTTCGAGGCCAGCCTGGTCTACAGAGTAAGTTCCAGGACAGCCCGGGCTACACAGAGAAACCCTGTCTTGAAAAACCAAACCAAACCAACCAACCAAACAAACAAACAAAAAACCCCAAACCAAAACCAAACAACAAAAAAATGGGGATAGGGTGAGCCCAGCATTAAGGCAGCAGAGACAGGAGGATTTCTGTGAATTTCAGGCCAGCCTGGTCTACACAGTGAGTTCCAGTCAGCTAGGGCTACACAGTGAGACCTTGTCTCAAACCACCAACCCCCTCTCCCCCCAACCCAACCCCTTAGTTCCTGCTTTCAGCAGTCACCTCTGGGGGTGGGCTGGGAATGAACAGAGACGATATGTAGGAGCTGAGCACAGCGGCTCACTACACACAGCTGCCATCTCAGTGCTTGGGGTACAGAGGAGGGAGAGAACAAGGTCAGGGTCAGCTTTGGCTACTGAGTGAATTTAAAGCTACCTGGAGTTACACTGGACTCTGTCTCAGAAAAACCAAAAACAAACAAAGAAGGCACAAAAGACAGACAGGGACCTGCATTTGCTGCACTCAACACAATGAATCCATGTCTTCTGCTTCAGGTTTGCATGCTAGTATACTCTGTGATTCCCCAAGAGGCAGACAATCAGGCCATAGAATCTTTGTTGAGGGGGAACTCTTGTTCCCTTCCAGGTTTCTATAGAACAGTTCATAGGAATTAGAGGACGTGTTGTACACACAGCTTCCTTGATGTGATGCTGTGATGCACTGGTGGACAGGTGCTTACTGTTCAACCCAAGCACCCTCTAGTCTAGATATTCTTCTAACAGACTTTGTCTTCTTTTTATTATTATTATTGTTGTTATTATTATTTGCTTATTTTGAAACAAGCTCTTATGATGTAGCTCAGGCTGGCCTCAACCTCTAAAGCCTCCCATGTGCTGGGATTATGAGTCAGGTTCAGCTGCTGAGACTCAAGGCTGGCCCAGTTCTATTGATGACACATGAGGAAAATATGGAAGCTTCTGGGCAAGTTTTGCTATTCTCTAAAAAAGAGATTAGGGCTGGAAATATGGTCCATTGGTAAAACACTTACCTGGCATGTGTAAGGCCCTGGCTTTGATCTCTAGCACTAATTTCCAAAAAACAAACAAACAAAAGATAAAAGAGACAAGAATGCTTGTCTGGACTCCCTCTTGGTATTATGGTTTCTAGTAGCCAGAGTCCAAATAGCTGAATCCCGCCCCCACATCCTCCTAAGAACCCCTAAGCCAGAGTCCCAGAAGATAGAAAAGATCCACTGTGTGCTTGTTACCAAATAAGAACCACAGGGTAGCCAAGCCTCACCTCTGCCCCTCTGCTCTGTGTGTGGAATAGTCCAGACCCCACTTGTCACCACAGCTGTCAAGCATACTCAACAGTCAATGCATATGTACACAGGTGTGATGTGCTTTGTGCTACTTAATTCTCCACCTGCTACCTGAACGCAGGGCCCTCACCCTTTTTTTTTACCTTGCCCTGACTAGGACAGGTGTCCCTGTTGAACTCCAAGTGCACCTGCTTATTTGATGATCTGTCTTTCCCACGGTCTCTGCCCTTTGTTGGCAAAACCAGGGTACCCTGCTCACCTTGTTTTCCTGGTGCCTCACACAGGATCTCATGCTAGTAAAGCACTTAATAAATATTTGCTGAGTGGATAAATACTGAACACATGAACGAAGGTTTTGCCTTTTTACAATCCTTGCCCCTGGGCTGCCCAGCAGAGTGAGACAGGTAAACACCCACCATCCAGTCTCTGCTGGCAGCCACAGAATTAGGACACAGCCTTCAGGACACCTGGCTGCTTCAGCCCTTCTGATGACCCTGACAGCTGAGAGCAGCCCACTCACAAATGCTCATAGGTCGCCTACAGTTGGGTGGGGATGAGGTGAGTCTACAGATGAACATCAATGGGAAAACCTGTGTCCAGAGATGCTAAGTAATATGGAGGAACCGACCAATTAGGCTCCCTGTGCCTTCTGCTGGTCTTGGAGACCCTGTGTGACCCTTTCACACAGCAGCCACCAAGAGGGATCTGCTGGGGGGAGGGAAGGGATCCAGGGATGTCACAATTTGCGTGACTAAGCAGTGTGCCAGGGTTTCCTGTCCAGCAAGCCAGATGACTTCAGAGTTGCCTTGGGTCTGCTGAGCCCTCAGCCACAAGCTTCAGGCAGCACACAACTCCAGGGCACAAGACTGACAGCTTCCTCCCTTTCTGCACTGTTACCTCTATTATTATGTTGGGGACAGAACAGGCTGCACTTGAGCAGAACTCCTGGATTTCTGGGTTCTATGAGTCAATGTGACTACAGAACTTTGAAGCAGAATTATCAACTCTTCCTGCCTCCATTCTTTACCTGGCTGTCACACTTTCTGCCATCACCATTGATTTCAGTTTCTCCTAGGAAAAACAGTTCCAAAGCCTAGTACTTGATTTATTCATTTTTGAGATAGGGTCTCACTTAGATTGAGATGGAACTCACTAGGCACCCATGAAATCCCTTCTTAGTGTCTCAATTAGAGGCAGGAGTGACCATCCCCAGCTTGGGCGACCTTTATAAAATGTAACACTCATGAGTTCATGGCACCTTTACCTCGGTCACATTGGCCCTGAAGCCACTGTTCCTGTTGTTCACTCAGCCTAGGAGGTTTCCCTCCTGCTGTGAAGAGCCACCTGGGCACATCCTTCAGCTCTCTGTCATTTTCTCAGAGGTCTCTAGGCTGACACCTCTAGCAGGAGCCCCCGCCCACCCCCCAGGCTGCCCACTATAATGCTTGTTTGATGAGCTGAACAATGCAAATTTCACAGGGACGTAGGCAGCGTCTGCTTTGCTCCCTACTATAGCTATAGTACTAAACTAATCCAGGGTGATAAGCACTGGGCAAATATTTGGTGAATTAATGAATAGGTCATGAATGCACTTTTCAATGCTGAAAAAGTAGGAAGAAGATAAGCTACAAATAAAAGAAAGCCTTAAAACAGAATTTTTTCATCTTTGGAAAAAAATTTACATGACTTAATTTTCTTGTTTTGTCACAGCCTGAAGACAAATCAGGTCAAAAAGTGGCCTAGGAAGCATTGTCTAGCTTTACACCCACAGAGCCAACAGTCCACATGTCAGAGAATACGAGGGACAAGGGACAGATTTGGCCCTCTGGCCTTTACCACTAACAGTTGCCCCCACACAGCTGGACCTAGAGAACATTGTTAAAGAACCTGCTCTTGTAGGCTAGCAGTCTACAGGGCCAGGCTTCAGAGGGATCCCTGCGGTGCTCCTTTAAGGAGGTGGCTCAGCAGTTAAGAGCACTTGTTGCTCTTGCAGAGGACCCAGGTTTGGTTCCTAGCACCTACATGGCAGCTCACAATTGTCTGTATTTCTAGCCCTAGGTGCTTTTCTGGGTGCATCTATGGGCACATACATGTAGGGAAAGCATTCATACAAATAAAATAAAAATAAATTAGGAAGAAGAGTGGTGGCATTCTCTGAGTGGAAGACCCACAGCTAGTTCTGTCAAGGGCCTTGCTTTCTCTCCCTACCTCAGAACTGGACGGCAGAGGCCATGTCCCGCCACACTCACCTCCTGCCCTTGTGCACTCGGCTCAGGTCCACTGAGTCCCTGCTGAACACATCAAACTCATCATTCTGGAAGACGTTGTGACGCGATGACAACAGGGGTGTAGGGTCCGGCTTCGCTTGTCTGGGGGCCACAGCACAGAAGTCAACTGAAAAAGCCCTGCCAGCTAACATCTGCCTGTGTCCCAGGCCCCACTCTGTCTTCCCATCATACTGTTCACTCCACTTTAAAAGCTGCGCCTAGAACAGGAGTTAGGTCCTTTAATGGGGAGCCTTTAATTAGGCCCTCCTTAACCTGGCCCTGCCAAGAACCCACAGCCACACCTCACCCTCATCCCCTGTGTACCGCGAATACCAGTTTTCCATTTCATAAAAGCTCTGTTCCTCATTTAAATGCCCACAATGACCCAATGAGACAGGGAGTTACAGGTCAGTCATCCTCTTATTTTGGGGGTAGTGTCACTTGCTTTTGGTACTAGGGATGCAATGTACAACCTCACATAAGCTAAGCCCATGCTCTGCCACTGAGCTATACCCTCAGCTCCTAATCTGTCTCCTTGTGTCTCAGCACTTTCATCTGTAAAATGGAACACATACAGGCTGAGGAATATGTCCAAAGGCACAAAGCTAACTTCACTCATTCATTTGGCAAACGTCATTTGTTCATGGAAGAAACATCCATCTGTGTCCTTGTTCTTGCTGTCTCCTGAGGCTTCCGGGATAGCAGTGGGCCCAAACCAAGAGGTTCAATGTTGAGAAAGTGAATGGCTTGGCTGTGCTAACTCAGAATCTGAGAATGTGCTAAGGGTGGCACAGATCTAGAGCTGGGGGTGTGTCACTGGCCTTTGCCACACTGCTAGTCTCTAGTAAGTCCTCCTATAAGATCTCGCAGGGACAGCCAGCTGTGTGCTGAGAACCTTGAGGGCCCTGGGTTTGCTTTCTTTAAAGAGGGCACTAGTTCAAACTGTTGGAGACACTGCTGTAAAAAACATGCAAACTGAGCCCCGAGTCTAGGGTAGAGTGGGAGGCAGGGTAAGGGGAGTCCTGCCTTGAGGACCTTTCCCCATCTGTCTCTCCCACCTTTCTAGGCTTCGGTCCAGCTGACTGAGCTCAGAGGCCAGCCGATCCTCCAGGATGTTGTTGATCACCTGCTCTGAATCATAGCTGTAGTGCTCCAGGCAGGCCAGAATAAAGCCTTCCCCGAGGTCTGGCAGCAGGTCCTTCACTTGGGAGATGAGTGAGTCTAGTTCCACACCACTCACGGTGGGGCCCAGGGCAGCTGCTGCACCCATGCACTGCAATGGAGAGCCAGAGTGATGCAGGGAAAGACTAAGCTGGGCAAGAAAAGAGGTAAGAGTCTCCAAACAGCACTGAAGTTGGCATCACAGGCCCTGGCCTTGCCTCTCCCCAGTAGTAGGACTTTGCCAAGTGACTCAAATTAAGCCCCTGTCCTTCTCATCCGTGGAGGAAGGGGCTCTGTGACTTCCCAGCTGAGTTACCTCTGCTGGTATGGTTTGGGGCACTGTACATTAGCTCTCTGAACTGTTTCCTCCTCATGAAATGGACAAAGTGTCCTTAACTCACACGTTATTTCAAATAGTTCAATGAAGAGATGCATATTACCCACAGGGAGTGCCCAGGAGTGCCTGGTATGCAGGAAGGCCTCCATAGACAGTCATGTGTTAATGATCAAGGTCCTTGCCCAACTCTACCAAGGTAACTGACTTGGAAGGACAACAGCAACTACTAGTGGGGCTGTGTGGAGACACTCCCCTTAAGTAACATTCTTTTCAGTAAGGACACTTCATTTCAGATACTGCTCAAACGTGGCTTCATTTTATAATGCTTTTTAAGGAGATGGGAAAATAAAAACAATAAAGGGCTAGAGATATAACTAGTGGTAGACCCTGCCCTTGATCTAGGGTCTTGCACAGCATCAGCAAGACTCTGGGCTCCATCCTAGGACTAGAAAAGTCATGATGATGAAGATGATGATAAAGCCACCAAACAGGGAAGAAAGAATCTGGGGTCTAACAGGAAGAATGGTAGCATCTGCTAATGAGGCACTAAGGATCAGCTAACTCACAAGTGTTCCATATAGCATCCCCAGGAACCCCAATAACCTTATGGAAGCAGGCACTGCACACATCTGTATGTCCAGAGGATCAACTCTGTACAAAGAGTACTCTTGAACACAAGGGATACACGACATGCAATTGGCAAGCAGAAGATCAGTTTACCACTGAGCAGCCTGCCCTGAGATTGTGTGGTCTCCATGCTTGTAACACACAGGGGAGAAGCCCTTGCATATAGGCTTGGCTGACCTTGGAAAAGCTAGGAGAGGAAGCACTGGATCCAAGTCTTCCCACAGTGTTCAGTGGAGCCCTGTGATTACTAGGAGGTGGGTCAGGCATCACTCTCAGCTGCCGTCAGCTCTACCTTTCTCAGTGCGTGCACAAGCAAAAGCTTCACCTCTTCATTTTACAGAGGCAAACAGGGCTGGGCATGGTAGTGCATGCTTGTAATCCCAGCAGTTGGAGGTAAACACTGGAGGATTGGTGTGGATTCAAAGCTAACCTGGATAGCTTTGTAAGATACCTTGTTTCAAAAGGGCTGGGGTCTCTTTTGTACAGAAGTAGTACAAACAGCCCCAGTGCTGGAAGCTACCAATCCCAAAGGACTCTTTCATAAAGGCAGAACAAGTAAGGGAGCTTGGCTACTTGCCTATCAAGAGGTGGCTGGAAGGTCTAAGGAATCAACCGCAGGGTCTCCCAGATACATACCTCCTCATCCTCTTCTGAGTTCTCCAGCTGTGAGGGCATTTCACTGACTGGCTCTGCTGTCACTGTAACTCCATTATTAGAATCCTTGGCCCTTGATGGGTCTTTAATGTCCTTGATTTTCTGTCTGTCCACCCCTTCCCATGCACTTTCCACAGCCTGTAGGATGTAGGCAGTCCGAGTCTCATCCCTAAGAGGTAGTAGTGTTAAGGGCTCTTGTGCTCAGGACCCACTTCCCCAGCTCTGGGTAGTATGACTTCTCACTTCCTGTCCAGGATCTGACCATGTGGCTTTCCCAATCATCTTCTGGTCTACTCAGTACTCAGTCTTGTGGAACAGCATGCCAAAATACTGCCACGCAGTCCTCGAACCATAGTGCCTGCTGCCCAGCAGAGCAGCTCTGGGCAGAGAGGGCTAGGATTACTATCAGTGTCCTGGACACTGACAGTATGACCCAACAGCTACTCCTTTGCTCTGATATTCAAGAGGGCTGATAGTCAAGAGGTACTGTCACTGGACTGCCTGTCTACCACGTTGAGGCTATTTTAAAAGGGCTGAGGGCCTACAGGGGGTCCCCTGGGCAGGACTGACCTGACCCAGCAACAGAAATGGCCCAAGGTCAGCTCTTCCCTAGCTGCCTTCCTCTCTGCCACTCTGGACACTGGGCCAGAAATCCAAGGGCGCCCACACCTCCTCTCTGCTTTTATTCCAAACCCACATGATCCATGCAGGGAGGCCTGTAGCAGCTGTCTCAGCCTCTGGTGGTCCCAGGCCAGTCACTATCCTCCCAGAGCCAAATGGAGCCTTTTCAGAGTATAAACAGCTCATGTCACTCAGCCTCCCATGCTCCCCAGCACCTGTAGAATGTAGCCCAAACTTCTTCATACGTGTCACATAAGGGCCTTGACTGTTGGTCAACCCCAGATGACTTGCCACATCCTCACCAGACACTCCCCCCAACTGCCCCCACCCCCCACAGAGTCAGTCACACATGACATTAAAAGACTCTTCAAAGAGCCAGTTCTCTTTGTCCTTCAACCCCTGGGAACGCTCTTGTCCTCAACCTGAGCTTAGGCCAGGCCATTTTCTATCTGTCCTATCTTTGGCTTGGCTGTTTTCCTCTGATCCCACCCTGAGCTCTGCTATGTGACCTGCAGTCCTGCATCTTCTCATGTGACACTTCCTAAGTGCCCATTTACTTGTCCTCATCTCCTTCAATGGGGCTCAAGGTTTCTAGAGTACAACATGAACACACAGGCCCAGACCCTCAGAAAACACTTGGAGAAGAGGCTTCCCTTTGTTCCTCTATCAGAGCAGTTGTCAGTTCCAGAAAGAGGAACTGAGGCCTTGTTAGACTTCTTGATGTGAGTATTCCAGGGTTACCTTCTACCACTCTGGGTCCCAGTATGTCATGTCTGACCTAGTCAGGTCTTGGCCCAGTAGGCTATAGTAGGATACAAGGCTGATGAAGCCTGCTGCAGCAAGCTGATATCTTCAGCTACAGGGAAGAATGTGTCATAGTCACGGAGGAATCTGTAGGGCAGAGCACAGAAAGGAGGGTCAGGGATAGGACCATAAGGACAATGTCCTCTGGCAGGTCACCCTGTTACAGATGCTTCCCCGGAGCTGCTACCCAACCAGAGGCTCCAGAGCCTCTGTGCCATGGTAAGTATATATTAGTGGCTCCACTGAGCAAGGCCTCATGGGACGGGAGGGTAAGACATAGGCCTGTCCCAGAGCTGGTCCCAGCTCAGTCCCACTCACCTCTTTTCCTGCAGCAAAGAGCTGAAGATTTGAAGGAATTCTTCAATGAAGCCTTGAATGTTGTCACAGCTAGAACAGGACATGAGGGACGATGAGTTCATGCAATGTAACATGATCTGCAGGTTCCATGGCTCCTCTCCCTACCTCTCTGGGGTTTCTCACCAGTTGGAGAAAAGCATTTTTCTGGGTTTCTCATTATGTTTGGCAGAGAGTAAGGAAGGAATGGAGGAGTGATGAGAAGTGCTGCTAGAGGCTCCTTGGGACTTACCTGCTCTCTAGAATGGGAAGGAGGCAGATCTGGTTCAGGATGATGTGAAACACCTCCATTAGCTTCTCTTGGAATGGGAGAGCCTCTGCCACATGTCACCCAGGAGCCTTTGATGGACAGAGATAGGAGAAGTGGACTTAAGAGATGAAAGGTACCATGGGAACGTCTTCCCAGAAGTTAGAGATGCTCCCCAGCGCTGAGGCAGTCTTAAAGGTCACTAACGGGAGCAGCTGACAAAAGCCTACAATACTGAATAGCCAGACAGTCCAGATCATTTCTCAGTTAAACAGAGGGTCAGGAACAGCAAGGTCAGTTATCAAGAGCTTGAAGCAACAGCTGAGCTTACGTGCAGGGACCAGCCATTATCTGCTAGGATTTGGGGGTGGGGAACACTGAATTAATGGACTTAGGAGCCAAGAAGGACTCTCAAAAAATTCTCACAGGATAGCCTATAGCAAGAAAGTATATCACTAATATTTAAATCCCTACTTGTGTGGTAGATGATTAATACAGACTAACTGGTCAGTGTGCAGAAAATGACATGTTAGGCTGTAAATGGTACATCTATATCAAACCCTCCCTCATCCAAAAGTCAGGGGTCAGAAGAAGGGGTTCACAGATTGTAAAGCCAGGAGCTGTGGGTAATTACAAGACACAACAGGGCAGCTGCACATATAAACTCAGAGCCTGTGACAAAATGTACAAGGCATGTACAAACTCAACCAGGCCAAATCCCAATTAAAGGGGGAGGTGGGCACAAAGTCCTACCCCAGCTGAGGAGCTTTTGGAACTGATAGCTGCTGGGAGAGAGAGTTAGCTTTCTTTAAAGGTATGGCCCCTGTAAGGTTGACCATGCTTCAGTGGAAGGCCACACACATCTAAGAGTATATGAGCAGCAAAGAGTTGACTTCCTATCTTAATAAAAAAAGGAAAAGAAAAGAAAAAGGAGGACATAAAGTTGGGCGGGTAGGCAATGGAGAGTGGGTCAGGAAGGAGTTGGGGGAGGGTGAATATGGTCAAAATACATTGCATGAAATTCTCAAAGAGCTAAATAAAAATTACTCTAAACAAATCTCTACTTGCCAAAGTGTTTCTCTTTAGGTCCTCACACAAGTCCTCACAAAGCAGGTATTTAAAAAAAAAAAAAATCTTTAAGGGCTGAGGATTGTGGGACTGAGTAAGGGTATCTTGGTTCTTGGCTGGGCATGGGCCTGGAACCCCGAGACTCCAAGGGAGAAATAGCAGGAGTTCGGCCCCGTCCCCAGAACCCAGGGTCCTGACAAGCAGTCTAATCTCCAAGGACCTACATTGTCAGTCACATAGGCCATTACAGCCCCTCCCAAAGTGCACAGGTAGAGGGTGTGAGTACAGGCCTCAGGCTCTAGAGAGATTTACATACTAATGAAGGTCAGAGGGCGGAGCCAATTAAACCTTCCCCAGAACCTCCCCCTTTCTTCCTTCCTATTTAACTCAGGTCTGCCCTGAGTTTCAGGGGGTGGGGTACATCCAGATCAATCCACCACCAGCCATGAAAATAAACCCTTTTAGAACCAAGGACTTCCTCGAATCATTGGGGCCTGATGTCACCAAAGCTTCCAGCCTTTGGAACTCCAGACCTTTCTCCTGTATGTGGGACCCGGTGCCTGGAAGCCTCCAGGACTCCCTGACTGCGGCCCCTTTTCCCACAGAGGGTGGAGTTCAGAACACATGCTTAGCATGCACAAGGTCCAGGGTTCATTCCTTAGCATACAACATAAAAAATAAAACCTCAGGAATTGCTAAAAACAAACAAACAAACAAATGGGGGCTAGAAGACCAGTAAGCATAGGACTAGGAGCCCAATACCACAGTCTGGTCCCCTTTGTCCTAGTAGTGGGAGCCCGCCTGCACTCAAGACTTCCCTCCCCATGCAGTACTCTTAGTTCTGTCCCTGCCTCACTTGCTGTCTTCAAGTCTCCTCTTCTTAATTGCAGACTCCATTTCCGGAATTGCCATCTCATAAAAGGAAGCTAGTCTGCAGAAGCAAACACAGTAAAAAGGAGATTAATTCATAAATATCACATTTTGGTAGAAAATGAAGCTAACTCAAAGGAGCAGAAAAGTTCATTTTGTTCCCCCACAAGCCCATAGCGTGTGTTCCTGTGTGTGTGGAAACCACAGGATAGCTTCAAGGTCTGCGCTCAGGAAAGCAGTCCACCTCAGAAACGGGGTCTTTCATGGGCCTGATGCTCAACAACTAAGTTAGGCCAACTGGCCAGAGAGCTCCAGGATCTTCTTGTCTGTGTCTCCCAGCTCTTGTATTACAGGAAGAGTAACGTCACACCCTACATTTTGACATGAGTTCTGAAGAGATCAAACTCAGATCCTCACTTTGCTTTATGGAGTCAATCCACCCCTCCCAGCCCTGCCCAGTCCATAACCATTTTCTGGGGTCACCCAGGGGCTTTCCTGAGTCTACCCTGGAATGATGTACTGTGCTACTCCAACAGCCTCATGGGAAGTGACCATAACTTTGCTTACTCTAACAAAGTGACCAGAGGATCTACACAGGACTCCTGGGTTTGTAAAACAGGCACAGGATTGCCTTTCTTCTTGCTCAAAATTTGTTAATTCTATGAGCCCTGAAATGCACAGTTAGTTACCAATACCTTTTTCCTCACTTTGGTTCTAAGATTGAAGTAGTTTTGTTTGTTTTTAGCATGATTTGAAATCTCTACAATTGTTTACACATGACAATGCAATGTATTTACTGAGAACAGGCTAAACGTGCTCAGGACTTACCTGCATTACACACTGTGTTTGTTTTATGAGCTAAGCCAGTTAGTTCATATGTAACTTTTCTGAAAGATTTATTTTAGTTCTGTGTGTATGGATCTGTCAGTTGGTATGTGGAAATGAGTACAGATGTTAGGCTTTCTACAACTTTTTGTCTGTTTTTTGAGACAGGGTCTTACTATATAGCTCCGGCTGTCCTGGAACTCTCTGTAGACCAGTCTGGACTTGAACTCACAAGGATCTGCCTGCCTCTGCCTCCTGAATGTTGGGATTAAGGGTTTGTGCTACCACTGCCCGGCTGCACTATAACTCTTAGTAAAAAGTTACAAGCTAGATGTGGTGGTTCATGCTTGTAATTCTAGCACTTGGAAATATGAAGCAGGAGGATCATAAGTTGGAAGCCAGCCTGGACTATACAGCAAGACCCTGTCTTAATAGCAAAACAATTAAAAATTATACACACACAACAGGGCTGGAGAGGTGGTTCAGGAGTTAGAGTACTTGTTGCTCTTCCAGAGGACCTGGATTTGATTACTAGGATCCACATAGTGACTCACAATGTTTGTAATTCCAGTTCTAGGAGATCTGATGCCTTCTGTACTCCACAGGCACCAGGCAAGCACATGATTTACATACATGCACACAGGCAAAATACATGCATGAACAAAATAAATCTATAATTTCCTCAAAAAATTATACACACACACATTATAAGTCTGGCACAGCTACATATGACTGTATTTCCAGCAACTAGGGAAGCTGAGGCAGGAAGACAGCTTGAGCCTGGGAGTCTGAGACTAGTGGAGGTGGGTGGCACGGTGAGGCAGCTGCCCTTTTCCTCCTAACCCTGCAGCATTCCAGGCCTACCTCCTCACTGTATACTTAGCCATAAGAGTCTTCCTTCCAGGGTCCTGATTTACTGCACACAGGACATGCTGCCCTGATAATTGACAAAACAGTTCTTTTCTAGGGTCTAATTACTCCTCCAAACATCTCTAAGTTTCCCAGAGTCGGAAGTGCACTTAAGTGCCTAGGGTAGTGCTGAATTCATACAGGTGCTCTGCAGGCGTGTCCTGTCCTCTGGCAGGCTTCTGCAATGTCTATCTCACTGCAGCACTGCACGTGTAAGCCAAAAGAAACAAGCCCTACTAGACACAGCATCAGCAGAGGCCAGAGAGGGCAGCTGGGCCCAAGCTGGTTCAACTCTTGCCAGGCTATGTTGGTGGGAAGGTAAAACTAGACCCACCCCTATGGAGGGTGATTTGGCAAGATGTGTGAGAATTAAAGATGCACATACCATCTGTCCCTGCATTTCTACTTCTAGGAATTAATCCTCAAATATGCCTACAAAGGTATGAAGTGGTGTGTGTACAATGTTACGTATTTTGAAACAGCAAACAACTGAAAAAAATCTGTCTCTGGTGTCTAGTATGGCAGACGCATAGGCTGCTCAGTCACTCTGAAGACACTGAGCCATCTCCCCATCAAAGCTTTCAATTTTTAAAAAAGGGGAGGGTTTTGGGAGGGTAGCTCAGTGGCAGAGTTCCTGCTAAGCATTTATAAAGGCCTGGATTTCATTCCCATCACTGCAAAAGGAGTAATAATGTGCATATATTCCTGCTCTGCACATCTCTGGAAAATCCCACCCAAACTAAAGACACTGTTGACCTGAGAGGAAAGAACTAGAAAAGGGGGAGGAAGACAGTTCACCAGATAGTTTACATTGTTAAAAGGTTTTTTTCAAATTGTGTTTATGTGTTTGTCTGTGTGTGGATGACATGTGTAAGAGTACCCAGAGAAGCCAGGAGACCTGGAGCTGGTGTTACAGGGTGCAGGGAAGTGGACTCTCCCTGGAAGACAGACCTTGCTCTTAACTGCCGAGTCATTGCTCTTTTTAGTTCTGTTAAAGTGAAAGTATACTGACTCATGGCCAAGGCAGACACTGCACACTCTGAGTGGATGGGAGAGGAAAGTGAAGCAAGCTCTTTGGATAAGTGTGACCACTAACCCAGTGCTGTGGGAACTGGGGTTCTGTGTATGTGTGGGTGTCTAGCAAAGGGTTTTCATGTCTGCAGCACAGGCTGGAACAGGTTGGGCCAGCTGCAGGCTATAGATGAGTCAAAGGCAGTCACTTCTAAAGTACATCCTTTCTTCCCTATACTCCAAGATGGGTGGGGAATCTTCTGCTTTCACCGTCTCTTACAGGAGAAATTTGCTCTTCCAGAGCTTCCTCCCTCAGAAGCCATCTGTGCTTATTTGGGGAGCTGCTTGGACAAAATGAGAAAACTGCTTAAAGTAAATGAAAATAGGCAGAGTATAAAATGCCGAGAGCAATAGAATTCCTGAAGGTGATTTCAGTTTCTGGCTTTCTATCTTTTTTTTTTTTTTTTTTTTTTTACATTTCCACATGCTCTTTTTTATTAAAAATACCTTTTTAATAATAAGTGGACAGCTACAGTCCTATCCCAAGCCCTTTCTTATCTGGTCAGCACTTTATTCTAACGATCCCTGGGAAGCTGATGAACCCTCATGTCTGACTTTCACAGCAGAGGAGATCAGAGGAGTCAGAGGACCAGCTGCCATCTCTGGCACATGTCAGAGCTAGATAAATGTTTTGTTGAATGGGTGGGTAGATGACAGAATGGATGGATAGATGGGAAGGAGGGTAAAAGGAGTTGGACTGCTCCCAGAAGCTGCTGCAAATGGCTGGGAGTTGCCCGGCAAGAGCAACAGTTATAGGCCACTGGGAATAGGCCAGTACTTTTTGTTGTCAGGCAATGAGCAGGCAGCTGGTCCTTTCACCATATCCTGGGAATGCCCTAGCTCACACTCTCCATCGTCTCACAGCACAGAAAGATCTTATGATGTTAACTGGGCAAAGGCTCCCTTCTTGCCATAGATTCCTCTGAGCTCTTCGCTAGGACTCTCTGAATTGACGCTTCCCATTGTTTCCAGGGTATACGAATAATCCCCCCATTCTCGCCAGCATTCTCCCACTCTCCACAGCCTGTCACCAAATAGTAAAACCCTCATTTTATTATCAACTCCTTTTTTCTGTAGTCCTGGAGTCCTGAACTAATTTATCAGGCTACATTCCACCCCCAGGTTCTCTCTCGAACAGTCTGGGTATTTTGTTTGTTTGTTTGTTTTGAGACAGACTTTTTCTGTAGCCCTGGAGATCTTGGAACTCCCTATGTAGACCTCAAACTCACAGAGGTTTGCCTGTCTTTTCCTCCCAAATGCTGGGACTAAAGGCCTGTGCCACCACACCTGGCAGTTAGTTAGTCTGGGCTTTTGTACATTTCACATGTGCTTCAACACCCCTCCTGTCACCAGAACCTTTCTATCTTGAACATTTGGATCCTTCTTCTTCATCTTAGATTCTGAGACCAGGTCTAGTTATGTTGACTAGGCTAGCTTCAAATCCTGGGGCTCAAATGCCTCTCTTGTCTTAGCTTCCTGAAGAGCTGGGATGGCAGGAACAGCCAGTGCACCAGGCTTCCTGCTCATTGTTTAAGGATGTTTTTAGGAGTCATTCTCCTTTTGCACACCTCTGCACCAAAGAAGAAACACCTCTGCTATCTCCTCATTATGCTGGTTCTTACTGGCTGTCACTGTGTCCCGATAAGGCACACAAAACAAACAAGGCAGACTTGAAACTGTCCTCTTGCTGTGGGTTTTTTCCCTTCCTTATCCCATTCTTAGCTACAATGGGGAGGGCTCCTCTCAGCAGTTTTATCTATGCTTTTCATTGTGTCCCCAGGCTGGAAAATGGGCTGGTATATTTTTTAATGATTTATTCATTGTAACTGTATGTACACTGGTGTTCTGTCTGCATGTGCATCTGAGTGAGGGTGTTAGGTCCTCTGGAACTGAGGTTACAGACAGTTGTGAGAGGCCATGTGGGTGCTGGGAATTGAGCCTGGGTCCTCTACAAGAGCAGCCAAGTGCTCTTAACTAATGGGCCATCTCTCCAGCCCTGGTCTGGTATATTCTAAGAACCACATCAATATGTATTTGAGTAATGTATGGACCAGAGCCCTTACTTTAACCATAAGTCCCACTGTACCTGTAACAAAAGTCATGTTTCTGGAAGGTTTGGCAGGCCAAAGGGAAGATGTCCAGAAAGGCCCAGAGTGTGGTGGAAGTATCACACAGGTAGAGAACAATGTCCTTTAATTCCTGTTATCAAGAGAAGACATAGTATTATTCTCTCTACCCCATAGACAGCTCTGCAGAGGGCCTGAATCATAACTGACAAAGCCAGAGTTCCCAGCAGGCAGGAATGGGGAGGAGGGGGCAGTGGCAGTGGAGGCAGCCTAAACGGTCCATCGACAGGAGGGTATCCTGGACTACCTAATCATTCTAAGTCTCAGAATATGCTACTGTAGCTTAGTGACCTACATTCAATGATAGCTAAGGTCACCTGTAATTCTGATATAGTCTCCTCTACCTGCAGGAAAATGAACCCTGAATCTGAACACTGGGCCCAGAGTGAGATCACCCAGCCTGGTGAAGACTGGAGCGGCAAGCTTGCTGCCCCTTGCTCACATTTTAAAGAGGGTCCACAGGACACAGGGAGTTTGCTCATCTGCTTTGCTGATTTTCAAACCAGCTTGAAGGAGCAGGTTGGGTGGCTCCTGGGCTCTCCAATGTTACAGGTAAGGAAACTGAGGCTCAGAGTCCTAAGATGATTTGCTCCCACCACTCCTGGCATGTATGCTTCTGAAACACTTGGTCAATGGAACCAGATGGCAAATGCCAAGAAGGTAACTCACAGTTGCCTCATTCTGGCTGTCTATAGTGATTAACACGGCACCCAGGCTCCTTAAATGTTCACTTTTGTATATCATCCTCAGTATAGTTCTAAGTACCATCAGATGGGTCCCATGTCTTCTTCTGCTTGCTGCTTTATCCCCCAGGCTCAGCACAGGACCTGGCATACATCAGAGATCCCTCAGTACAGATTCAATGACTGGTCCAAGGAATGAGCCTGCCGAGCAGAACTGAGGACTAGACTCAGTTCTCAAATCTTTATGTCTTGTTTTGTGTGTGTGTGTGTGTGTGTGTGTTCCATAAAGGTTTCCCAGGGAGGAACAAAACCTAACGAAAAGCCTGTTAACCCACAGGACAGATAGAAACACAGATGAAATCAAAGGCAGAGGTCAGGGGCAGGGAGGAAACTGCTGTGCCTGGAGCACTGGCAATCTTCTCAGCTCAGGGCAGCCAGGCTTTGGCTGAAGGTCTCAGCCAAAAGAAGCTGGGTTTAGGGGCAACCTTACCAAGAGAGGCATGTCACTGGGGGTCAACCGATCCCTCTCCCCAAGTTTCTGGGGTGTGGTGCTGGTCCCATCCCCTTGCAAACCACAGTGCTGGAGGATATTGCTGAAGACCTAAGAAAGGCAAAAAGGGTTCTCATCCACATCTTGCTGAACAAGCACCTAGGATCCCCACCCATAACTGAAGACAGGTGACACAAGAACTGCCTTAGAACCTAGAGACAGAGCACCCAATGGGATGTGGACAGGGTTAAATGTAAATCATGTAGGGTTGAGGGTGTGGCTGAGTGACAGATTGCAGGACTTGGGTCCCAGGTTGGGTGTGGTACTGCATACCTTTTATCTTAGCACTCAGAAGGTAGAGGTAGGTGAATCTCTGAGTTCAAAGTCAGCCTGGTCTACATAGCCTGTTCTAGGTCATAGTGAGAGCCTGTCTCAAAAAACAAAACCACGAGTTCCATTTTTAGTAACCATACATGGAACATACATACAAAATATAAACCCCCAAGAATCCTCCATTTATGATTTAAATGAATAGACTCAGCAAATATATATCTGAGAAACACCTTCAGCAATATTTAAGAGAATTTTTTAGATTCCTTTATAGATGACTATAGGATAATTGACTATAGGATAATTTTTATAAATGTGTGGATGTGTGTATGTATATATAGATATACATACATATACAAACTAAAGTGTGTGTGTGTGTGTGTGTGTGTGTGTGTATATATTTATTTATTTATTTATTTTTTATTTTATTTATTTATTTATTTTTTGAGTAGGGTCTCATGTAGGTCAGGATGTCTTTGATCTCACTATGCAGACAAAGATGACCACCTTGAACTCCTAATCTTTTTGTCTCTACTTCCCAAATGCAGAAATTATAGACATAAGCTATCATATCACACTCAGTGGTTATCGGAATTTTGTTAAAACAAAAGACAAATTAACAGACTTGAAAATAGAATCTGTCATAAAATCAAGCAAGACTGAACTGGCAGTGTTGTCTGTCTTTCTTTTTACTTATGTGTTTATAGGCATATGTGTGAAAGTCATGGCAGTGTTGTCTGTCTGTCTTCCCTTTTACTTATTTGTGTGTTTATAGCCATGTGTGTGAACCTCAGGGGTAACTTGTCTCCTTCTACTATGTTTGTCCTGGAGATCAGTCAGGCCCTCAGGCTTGGTGGCAGGCACTTTGACATACTAAGCCATATTGACAAGGCATGTGATCTTGACTTTTGTAATTAAAATCTTAATTTTGAAGCTGGGCGTGGTGGCATATACCTTTAATCCCAGCATTTGGGAGGCAGAGGCAGGTGGATTTCTGTGAGTTTGAGACCAGCCTGGTCACAGAGTGAGTTTCAGGATAGAGCTACATTGAAAAACCCTATCTCAAAAAATAAAAAACAAAACCCAAACTCCAAAGCAAAACCACACACACACACACACTCCAAACAAACACAAAAAACAAACCAAAAATTTATTTTTGTTTTTCTGAGGCAAGGTCTCATTATGTAGCCTTAGTTTGCCTAGGAACTCAAGATAATCTCCTGCCTTAGGCCCCCAAGAGCTGGGACTACAGGCATGAGCCACCACGACCAGCTCCTTTCAGCTTTTGAACGTTCCTCATACTTTCTACAATACACATTAATCTTCCACAAAATGGTTTTATAAAGCCTCACAGCTCCAATTTGAGAAATGTAGGTCTCTGAAAGGAGTAACTGTTGGCTGTTGGAAAAGGAGACAAAATACAAACCAAATCCTTTTGTATGAAGGCCAGATAATCTTTAGCTATCAGTCTTGTTCAAGAATGGCAAAGAGTGAACTGAAAGGCATGTAGCCAAGGGTAGGACAAAGAAATCTGGGGGGTGAGTTCTTTTTCTTCTCCCCTCCTCCTCTTCCCTCTCCTGCTGAGGACAAAATGGCCTATACTGTGTTACATTTCAAGATGAGTCTGGAAGGAATGGAAAGCAAACATTTCTCTCAGGTTCCTCAAGAAAAATCCAAAGACTTTTTTTCTCCCCCTACCTAGCTTGCTCTCCCCAGGGCAGGGGTAAGAGATGGTACCTGAAGTATGGTAGGAATGGTTTCATCCAGGTCATTATAGTAACTTGGCTGCTGGGTAAATATGTTTCCTAAAAAGAGAAGAGAAAGGGGAAAAAGTGGGGGGAGGTCAAGAGGGATGGATAGGACATATTAAAATTGGTTATTTGTATGTTCTATGACCTTTCTTGCTTCCTAAGCCTGCCTGTGGGGAGGATCTAGGATGAGTCTTGGTCTTAGGCCCGGCTAGTATGAGCTTTGTCCTCATTGAGAAACTTCCCAGGGCTGAGAATGGAAGTTACTCAGTACCATTTAACCTTTTAAGTACCTTTGAATTATGTAAAACAATGAGCAGCCCTGTCAAACCAGCTACTCCTGATGTCCTCAGGGAGTGACCAAACTTGGATAACATGCCTCTTCTATGAAAGCACTAGCTGTGGAACTGGGACTTGTATTATGCAGGAAATTTAGGAACTGATTCCTTTATTCAACCTACAATAACTCATGAGTCTTGCCAAGCCACACCTCAAAGAATGTGAGGAGATGCCAGGGGGAAATGTCTCTGTAAATCTTTGCTTTTGAACTGCTACCATCTCAATCTACCTCCTGCAAACAGGAGGCAGGAACAATGCACAAAGACGGACTTGGCACATGCTGGCAGTTGTTGGGTTCAGATGAAGCCTGTCTCTGATGTTTACGACCCTCTACTTGCTGCTGCATGTGCCTCCTTACAGCATATGGTAGCTAGGACAGAACCTAGTGTTTCTCTGTTCAAATGGGGAGGAGGAAGATGAGGGAAGAATTCATAGCTGAAGGACATGACAATGAGAAATGCCAGGGCTGAAGGCCTGAGATATCTCATCTCACCATAATTTTGCCTCTCAGGCTGGTTTTTATGTTTAGATTTCAGTCCTGTTTGAAAAGGGCAAAGGGTGAATTCAAAGAGTATGGCCAAGAGTAAGACAAAGATACCATCTGGGGAGAAAGGAGTCTCTCCTGCAGTGTACATGAGGGCCAGAGCATACAGTATTGACAACCCTGCAGCCCTAGTCCAGTTCCAGGGAAGGTTAAGATGAAGGGATAAAATGCCAGGTGAGGCTGATGAGTTAGCAAGTAGCTGGGCTTTTCATCAGCACAGTCCTAGATGCCATTTACTCCTTGATTCCAAAAAGCCCAGCCTCCTTAGCTCAATGCTCCTACCTACCTGTAATCTATAAAGGTATGCCAAGACCATCTACACCATCCTCCTCCACAGAGGCAAGGAGTGCCCTGATCCTCCAGGGCTAGTCTAAACTGACATTAATACAAAAAGCCCTAAGAAATCTAGCCCCTGCTGGCATGCAAGACCATCCAGCTTCCACCCCCTGCATCAGAGTCCTCCCTTGGATCTCATCAGAGCCATCCTTAACCTCAGACGACAGCCCGTCTTGTCTCCCAAACCTCCCAGAGTTTACTCCATCTTAAGATATGTGTCACCTCCTCTATGCAGTGCTTCTGAAACAGGCACTCCCAGGGCCATGGCATATCTCTCTTGCCATCCTGACCACCCAGAATGAGGTAGACATTTCATCATTGCCTGCCAGAAAAATACTTTTTTTTTTCAAGCATCAAGATAACTCAAATTTCTTTCTCCTTTGTTTCCTTTGGTTTTTCAAAACAAGGTTTCTCTGTTTAACAGTCCTGGCTGTCTTAAAACTTGCTTTGTAGACCAGGATGGCCTCAAACTCACAGAGATCTACCTGCCTCTTGCCTTCCAAGTGCTGAGATCAAAGGTGTGTGTCACCACTTCTGGCAAGATAACTCAAATTTCACAATCCGAAGATCCTTAGGGTCTTCAGAGTCTTTTCTTCTTCTTTATCTGATTCCAATGAGAATGCAGATCTCTCTTGCTTTTGATTAAAAAACAAAAAAAACCCAAAACACACACAAAAAAACAGGGCCAGAGAGATGGCTCAGCAGTTAAGAGCACTTGCTGCTCATGCAGAGGACTCAAGTTCAGTTCAGGATCTACATGGTGGCTCACACACATCTGTAACTCCAATTCCATGGACCTGATGCCCTCTTCAGGTATCCATGGGCATCAGGAACACACACAGTGCACATATATGTGTGTGGCAACACACACACACAAACACGAGAACAAGACTGAGGTGTATGTGAAATTCACAGGGAATCAGTAAAAAGTTTTTAAAAAAATACATCTTCAGCCTGGAGAGCTGGTTTATTGGTTAAGAGCACTGGTTGCTCTTCTAGAGTACCTGGGTTAGTATCTCAGGACCCATACAGTATCTAACAACCACTTGTAACTCTAGTGCTAGGGGATCTGATGGCCTCTTCTGACTTTTGCAGGCACTGCGTGAACATGTGCACACACATTCAGGCAAAGCACCCACACACATACAAAGAAAGAAATAAAAGTTGAAAACTGCTTGTTATCATAAGAATTAGTACAGAGGTTAGGAAGAAGCAGGGCATCCTGGGGCTCCCTCTTCCCTGATGAGCCAGGGTGAACAGGAGACACGACTACACAAGTCACCAACCTATGAAGGATCCAGGGCCTCATTTTCTCCTGATGTGCAAAGAAGCTTGAGAGAGACTGCCCTGCTTTCGGAAGCTAATTGCTGATAGCCAACGCCAACCTTGACAGTTTATTAAATAAGAGAGAGAGGACCATGCTCATCCCCACAAGGCAGCTCATCCTCTCATCTTTTCTTCCCCATCATTCTTATAATAATTGCTTTGCCACAGAGTCTTTGTGGTACTGGAAGTGGAAGCTGCGCTTGTGCCTTCTATTTAAAGAATGAAAAGAGAGCTGCTCTGAGAGAGAAAGAAAGAGAAACACCTCTGTGGGCTTCTCTACATCTGCGGCCACTCACACAGAGGCTCCAAGTGCCTGGTATGCACCTTCTAGGAGCCAAAACTGAGATTCTTCTTAATAAGTCAGTTTAGAATCCTCAACCTGGCTGGGCGGTGGTGGCGCATGCCTTTAATCCCAGCATTTGGGAGGCAGAGGAAGGCGGATTTCTGAGTTCGAGGCCAGCCTGGTCTATAGAGTGAGTTCCAGGACAGCCAGGGCTATACAGAGACACCCTGTCTCGAAAAACCAAAAAAAAAAAAAATCCTCAACCTGGCAACACCCCAGCATTTGGGAGGCAGAGGCAGGAGGAGCCTATGCTCAAGTCTAAGGCTAGCCAGGACTATGTAGCAACTTCTAGGCTGATCTTGGCTACATAGTAAGAACAGTCCCAAAACAAAAGGACAATCATCCCAAAACTTAAGAAAAGTCAGGTATGATTGCCCACATCTGTAACTTCAGCCCTTGTGAGGCAGAGGCAGAAGAGTTCCAGCCTGGGCTTCATATCATTAGTAAGGGGAAAAAAGAAGTCATGGTGTGCTGTGCTGTGCTGGCTGCAAGCTAGAGTAATTTGAGAAGAGGAACTCTCAACTGAGAAAGTGCCACCACCAGAATGGCCTGTATGTAGGCAAGTCCATAGGACACTCTTGATTGATGTTGGAGGATCCAGGCAATTGTAGATGGTACAACCTCTAGGCAGGTGGTCCTGGATGGTATAAGAAAGCAAGCTGAGCAAGCCATGGAGAGCAAGCCAGTGAGCAGCACCGAGTTCCTGCCTTCACTTTTTCAATACCAATGTACTCTGGAAGTTGAATAAATTCTTGCCTCCCTGAGTTACTTTTGGTCATGGTTTTTGTCACAGCAATAGAAATCTAAGACAGTCAGCAGGATGGCTCAGAGGGAAAATGCACCATTCATCAGGTTTGATGACCTTAGTTTCATGTCTAAGATCCACTTAGTGGAAGGATAGAACCTACTCCTGCACAAAATAAAAGTTTGAAATGTAAATTTCTAGGACACCTATCTTTCACCCGATTCTTAAAGGAGCTGGTGGCCCAAATGATGAAAGCTTAGGCAGCAGCAACACTTTCTCATCTGTCCTTGATACCTCATCTCCCAGCATCTCCTCACAGCGATCAATCAAAGGTATCCTTGCTTCTAACTCACAATGTACATTACCAAGTCCTAAAGGGCTTTTTTTTCTGCACTATTCTCTCTCTCCCCCACCCCCCCCTCCTCTTCTCTCTCTCTCTCTCTCTCTCTCTCTCTCTCTCTCTCTCTCTCCTCTCTCTCCATTTTCTCCAATATTGTTAAGTTTTTTTCTTATAACCTTCCACTCTAACCAAATTAGCCTGGTAACTGTTTCCCTAACTTCCTATGCTTTCTGTTGCTTACTCACCTCATCCTGAGTCTACAGTGAATTTATATTGTCCCTCTAGGAAAATGAACAAGATTACCGACAGCCAAGCAATAACTAGACTCAAACGAGAAACCAAGACTGTTCACTGAAACTGACATGCAAAAATTTCACATATATTATGATCTAACAGCGAAATGACCTGAAGTGAATAATAAATAAATAACAGACTCATAAATATCTACTAATGATTTTCCTGCTTCTTTATTCTTTATCTGTAGGCTGTGGATGTAGCTCTGTTAAGAGTGCTTGCCTAGCTGGATCTGAGTTTGAGGCCAGCCTGGTCTATAGAGTGAGTTCCAGGATAGACAGAGATATACAGAGAAACTCTGTCTCAAAAAACAAAAACAAAACAAACTTCTCAAAAACCACTTATAGATGTATATAGTTACATATAAAATTTAGATTCTTATATATATACATATAACTATTTGTATTTGTTTTATATACTTATAAAGTTATATATAAACTTTATATATACAATTATATATGTGTATGTATGTATGTATATAAATTCAGTTAGGAGAAAAAAGAAGAAAGGAAGAGAGAGAGAACTATCCCAAGGATAGTTGTCTGTTTGGGTTTTGTTTTTAAAGTCAGGATCCACTATGTAGATTAGGCTGGACTTAAACTTATGAGCCTCTCTCTCACTTCAGGCTCCCCGAGTGCTATGCCCTACAGTCTGAGGATGGGGAAGCCAGCAGGAGTGCTCAAACGAACATCGCCCAACTCCAGACCCAATACTGTGAACTACAAGAAGGAATCAGCTGAGGCATACCCTCTGCAGCAACCTCAACCACTTTCATTTCTCAGTGAACCTTCTATTCTGCCTATTTCTGCCTTAGGAAATCCAGCTTAGTGTCTCCTCTTTCCACAGCTACAGAGCCTCCAAACTATGGCCCCACCCACTCTCAGCAATGCTGAAGATGTGCTATATTGGAGGCAGCCCCATTATCCCTGAGAGAGAACAGAGAGACCACTAGTTCCAGGGTCAGCTCTTCATAGGTGTTAAGTTCCAGATTAGCTACCTAACTAGTACAGGCTTTTAGTTAAGTCCCTTAAAATTTAACCTGTCTTTTTATCTGTAAATGGGGACAAAGACAGCACTGACCCCAGCAGTCCCTGTGCACAACCAGTGGAGATAGCAAATAGGATGTGCATGTCATGACAGGAACCCAGGCCATATTACAATGAAGGCCTGCAATCTGGGCAAGTTGACTTTCATTGCCAAAGTAATCTCTCATTCCTGCCACTGACTGACACCCGTCCTAACACTAAGACATCCAGATATTTTGTTGTTTTGGTCCCAATAGCCCAATATGGCACGGACTCACTATGTAAGTCCAAGCTGGCCTCAAACTCACAACCCTCTTACCTCAATCTCCTAAGTGCTGGGATTATAGGTATGGACCACCCAGCAAAACTCACAGACTCTTGAGGCACTGCCTGCCACACTGTTTTGGTTTTGTTTTGACTCCCCAGTCATTTATTTCAGAGTTGACACATCTTTATGTGTATCATATATGTATGCATGTATTACACATCTCTGTGTATATATGGACATGTAGGGATGTGTGTTTGTATGTATGTGTTATATCTGTGAAGTCATTTCCCACCACCACCTGCCCCTAATACTCTTGTGCTATCTAAAATCAGCATTCATGGCCTCTGGTTTGGCATGTGGGGCCACCCCTGTGTGCCCTTAGGTCCTCCTTCCTACTTACCTATCATTTTCTGGAGCAGTGGTGAGTTGCCTTTTCCAAAGAGCACACAGAGGTCCAGGATCTTTGGGATGTCAAAGAGGAAGTTGTTGTAGAGGATTTCTCCAAATGCAGATGGAGAAATGAAGTGGTCCTAAGGGAAAAGTATGGAGAAAGGGTGGAGGCTGAGTGCAGATGCTGCAACAGCAAACTCAGGAGAAAACACCTTGATGTTCATCAGCTGGGCACATCAGGCTAATCCTCCGTAGCATGCCCGTATTATATATATGTCTGAGCTTCATGAAAAGATCCAAAATTATAGTGTTTCTGCATTTTCACGTAAACGGAAACATACTAGGAAGAGAAGAGTCAGCTGGGGTTTGCTTTCCAGTATTTATAGGTAAATCGTCAGTGTCTAGGGTTACATAAAACACGTCAATAAAAAGAGAAAACTCAGACTCAATAAGAGTGACAAAACCTTGGTAAGTACACAGGTTGTGTAAGGGGGACATGGGACTCATTGTTCTATACACATGAAACTTTCTCTTGAGTATATGTATATTTGAAATTTAATTATAATGAAAATGTAGGAGTTCGAGGCCAGCCTGGTCTACAGAGTGAGTTCCAGGACAGCCAGAGATACACAGAGAAACTCTGTCTCGAAAAACCATAAAAAAAAAAAAAAGAAAGAAAACGTAGTTTGAAAATCCCCTGGGTTTGTTGGTGAATGCCTGTGAAAGTCAGTCTTCAGAGGGGTTGCAAGGATGGCTCAGCGGAAAGCACTTCCTGCTCTTGCAGAGGCCCCATGTTCACTTTTCAGCATCCACATGGTAGTTCCCAGCCACCTGTAACTCCAGTTCTAAGAGATCTGATGCCCTCTTTTGACATCCAAGGGCTCATACACACGTGAGTACATACACATTAAAATATGCATATCAGTATTTAGATGCTAAGACAGGACAATGGTGAGTTGGAGGTCAGTCTGACCTACACTGGGAGATCCTGTCTCCAATAAAGAAACAATAAAATAAGATCCCCTTTTCACTGTGGTGTCAGGGACCAGACCCTGGGCCTTGTGCATACTAGGCAAATACCATACTACCAAACTACATCTCAACCCCAAGACCCAATCTTTAAAATTCTCTGTTCCCTGTCACACAAAACTTCCCTGAAGTAGGGGCCAGAGAAACTGCTCAGTGGTTAGGAGCTCTTGCTGCTCTTACAGAGGACAGGAATTTGGTTCCCAGCATCCACATTGGGCATTCACAACTGCCTGTAACTCCAGCTCCAAGGAATCAAACATCCTCTTTTGGCCTTCGTGAATACTGACACACATGAGCAGATAAACATACAGTCATATACATACGTAAGTAGAACTAAACAAATCTTAAAAATAGGCACCTGTACATAACAACACAGAGACGCACATATAATTATAAATAATAAAAATAGGGCTGGAGAGATGGCTCACCAGTTAAGAGCACTGACTACTCTTCTAGAGGTCCTGAGTTCAATTCCCAGCAACCACATGGTGGCTCACAACCATCTGTAATGGCTGGACTCTTCCAATGCCTTCTTCTAGTGTGTGTCTGAAGACAGCTGCAGTATACTCATATAAATAAAAGTAATATATTGTTTTTTGAGACTGAGTTTCACTAAGTAGATCAGGTTGGACTCACAGAAATCCACCTGCCTCTACTTCTTGAGTTACTGGGATTAAAGGAATGTGTCACTAAGCCTCACAAAACAAATCTTTAAAAAAAATGTTAGATTCCATGAAGGAACATGATATTAGCATTACAATATTAACAGTAGTGATTTGAAGGCTGATGAGACGGCTCAAGTAAAGGTACTCGCTGTTAAGTCTGATGATCTGAGTTCAATCCCAGGACCTACAAGGAGGAAATAAAGGCCACGCTCACAAGTTGTCATCTGACCTTCATACATGTGTTGTGGCACACATGTGCACACACACTCAAAGGACAAGAAGTCCGTGAAGGAACATGTACATTAACAGTAGTGATATTGAGTGCTGACCAGGTGGCTCACTAGGTAAGGTCACTTGTAGCCAAGTCTGATGACATGAGTTCCATCTCCATGGTTCCATCTTACATGGTTTTAGAACCAACTCCTGTAAGTTGTCTTCTGACAATGTACCTATACACATATGTGTACACACATAAAAAAATATAATTTTAAAAAATGGTAGTAACTTTAGGCCAGGGGATTTTTGTGAATAGCATTCATTCTCTTTCTAATATTTCTATAACACTGAGTTATTTGAGAACAGCACTAATGATTTCTTTTTGTTTAGTATTGGAGATGAATCTTCCTTCATGTCAGGCTCTATCACAGCCAAACTCCCAGCTCAATAAGGATTTCTTTTAAGTGCATATATGAGGAGCTAGAAAAATGACTTAGTGGTTAAGACTGAGTTCCCTGCACCTCCTTGGTTTGCTTATGACCACCAACTACAGCTCCTGGCAATCTGATGCCCTCTTCTGGTTTCTTTGGCATATGTATGACACACATGCACATAGGCATATGGAGACATATATGCATGTATAAATTAATAAAATAAATATTTTTTAAAGTACACATATTTGAATTCTTCCAAAAGTCAGAATCAGTGTCTTTACTCTTTGTCACATAAGTCACAGTCACATGTCAACTGCGACAAGGACCCTGGAGGTCCTGCTAATGAAAACACTGGGTGTACTGTGGGCAGGCTGGTGGACTAGAGGACAAGGAAAGCGACACAGATTCTTTCCCCAAAAGGCAGGAATAAAGAGAGGAGACAAAGAGGAAACCTGAACCTCCAGAGCCTTCTTTCCCAGGGGTAGAGTCTGGCACAGGGGTGTTGGGTGTCAAGTGGACATTTGTCCCAGGAGCACAGGCTTACTTTGGATTCCTTGTGCGTGGACATTCGAAGGAAGGTGAGGAAAACACTTCGGTGCAGGTGCTTCTGCATGTCAGCAACCTCGGGGTCGGGGCCACCCACTCATCAAACTTTCGGGGTACATAGTGCAGGTAGGAGTCCAGGCACTTCTGCAGGGTCTCATCAAAAATAACCTAAGCCAGGTAAGAGAGGAGAGCAAGGACTGATTCCTGAGGTTCAAAGGTTTGTGGGTAGACTACACAGGTGCTTATGGCCCATCAGCCTGACTTATTGCAAACACTCCAACCCTAAGGGACCAAGGAGGTATAAATGAGCCCAGGGGTAAATATAAGTTTCTTAAAATGGCACACTGATGGACAGTGGGTAAACATCAGGAAAGCTGCAACACGAGACAGCAATCCTAACCACAATTTGCTGTTAAGGATCCAAGGAAAGTAGACAAAAAAGCAATTCCTAGGGAAGAGAAAAACAGCAGTAACCAATCAGGATATGGCATGTGCTTTGTCTTAGTGTGAATTTTGATAGAATGTTACCTGGCACCAGAATTTATCGTGAGGCAAGGCCAGGAGCCAGTCGAGGTCATTGGCTACGAAGTTGGCGCGTTCCAGGTACTCCTCCACTAGGGCGGGAATGTTGTCTTTAGGGGGCGGTTTGTACAACACAAAATACCGGTCTGCCTTCTGCTCAGGGTGCTACGAATCCAAAAACCACGTGTTAACGTGGCAGAGGTTAGTCAGCAAGGGCCCATTTGCCAACCCACAGCAATAACAGTACTTGGCTGTTCCAACCAGAGACCCTCCAGGAGCTTCTAAATATAAAGAACCCAGTGTATCTAACAAAGGAGCCATGGTTGCACCCAAGGAATACAAGATGGTTGTTAAAACATGTTTTTAGAGCATTTTAGTGGTAAGGGGACAGGTTAAGGGGAGGGAAAGAAGGAAACAAAATTTTAATATAACCAGGTTTGTAAATTTTTTAAGAAGTTAGTGTATTCATATACTGGTACAGATTTCTAAAGAGAAGGAACAATTCCCAAACTTATACTGGTTATCCTGAGATTAGGGAATTATAGCTTCATTATATTTTTCTGTATTTTCTCTTGAGACAAAGGCTCACACTCTGTAGACCAGCAGCATCAAACTCAGAGATCCACCTGCCTCCATCTCCCAGCGATGGGGTTAAAGGCATGCGCCACCATTCTTGACCTTATCTTCCCATGTTTAAACAATGAGCATGTACCTTAAAAGTTAATATTTAATTATCCAAGTAACATATACCCATCTTTTCAAACACTAAGGGCTCAGGCTAAGGGTATATACAGCTCAGTGGCAGAATGTGTGCTCGGTGTATGGGGGGCCCTGGGTTCAATCCTCAGCATGGTGGGGAGTGTGAAAGGGGAGAGCAGAGGAAAAGGAGAAGGGAAGGAGGGGACAGGAGAGTGAGAGGGGAGGGGAAGCATACTCTTAGTCTCCATGACCTCCCAGGAAGCCACTGAGCATATGCTGTCCTAGTGACCTTTCTAGGTATTTACATTAGAATACAGTCATAGACATATCAAATATTTAAGTCTGTTTTTCCATTCTGATACAAACAGCATCATATTCTATATATCATTATTTTCTTTTTTATTACCAGAAAAAAACCCTCAACTAATTTTTTTTAAGACTCCAATCAAGTAGCTGCAGCTCTCAGCCTGGAGCCACACGTTCTCTTTCCCAGCCCTGACCACATCAGGAACAAACCTCACTTTGTTCACCATAATGAAGAGACGATGGGCTCAGTCTCCACCCCAGTCTACGTGAGAGTGGCTTTCTCAGGGAGAAGTTGTAATAAGAGGAGGGCCGGGCACTGCCTCAGCTGTTATCAACCACAGCCTTCCACTTCCAGAGCTGACTCTAGAACAATCAAGACCGAAGGATCAGTCTCCTTAAGAACCTTGTGGGCCTCTGCAGGGATGTGCAGGTTCCATAGGATTCACTGCAATCATTTAGCATTTGGCTCCGTGGACTCTCTCCCATTTAAATCCCATTTACACAGTGCCAACATTCCAGGCACGGATCTGTTGAAAAAGAGCTCACCTCCTTGCCTTCCAAGCTTCCTTCCTCTGACCTGATGACTCTCCTTACAGGGCCCCTAGTGTGCCAGGTTTGGGGGCACATGAATAAAAGCATTTAGTGATGCAGGTCTCAGCTTAGAGGCTCAAGTTTTCTCCAGGTCACAAGGTTCATGTTCCACTGGGGAAGATGAACACCAAAGCCACCAAGGGAGCCCTAAACTGATGAAGTGACAATTCAGGCCTAAAGGGTCACAGGAGCGCAGGAGAGAATTAACAGCCTGTGGAAAAGGGATGCCTCTCAGGCAAGGCAGTACCTAAATTGAGCCTAACAGGAGGAAAAGGATTTTTAGGTGAAAAAAAATTAGCTTGCTTGTCTTACCTTCCTCCCTTCCATTCCCTTCTTTCTTTCTTTCTTTCTTTCTTTCTCTTCTTCTCTCTTCTCTCTCTTCTCTTTCTCTCTCTCTCTCTTCTTCTTCTCTTCTTCTCTCTCTTCTTCTTTCTTTTTCTTTTCTTTCCTTCTTCCTTCCTTTCTCACACATTCTTACTATATAGACCTGGCTAACCTGGAACTTGCTGTGTAGATTAGGCTGGCTATAGATTTAATAGAGATCTGCCTACCCGTGGGATCAATTAATAGAAGAAATCACTCCTCCATACCCAAGACAGAGTTTCTCTTTGGAGCTCTGGAACTCACTCTGTAGAGACCAGGCTGGCCTGGAACTCATAAAGATACTGGCTCCCTGCCTCTTGACTGCTAGGATTAAAGGTGTGCAACACCACTGCCCAGCTGAAGAAATCATTCTTGTAGAGGCATAAAAACAGTCATATACCATGCACGATGGACCTGGACACTGAGACATGGGTTTAAAGGGTGGCAGAATGATGACAACAAACCTATCACCCACTGAGGACTTGCCCTACGCCAGCTGTGGAGCAGGCATGTCAAACTTCCTATTGCTTTTTCTCATCCATGATTAGCTAAAAGGGAGACAGCTGTCTGGCAGAAGAGAAAACAAAGACTCAGTAGGGTCCAGAACTTTCCTAAAGGCCTTGAGGTAAAGCAGGCAGCTGAGGCAGGATTAAAGTATAGCTTACACTGCAGACCAAGTATGAACTACAACACACACTTGCACAACCCTATCTCACTGCTTTTCCTTCTGACCTCACAACCCTAGAAACCTCCCAAATTCCCTCTTAGGCTGGACTAAGAGGTTTCCTCATCTCTCCCAGCACCTGCATTGACTTCACATGACTATGGCTCTTGCTAAACTGCATCAAAGTTACTTTTGGATCAGTTGCTGCTGGCTCAGGGAGAGAGGAAGGAATGGATTACAGACGGATACAAGGGACTTCTAGGGAAGGTGAAAATGTTCTCTTGATCATAGGTGATGGTGTCATTCATATATTACCAATGCTGAAAACAATCAAATTGCTGACTTTAACTATGACGTTTACTGTCTTTCAAGGATACTTCAACAGTGCTTGGCATTGAGAGGACTCTCCACATATTCATTAGCTGGACAAAAGAATGAATGGCCAGATCTTGCCTCTTTAGGACTTTAAATGGCAAGCTTTGTAAAAGGGACTCTATGAGTAGCCACAGATGGTTTCAGAGCAGGAGTAGCAGGCTCCAATTGTGTCTCTCCTACTGAGGTTTAATCCCACCAAAAAGTCTGGCTTAGGGCCTATCTGCTCTGGCAAACTAGGAAAATACTGCCCATCAAACCTTTATGGATCTTGATGGGAACTCATTTTCTCACTGTCCATCAAGGAATGGTGGAAGGGTCCAACACTACTTCTTACAGGTTTTCAAGTGCATGCTCCCTGAATAGTAACTAATAAACATCAATAAGCTCACTTATCACTCTGCAGAGGCGCTGCTCCTTGGGCAGAGATCTTTCTGTCCCAAACTGAGACTCAAAACACAAAATTCTACACGTATCTCACACAAAATCTACACAATGTTTCAGGAGCTTCCTGCAGCCTGTAGGTTACTGTTCTTCAGTATGACCAACAAGGCTTGTCTCCAACCAGGCAATTGTCTTTCAGCTGATCCCTCTTTCCATCAGCATAATTATAATCTATTGAGTACTGCTCTGTTCAGGCACAGTAGTAATCCACAGACATTTCATTTGATCTCCACCATGCCTGGCCCATTATTATCTTTTTTGGCTCCTGAGGTCTAGTGGTTAAATAACTTACCAAATAGGTACAAAGCCTGTGTTTGTCAATTCTGCCATAGTGCCACCCCACCACCAGGGATCTGTTCTTGACCTAAGAGTCGAACTCCCCAAGCATCCGTGAGTTTTCTAACCAGGGCCTTGTCCTCCTGCCCTGTCCAGATAGAGCTAACGCATCTTTCAACATCCAGTACAGGACCTCTCTCCTCCAGGAAGCCATCCTTGGCTATACATCCCTCCTACCAGCACAAGATCTTCCTTCTGTGCACTGCAAACTCTGATCTGAACCAGCTCTGCATTTGTGTCAGAACCCGGCCTTCCTCCTGTTCTACTGTCATCATACTGCTAGAAGCTACTGGTGGCTGGCTGTGGACTCCCCCAAGCACAGGACTAGATATTTTCTCTTTGAAACTCTAGCATCAGACAGTAGGTCTGACTGTGGTTTCTGACTTACAGAATTTTTCCAGAGGGCTTACTTACTGTGCTTGTCACTGAGAAGCTAGTCATGAAAGAGACCAGACCTCTGTCCTCCCAGTCCTACAACTAACAACCCAGGAGTTCATTCAGCACATAGGGAAGAACTGAGGTTTAAAACCAGCCTCAACCACTCAAGTCTCCACCACCACCGTCCACTGCATCATCTGCCTGAACAACACAGTAGGCACTCATCACATGGGATATTTCACTTACACAGTCCACACTTCAAGCACTAGACACACTACAATTGTTACACATAGTGCGTGTTCAGATGGCTACTGAATTAAACAGTCCAGTTTTAGCTTTTCTGACATATATTCTCCATATGCAAAGTTATGAACAGGAAAGCAAGCTGCTTTATAGAAGAAAGGGTGAGCACAGGACATTTTGGGGCTAGATCGAGCTAATGTACCATCCTAGCTCTCCTGATTTCCAGGCTTTGTGGCCTTGAACTCTGTAAAGTAGTGACAATCAAAACATCCACTGGACCGGGCGGTGGTGGCGCACGCCTTTAATCCCAGCACTTGGGAGGCAGAGGCAGGTGGATTTCTGAGTTCCAGGCCAGCCTGGTCTACAGAGTGAGTTCCAGGACAGCCAGGACCACACAGAGAAACCCGTCTCGAAAAACCAAAAAAAAAAAAAGAGACACAAGACTGGGTGAGTCGAAAGGGAGTTGATCTGTACAAAATTCTCAAAGAACTAACGTAAAATAAGGGTAAAAAGGAAGAAGAAAAATTAATCTGGGTGACTTGTTCAGAATAGGTTTACCCACACGGGGCACTATGTATGTTAAGTTCTATATTTAGAGATTGAATAGGAAATATTAAAAGCCGACCAAAATGCAGGAAATAAAATACTTAGCTCCCATTTCCCACAACTTTACTCAAGCCTCTAGAAACTACTTCTTCCCACCTTGTGCAAGTCAGCTTATATTCTTGGGAAATCTACAAGTGGGTTCAAGGACTCAAATCCCCACTTCTGTCCCTTTCTTTAGCAGCCTGGCACTTCTCCATGGCGCTAATCTCTCTCTGATGCTGGGAACTGGCAGGTTCACAGCCTCCTTAGTTTTCAGTTTCACAGGGCTTGTCAGAGTCTCTCCTTGTCTCATTCTTGTACCAGATTAAACCAGATTAAAAGAAGACCAGCTCAACCTCAGAAAACAGTGATCCTACAGAAATCTGGGGAGACGATTAGATTTAAATATCTGTGTGTGTGTGTGTGTGTGTGTGTGTGTGTGTGTGGTTTCAAAGCCAGGAGTTGGTCATCGGGGTACAGCTTGGTGCTTACCACATGCAAGTCCCTGGGTTCATCTTAAATAAATAAATAGGAAAGACAGTCACAGAGTAGACGAGGAGGCAGCTCGGTCTCACACACACACACTTCTATATGAAACCTTAAGTCCCAACAAAGGGAAATCACCAAACTAGGATGTGGAACTGTTTCCAGCCCAGCTCAGGCTATGTCAGAATTGCCTTTAGAATGATTGAAAATAAATACAGGGTGGGTAGGAGGGGAACAACATGACTTGACATGGAAAACACTATCGAATTTCACTGCTACTCAGAAACAAAGTTCTACACTAGGCTTGGAAGAGCCTAGTAGTGTCTCAACTACTCATCAGTAGTCACAGCCCTTGGGTCATTCTTGGAACAGAAAAGAAAGGAATTTCCTTTTTGCTTTGCAATTGCAAGGCTGATCCTGCCAGACTGAACAGCATCAAGGCATTGGCTCACCAGTGCTGCTGAAGTCCTCAGCTTTCCTGTCTTCGGGTCTTTGTGGGTGATCTGGAGTTGGTCCAGGGGCAGAGCTGGCATTGTGCTGCGTGACCCTCCTGAAAGGAATATGGATGGGAAGAAGAGAGCAGACACACAGATTCCTGGGGTAGGACCTACTCTGGGAATGATTCCAGCAGCAGCATCAACCCCGGGCCACAGTGGGCTCCTAATATGGGCTTTCAAGATCTCATATGCATTTGCTATCCTAGAACAGTTCTCAGTTCTGAAGGAAAATACCTTCCAGATAACTCATACCCACTATAAGAAAGAAGTCCTGCTAGGCATGGTGGTGCACACCTTTAACCCTAGCACAATCGGGGCAGAGGCAGGTGGATTTCTTTGAGTTTGAGGCCAGCCTGATCTATAGAGCAAGTTCTAGGACAGCCAGGGCTATATAGAGAAACCCTGTCTCAAAAAACAAAACAGAAGTCATGGCTAAAAGAACCTAGACTGGTTTTTATTTTTAAAACCCAGGGCCTCAAGCTGTACTCAAGCATCCTGTGGGCACTGTAAAGACACTACCCACAGGTCTTTTTCTTGCTATCTTCCCTATAACCAGCACTGGCCTAGCAGATGCAGCCTCACCAAACGTTTGATGAATGACTAGGAAGAGAAATGTTCTTTGCTGCAATGGGGACTGAACTCATCACAAATGCTAGGCCAGCTTTACCTCCGAGCTACATTCCTCAGAAAAAGAACACTCTCCTCATGACTCTCACTAGATTTTCGATCTTTTAAGGATTGGAACAACGGACTTTCCCTCATATGTAGACTGTGTTAAGACTTTACAATTTCTCCAGGCTTCAAAGGACATGACAAACTAATGGAAGGAAGAGCAGATCCTTAGAAACCTGCCAACATAAGATCCCTTCCACAGAGGAACCAAACTGGTTTCAAAGCCAGGAGTTGGTCATCGGGGTACAGCTCGGTGCTTACCACATGCAAGTCCCTGGGTTCAGTCTTAAATAAATAAATAGGAAAGACAGTCACAGAGTAGACGAGGAGGCAGCTCGGTCAGCATTGTCCAGGCTGCATAAGCATGACAACCTGAGTTCAATTCCCAAAAGCACATTAAAAAGCGGGATGTGATGGTAGAGGCCTGTAATCTCAGCATTGGGAAAGTAGAAGGCAAAAGCTTCCTTGGCCAGTCAGGACAGTCCACTAGGCAAGCTCCAGGCCAATGAGAGGCCTTGTCTCAAAAGAAAAGTGGATGACATCTGAGGAACAACTCCAACTCCCAAGGTTGACCTTTGACTTCCACACATACACATTTGTACCCACATACATGTGAACATGGGATTCAAAACCAAATTAGCAGAGCAGCTCTTCTGAGTTCCCATCCAGTGTTTTTTTTGTTTTGTTTTTAACACCACTTGGTCTTATCCACAGGAAGGACACATGTATTGGGCAAATCATGCAATGGAGATCAATCAACCCTTTCAAAAGGCATGCCAGCAAAAGAGCATTACAACATGAATCGTGAAAACATCAGGGCTAGAAGAAGGAAATCACTATGTCCTCACAGACAAGTTGAGGATATAATCAGCCATTTCTTCCCAGGTGCCCTCAATGTCAGATGTCTGGCCCAGCCCTGGTGATATCAGACATACTGACAAGACAATAGCAGCATGTTTGTCAGTACTGAGTGCTCTTCTAAGTGCCTTTTTGGTATTAACATAATTTTGCTTTTAAAATATCTAGGAAACAAGGTCTTGTGATATAAACTGGCTCTTAACTCCAGCAATCTCCTGCTTCAGTCTCCTGAGTGCTGTTATACACTACTATATTACTATATGCAACATCACATCTAGCTCTCTCTTTTTTCTCTTTCTTGTGTATATACATATGAATTAATTAATTTTGGTACATCATAGACAGGGTCTCATGTAGCCTAAGCTGTTTTTGACTCATCCTTCTGACTCAACCTCCTGAGTGCTGGACTACCAGTATGTATCATCACACCCGACTCTAGATGCTTCAGTCCCAACTATGTAGTAGGTCCAGAAAATACCAACATGGACCAAAAAACAAAAAACAACACCCAAGAAAACCTGATCTGATGGTGACTTTCACAAAGCTGTGTCTTCATGAGAATGACAGACAAATCTAACTGCCATACAAATAATAACCTATGCCATGATGTTTGGCACATATGCAAAGCTCATGAAGCATTTAACAAAGACTTACAGAAGTAACAGAAGGGAGGCATCAAAGAGGATTTAGGTTTTCACTAAACGTATGGGTAGAACATAAAGCAAAGACTAGACTTTGAGTTGTAAAAGAACCAGGACAGGTGTGCGCCACTATACCTCCTATGCTGGGCAAGGCAGCAGAGGCCAATAATGAAGATAAGTGTTTTCAGGTGGAGGGTCGTGATATAATCAACAACTGTAACATGCCAGAGAGCATCTCAAGGGCTACTGTTGCCTCAGTTTCTCTATCAGAAAACCTCAGGTCTTCTCACTGAAGCAGTCTCTCCCCTTGTAACTCACTGTCATATTTTTAATTGCTTTATGTAATTATTTGTTAACGGTCTCCTTCTTCTAGACTGTAAGTTTCACGAGAGCAAGAGCCTTGTCTGTCCTGTTGTTTGTACCCTCGGCGCCTAGGTCTGTACCAGGCACGTGGGTGTCGGTCAATAAATAAATACATGCTAAATGAATGAATGAACACCGAGGAAACTGAAGCTTGGGAGAAGGTGGTGGGAACCGGGGTTTGTCCCAGGTCACTCTGGGACCAAGCCTTAAAATGAACCGGAACTCCAGGCTCTGGTTCTCCAGAGGGGGGTGACTCACAGCCCTGGAGTAGTGTAAGCCTGGATCCGCCGCGAAGCCCTTGGGCTGGGGGTGCCGAGGGTGTCCGAAGCAAGGTCCTGGCTCCTCCCGAGCACCACCGGTTGGGCCCCGGCATGTACTTACCTCCCCGGCTCCACACCCTAGATGTTCAGCCACAATTCACAGCAACAGCTTCCACAGACCCAGCACTTCCGGGGTCAAACTGTGATTCCGTAGGCTCGGAAAGGAAGCCCCGCCCTGCTCTGCCTGGCCCCGCCCCGGCGCCAACTGTGGAGGAAGGGAATGCCACGGCAGGGCCACGCCCCACAAAGACGACCCCGCCCCCTGGAGGCGCGGAGATGTGACCCTGATCCCTTCCCTCTTGGTGGCCACCCTCCTGGGTTAGGGCAGTCCAGTTTGGGAAGCTCTCAGAAGTTCAGGCTTCCACTTCCTCAGTTAAAATTTTTCAAATTTAATCCAGAGAAATTTTAACGAGTCAAAATCACAAATGTGACGTTGAGAGACCAGACGAAGGCAGATGAGCTCGTACAGTTTACTTACTGAATGCTCTAAAACGATTAAAAAATGTGTAGTAATGGCTTTTGATGGTGGTTACTTCTTAGATTGGGAAGGTCCCACAAATGAAGATGGAGGTCTTCATCTTAGCGGTGGCCACATACGCAGATGGACTTGCTTAGGAGGACTTAGCAAATTGTACACTTAAGATTTGTCTCTATATGTATACAGTACAAAATTATTTAGACGGGTACATTGTAGGCAAGCTGACACAAAACTCACTGTGTAACTCAGTAGAGCTTGGAATCGATGACTATCCTCCTGCTTCAGCCTCCCAGGTGCTGGAATTAAAAGTGTCTATCACAAGCACCACATGTTGTTTAAATCAGAAAGGCTGAGTATAGCTATTTTAAGGGCAGGATGCATTATTTTCCAAAGAAATGTCTCAGATGGTAAAGAGCTAGTGGCTCCCAAGCCTGGATAAGAATCATCACAGAAAACTAGTGGATAATACCCATCTGCTGCTGGTGGTGGTGCAGCCTGTAATTCTAGCCCTTAGGAGGCTGAGGAATGATTGAGGATTCCAGGCCAGCCAGGGCTATACTGTGTAAAAGTTCATACTCTAGGGAAAACAAGAAAATAGTTGTGAAGTAATGCAATAGATGTTAAGTGACTGAATAAGTGGGTTGATGGACTCTAAAGCAGAAATGGGAAGAGTGTGCTAATTGGTTATATTTCACTATGAAACAAATTCTCATAGACTTTGCAACTTATTACAACACAGCCACATTTTCTTTAGATTAAGAATCTAAACCTGGCTGGGCAGTGGTGGCGCACACCTTTGATCCCAGCACTTGGGAGGCAGAGGCAGGTGCATTTCTGAGTTTGAGGCCATTCTGGTCTACAGAGTGAGTTCCAGGACAGCCAGGGCTACACAGAGAAACCCTGTTTCAAAAAACAAAAATAATCTAAACCTGGCTGGGCGGTGGTGGCACAGGCCTTTAATCCCAGCATTCTGGAGGCAGAAGCAGGCTGATCTCCATGAGTTCGAGGTTAGCCTGGTCTATAAAGCTAGTTCCATGACAGCCAGGGCTGTTACACAGAAACTCTGTTTTGAAAAACAATAAACAAACAACGGATCTAGGCATGGCTTAGCAAGTTCTGTTACTTCTGAGTGCCCCACAAGACTTCAATCAAGGTGTCAGCCAGGGTTGGAGTCCCAGCTGAAGGTCCAGAAAGAATCTGCTTCCAAGTTCACCAAGCTCAGGCTGGGTTATAGTTCTTTTGTGGAGTACCCACCAATGAAGACTACTCGAACATGGCTTTAAGGCAATAGCAAATGTTTATTATCTGGCCATCAACTACGCTGTATGTTCCATATCTCAGTGTAGCACTAAGTCTTTCTCAGGGTGAGCTTTTACACACAAAAACCATGTTCTGGGTGGACACACTTCCGTTAACAAGAACAGCTATCTGGAAACAGAATTACAGAAGGCAAAAAGCAAGGCTAGTACTTTTAGATATGTTCCCAGACCTATAGAGTTGGCCTATATTAGTTTTTGGTTTAGTTTTGGCAGGTGGTGCTATCTATGCATTCAGTTTTATGGCCTGAAGGATACTTCCATCATGGAATCAGTTGTGCTAAGGTCTGGGCCCCTGTTACAGTTCAGCGATAACACACCTGTTTAGCACATACAAGGTTTAATTCCCAACACACACACATATACACATATACACACATACACACCCCTCAAATTCCAAATTCACACAGCTCCAAATTCTATTACTGGCAGGGAGTTAGCCTAAGGCTTCCCCCCACCCATTCATCTAAAATTCTCTTAATAACCTGCTTCAAAGAATGCAAATTGACAAGACAGTAAGGAGCTTCTAGGAAGACAGAAGTAATCTCACCATGTCACAAAAGTGATTTCCATTTTGCTGTGTTCTATTGGTTAGAAGCAAGTCACAATTCCTGCCTGAGGGCATGAGAACCAGGATAGGAGTATCAGAAAGAACCATCTTAGAGTTGGCCTGCCAAGTAACAATTACCCATCTGCCCTGGGTCTGAGGATGAAGTAGAGATAGTTGTGGTTTAATAAACATATTTGCATTAGCCCAGATAATGGATTATGAATTTCACACATTATTTTCTTGACTATAAAAATAGTCAAGGCTGTAGTAGAAGGCAGTTGTAGTGATATATACCTATAATTCCAGTTCTTATGTGCCTGAGACAAGAGGATAACAGCTCAAGGTTAGACTGGCTTAGTATATAGGAAGTATCTGGTCATTTAGTAGAGAAGTTTTGAGACTAAATCCGGGATCTAGAACCAGTAAGAGAGTAGGAGGGGGGATATATTCATACCTGCACCCCAGAACCTATCTTCATGGTCTTCTTGCCAAGGCCTTCCTAAGGTTCAAGAGTCAAGCTTAGAGAAATCTTAGTCTAGTAAAAAAAAAAAAAAAATCTGTGGCCAAATGCCACAGAATGTGTCAGGACAGTGATGTTCCCTGTACTGCTGTCCTAGTTTAGCCTTCTATTGACGTGGAAAGGACTGCCTTGTTTTAATTTGTCAACATACATATTGGGCACAAAGGAAATACAGTCTGTATATTGGTAAGGAAACCATGTTGGGAGTAAATCATATATAGCGGCCTTTGGGACAAGGAACATTTAAGTTAGGACTTGTTGGGGGAAATTAATATACTATTTTCATCTTTTCCTATGAATATAAAGATACTCATGTCACTGAGATCTTAGAGCTACATACCATAATAATGAGAGACAAAATAAATACAATGAAACACCCAACTTGGGACTGTAGATATGGCTCAGTGGTAGAGTGGAAGGTCTAGGGTCCATTCCCAGCACAGCAGCGACAGCAACAGGAAAGCTTGGGGGATGATCAAACTTCTCCAAATATAGTTTCATTTTCTCTCTCTGTCTCTGTCTCTGTCTCTCTGTCTCTGTCTCTCTCTCTTTGACAGGGTTTCTTTGTGTAGCTCTGGCTCTCCTGGAACTTGCTCTGTAGGCTAGGTTGGCCTTGAACTTGGAGATTCGCCTGCCTCTGCTCCTGAGTGCTGGGATTAAAGCTGTGCACCACCACTGTTTAGCATTCTTTCTTTCTCCTTCCTTCCTTCCTTCCTTCCTTCCTTCCTTCCTTCCTTCCTTCCTCTTTCTCTGGGGTTTCATTTTGCTTATTATGAAGTTCAGGCTGGGCTTGAATTCATAATCCTCCTGTCTTAGTCACTTAAGTAAATGTTAGCATTACAGGCTTGAATCACCATACATGGCTCAACAGATTCCTTTGTTTTATAAAAAGTGTTTTGTTTTTGTTTGTTGTGGTTGTTGTTATGTGTGTGTGTTTGTGTGTGTGGTGGTGGGATGTCACAGTGTGCACCCCAGCTAAGTGTGCTAAGCTCAGAAGATGACTTTTAGAAGTCAGATTTTGTTGAGGTAAGATCTGTCTTATTTCTGTAGCAAATATCTTGATCTTTAAAAATGATCCCTATGGGACCTGTGAGGTGGTTCGGGGATAAAGTTACCTTCCGTCAAGCCCACGTAGTAGAAGAAGATAGAAAAACAAGAGAACTGGCTCCTGTGAGTTGTGCACACCACATACTGTGGGACTGTGCACATATCCACACTAAATAAATGTAAAAAAAAAGTTTTAAATAAAAATAAAAAGAATTCCTAAGTCCCTCAATCATTATAAGACTTCAATAATATAGAAAATTTCACCACATATAGTGTGCTATGGTTCAGATCAGAAATGACCTCCAAAGGCCATGTGCTAGAAGTATGGATGCCAGCTGATGATGTATTGGTGGGGGGTGGAAACCTTAGGGCTGAGGCTTGGTGGGCATGTCCTGGAGGATGCATCTTGCTTCCAGTGGCACAGCTCCTTTCCCCTTTGACCTCTCCTTCTCTCCTCTTCTCCTCTCTCTTTTCGTCCTTCCTGGCTGCTGCAAGGTGACTATCTCTGTTCCACATGTGTGCCTCACTTTGATGTTTAGCCTCAACACAGAGCCAGAAACAATGGAGCCAAATAACGATGGCCTGCCCTCTGGTAAACTGATATTCTCAGACAGTTTGTCATAGTGACAGAACTCAGGCAATGAACAAGTGCCCAAGAAATTTTAGTGGAGAGGAAGGAAGGAGAGGGAAAAAGAAAGAAAAGAAGGAAGGGGAGGGAGGCAAGAAGGGGGAGGAGGAAGAAGAGGAGGAGGAGGAGAAGTAGAAGGAGAAGAAGAAGGAAGAGGAGGAGATGGAGGAGGAGAAAGGAAGGTACAAGAGAATTTGGGAGAAAGGGTAGAAAAGAGTGAGGGGTGGGGCCATTGTCAGAGAGCCTATCCTTATATCCATTTCATTTGTCCCCTTTCCCAAATCAGAACAATAAGGAATGTGAAGTTATGCAAGAGGCATCTTTGCCTGAGATAACATGTGTCCAACTGAAAAATAATTAAAAAAGCCAATTTAACAGTTGAAGTCTCAAACCAGGCACCAACTACACACAAATACAGAAGAATTTCTTGGTCCATATTTTCTTCCAAACGAGAACAGCAGCTAATTTAACTAAAAGGGCAAAAATGTCAATTGGCAAAGGAGGGGAAAGTCCATAGTACTTACCCTCAGATCAAGAGTAAGGGTAATTAGCTGTCAAGTTGGGGTGAGAAAATCAGCATAGGATATAGTGTCAGGCCTGAGAGTCCTGCCTGGCTTGGAAGACTGATTCATCACAGTGAATCAGTTTTTCTTTCCTTTGCTCTTCATTCCTCCAGCAAGTTTGTACAGAGCACTGCTGACTGTGACTGAGGTTAACTCCTATGTGGCCCATTCCATTTTTTATGTTTTCCCCACCTCTCCCAATTTGATTACTTTGTGGAGTAATCCCTCCAATTCACCACATGACTCCTTGCTCTGTGCTATCCTTCGGATCTGGGAGCCCCACCCCACCAAGGACCTATACGTATCATAGATTTTGTGTCCAGCCAATGTCACTATTGAGTGGTGGTGAACCTTTAGGATGTACACCCTGCTAGGAGGCTTGGATGTCATTCAGAATGAGTCTTAAAGGGGATTACAGAAACCTGGTCTCTTCTTCCTCCCCCGATTCATAGCCATGAGGACCCTTTTCTCTGTACATACTCTTGCCAAGATATGTTACCACAGGCTCAAAGCAAAAGGGTAAATTGGCTGTGACCCAAAACTATGGGTTGAAACAAATCCTTTTCTTTGTAAGTAGATTTGCATAGCAATGGAAAGCTGCCAAACACATTTACAGTTTAGGTATCTGAATTGTGTTAGTTATCTAGTGACGGAAATAAGTCATTATAAGACATAGGGGAGTAAGCACTAATAGTAACTTGTTATCTTACACAGTGTCAATGGGTTCCAGTCAGATGGTTCTGGCTTAGGGTCTTTTGGGTAGATGCAATCAGATGACAACTGGAATACAGTAGTCATCTGGAAGTGTTCTCAGTTGATCTGTGTTGCTGTGATAAAATACTTTGACCAAAAACAATTTGGAGAGGAAAGGGTAGATTTGTATTATACTTCCAGGACACAAGCCATCATTAAGTGAAATCAGATCAAGGAGTTCAAGCAGGAACTGAAGAAGAAACTAGGGATGCTACTTACTGGTTTGCTTCTCTGGCTCATGCTCATCTGGCTTTCTTTTTTTTTTTTTTCTTTCTTTTTTTTTTTTTGGTTTTTCGAGACAGGGTTTCTCTGTATAGCCCTGGCTGTCCTGGAACTCACTTGGTAGACCAGGCTGGCCTCGAACTCAGAAATCCGCCTGCCTCTGCCTCCCAAGTGCTGGGATTAAAGGCGTGCGCCACCACCGCCCGGCTCATCTGGCTTTCTTATAGCCCAGGTGCCACCCACAGTGGACTGGACTCGCTCACATCAATCATTAATAAAGGTAATTTCTCATAGATATGGCCATAGGCCAATCAGATTGAGTCTTCAGTTCAAGTGATTTGCCAAGTGATTCTAGATTCTATTAGGTTGACAATAATGACTAGCCAGAGCCTCCTCCCTCACTACCCCTCTTTCTTTCAGACAGGGTCTCACCACGTTTGGACTAAAGGTATGTGTCATCATACTCAGTAAGTCATTGCTTTTGTCATCTAAAAGACTTTTTAAAAGTTTTGTCATCCATTTTCATTCCAGATACTCACTGGGGCAAGAAGAGGCCATCAGATACCCTGAACCTGCAGTTACAGACAATTGTGAACCATCATGTGGGTGCCAGAAATCAAAGCAAGGCCTTCTGGAAGGGCAGCCCAAGCTCTTGACCTCTGAGCCATCTTCCCAGTCCCCAGCAAGGAACTTTGATTGTTTCATTGGAATGTCTAGTGTACAGAGGTCAGGAATGCTGCTAAATATCCTACAACGCTCCGTCCAGTCTCTATCATGGAGCTATCTGGCTAATAAATCTGAACAGTGTTAACAGTAGGACCCTTAAGAACATCTGAGTTTTGACATGGCTGTGTGGCTTGGGTCTGTGGCAGTCAGTCTTAGCAGCATTATGCCCTGGTCACTTGCCAATAGCAACTAAAAGGAGAGAGGAATCATTTCACTTCCCAGTTTTACAGCTTTCAGGTCATAGTCTTGGCTTCCTGGTGAGGCAGAATGTCCTGGCAGCAGTAGTGTGTGCACAAAAAGCCAGGAGTAGGGCAGAGCCGGGGAACAGATTAGTAGCCCTCAAAACCATCCCACGCCGGGCAGGTAGTGATGGCGCACGCCTTTAATCCCAGCACTTGGGAGGCAGAGGCAGGTGGATTTCTGAGTTCGAGACCAGCTGGTCTACAGAGTGAGTTCCAGGATAGCCAGGGCTATACAGAGAAACCCTGTCTCAAAACAAAACAAAACAAACAAACAAACAAACAAAACAAACAAAAACAAAAAACCATCCCACTAGTAGCCTGCTTCCTGGCACCAGACCATAGCTCCCTTCCCAAAGTCTCCACCACATCCTCAAATTGCCTTACCAGTTGGGTGTGGGTCCCCGGTTCTGGAGGGTGTCCCACGATGATCTCCTGGCTGAGGACAGAGTGAGAGCAGGGAGGGTCCTCTGCCTGTGTCTCCACTGTCTGTTGGTCTTCAGCCCAGCCTGGTGTGAGAGATCTGGGCTGAGAGGTCTGGGCCAAAGGGTTCGAGTGCAAGGGGGGCGGGGAGGAGAGATTGCCTGCCTCCGCTGCTGCCTCTGCTCAAGTCTCCGCTGTCGCAGCTTGGTCTCGGTCACTCCCAGGTGCTGCACCTGTCCCTCCACGCTGAGTCGGCCGGGCTGGGCCGATAGAAGCCGGCTAGCAGGCAAGGAAGCAGCTTGGTGCAGCTTGGTACCCCAGGAAGGTTCCGGGAGAGCGTTACAGCTCTTGAGACAGAAACTCTCAGACACCAGGATGATTCTCGAACACACCTTTACTTCTCCTGAATAGAGCCCTTATATACAGTTTCAGGGTGGGTTAGGGTCTGACAGCAGATAACGCCTATTGGCTTGGTCGGAGAGCTTAGAGATACCTCATCTGCATGTGGGTTAGGGTCTGGCAGATAATGCCTATTGGCTTGGACTGAGAGCTTAGAGATACCTCATCTACATGTGGGAGGGCCTGAGGCACATAGACCTCCCTTTGGGAGAGGCTGTGGAGGGCCGAAGCTGAATGAGAAGAACCAGGCCCTGGGGGCAGCGCCGAACACCTGCCGTCCTGATAAAGGTCCGGGGTTCAAGACTTGCTCAACTGGGCACCCAGCTGCTTCCCACAGCCACTGCCCCACAGCTGGGGACAAAGCATACAACACCTGAGCCTGTGAGGAACATTTTATATTCAAACCACGAGACCTCAAAAGGGTAAAAGTGGGAGCTGCCAGACTTTTCAAGCTATAGGCTCTGGAACGCACATGGTATCATTTCTTCCATGTTTGAGATCGAAGCAAGTTAAAGTTGGGTGTGGTGGTACATGCCTATAGTTCTAGAACCTGTGAGGCAGATTCAGGAGGAGTGACATAAGTTCAAGACCAAGCTGGTTCACATAGCAAGTTCCAGACCAACCAGGGCTTAATAGCAAGACCTTGTCTCAACACACACACACAGAGTGAATACGGGCATTTGCATAGGTCAAAATGTAAGTCTCCTTTTACTATGTGGATTTCGGGATTGAACACAGGCTCTCAGGCTTGGTAGCAGATACCATTACCCTCTGAGCCATCTTACTGAATCTATATCCAGATTTCTACATGGGCATTAGGGATTGAACTCAGGTCTTCGTGCTTGCCCAGCAAGCACATCACTGCTGAAGAGATTTCCCAAGCCATATCTGGCCAAACATTATTCAAAGGAGCGAAGAATTAGTCTTCTTCCCCACACAATCTCTCTTTTCTCTCTATAAATGCTTGGTGGCTATTTTTATTTGCAATCTAGCAAAGCCAGGGAGACTACTGAATGAGGGAGGTTCGTGTGTGAGGTGACAATGTGTAAAGAAGTCACCCTCAAGAGAAATAATTAATTGCAAAGTGTTACATAAATATAGGGTTTCATAATCCACTCCATCCCCGGTCAGCAACTGATGTCCCCAGCAGTTTTCCATTAAGCCAGGCTTTCTGTCAATAGGCCTCTGCTCAGCATCTCCCCAACCCCCCTGCCCTCTGCTGAGGCCATCAAAGCTTTTGCTGATTCTAGAAGAATCCAGAGAATGAGCACTGGGCCTCTAACAGCAAAGCAGCTGCACCACATTCTCCAGTGCTCTCCTAACCCCTAGCTTTAGTGAGAAAAATCGAGTTAAAATGATTATGAAGGCCAAGCTTCCTGGCTTTGAAGGTGGAAGGTTTGATTTGAAGGCATCTGGTTATCCTTTCATTCTAATCCACAAAGAGCAGTTGTCTTATTTCCTGTTGCTGGTCTGTGAACGACTCAGAGGTTAAAACAGAGCTATCTGAGTTACCACTCGGTAGAAATCAGAGGGCAGCAGCACAAGGCAGTGGGGGAATATTAATAAACAGGAAATCCAAACCTCTCATCTATGAACGAAGAAACTGACTTGCAGGGAGAGGATAGGACCTGCTCAGGGTTGCCTGGCCACTGATCAGGCATTGACACTGAAGTCTCCCTGCCAGGGGTCCAGTCTGCTCTGTGAAGCCTGGAAACACTATTCAGACCACCCATCAGAGTGACAACTGGTGCGTCCTATTCTCTCCATAACCGTCAGTGTGGGACAACGGAAGCAAGAAGGGGAGACAGTTCCTTCAAGACTGGACACAGTTAAATCACAGAGGGCATTGTGGCAGGGGGAGATAAAGACAAGATAAACATTTAAGCTTTGGTTTTTAAATTTGGTATCATGGTGTACTTTTCACAAAGGATGTGAAAGGAGGAACTTTCAAGATATCTCCAACAGAGAAGATGGTAGGATACTTGACAGTTTGTATGTTCATGTTTTCTTCTGTGTGTGTGTGTGTGTGTGTGTGTGTGTGTGTGTGTGTGTGTGTGTGTGTGTGACACACAGAGAGGGGGAAAGAGGGAGGGAGAGAGAGGGGAGAGAGAGAGAGAAGGAGGGAGAGAGAGGGAGAGAAAGAGAGAGTATTTGTGCTCAGAAGACAATTTTGGGGATGGTCTTGCCTTTGCCTTGATTTGTTTGGGGCATGATCTCGTTGTTGTTCTCCCATGTGTGAATCAGGCTAGCTGCCACTCAAACTTCCTGGGACTCTCCTGCCTCTTCTCTCAGGTTCCTGTAGAAGCATTGGGATTGTGTACATACTTGGTAGCTTACTTGACATTTATGTGGGTTCTGAGGATCCAAACTCAGCTCCTCCCTCATGTGCAGCAAGTGCTTTACCTACTGGGCCATGGCTTCAGCCTGAGGGGGGGGGGGTCTTGTGTAGTTGTTTGTTGTTTGTTTGTTTTTGAGACAGAGTCTCAAGCTGGCCTCAAACTCATTATTGTAGCCAGGCTAGCCTTACATTCCTGATCCTCCAGCCTCCACCTCTGAAGTTCTAGGATTAAAGCGAGTGCCTCTAAGCCTGGCCAGACTTGATGTTTTAAGTCAGTCACTATGAGTTTCAATCCTGTAGGCTATTGCTAGCTCCTTAGATTTCTTGGGAGAAGAGAAGTTTCTGGAAGATGTGCCTTGACAATGATAAAGAGAGAGGAGACCTATATTCTCTTCTTTCTTGTATCTACGGTTATGGTCCACAAAATTCCCAAAGGACTCCAGTACTTAGCAACTCCAGTTCCTTAAGTACACTTAGGGCATGAGCTCAAGCTGCTCCCCTGAAAGTCTTTGTTAAGGTCCAGCATTCTCATTTTTTTTCGTTCTGGGGTTCAAACCCAGGGCCTTAAATACATTAGACAAGAACCACAAAATCCCAGCTTCAACCCCTCCTTTTATCCAGGTCTGATGCACACATTCCTGTTTTCTGTACTTCCCTGGCACCGGGCAGTTTATCCTTTTATAGTGATTATGTTATGATTTATTCCATGCCTCCCTTGTTAGGCTATGCATTCAGACACTCAAGGAATTTATCTGTTTTAGTCACCGGCCTTTTCTTCAGTTCTTATCTTAGTTCCCAGCACCTAAAACTTCACAAGAAATACTTGCTGAGTGAGGTCTGGGAATGTAGACTATTTGCCCAGGATGTACAAGGCCCTAGGTTTGGTTCCAGTATGGTAACTGATACATAAATAAAATGCTTATTTTGGTAGTCGGGCATTTTGAGTCAGGGTCTCACTTTGTAATCCAGACTGGTCTTGAACTTGTAGCATCCTGCCTCCCTCAGGCCTCTCAAGTGCTGGGATTACATCCATGTGTTAATGATTTGATTGTCAGTATAATCTTCTGATTTCCTTATGGTTTGTTTGTGCATTTGTTTTTTTAAGAGTGGAGGACCAAACCCAGGGACATATGCTTGCTAGACAAGTTCTCCGTCACTGAGCTAAATCCTCAATCCCAGTATAATCTTTTACACTAAATCTCCCAATTCCAGATCAAGGAACTGTGACCTAGAGATGGGCAACTTGCCCAGGGCCCGTGAAACTGCATTCAACAGCTCTGTACTGGTTCCTCTCTTCCTTAGACTACACCAGGCAAGACAAGACCATGTCAAAGATGGTAAAAGGCTGAAAGATGAAGCTGTCTTGAACCGTGTGTGCAGACATAACAGAATTTCTGAGACTGGGCAATTTAAAAAGTACAAGTGCTTATTTTTTACTGTTCCTTTGTGTATGGAGGGGGTGGGGAATGTATGTACATGTGTGTATACAAGATCATGTGTATATACATGTTCATGTGTGTGCACATACTCATAAAGATGCCAGAAGTTGGCATCCAATGGCCTCCTCTTCATCTTGGGTGTTTTTGTTTTTATCTTTAGTGAGGCAGTATCTCTCATTAAATCTTGAGCTCTCTGCTTCAGCTAGGTTAGTTGGCTACTGAGCTCCAGGGACCCACTTGGCTCCATCCACCCCAGGGCTGGAATTCCTAATGCATGCTGTTGCATCTGGCTTTTATGTAGGTGTTGGGGATTTGAACTCAGCTCCTGATGCTTGAATGACAAGTGCTTTATTGACTGAGTTATCTCCCCAGCTCCTCTCAAGGTCATTAAATATCTGTAAAGTCCAAGGCACCAATAGGATTGGTTGTCTTATAAGGGCTTCTTCTTGCTTCTAAGATGATACATTAATGCAGTGTCTCCTGGAGAAGCAGTGTCCTTACCTATCAAGAGGCTGAAGGGCAAGAGGGCTGAAATCCTTCATTAAGCCCTTTTTGACGGGCATCAAGTCCCATTCATAAGGGTGGAGCCTCAAACAGATCCTGGAGGGTTTTTTTTTGTGGTTGTTGTTGTTGTTTATTTCTTGTAGACAGGATTTCTTTGTGTAGCCCTGCCTGTCCTGGAACGAAGTATGCACACCAGGGTGTGTGTCCTGGACCTCAGACATTCACCTACTTCTGCTCCCTGAGGGGGTTAAAGGAATGAACCCCCAAACCTGGCTTATAGTTTATTTTCTCAACAAGAGACTTCCCACAAAGAAGAGATTCTAAACCCGGGTTCACAAAGAGATGCTGAGATCTATGTACCCTTTGAACTGTACAAGAAGGTGCAGGGAGCACATTTCAGTAGAGAGGCTCAAGACTCTCATCCAGTTCTGAACAAAGCAGTTCCCTAAAACCCCAATCTGGGGCTGAGGTAGAAAGATTGAGAGACGGAGACCAGACTGGGTTACATAACAAGAACTAATCTAAAAGAAAGAAAAGAATGTTTTCCCCAATGCCAAAAACGCTCATGGCACCTTACAGAAACTTCTCTTCCCTTTCAGCTAAAAAAGCCCAAGAACCTCTAATGGTAGACAGCTTGGCTTGAGACAGGTTGGGAGCAGGCATGATGTATATCACATGGCATGAGATAGAAATCTATTTTCAGCTACAGCTGGTTGGGGCTAGAGGGGAGCATCCTGCAAATGATGTCACTTAAGCTGGCTTGTGATGGACTGGAGGGTCCGAGAGCTAGCAAAGATGTGGTAGAAGAAGGTATAGAAAGTAGAACCGGGAATGCGCCTAACACCCCACTGTCTTCATCAACTATCCTGCCTGAAAGGAAAGCCTGTTTGCAGCAGTCAGCACTGGACTCACTCTCATTAGCCTGGTTGTTGATTTTTGTTTTCCTTCTCTCCTTGAATCAGCCGCAGGAGTGGAGAGGTTGGGGGCAGACTGAGCTGGGTTTGTGACATCAACCGTCACCAGCAGTTCTTTGTCCCCTCTGTTGAATTATTCATCCTGCAAGATAAATTATTAATTTTCAATTTCGTACAGCAAATGCCAGGCACACAGGAGAAATGGAGTTTGAGACCCTGGGCTCAGAGCCATAGACCTCCCAGGGTTCCCTGAAGCACAGGCTACCAGGGCCAAAAAATTATGCAGGAATCCACAAGGGGCTGGCATTGGAATGTACTCGGCTGAAGATGAAGTTGGTGTACGATTAGGGTGTCCCTGAGGTGGCTGGGCTCGATTATCTGCTGTCTTTTGGGCCCCATTCTCTCTCCTGTCTTAGTCAAGCACCCTAGTGGGCATTGCACATCCAGTGGGGGCTCAAGAGGCAGTCGTTGGAATTTTTTAGGTTCAGTTTAGAGTCCTGACTTTAGACTTCAAGCATTCTGCTTTCTCAGCTTCATCTCTATTAATATGGGTCATTATAAAATTATTTTACTTTTAAAATTTTATGTGGATTGGTGTTCTGCTTACCTGTATGTCTGTATTCCTCTTGTGTTGGGTGTCTGTAAAGGTCAGAAGAAGGCTTTGGATGCCCTGGAATTGGAGTCACAGATGGTTGTAAGCCACCAGGTGGGTGCTGGGAATCCAAGTTGGGTCCTCTAGAAGAGTGGCCAGTGATCTTACCTGCTGAACCCCTGCCCAGTCCACTGTTCCTCTTCCTTGGATACCGGTCTGTGTACTGTTGCTTGTTGGTAACATGTTTGGCTTCTACCCACTACACACAGTAGCACAGCCCTCTGTCTCCTGCTCCAGTTACAACCATCAAAACCATCTCTAAATATTAGAGAATGTCCTGGGTCTCCTAGTGGGGAACACAAGTTCCATTTGAGAATGAATAAACACTTTCATTTGCTTGGTTTTTGTTTGTTTGTTTCTTTAATTATTTCTTTTATGTACATGTGTGCTTCTCCTGGAGGAGTGTCTGGACACACGTGTACCTTCTGCACTCAGGATCAGAAGAGGATGTCAGATCCCCTGGAATTGGAGTTATAGACAGCTGTGAGTCTCCATGTGGGTGCTAGGAGTTAAACTCACATGCTCTAGAGGAGCAGTAAGTGCTCTTAACCTCAGAGCCGTCTCTCCAGCTCTCTGTTTTGGTTTTTTGAAATAGAGTCACTCACTGTATAACCCAAGCTGGCCTCAAACTTAAGATCCTGCTGCTTAAATCTGGAAATTATAAAGGAGAGACTCAATACTCAGCTCCTTTGTAGGGCTGGATTTGCGGAAAGATATTGTGTAGATTTCATTTTATCATGGAACCATTTCATCATTTTATCTTGGTTTCTCCATCTATGGTAATTGAGAGTTTTGCTGGGCATAGTAGCCTGGGCTGGCATTTGTGTTGGTCTTAGGGTCTGTATGACATCTTTCCAGGATCTTCTAGCTTTTATAGTCTCTGGTGAGAATTCTGGTGTAATTCTGATGATAAGTCTGCTTTTGTATGTTACTTGACCTTTTCCCCTTGCTGCCTTTAATATTCTTTCTTTGTTTTGTGCATTTGGTGTTTTGATTATTATGTGACAGGAGGAATTTCTTTTCTGGTACAATCTATTTGGAGTTCTGTAGGCTTCTTGTATGTTCATGGGTGTCTCTTTCTTTAGGTTAGGGAAAATTTCTTCTATAATTTTGTTGAAGATATTTACTGGCCCTTTAAGTTGGGAATCTTCGCTCTCTTCTATACCTATTATCCTTAGGTTTGGTCTTAGTGTCCTGGATTTCCTGGATGTTTTGTGTTAGGAGCTTTTGCTTTTTGCATTTTCTTTGATTGTTGTGTCAGTGTTTTCTATGGTATCTTCTGCACATGAGATTCTGTCTTCTGTCTCTTGTGTTCTGTTGGTGATGCTTGTGTCTATGACTCCTGATCTCTTTCCTAGTTTTTCTATCTCCAGAGTAGTCTCCCTTTGTGTTTTCTTTATTGTTTCTATTTCCATTTTTAGATCCTGGATGGTCTTGTTCAATTCTTTCACCTGTTTGGTTGTGTTTTCCTGTAATTCTTAAAGGGATTTTTATGTTTCCTCTTTAAGGACTTCTACCTGTTTGCTTGTGTTCTCCTGTATTTTTTTTTAAAAGGAGTTATTTATGTCCTTCTTAAAGTCCTCTATCATCATCATGAGAAGTGATTTTAGATCCAAATCTTGCTTTTCCCGTGTGATGGTGTATCCAGGACTTGCTATGGTGGGAGAACTGGGTTCTAATGATGCCAGGTAACCTTGGTTTCTGTTGCATATATTCTTGAGCTTGCCTCTCTGGTTATCTCTAGTACTACCTGCCCTTGCTGTCTCTGACTGGAGCCTGTCCCTCCTGTCATCTTGCTTGTGTCACAACTCCTCAGAGTCTAGCTGTCTCTGTGATCCTGTGATTCTGGGATCCTGGGATCCTGAGATTCTGGGTGTGTCAGAGCTCCTGGGAGTCAAGCTGCCTCTGGGATCTTGAAATACTGGTGTGACCAAGCTCCTGAGATCCTATGATCCTGGGCACGTTAGAGCAGCTGAGAGTCGAACTTCTTATAGATGTTGTGGGACTGGGTGTGAAGCTAGTCAACACTCAGCTCTTTGAGTTTCTTTTTATAATCTTTTGTTTTTGTTTTGTTTTTCTAGACATGGTTTCTCTGTGTAGCCCTGTCCTGGAACTCACTGTGTAGGCTAGGCTGGCCTTGAACTCACAGTGATCCACCTGCCTCTGCCTCCCAAACGCTGGAATTCAAAGTGTGTACCACCACTGCCTGACACCGTTTTATAATCCTTTTGATGGGGAATCAGAATACTAGTGACTAAGCTGAGGTGATACTCAGACAAGATCAGGGGTCTTGGAGGACTCCATTAGGTAGGCCATGAGTGCTCAGTCCCCTGCTGTAGCCTCCTATGATGTCCAACTTACTCTAAGACTTTTCTCTTGTTCTTTTTTGTTGTTTTTCTTGATTTTGTTTTTGTTTTTGTTTATTTGAGATAGGGTCTCAGTATGTAATCCTGACTGTCCTGGAATTCACTATGTAGACCAGGCTGGCCTCAAACTCACAGAGATCCTCCTGCCTCTGCCTCCCAAATGCTGGGATTAAAGGCTTACACTATCACACCCATCTGTTTCTCCTGATTTTTTAAATTGTGTTTGTTTGTGTGCACATGAATGTGCATATGAGGATGAAGGTAGTCCTATGGAGACGTGATGTGTTCGACCTCCTGGAGGTGTAGTCACAGGCAGTTAGGAGAGATGCTAGGAGCTTACTTTGAGCCTCTGGAGGAGCTCTGAGTCAACTCTCTTGTGCCCTGTCTTTTTTTTTTTTTTAATAGAAAGTAAGCAAACAAGTCTCATGTAAGCAGAGGCTGGCCTTGAACTTTTAATTCTTCTGTTTGAGATTGAAAACTGTCCAGATGCTGGGATGACAGGCTTGTACCAGCATAACTTACTTACACTGGGAAATTTCTTATTTTTTTAATGCATGAAGTAATGGTTCTCTTTCAAGTTTAACTTTGGATTTTGGTTCAGAAAATCCACCTTAAATTCCTTTGGACAGTGATAGGGAGCAATTGCTTCCCTTAGCTGAATGCCCAAGCAATACATTAAGTTTCAGCTTTGATTGATTCAATAAGTCACCCGTATTCCCAAAGACCAGTTCTGCCTCTTTGCTCTGGCACAGGCAGTGAGTGATACGACTGCTTCATTGTCAGATCTTAGAAAGCCTTCTACCACTGATGGAATTGTGCTCTTCTCTTCAGGGTAGAAGGAACACATTTATTCTCTGATTCCAAGTTAGAATTCTGAGAGTCACTGGGTGAGCCATGTAGGTCACATGCCTGCTCCAAATTAGTGTGACTCTGCAGTAAAACAGATGTGCTGGTTGGTGATTAACCCTGGGACTTCTTAGGCCGAAATTGTATCTCAGATGCACACAACTTTGCATACAAATGAAGGTCTAAGTACCATCAGTGCCCATTGACTGTTTCAAAACCAATCTCCCTGGCTGCAGTGGGAAACAGGCTATGTTGATTGGCTTGACCTGGGACTTAGCTTACCCTTAGAGTTAGTGGCATGCAAAAACTGTGGTTGCCTCACCCAGCCACATGGATTGGAAGCTGGGGAGAGCTGGATTCCCTATCCTAAAATAGAGATCCTGACAAAACAGAGTAAATAATGCTGACAAGCAGGAATGGAGGGTGGATGTTCACTGCAAGAGGCTGAGAGAGGCAGTGTAGACTGGTGCTAGGGTAGCTGTCACATGAACTAGATGCTTCTGGTGCACCCCTCTGACCTCTCCTTTATTCCAATCAGAGATACAACTCTGAGGTACAACTTGACACCACTTTGCCTCTCCATCCTATGCCACAGGGGTGTGGAACACCTGCCAAGCTAAATACTCATCCATATGTAAGTAGGGAGGGTTAGACAATGGCTGATCAGTACCCTACGAAGCAATCCTTGCCCAACAGGGGTAGGAATTGAGGGATTAATGTGTTGCCCTTTGTTACTTACAGGGAATGTTTCCAAGATGTTTCTCCTCAGGCTGTTCAGAAGGTCTCCAAGGGTTGAGCCATTTAGTTACCATATTAGGACCATTGTTTAGCTTAGCTGTGTGTGTGTGTGTGTGTGTGTGTGTGTGTGTGTGTGTGTGTGTGTGTGTGAAGAGGGTATGTGGAGTTCAGAAGACAATGTCAAGTGTCATCTTCAGGAATGTCATCCATCTCCTTTGTGACAGCATTGCTCACTGGCCCGGAGTTCACAATTAGGTTAGGTTGGCTGGCCAACAAGCCCCAGGGATCTGCTTGTCTCTACCTTCCCAGAGCTGGGATTACAAGGATGTACCACCAGCCCTGGCTTTTCACATGGGTGCTGCAGATAGAACTTAGCTCCTCAAATTTGCAAAGCAAGCACTTAATAGACTGAACTATTATGTTAACCCCCTGGCTTATTTTAACTTTATCTCATTTTCATAGATTTTCCTCAAACTTACTGTGTAGTGTCAAGATGATCTTAAACTTTTCTTTCTGTCTTTCTTTTCTTTTTTTTTTTTTTTTTTAATTTTATTTTTGAGACAAGGTTTCACTATGTAGCCCTGGCTGGCCTATAACTTACTATGTGGACCAATCTGGCCTCTGACTCACAGAGACCCTCCTGCCTCCACCTCTCAGTGCTGGGATCTATGCTTGGTTAATATGATGCTGGGGATTGAACCTCAGCTTTGTGCACTCTAGGCAAGCATGCTACCAACTGAGCCACATTCCTTACTCTGAGCCACATTCCTTACTCCCATGTTTTTGTTTTGTTTTGTTTTTGAGACAGAGTCTTACTATGCTAACATTGGTTCTTCTGGAACTCACTGTATAGAACAGGCTGATCTTGAACTCACAGAGATTCTCTTGCCTCTGAGTGCTGGATCAAAGGCATGCACCACTGCACCCTCCTCCTTATTCTTGCTTTTATTCTTTGCCTATCCTGTCTTTCTGTTCCCTTATGTCACTTCTTAATAAAAACTGACTACTCAGAAGCCTTGTATCAGACCTGCATTCTGGATAACCAAGGACAATCCAGATTCTGAATAACCAAGGACAATTAAGATTCTGATACTCTGAAGTTTATTTATTCACATTTGTTTTCTCTGAGTGGTGTGTGTGTGTGTGTAGCATGTGCATGCTACAGCACACATGTGGTGATCAGAGAATAACTTTTGTGAATTTGGCTCTTGTCTTCCTCTGTGTGAGCCTTGAGAATTGAACTCAGGTCATCAGACTTGGTGGCAAGCACCTTTACCTGCTAAGAGATCTGGCTGGCCTGTCTTTAAATGTATAGATAACATATAAAAATATGTTTGGGGCCAGGCAGTGGTGGCACACGCCTTTAATCCTAGCACTTGGGAGGCAGAGGCAGGTGGATTTCTGAGTTCGAGGCCGGCCTGGTCTACAGAGTGAGTTCCAGGACAGCCAGGGTTACACAGAGAAACCCTGTCTCGAAAAACCAATATATATATGTATGTATGTATGTTTGGGAGTCTGAGGATATAGAGAAGTGGTAGATTATTTATTATGCATAAGACCCTTGGTTCAATCCCCAGAACACACAGGAAAGGTAGGTTTTGTACCTTCACATTAGTGTTCTGGCTTTTGATCAGGGGCTGTCGGATCTAAGGGTCTGAAAGTTAAGAGTTTGGAATCCTTCCTGGAAGGAGACAACAGACTACCAGTTTCTTGTATCTGGGAAGACCAGACAGATGGCAGAAGTGTCCCAAGATGAACTGCTGTCCAGAGTGGTTGTCAAGGACTTACTTTTGGCCTTGCAGGCTTTATCAAGATGCCACTAGCCAAACAGGGAAGGCTGCCCTGACTCCAACTGAGTTCCTATGATTCAGACGTCTGAGGACACCACCATGTCCCTGAGCATGTTGTACTTGTTTGGGGTAGCTTGCCAGCAACGGCAGAAAACAGCCTTTGTGGAGATCCTGAGGGAGGGACTGAAGCATGGGTTACCACCTTGTCTGTAGGAGCCTCTCCTCCACTGACCACAGATGTATCACAATACGTCTCTGCTTCTTGCTGTCCTGAACTCGGGCTCCTTTCCTGGTGCCTGCTGATAATCCCTGACACTGTTTGGAGGGATGCGTCACTTTCTCAACTGTCTGGCTCTTGCCACACGGAGTGCTGCACCTCCTTTGGGATAAAGTTGTTGGTCACTTGCCCAGAATAAAAATCCTCCCTGTTCTTGCTGATGGCCAAAGAAGCTTCTTCCGTGTTTTCACAATAGAAAACCACACAGTGTCTTCAAGGCATCAAGGTGCTTGCTTTCTACATGTCTAGCAGACTGTCCACTTGTGAAGGAGGCAGGGCTGCATGGTACTGATTAATCCCAGACCAATGTTTTTCAGTGGCTCCCATGGCAGTTGAAGGGCTTGTGTGAAACTCCTTCAACTTCCCCCAGCTAATTGCTCCGAACTCCAGGACGGCTTTGCCATCTCCAACTGAGCAATGTTCCTTCTCTAAGTTCCCAGGTTGCCCAAAATAAACTGTAACACATTAATGTGTGCCCATCTGCTTGTGTTTGTCTCCTGTAGTAGGTGAGAAATTCCTAGACACTCAGGCCTCATTCTCACTCCTCAGGCCCTCAGAGCCACATAGAGAAGGATTGAGTGGTTGAATAAATGAAGTTCCATTGTACGGCAATTGTTTAGCATGTGTGAAACCTTGGTTCAATTCTTGGCACTGTCCCTATCCTCCACCCACCCCAAAGACTTTCACATGTCAAGATGTCTGATTGGGTAGTCATCTGCCACCAAAGCCTGATGACCCCAGTTTGATTCCTGGAACCAATGTGATACACAGAAAGAATCAACTTCTGCAAGTTGCCCTTTGACCTCTGCACACTATATACCCCATTCCCCAAGACAGATAGATAAAATAAATAAAACTTTAAAAATTGTGGCCAGCCTGGTCTACAGTATAAGTTCCAGGACAGCCAGGTCTATACAGGGAAACTCTATCTTGAAAAAAAAAAAAAAACAACAACCAAACAAACAAAATATCACATGTGTGTTATGACCTATGTATCTGTGTGCACATGTGAATTTGTGTACATACACTTGCAAATATATACAACTTTTTCAGGTGTGGTAGCACACACCTTTAATCTCAGCACTCAAGAGGATCTGCCTGAATACATAATGAATTTCAGGTCAGCCAATGCTATATTGAGACACTGCCTCAGAAACAAACAATTTAAAAAATATCTAAGAAGTCTAGTTGAGGGTGTACTCAAAGGAAGTGAAATCTCAGGCCTCGTAATTTTTAAAAAGGAATATTATATAATTCACATGTTAATATGGCATACTGGTATTATCAAGTTGTGTTAACATATGAAATACGTATTTGCATAGACAAATATCTTAAAAGTCAGGCAAGCACAAATTGAAAGGCTATTATTAAATGCAGGTAGAAAAGAAACACAGTAACAGAAAACACATCAGTGTGTTTCCCACAGCCCTTGCCTTGGGGCAGTGCTGTTTTTCTAAGTAGCAGCACATGCTTTTTCTATCCTTTCACTTAGCATTACAACATCAACATTTTTTCAAATTGAAATGATGACCTTTGGAATTAAAAGGAACTTTAGAAATGGTCCCATCTGCCTTCTTTATTTTTAGAGATAAGAAAAACTGAGGTTCGGTAACATGGTTGGTTCCAAATCTCCCAATAAAATGACAACTCTAGTTAGTTAACTTTCTGACCTATGATGTCGTCTTCCTGCCCCATAGCATTTGAGATCTCTTTGGTGAGTTCTCCATTATTGGTTCTGAGTGAGAAAACACTTGGAAACAAGGATTCTGAGGCCAAGACTGATCAAAATATGACTTGTGTATAATCATTTATTAGAGTTTAGCGATGAAAAATTGCATAGTTCTGGGGATGTCTCACACACTGCTGGCTGGAAAGTAAATTAGTATGACTACTTTGAAAAAACCAAAACTGTTCTAGAACAGGTGGTGGCCTTGGCGGTGGCAGTGTACGGCCTTTAATCCCAGCACTTGGGAGGCAGAGTTAGGCAGATCTCTGTGAGCTTGAGGCCAACCTGGTCTACAAAGAGAGTTCCAGGACAGACAGGACTACACAGAGAAATCCTGTCTTGAAAAACAAAAAACCAACCAACCGAGAGTAAGCTATTTTAGAATCTGTGATTCACTTCCAGCTCATTTGTCCATCAGAAATGCAGGGAGGCATTGGGATCACTGAGTGGGTTAAGGTAGGGTCTGTGCTGCCAAGCCTGCTGACCCGAGTTCCAGCCCTGGAGCCCACATGGTAGAAAGAAAAAGCTGACTCATGCAAATTGTCATCTTCCTCCACATGTGTGCACACGCCTCCCTCTGTCACTCTCCATAAATAACCGAATGTAAAAGAGATGAGTCCTTAGGTTAAACAAACATCACACATGTACAAGGATTCTCAGTACTTTCTTATTAATGGTGCCAGAAATTGGATACAATCCCTATGTCTGCCCTCAACAAATGCACAAATAATTTTGGTCTATTCATAAAAAAAAAAAAAAAAAAATGCTGGGCAGTGGTGGCACATGCCTTTAATCGCAGCACTTGGGAGGCAGAGGCAGTTGAATTTCTGAGTTCGAGGCCAGCCTGGTCTACAGAGTGAGTTCCAGGACAGCCAAGGCTATACAGAGAAACCCTGTCTTGAAAAAACAAAAAACAAAAAACAAAAACAAAACACAACAAAAAGCTGGGGCTGGATAGATGGCTCAGCGGTTAAGAACACTGACTGTTTTTTTTCAGAGGTCCTGAGTTCAATTCCCAGCAACCACATGAAGGCTCATAACCATCTGTAATGGGATTCAATGACCTCTTCTGGTGTGTCTGAAGAGAGCAACAGTATATTCACGTACATTAAATAAATAAATCTTTAAAAAAAAAAAGCAAAAACCAAAAACTACCACCACCAACAAAGCAACTGCTTGGAGCTGGCTCAGCAGTTTAGAGCACTGGCTGTTCTTCCAAAGGACCCAGGCTTGCTTCCCAGTGCCTACTTGGTACCTCACAACCATCTGTAGCTCTAGTTCCAGGGGATCCAAGACTCTATTCTGACCCCCAGCCACACATGTGGTTCATACACATACATCCATGCCACATATCATACAAATAAAATAAATCATTTTTAAAGGTTAATTTAAAAGTACTACACTACAAGGAAAAACAATGAATCACCACCACATGCCAGGTCACAGGTCTCATGAACATAAGACTGAATGACAGAAACCAGGTAAAGGAAGGAAGGAACAAGGCTTGATTTATTTAAGGTTGAAGACAGAACGCATGATAATGATAAAAGAGTGTTTGTCAGCTGGCACTGTGGCCCAACGGCAGAGAGTTCCTCTAGCACGCACAAGGTCCTGGCTTCCAACTCCGGTACTATAAGGCAAAAGTAAAACTAAAAGAGAGTGGTGGTGTAGGAGAGTAAATCCTGTCTCAAAGAGGGTCTGAGGGACCAGGAAACATGGCGAAGTAGAGTGGTGATAATGTTCTATAGTTATTAAAAATACGTTTTGAGACAGAGTCTTACTGTGGCCCAGCCTGGCTTGGAACTCACTCTGTAGACTAGGCTGGCCTTGACCTCCTCTGCCTCCAGAGATCTGGAGTTAAAGGAGTATGCCTCCTCATCTGGTGAAAACACTTCTTAGGGCTAGGAGCATAAATTAGTGGTAAAGTATTTTCTGCAGCGTGCAAGGTTCTGGTTCCTATCCCTAGCCACACAAAATAAACAAATGACCACCAAACACACACACAATTTTCAAAACCAAAAAGATACATTTGAAACAAAGAAAAATAGTGTAGATATAGGTGTCTCTATACATCAGATTGAATTGTAAAGAGAAGGTCAGAAGCATCAGTCCAGGATACATAGGATCCATTGTTTTGGTGTCCAGTGGGGTAGCACGTTAGGACAGGAGGCCATGGCAGATCAAAACTGTTTGCCTCATTACCAGGAAGCTAAGGAGAGAAAAAGGGAAGAGATGAGGTCCCATAGTGTCCTTCAAGGGAATAGTCATTATGGCTTAAGCACCTTCCAGTAGATACTACCTCTTAAATACGCCATCTTCAGGCTAGTAGGATGACTCTATAGGTAAAGGTGCTTGCCACCAAGCCTGACCACCTGAGTTAGATTCCTGAGACTCACTTGGAAGAAGGAGAGAATTGACTCCTTCTAGTTCCCGGACCTCCACACATTCACCATGTGTTCTTCCCTACAATAAACAAATAAAGGAAGTTTAAAATACTTATTAATCTTATGAGTATGGATGTTTTGCCTTCGTGTAAGCCTGCACGCCATGTGTGTGCGGTGCCCACGGAGGCCAGAAGAGTGTTGGATCCTTTAGAGCTGGAGCTACAGACAGCTCTGAGCAGCCATGTGTGAGCTGGGAACTGAACCTGGGTCCTGGAAAGAGCAAGAAAGGCTCTTAACAGCTGAGCCATCTCTCCAGCCTCAGTAAGTATCATTTTTATAATTAAAAACAAAAAAGATACCATGGTCTGCCAATAGCACCATTCTGGAGATTAGGCCTTCATACTTGAGACATTTAGCACACGGTCTCCAGCATATTGCATACCCAAAATCCATATACTTCATGTGTGGGATGAAAGCTTTTGTTTTGTTTTTTGAGACAGGGTTTCTCTGTGTAGCCCTGGCTGTCCTGGAACTCACTCTGTAGACCAGGCTGACCTCGAACTCAGAAATCTGCCTGCCTCTGCCTCTCAAGTGCTGGGATTATGGGAGTGGGCCACCACTGCCCGGCAATTATAGGGATGAAAGCTTTAAACAGATTTTTTGCTTACCAGAATGGTGCAATCTGATTACAATCTATAGTCTTATTAACTATGTTCTGACCACTTCATAGCTTTGTCAATGCACTATAGTTGTATGAGAAGAAGTTGCTACAGGGTGTGGAGGTGGGGGTGGGACAAGCATTGAGTGATGGGTATGCATGACCCTTTTCTGTGATTTTTTTTGCAGTTTCTCATGAGTCCATAATTCCAAATTTAGAAATAAACTCCCCAGTCTACATTTTAAAATCCTAAACATAGGATTCTCTTAGTCATGCTACCCCTACCTTCAACCAGAGTAAAACATGTTTTTATTAATTCTTTGAGAACTTCATACAATACATTTTGAACATATTTATACCCTTTACCTCCTTCCCTTTCCAGCTTCCAGCTTCTGTTGCCCAGATACTCTTGGGGTTCTGGTCTGCGCTGGTGCACAGTGAGAGTACAAGAGGTCACATCATTTTCTTAAAACTGACTTTCCCTCTCCTGGCAGCTATGGATTGCTGATAGCTCTTCAGCTGGTGGTGAGGCTGTGTGTCCTTCCTCTCTGTGCTGCGAGTTAGCCTGGCTGGAGCTGGAGCAGGTTCTGTGCACACTGTCACCATCACTGTAAGTTCATATGTACATTGGCCCTGCTGTGTCTGGAAAACACTGTTTTCTGGATGTTATCCACCGCCTGTGGCTCTTACAGTTTTTCTACCTTCCCTTGCATAAAGATCTTTGAGCTTTGGAGTGAGCTTTCGACCAAATTAAAAAATAAAATATATTTATGGTGTTTTCTAAGAGCTGTCCCTCCTTTTTCTATTCCTGTCAATCTTCTATGTATCCATCCTTCTATATATCAAGGTTTTCCTCATATATCCATCCCTCTTCCTCCTTTTCTTCCTTCCTTTCTTTTCATGTACTATTATTATTATGTATTATTAATATTATGTATTATTTTCCTCTTTCTAACTCCTGAAACAGCCATGTATGCTACACCAGCTCTGAGGGGGACATTTCCACTTTGCTTCTTATGGGCTCTTACTACAGGTGGTGAATCCAAGAGTTGAGAAATCTAGAATTTTTATATTTTATTGTGTTTTCTTGGCAGAGTCTTATGTAGCTCGGGATGGCCTTCTATTTGATAGGTGGCTGAGCACAAACTCCTAACCCTTCTGCCTCTACTTTCCAAGTGTTGGTATTACAGATGTGAAGTGAACCACCACGCCTGGCTTCTAAGTCTAGAGTAATTTCTACTCTCCTCCCTGCTCCAACCCCTGGTGACCTATGGACAGGCCTTTAATTTGTAAGTCTGGGTTTACCTGTTTGGAAATGTGTTGAATAATATATACCTCCTCCCTCATCAGGGAGCTTTAATTACTGTTTGCCATGTTGCTTAAGATGTGGGGATGAAAGGCACTTTTAAAAGCCCATGTTACTGGCACTAGTAATAAAGCTGACGAGTTTGTTTGTGAATTCACAAGGTTGTCTGTCATAGCTGGGAAAGCAGGGGAAAAGGTTGATTTTATGTGGAAAAACTCTGTCCCAAAACCAGCCCACAGGTCCTGGCTGGTATAAATAGCAAGGGCATCTTGTACCTTAAAGTGCTTTGCAAATTTCACATTCTTGTGTGCTCCTGAAAAGACAGAGCCCACAGTTGCAAAATTGAAAACAAGGAGTTACTTGGGGTTATAAGACAGGAAATCCAGGGGCCGATTTCTGGCTAAGACCATTCTCTGTTCTCTTCACAGTTTATGAGAAAAATTTGGTTAGGGCGCAAGACTTTTTATTTATTTATTTATTTTACATCAATACTTTTCTTTATACTTTCTGATCACATTTCTATCAAAATCATAGTTAACCTACTTTAGGGAACATTTAGAAGGTGTTAAGATAAAATAAAGGTCTAAAATCCAGCTTCAAAGCATTCCCCATCAAACCAGAGGATAAGTAGGACCGAGTGGCCTATATTTAGACTTTACTTCACTGTGCCCTGTTATTAATAATAACTGCCCCTTTGGTGTGCCCAGAGCCCTTTGAAATGCATTACTTCATCTGATCCACTGACAATGCTGGAATTTCAAGCTCTGGCTTAGGGACTAAAGCTCAGAGAGAAGTGACTGTGACGGTCCTGGAATGTAAACCTGGGCTTGGGAACTGGAAGGATCTGAGAGAAGCTCAAGGAGTTACAGAGAAGGAAAGCCCTGGCTAGTCTTAGCCACAAATCTAAGACAGCGTCTGACAGAGAGGAGGTGCAGTGTAAAGGATGTGGGTGTGGAGGCTCTGGATTGCTCTTGATCTTAGTCTCCAGGTGGACTATAGCATGACCTTACTTGCTGAACTTCCATTTCCTCCTTTGTTAAATGGAGATATCATCACAGCCTTCTTTCCTCCCTGGCTCTGTTAAAGCGATAATATATGGAGGGCACAAATTGTTAGAGGAGAGCTGAGTGACAAATGAATGGCAAGCCCACTGTGAGCCATGCAGTGGCCATCTTAGAAGTTATGAAGAACAGCAGAACCCTCCTGAGATAGCCATAGATTTAAATTTAGTTATAAGAAGTCACTCCAAGGAAGTGATCTTCCAGCTTCCTGCTCCTGATGCCCTGACTGTCACTTGCTGCCATTCTTACCCATCATGGTGGACTCTTAATTCTTCTGGAACTGTAAGCCAAAATAAGCTCTTTCATAAGAGGTGGAGGGGGAGGAGGAGGAGGAGGAAGAGGAGGAGGAAGCAGCAGTAGCAACCACAGGGCAGTAGTGGGTCACACCTTTAATCCCAGAGTTGAAGACACAGAAGCAGGTAGATCTCTAAGTTCAAGGCCAGCGTGCTCTGCAGAATGAGTTCCAGAACAGCCAGGGCTACACAGAGAAACCCTGTCTTGAAATACTAAAATCATCCTTCCCCATCCCCCAAACTGAGGGATGGATGAATGAACAAGTACATATAATGTTTAACACAATTCACCCAACTTTGAATTTTACCAGTTTTATAGCTTTTGTTTATGTGTTTGTACTTTGTATCTTTGTATACTTATTTCTATACAATTTCATCACATGTGTAAATTTGTTTGGCTACCACAAGTCAAAATACAGAACATTTCCATTGAAAGGATGCCTTGTGTGTCCTTTTTACAGCCACATCCCTCTCCTTTTCTCCTAATTACTAGTAACCACCAATCTATTTACTGCCTCTACAATTTTCTCATATGAAGAATGTCTTATAAATAGAATCACACAGTGTATTGGTTATTTTTCTCATTGCTACAACAAAATGTCTGACAAAGCAACTCAAGGATTGAAGGGTTTAATTTGGCCTCTAGTTCCAGGATACAGTTTATCACGGTGGCAGAGGGACGAGGTGGCTAGTCTCGTGTTTGTAGCTGGTCTCAGTTCATTCTGAATGAACTTTTAAAATACTCTGTGTGTGTGTGTTGTGTGTGTGTTGTGTGTGTGTGTGTGTGTGTGTATTTTGAAACAGGGTTTCTCTGTGTAGCACTGACTGTCCTGAACTTGTTCTGTAGACCAGACCTCAAATGCAGAGAACGGCCCTTTCTGCCTCCTGAGTGGGCGTGCACCACTCTCGGCCACTCCCTCCTTTTTATTCGTCCTGGTAACCTGGTCTCTAGTATGGTGCTGTCTATGTTTAGGATCGCTCTTCCTATCTCAGTCAACTCAGCCTAGGAACTTTCTCACAGACATGCCCAGAACTTAGTCTTCTAGGTGATTTGAGATCTTATAAAGTTGAAAAGCAAGATTAACCACCACACAGAATATGTAGGCTTTTGAGATAGTGGGTTTTTTTTAAAACTTAGTTTCATCATAATTTTTTCAAATATAAAATGCTTTGTGAATTTGTGCCATCCTTGCACAGGGGCCATGCTAATCTCTTCGTTGTTCCAATTTTAGTATATGTGTTGCCAGAGTGAGCATGCTTCATTTAAAAAAAAAAAAGGTTTATTTTTAGTTTGTAGTATGTATATATCTGTCTGTCTGCATGCCATATGTGCACTAGTGCTAGAGGATGCCAGAAGAAGGTATCAGATCTCCTAGAGCTGGAGTTACTGGCAGCTGCAGGCCATTCAGTGTAGGTATTAGGACTTGAACTCAAGTCCTCTGGAAGGATAATAGCAAGAGTTCTTAACTGCTGAGGTATCCCTCCAGGCACTTTTTGTTTATGTGTGTGTATGGCTGGTAGTGTGTGTGTGGTACTTGTGTGCATGTGGATGTATGCATGTTGAGGTTAACTTTCCCAAGTTGGCTCTTTCCTTCCATGATATGGGTCTTAGGGATCAAACTCAGATGGTCAAACTAGCAACAAGTGCTTTTACCTGCACAGCCACCTTTCCAGCCTAGATTTTGTTTTTCGTTCAATATGATTTTCTTGAAAACAAACAAAGATGTTACAAGTAGCAAAAGCGTTTTTACTAGGTAGTATCCATGGCATAGATTTACCAGGGTGTTTTAAAGTGCATCCACTAAAGGACATATAGGAGGTGGTTTCCCAGTCGGCCAATTATAAATGAAGCCTCTGTGAAAACGCACAAAGAATTTTTGTCTGATTACTAAGTTTATTTCTCTAGGATAGCTGCCCAAGACCTCAGTTCCTGAGTACTGGTTAACTGTTGAGTTGTGTAAGAAACCGTGGTATTTTTCTCCATGGTGACTTTGCATGCAGCATTCACACTGACAATGTATACTTGTGGACAATCCTTGCCAGCCAGCACTGCCATTCATTTTTACTTTAGCAGTTCTGACGAGTGACATTTTATTTTGGTTTTGCCTTGCATCTCCCTAATGACCAGCAATGCAGAATATCTTTTCATATGTTAGCTTGTCATTTGTGTGTTGCGTTTAGAAACATGTCTGCTCATGTCTTCTGCCAATATTCCAATTGATTTGGTGTTTGTTTGTTTTTCTTTTATTTTTCTGAGGCAAGGTCTGATTGCATAATCCAGGCTAGTCTGGAACTTACCACAGTGTGCAAATTGGCCTCGAACTCACAATCCTGGCTCATGCTTCTGAGTGGGGTTGTAAGCATGTGCCACCATATTTGGCTAGATGTTGGAGTTTTAACTGTTGAGTTTTGTGATCCCTTGTTGGGTATATAGTTTACAGGTATTTTCTTCCAGTCTATAATGTTTTTATTGTTGTCCTAGAGTTTTTGATTTTGATATGGCTCAGCTTACTACTTTTTCCTTTTATGAGTTGTATTTTTGGTGTTAAATCTAAAGACTTCTTGCCTAGCACTAGATTTCAACGATTTTCTCTTAGTTTTCTTCCTAAAAATTGTATAGTTTTATATTTTACATTTAAGCCCTAAGTCCATTTTGAGTTAATTGTTTATGTAATCCAAGTTTATTTATTCGCCTGTGGATAGTCAACTACTTAGATACCATTTTTAAAAAGGCTATTTTTCCCCTCTACTGGATTACTTTGGCATCTGTCAAAAAACAATTGAGTATTTTTATATAAGTCTATTTCTAAGCCAAGAACCTAATTGGAATTTTAATTCAAATATTGAACTTAGGTAAAAAGAATGTAAGAAATCAGTCCATATAGAGAATGAATGAAGACTAACATGAGAAGCAGTTATCAAATAATCTAATGTTCTATGAAACTAAATATGACACTGTGAGGAATTGACTTTGTGTACCCTGATCATGAGCTCAGGGGAAGTGTGTGTGTGTGTGTGTGTGTGTGTGTGTGTGTGTGTGTGTGTTTGAGTATAGAAGTGAATAGATATCATGAGTTCTGAGCAGGATATATTGAAACACTTTCTGACTGTGGAGCCAGGGAAACTGGCGTTTATGCTGTGACTCCATCACGTATTACCTGACTCTGAGCAGGTAAACACATTAACTAGTCTCTTGGAGCATCCCTTCACTCATTCAGTGGCGATAACATTAACTCCCCTCATAGAATTAGTTTGAGGTCCAATGAGATGGGTACCTATAAAGTGGTTGACATTAATGTGTTATTATTATTTTGTTATTTCATGTGTATGTGTGTTTTTCCTGAAGCTATGTCTGTGTGCCTGGTGTCTAAGGATTTTAACCTTTGTAAGCCATGTATAGCTCTACAGCATATCTCTCCCTCCCTTCTTCCCTTCTTCTCCCTTTCCCTTTCAGAAAAGGATTGCAAAGGAGAGCATTGGATTTCCTGGGACTGGAATTACTGATGTTTCTGAACTACCATGAGGGTGCTGGGAACTGAAACCAGGTCCTCCAGAAGAGCAGCCAGTGCTTCAGCTCCTGACACTGTTTATAGTAATCATAGTGTAACAGGTCTAAGGAATAACTTGAAAGTTTTATCCCATATTCTCTGTTAGCATTCTCTTGAGCATCTGCAAGTAGATGTGTTATTCCTTCAACAAGGTAGTACTTGTGTGTGTGTGTGTGTGTGTGTGTGTGTGTGTGTGTGAGGAGAACTGGGTATTGAACCAAGGGATTTAGGTATTAAGCAGATATTCTACCACTGAGCCAGCCCCAAAACTATAGCTTTGACTCCTTGTTTCATTATACACTATGGTTCAGTGTCTTCTCTCCTAAGTATTAGCCTCTAGTGTGTTCTTTGCAGGCCTGGGCATTTAAAAATTTCTACTTAAAAAAAGAAACCCTGTTCCAAACAAAACAAAACATCTTTCTTTCAGCTTTCTCTAGCTACTAAGTCACCTTGCAAATGAGATTCATCATTGTCTTTCTCTGGATATCAACTTTTACTTAGAAAAGGGAGGTAGCTTAGTAGCCACCTTCTAATTATGGTTTAGAAGAACCAACAAAAAACAACCTGCAGCCGGGCTGTGGTGGCGCACACCTTTAATCCCAGCACTTGGGAGGCAGAGGCAGGCGGATTTCTGAGTTCGAGGCCAGCTGGTCTACAGAGTGAGTTCCAGGACAGCCAGGGCTACACAGAGAAACCCTGCTTCAACAGGGTTGAAAAAACCAAACCAAACCAAGCCAAACCAAACCAAATAAACAAAAAAACAACCTGCAGAAATGGTAAATTTTTGCACACCATTCATAGATGCAGTGAGCATGGCTGAGCATGAGTCCGCAGTCCATGACATGACTCAGGCCAGAAGCCTGCTCTGCCCTTCCCGCTAGCCTGTGTTCATGACCAGAGAGCCAAGAATAGTTTTTTACATTTTAGAAAGGGGGGTGGGAGCGAGAAATGTGGGAAGGAAGGAAAAAAGGAAGAAGGAAAGGGAAAGGGAGAGGAAGGGAAGAAGGGAGGGAGAGATATATTGTAGAGCTATACACGGCTTACAAAGGTTAAAATAGTTGCTGTCTGGTCCTTTATGGAAATACTTTGCTATACCTTGTTGGGTTTTTTTTCCCTTCTTTTTATTAACTCACACACAACTACTTGTCTTCTGGTTTGTTGAAGCAGTAAGTTAGACAACACTTGTCACAGTAACGCCTGTCAAAGTGGCTACCCATGAAAACTCCAGCGCCACATTCATCAGAAGGACACGCTCCACTAAGTCGGCTGATTATGCCATTTTCATCTACCTTATAATATTACAGTACAGCCAACTTCCTCTTATGCTTATTCTTCTTGGGAGTGGTGTAAGACTTCTTCTTCCTTTTCTTAGTACCACCACGAAGTCTCAACACAAGATGAAGGGTAGAGTCCTTTTGAATGTTGTAGTCAGACAAAGTATGGCCATCTTCCAGCTGCTTACCAGCAAAGATCAACCTCTGCTGATCAGGAGGAATTCCTTCCTTATCCTGGATCTTGGCCTTTACATTGTCTATAGTGTCCGAGGGTTTGACCTTGAGCATGATGGTCTTCCCTGTAAAGGTCTTCACAAAAATCTGCATTGTGGCTGCAGCTCTACCAACGATGGCGGATCAGAAAGGAAGAGCCTAGTGTGGCGGATGGGGTCTCCGCTTTACCTTGTTGTAGAAGATAAACATGAGGCTCCAAAAGCAGAAGCTAGCCAAGTATGGTGGCATATTTTTCTTTAGTCCCAGCACTGAGGAAGCAAGAGGCGGATGGATTTGTGAGTTTGAGGCCAGGCAGACCTACATAGCAAGGTCCAAGCCAGTCAGGGTTACGTAGTGAGACCAACCAAAGAACACTATCTGGCTGGAGGTCACACAGTAAGAAGTTAGGAATCCATTCATTCATCTAAAATGGAGATTGAGTTTGTTCTGTATATACAAATATTTGCTTATCAAATTATGAGGACAGGATGCAACATTTCCAAAGTGGGTTATAAGGAATTTGCTCTGCAAACTCTATAATTTCCTTCTTCTCATTGTTGTTTGAGACAGCGGCTTTCATTCTATAGCCCAGGCTGGCCTAGAACTCATTATGTAATCTGGCATTAAATTTGTGGCACCCTTTGACTCTACTTCCAAATGCTGGGATTACAGGTGTGAGCTACTATGCCTGGTTGTAACTTTATTTTGTGAGATCAGTAGGTGCATTAGTGTATCAAGGCTCTGGATTCTCTCTCTCTCTCTCTCTCTCTCTCTCTCTCTCTCTCTCTCTCTCTCTCCCTCCTTCTCTCCCCTCCCCTCCCCACTCCTGCCAGTGTCTCACTATGTAACTCTGGATGTTCTAGAACTCACTATGTAGACCAGACTGACCTCAAAATTCACAGAGATCACCTTCTTCTGCCTTCTAAGCCTGCAAATCATGGCCAGCAAGCCAGCTTCCTGTTCTGTTTAGTTTCAAGACTAACTATAATATCATGCCTCACAAACATGGGAATTCAGAAATCACAAGCTGGATTGGCTACCTCTTTGCCTAAGACAGAATCAGTCAGTTCCTCTGGGTCTTTGATGAAAACTAGAGACTAATTTCTGGATACATGTTGAATCTCCTACTTTGGGTCTTTTTTTTATTTTTTTTTATTTTTTATTTCCTACTTTGGGTCTTTAAAGCCTAATTATTTCCCAGGCCTTTGGGCTGAAAGTAAAAATGACTCTGGCTGAATGTAATTCTGTGATTTTCTGGAAAGCCAGAGGCCTCTCTATCACAGTAGCTGCCCTTTTGTGCCATATGTACCCTGATAAGAGAGGATGTACATCAGTTTATAGAAACTCACATGTCAGGAATGTAGGACACAAGGAGACAGATGGAACAAACACAATAACCATCACCACCCAGAGACTTACTGGGACAGGGCTATTCCTAGAGGTGCTGATGAAGCATTTGTCATTGTGAAAGAATGTAACTGTATGGAACCCAGACTGTACTTTATAACTAACACCACATTAAATCACAGAATTTCAGCATCGTTCTCCTCTTGGGACCATAGGAAGATGCTTAAATAAAACAATAACTGTTTCAGTGCATTGGTTCAATGGTTCAATGAATAGATCAGCCATCTTTTGCCTCTGGATCTTTGTTTGAGCTGTGTCCTTTTTCTCTCCTCTCAAGTTTTATAAGTGAGAGTCTGTTTTGGGACAGTGTCCTCAGATTGCTCTGTAGCAGAGAATGACCTTGAGTTCCTGATCCTCCTGCCTCCACTCTCTTCTCTTCTCTTCTCTTCTCTTCTCTTCTCTTCTCTTCTCTCTCTTCTCTTCTCTTCTCTTCTTCTCTCTCTCTCTCTCTCTCCTCTCTCTCTCTCTCTCTCTCTCTCTCTCTCCTCTCCAAAGCCCTGGGTTAGATCAGGGTATAGTGACACATCCCTGTAATCCCAGCTCTTGGGGAGATGGAGGCAGAGGGATCAGAAGTTCAATTACATAGTAGATTTGAGGCCATTCTAGACTGCATGAGAGTCCATCTAAAAAAAGAAAAGCAAAAAATAAAGAGAAAAAGAAAGAGAGAACAGGTATGATGCCTTTAATTTCCTCAAGGCAGAGGGCAGAGAGCAGAGGGTAGAGGGCACAGGGCACAGGGCACATGGCACAGGGCAGAAGATCAAGACAAATTCAAAGCCAGCTTGGACAACATAGTAGGTTCTAGACCAGCTGAGATTACATATAGATTCCCTGTCAAAACATAATACAAATTTAAAAAAAATAAATAAAGAAGCAAGGAAGAAAGAAAAGAAGGAAGGAAGGAATGAAAGAAAGAAAGATTGAGTGAGTTTGTGTATCGTGCCTGGCTCCTGAGCTCAATCCAAACACTGGGAAATAGCCTGGCAGACTCCAGAGAGGCACAGCAGGGCTGGAAATGGAATTGAGATTCTCTGACACTCTGGCTGTAAAATGTTTTCAAACCTCTAAAACATTTCTTAAACAATTTAATTCCTCCCCAGCAGAATTCCCTTGGCCTCCTTCTCTTCTTTCTTGTCACCACAGCAGAGGTTAAGACTGTTTAGAGAATTCTTTGATAACAGATGGGATCCTGGGCAGAGGGAAATATATCTACCTCTCAGGAGAAGAAGAAACGTGTGCTGTTAGGCCTTGGATTTAAATGAGCCAGCAAATCTCTGCAAATTCTCTTCCCTTGCTGGGTCCTGTCGCTTCACCTTCAGCAAAGGAGAAAGCCAGCCTGTGTCACCCATGATTTATGTCCTGTAGTTTGCTCTCTTCCTCTAGAACACTTAACACTCAGAGCAGAGTGGGAAGAAGTAACCTCAGGATGCCTGGCTGACATGACAGACTTGGTGTCTGGGTGCTGAAGGTATCAGGTAGGAGCTCTTTGCTCTGTTGAGGCCGAAAAAGTTAAAAAACAAAAAACAAAAAACAAAAAGGCCCACAGGTTTGCCATATATAGGGAACAAGGGAGATTCTGTTTGCCTCAGTTCTGCAAAAACAACTGGCCTTTGAACCAAGAGACCTGGATGCTTGATTCATTCACTTACTAAGGGCCTGCTTTGAGAAGAGTCTTCTCTTGCTGTGTGCCTCAGTTTCTCTAGCTGTCAAAGGTTAGCCTGGATGATCTGAGCTCCCTTTGTAACTGGGCATGCCTGGAAGGAATGAAGATATTCTTAAACTGGATCTGGCACTCTGGCTATCTGAGCTATTGAAACAAGCTACCCTAAGGTATTGAAATTGCTTCTTAAGGACTTCTGGGAGAAGGAAAGACTCTGACCCTGGTGCCAACCAGAAGGGAACTGGAGTGCTGACAACTTTTTTTGACCATCTTTCTTGCAGGAGACTTGGAACCTGTGACAATGGAGGGGTAGTGCTGCCCTTGACCAAGACTTTGTAAATATTCATATCTTTTGCCCTCTGTTTAACCTGACTCTCATCTTAGGACCCTTAAGATGGACTTGGAGGTCGCCTGATCTTTGTCTCTTTCCAATGAGATCACAATGAATAAGGTAAGTTTTTTTTTTTTTTTTTTTTTTTTATTACAACTATTAACTGGGTACTTTAAATTTGCTTATCAAAAAGGCATGGGCCCTGATTTTAATTATGGTGACATTTTCAGCCTTAAGGATCTGGAGCTATCTGACTTTGAATGGAGATGAGTGTATCACAGTGGTTCACCTGTGGGGACGGAGAGGACTCCTACTCTCTACCTCCAATTGGTTGTGTAGTTTTGTGGGAAGCTCCTCCCTTCTCTGAGCTGCAAGTACACTATTGAGTCAGGGATTTTCTTTCCCTCTTTCTTTCTTCCTTTTTAATTTTTTTTTTGGATTATTTTTGTTTGTTTGTTTGTTTTTGTTGTTGTTGTTTGGTTAGTTGGTTTATTTTCGAGACAGGGTTTCTCTGTATAGTCCTGGCTGTCCCGGAACTCACTCCATAGATCAGGCTGGTCGGGAACTCAGAGATCCACCTGCCTCTGCCTTCCGAGTGTGCTGGGATTAAAGGCTTGCATACCCACTTCCCCCCACTCCGCCCTCTGTTTAGGAACCTTCTTTCTTGACTTCCTGAGAACTATAGCCAGGAGGAGACCATGATGCTGGCACTGAGCCAGCACTCAAGAGTCAGCTAATACTGGGGCTCCTGCTCCTGAGCTGTTGGTTCATAACCCCGGGGTGAGGTGGTGGGGGGACGACTTGGTGCTCCTATCTCTGAGTTTCTGGTTTGTGGCCTGCTCAGTGGGGGCAGGGTGTCCTAATGAGCACTTGAAAGTCCTGGGCAGGAGGAAAGAGGAGCTATTTTCAGTGGGTTCTGGTTCTATTTGTAGCAGGCGAGTTGGCCCGGGCTGCAGGGAAGTTTGCTGCAGAGCAAACTCGATGCTGAGAGAAGTGTGTTTCATTACACTGGGGAGAGAAGGAGAGGAGAGGCTGCCCCCCCCCCCCAACGTCAGTCCCTCTCTCTCCTCCCCTCCCCAACTTCTTGCCAATTTAATTTCCTCTGCCTTTCCTGGGAGAGTTTAGAAGGGGCACCGGATCTTTGAAAGGTAGATTTAGTTTGTAACATGAAGCATTCATCAAACTTACTAACCTAGTGGAGGCTGCCCAGTATTGATTCTCTCAGGCTCAAGTGAGATTTGTATCCCCACTGGAACTGCAGTATTTGTGAAAGCACGTGGTGACTAAACTACCAAACCTCAGAGTCCTTTCATTTCCCCAGGGGTCCTAATAAGGAGCTGCCATTTTCTCCCCAACTCTTGGCAACATGGCTAAACCAATTGTTTAACTTCCCTAGGCCTCAGTTTATTAATTTGTGAAATGGAATGTGGGTGCCAGGGAGACATCTTGTTCTTGAGTCCTTTCCAGGAGAGAATCTGTGATTCTCTGATGCAGTCATCAGACAAATAAGGCTGATCCTTTAATGAGTGGACGGTGGGAAGGCCTGGCAGACTCCAGAGGATATGACATCCTACTCTGTCATTTACTGGATGGGAAAACGGAGGCTCTACTGGCGAGGTCGAGGTCGAATGGGTCTGTGAGTCAGTGAGCCGGCCTTCTTACCTCCCACAGTCTGTCAGTCTTCTCTGATGCTAGGCTGCAGGTAGCTCTCTCCAGAGAACAATAGAAATCACTAACTCACTTAACTCCTTCAACTCCTTCAGCCTCCTGTTTTCCCCGATGAAAGCCACACGCAGTAAGGAGGGGTACAGATGTGCTTGATGCAAAAGCTTTATTACGAGTATTTTGCACAGCCCAGTTATTTGGGCTCCATATATATGCGTTTTTGACACAATCTGCCTTTTACTAATTATTGCCTTCTTATTTTTCTTTAGGCTAATTTTTTGTTTTTTGTTTTGGTTTGGTTTTTTTCCATCTCCCTGCCTCTGCCCTCAAGTGCTGAGATTACAGGTTTTTGACACCACATTTAGAGTGTTTTTATTTATTTATTTATTTTGGTTACGGAGTCTCATAGATTTTTCTGATCCTCTTGTGTCTACGTTCCAGATGCTGGGCTAGGAGTGTGCTGCTGCACCCAGCTTAGACTTTCTTTTCTTATGATAATTTTACTTATTTTTTGAGACAGGGTTTCATGTTGCCCAGTGCCCAGTACTCACTATGTACTTGTGGTTAGCTTGAAACCCTGAGCCTTCTGCCTCTTACCTCCAAATGCTGGGGTTACATTAGCCACTACTACTGGCAGATCATTTTAATATTTTTCTCTCTTTTCAAATTGACAATTAAAAACTGTAGATATTTCTGAGATATAACATGGTTTTTTAATAAGTCTGAACACTGTGAAATGAGTAAATTAATCTGTTTTGCACATGTACTACCTCAAGTCACCTTTTAGATTCCATATATACGTGAGTGTATTCTCTACTTATCTGCATCTGGTTTATTTCACTTAGCACAATATTCTCCAAGTCATCTATCTTATTGGAAGTAATGGAGTTTTCTTCTTTTTTGAGATGGACAGCATTCCACTGTATATAGACCACATTTTCTTTATTTGTTCATCTACTGTTGGGATCTGCACATGCATTCTCTCCACTGCTTGGCTATTGTAAATGATGTTACAATGAGTACAAACTGTAGATACTTTTTTGTTCTACACATTGCAACATCATTTCCTTCGGATAGCTATCCAGTACTCAGATTGCAGGATCCTGTTCTGTTTCTATTTTTACTTTTTTGGACATGGTATGGTGTTGTCCAGTTTGACCTCAAACTCACTATGTAGTCAAGGATGATCCTGCTGTCTCTACCCTCCAAATCCTAGAATTACAAGCATGTGTCAATGCTCCAAGTTTATGTGGTCATGGGTGGGGGTCAAACCCAGAGTTTCATGCATGCTGGGCAGCACACATGGCAACTGATGATAACTGGCTTACATCACAGCTCTACTTTAATTTTTTTGAAGTATCTTCATTTGTTGTCCATACTCCTTTACTGATGGATATTCTAGCCAACACTGAAGTTCCCTTTTTCTCTGTATTTTCACCAGCATTTGTTTGTCTGTCTTATTGATAATGGCTATTGTAAAAGGCATTGTATTTTTTCTTAATGTGGATTTATTTAGGCATGCAGTGGTGCTGGATGTTTGGTCTAGGCCTTGCTCATGCTAAGTATGCAAGCATACATTTACCATTGAGCCATATACCTTGACCCTTTGTGAATTCTCTCTCTCTTGTGTGGTATATATGTCTGGAGGCCAGAGGTCAATATTTGATGTTTTATGCATTGTGCACCACCTTACTTTTTGAGACAGCATCTCTTACTGAACCTAGAGTTTACAGATTGGCTAGACTGCTTGCTCAGTAAGCCCCTGGATCCTCCTGTCCTGTCATTCTCTGTGGTGCCTAGCTTTTTGTATTAGAGTCCTAATTCAGTTCCTCATTCTCGTGCAGTGAGCACTTTTATCCACTAGTCCATCTCCTATGAGTGTACACTTTTGTTTTAATATACATTTCCTGGATGATTAGTGAAGTTGGACACTTTTTTTTTCATATACCATCTGGTCATTTGTATGTATATCTTCTTTGGTTTTGCTTTGTTTTGTTTTGAGACAATGTCTCACTATGCAGCCTTAGCTGGCCTAGAATTTGCTATATAGACCATACTGGTCTTGAATGCATAGAGATCTGCCTGCCTGTGAGCACCACTTCAGCTAGCTGTGTCTTCTTTTGAGAAATGTCTGTTTACACCTTCAATTTATTTCTCAGTTGGGTTACTTGTTTGCTTATTTTTAAATTGAATTCTTTGAATATTTTGTATTTTTCCTAGGAATATGGCTTGCAAATATAGTCTCTTATTCTCTAAATTGTTTGTTCACTATTACTCTTTGCTATCTATACTGAAGCTTTTTAGTTTGATATAATATCTTTTGTTTATCCTTTATGGGTCATATTTTAAAAATATCAGGCTAGCCATGGTAATACACCTTTAATCCCAGCACTTGGGAGCTAGATGGATCTGTTAGTTCTTGGCCAGCCTAATCTACATAGTGAGTTTCAGGACAGTCAGGGATCTGTAGAAACCCTATTTTCAAAATAAAATAGATTTATTGCTTAGAGCAATGTTACAGAGGTTTTGTTTCTTTGGTAGTGTTTGTTGTTGCTTCTTATTCTATTTTACATTTATTTCTTTGTTTACTTTTTATTATTTGCAAATTTTATACTTGTATGCAATAGAAAAGGGTCATTATCTCCCCCATTTCCCCTTAACTTCTCCTGAATACTCTATACATCCTCCTCCCAAAGACAAGGATTGTTTTCCTTTTAAAAAAGTTAGAATGTATTTTTGTTCGTGTGTATGTGTGTGCACCTGCTTGTCTGTCTGTGAAACCTGCACTGTTATACTTACATCTGCATTTGGTTTGTGGCAACTGCTCTGGTGAAAGTACTGATTGAAGAAAATCTTGTCTCATACAAATAAGATATTTGTGGGTATTTTTTTCTCAAGGTACTAAGACTCCCAAGAGTTTAGAATTCTGGTTGGGTAATTTGTACCAGTGAACTTCTAGCATTGTGCTGCACTAAAGTTCACTGGTCTATCTTCCACTTGGAATGGTACTATCTGCTAACATAATGAGTTGGTCCTATGTAAAGTATTAGTTCACTGGTTTATGTGGTTCTCTTGGCTCATATCATTCTGTGTTACGAAAGATTCACTTTTGCTAGTATTACCACTCATCTCAATACAAAAACACTTTTTTTTTTTTTTTTGGTTTTTCGAGATACAAAACACTTTCTTTTGTTTTATTTTGAGACAGGGTTTCTCTGCATCCTGGAACTTGCTTTGCAGACAAGGCTGACTCTGGACTCAGAGATCCACCTCCCTCTGCCTTCCAAGGGCTGGGAATAAAGGTGTGCCCTACCTGTTGAAAAGACTTTATGTCTAATGAAGCAGTCAGACTTATGGTAGACATTCAAATTTCCTAAAATCATAATTAGGCTTTAATTTTTATCACTGGTAACAAATACAATAAATATAATAATAAATACAATATTTAAATACAATAAACTGTATTTGCTACAAATGTAATATATGTTTTGAGACAATTCAACTAACCAAATATGGGAAACTGGGTGTTTCATGTTAACCATTCTTTCCTGTACACATAGTGCTCCTTTTGCTCGAGATAATTTAGGAAACAGCAGCTTATAGGACATTGCATTTTATTTGAGAATTCTGGAAGCGTTGAGATGGGAGAAAGGTGGGCCGTGGTGGGGGCATACAGAACACTGGGATGGTATTAAATGCCACTGCTTTGTTTGCTTTAACATGATTAATTGACCTGTGAATTTCAGCTCAATAACCTGTGAAAAAATGTTAGTTATATGGAATTTCCATATCATCATCTGGAAGAGCAAAAGGCCTACCATCAAAGAGCCAATGAAATTAGCCTTTTTTTTTTCTTCAATACAGGACATTCTTAAGTGAAACTGACGTAGTATTTTTTGTGCCAGTCCACTTTGTGAAGGATACAGTGGCTATTGGAACACACTGTACCACCGTCTTGACTGGGACAAAGTGCCAGCAAGGAAACCGGTCCCTTTGTGCCATTGGTATAAATATCAACATAGTAAAAAGCAAGTGATTAATTGGTATTATTATAAAAAGAGTTTGAACTCAAATAGACCCCTGGGAATTTCAGGTTACTTGAAGAACCTGTGGGCCATGCTTTGAAACCCATTGCTCTACACTGAATTAGAACTGAAATTAAACTGATCCATTTTGATCAGTAGTCATACCTTGTACTCTTGGAAAAATCCTGGAAGATATTTTTATACTTACTGGAAATTTTAATTCAAGCACACATACAGTGCTATGCTTGCCTTGCTTTAGATTCCTACCACTGGATACAGAATAAAAGAAGTGATTCTGATAATGGCATATACTTTATATTATTTTTAAAAATTACCACTTTCAGGCTTTTTTGCTGAAGCAATTATATTCTCATTAATGTTATCAGTGTCACTATAATCTTTTTTGAATATAGAAAGTTTTTTCCTGCTTGTTAAAAATAGGCTTTGATGCCCTCCTCTCTCTTTCTCTCTCTCCCTCTCCCTTCACCCTCCCCCCCACCCCCGTGTGTGTGTGTGTGTGTGTGTGTGTGTGTGTAGATGTAATTCTGGGGGCTTTTCTTTGCCCCTTTTGCTCCCAAGCAATGATGGGCCATTTCTATGACTCCTCTAGCCTGCCTTAGCTCCCCAAATAAATGACCCTAATAAATTTATTAACAAGCTGCAGGCACTATGCTGGGCAGATACTCATCTATTCTATCCTCTATGGAAGCTTACTTCACAGCCACATGGTCCTTTACCTGCAATCTGTCTTGGGCTAGCTTGCTCTGTTCCATCTGTCCTTTCTTCATGGCAATCTTATGACGAATCTTCCTGGTACTTCTCCTCCTGATCCTTCTACTTCTTCTTCTCTCCTCTCTCTTTTTGCTTGGGACCCCCTGACTAAGAATTAGAAGTCTTGTCCTATTTTCTTCTGCCAAGCTATAAGCTGAATCAGCTCTTAATTAACCAATCAAAGATGATGGAGAAGAATTTTTACACATCATTGAGACAGGAGGTGCTCCAAATATCCTGACAATGCCAAAGTTCAGACTGCAGACTGCATCCAGATCTCTGGGCACAGCAATTAAGATCTGAAATACACACTGCACAAAACCATCCATGTACACATACACATACACATACACACATCACAACAATTAAAGAAAACATGATCATGAATCTGAAAGGGGGAATGATGGTTCATGGGAGGGTTTGAAGGGAAAAAGGGGAAGAAGGAAATGATGCAATCATCTACAATTACAAAAAATAAAAACCCTAAAAAATAGGTTCAGAAACAAACCTACAGAAATGATATTTCAATCCAATGTTAACCTCTTGCCATGATACTATGGCAAGAATGACTAGGCTGTAGATAATTCAATTTGGACTGGGGGATATGTAGAATTAGTTGGATATGACAAGAAGCCCTGAGACTTTGCTGTCTGTCTGGAATTCACAGCTGAAAGATTTATAATCAGGAAACATGACTTCATTTCACTTTCTATCTGCTTTGGACAAGTTATTTTTCAGCAGCTGGAAACTTAATTACTGTGTTGGTGTGAGGATTGGCAGGTAAAAGGGATACTAATGAAGTTGTTAGGACTGGAGACCAAGCCACTCAGAGCTTTACAGATGTGAATAACTTATCAGGACCTAGTGTTGGGAAGGCTGCATTTTTTTCAGGGTTGTGGGACTCCCAGGGGGCACTGCAAGACCCTGGGAAGCCTCCACTCTCCATCAGTCAGCCTTTCCATCTTTGTGCTACTTCATAGAGTCTTCAAGAAGCTGGGAGAACATTTCACCTGTGAAGATAGCAGGGGAGACTGAAGATGAAGGAGAGCAGGAAGGAGAGAGGAGGCTCAGGAGGGCAGAAGTAGACTGTATTTAAAAAATAGTGCAGTGTCACGAACCCTCCTCAGCTAGCTTGCTTTTCTCTATTCCTGTGGCTCTCCATTGGGTTTTATCTTCTGCTTGCAAGGATCTTATCCACTGGTTTAGTTTGTCCATAAGATATAGAATGTCCTCAAATCTTGAGACTGGACAGATGGTTCACTGGTTAAGAGCACTGGCTGCTCTTGCAGAGGACCTGGGTTTGGTTTCCAGTATTACCTAGTATTTCACAACCATTTGTATTTCCAGTTCCAGGGCATTTGATGTACTTGTCTGGCCTCCATGGGCACCAGGCACACACATGGTGCACAGACATATGTGCAGGCAAAACATGATACACAGAAAATAAACAAATCTAAAAAAAAAAAAAAAAAAACCTACAAAAACCAATTCTTCAAATATACTACATCAGAGAATTGTTATACATCTTTGTGTGGTAGGCATAGCGATCATGTGACATGGGTAATGAGGGAACTGGAGCACAGAAAAAGGAAATGAGAAACAAACAAGTGTATGTAGGTACTAGGATTCAAATTTACATGCGCTCTCTTCATTTTGTCTTCTTAGGCCTTTGTTCTGGAAGTTTATTTTGCAGTGGGGAAATTGACTCTAGGCCCTGGTGTACGCCCAACACACTCTATATCCCCAGGCCTATGAAGTGAGTTTTCTAGGGCATGTGGAGTTTGCTCTTTTGTATTTAGAGACAATTTCCTAATGTCTGCTTTATGGCTCCAGTAGTGGGGAGGAAGGGTAGAATGATGTTCACAGATGTCCCTCAACATCAGGTCACTTGAGTTCAAGCTCTGACCTTCTCATTTCATCTACAACGTAAGGTTGAGGTGGCTTGTGCACACTGAAAGAGTCCGTGTGCACCATGAATTCATGGGTCCAGGAAAATTCCTTCATCGTTTTAAATACTGGTTGAGGATTCAGTCAAAGATTCCCTTCCTTTTCCAGATCAAAACACAAACTGCTAATCTTGATAAACAGAGAGGAAAGTGACAAGCTGACCTATTTGCTCTTTTCATGTGGACTGTGGGAACTGTGGGATTGGTGGAGTAGGTATGAATTTCCTGTCGTTTGAAATGTCTACCTAGAGCTACTTTATTAGTGTATAGCTATCCAACAGGGGGTTGTCCTGGCAGTTAAGTGCTAGCTCTAGTGCAGTTCATCCACTGGTGTCAGTCTGTCTATTACTCTATGTATCTTGTCATTCATCTATTTAATGTTCTATTTTTTCCCGTTCCCACAAAGCCATGGCGATATACACAAGGGGAAATCAGAATAGTGGATTATAAACCAGAGTACAGAGTTTATTTATATTACTACCAAAGATTTTTTTTTTTTAGATCCAAGAGGTGCAATCATTATACTTCAAACTTAGCCTTGTGCTTTTCTAGTGAAGGTGAAAATTTAGACACAATCAGCTGCATTGAAGAAGAGGAAGACATCAGGTACTCAGAGAGCAATGGGAAGTCTTCGCTAACTGACCTGTGATGATTATATCCTTGAGATTCTGTGATGTGGCGGGTAGCATAACCTAGAGAGTAATAGTACAGTTTTGTTGTTGTCTGGGTCTGGGTTTGAAGTTTTAGTTAAATCCAGCTTATTCTGAGTTTTACTTTTTTTCATTTGTAAAATAAAGATAGCCCTAACCATTTGTGAAGATTCAACTAGATAAATATAAGTACTTGCTGTTTGATAATTAGGAGATTAGTCTGGCTATTGAGTTGCACAATTTTAGGTGCTGGAGACCTAATGACAAATAAGACAGCATCATTTTTTCTAATTATTCTTAAACTCCAGTTGGGGCAGAAAGGCAACAATGTTGAATACAAAGAAACAAATAATTGCAGGCGGGCAACAAACAATGTAACAAACACAAGGATAAGTTTCATTTACTTGTCTTCTTGAAAAATCAAGGTCATGTTAAAATTCATCTGAGGAAGTGAAAGAAACATATCTGAGGATCTGTTAGAACCTAAGACAGTAGTTCTCAACCTTTTAAATGCTGTGACCCTTTAATACATTTCCTCATGTGTGGTGACTTCCGACCAGAAAATTATTTTCCTTGCTACTTCATAACTGTAATTTTGCTACTGCTACAAATCATAATGTAAATAGCTGATGTGCAGGATAGCTGAGACCCCTCAGGTCAAGAACTGATGACCTAAGATAAGATATTTCAGTGTTAGACTATGGGCTTCTTCTGGAGGCCAGTGTAAGTAGGTTTTTTGTTTTTTTTGTTTTTTGTTTTCCCTCTTGCTTTTCTTTGAGCACTGAGATTTTTTATTAGGAGCTAAGGTTGAGGCAGTTTGAAGTTGTATTCTGGGCATAGCTTATAGCACACTATATTTACATGTACCTTATTAAGTTAGTTTTATATTGACCATACTTGCTGGTGAAATATCACTATTGTTCTTAGTTTTTATAGAAAGTAGAGTAAGCTGAAGTGCTGTCTTGGTCCATTAAGTTGGAAAAGAAGCCTCCTGAAAATCTTTCTAATCCTTGTTTTTTCTTTTTCTTAATTTGTAACGGTTTATCTATTCATTTCTTATTTTTCTATGTCTATCTCCTCTGGACGCTTCTCTGCAGCCACATTCTGGTGACCTGCAGCCCCGCCCACATCCTGGGGCGTGACCAACGCTCCAGGCCCCGCCCTCGCCATCCCGTGACGGCCAGCCCACTCCCCCACCCTACCGCGGACAGCGCGCCGGAGCGTGCGCGCGCGCCCCCGCTCTCAGCTCCGATCGGTCTCGGGAGCGCGCTCCGGGTGGCCGCTGCCGCCATGTTGTTGTGGTTGTGAGAAGGCGGCGGCGGCAGCGGCGGCGGCGGCGGCGGCGGAGCAGCCAGCGGAGAGGAGACGCTCCAGCGGCCCAGGCGCTGGCCCCCGCCGACCCTGGCTGGCAGCCTCCTGGGGTGCCGGAGGAGGCCGTGCGGTGGCGGGCCTCGCCATGTCCTGCCGCCTGGTAAGAAGCCCACCCTCCGGCTCCGGTAGTGAGGAGGTGCTGGAGGAGGGGCGGGCCTGGGCCGGGTGCGGCGGCTGTCACCGGCCGAGGAGGGGGCGGCGGGCCGAGGGCTGGGGTGGCCGCGGCCTCCCGGAGCAAGCTCTCAGAATGGAGCAGCGAGGGCGAGTCGGGGGAGGCGGGGTCGCCGGGCTCGGTGGCCATCCTGAACCTGGCGGTGGGTAGTTCTCGGAGTGTTGGGAGCTACCGCTGGGGCGCCCTGGAAAACGCTCCCGGGCCTCCGAGAGGTGAGCGTGTGGTGGGGAGTCCTTAGTGGCGAGAGGCCGGAGGTCGTGCTGTTGGAAACCACTGGCGAGCTGTGCGGGCCTCAGCCTAACTGCAGCAGGGCATCCTCCTGACCTGGTAGTACTTGAAGATGAACGAAGGTCCAGGGGTGGTTGAAGGAGCTCAGGGAACACTGCTCAAGTAGCTCTGCAAAAGATTAGTTTTATTTCTTGGGTTGAAATTGTACTGGATGTATTGCATTTCATGACCCAAGGTGATGTTGGGGCCAGAAAACTTATTTAAAAAATTTGAAGAAGAGTTTGCGCACTCTATTAGCCACCTGGAGTTTGATCATCATTTGTGAGTTTTACACACAGGTTTTTGGTAGATATTAATGTTCAGTCATCGTCAGAATGAAGTTTACATTTTTACTCTTACTATCTGACATCTACTTGACTTTTTGACATTTAGGGTTTTTTTTTTTTTTTTTTTTTTTTTTTTTTTGTATTAAAAGTGCATATGCTCTTGTAGTGGAGGCTCAGCTTCGTTTCTCATGTGAACAGTGAGCCGTCAGAAGTGATGATTGAATGATAGATGGTTCTTTATCAAAATGATTTTGTTTGTGGGGACGTGGAGGAGTTCTTTGAGATTCTGCAATGTTTCTGTGTTTTTACTTGGAAACCAAATAACATGCGTTGGTGGCCAGTGAAAGACTTCTTTTCCATGACTTGAGTGAGTAGAAGAGTTTAGAGAATGACACTGTTTTGGGTAAACGCTATGCAATATGTTATTAAACTAAATTTGGAAGCTTCTAGAAGGTTAGAGTGATTGCCTATGAAGACATATTTTACTCCTACCATTTTTACTTTTTAGGTAACTGTGAGCAGCATAATGAATTTGCTCACAAGGCATTAGAACACATTTTATCAAGTTAAATGTTGTTTAACTGAAGGTACGTCCAGAGATACACCAAAGAACTAGAGGAAAATAAAGGAAACAAGGCAAGAAGTCTGCTTCTGGCCCACAGAGGGGTCCTAAGGTGCTTTCTAACATGCCAACATTGTAGTTCCTTCTAAACCATCTGGCTCAGGTTTCTAGTGAAGTAGAGGGTAGCAGGGTGTGTTACAGTCATTTGAGAGCAGGCTTGTGAACCTGGAAGGTGTACTGTAGGTTGAGAAAAGTTCTTGAAATTTGCTCCAGGCTGTGAGGTCTGGTAAAGTCAGTTTAAAAACCCTCTTAGCAGCCCTAGTTTATACTTTCAGTGGTAAAGTGGAATTCTGAGTTATCAAGAGCTAGATTCATATTTCAAAGGTGTGTTGAGGATTGTTACAGTTTTGGAAGAAGTGGAAGAAAGTATTTACAGTTGCACAGGGTTGTATTCTGACGTATCATAGAGAGGCTCACCCAGTTGTTCACTGAGACCAGAAACCTTGTCTTGTTTTGTTTCCCGATGTTCCTCACTACTTATCATAGTTCTCAGCAGAATTTTCTTTTCAGATTTTTTTTAAGCAAATGAATAGTATTAGTATGAGAAACACTAGCGTTAGTTATTAAGAATTACTTGATGTCTTACATTGAAGAGGGAGTCTTCATTCTTTAAAACTTTGACTTTTCTCTAAGAGATTCTGTTTTCTGTAGATTGTGAACTCTCTTTTTAAGTCTTAATGTATTTAAAACTTTAGGTGTTAACACATTTTAGAGGTGGAATAGACTGATGGGACATTCTGAGTTGGCGGGCAGATCTGAATCATTTGTGGCATTAATAATGGCTGTTGGGACATTACTTCTGGACTTGTGTTTCCTCATCTACATAATTTAGAGCTCATGCTGAGGCCAAGTTTTTACACATTTTAAATATTTTTTTTAAATATAGGAAATTGTATCTTTTTATTTAAGAGAAATAACAACTCAGGCTAAAATTGCCAAGAGTTTGAGATGACTGTGGGCCAGCCACATAAGCAAGTACCACATTAGCCAGAGTTTCGTAGTAAGACTCTGTCTTAAGAAATGGAAACAGAAGCAGGAAAGATGACTTCCTGGGTAAAGATACATACTGCAGGGCCTGACAACCTGAGTTTGATCCCCTGGACCCATGTGGTGGAAGGAGAGAACAAAACTCTGTGTCTGACCTCCAGGTGTGTACTGACACACACACACACACACACACACACACACACACAAAACTAAAAAAGAAATAAAACTTTAATAAATTTGTCCTAAGATTCCAGAAACAGTATTCTGTCTTGAGTTTTGCTTTTAGCTTACGGATTTTATACATTTCCCAAAAGTGCTCAGGAAATTGAGTGCATGTTGCAAGTATGCAGAAACAGCATGCTTATGCTGTTGTAATTCTCTTTATGTTGAAATCAAGTCAAGTTTCACAGAGGGCACTTCATAATCTGGTATGAAGACACAGTTCTAAGAATGTTTGGGAGAAGTTTGTGGACGCTTTATGTCTAGTTGTTTCTTACGGATTACCCAGTTATATATTTTAAATGGTGAATTTGTTTTTACATTTTAGAAATTCTGAGTATGAGTGTGGGTGCACGCATTCAATGGTGCACATGTGTAGGTCAGAGGACAGCTTGTAGGAGTTGCTTCTCTCCATTCATCATGTGGGTCCTGCGGGTGAAACTCAGGTTGCAGGTTTGGCTGTCAGTGCCTCCGTCTCCTAAGCTAGCTCCCTAGACCATTGATGGTGAATTTCTGTGTAATTTCATAATCAGTGAAACCGATTTAAAATTAAGTATGAGATCACATCCATACTGGATTGAACTAGGGTTCCCAGTAATTCAAGACTACTACATGTCATTGCTATTTTTAATCTTAATTTTGTGATCTTAATACTGGTGTGCTTTCATTTTCATTTTTGTACTGTATAAGAAACTAAAAGTCTTTTAAAGTTGATATTTGTATCCTACACTAAAAATGAAAATTGTTTTTGTATGATAGTGGATAGCTCAGTGAGTCTTGAGTCTACCTAGTGCTACTTCTTAGCCCTTTTGTTTCTGGCAAGCCATATAACATTCCTCATTATTAAAGGAAGAACAATGTCTACTTATTTCATAGGTTGTGAGGGAAGAGCAAGTGGAATAGCACATGAAAAACAAGCTAAAAAAAATGTAATGATAGAATCCTATTGCAATGGAATTCTTTTTAAAAAAGTTTTTCATGAAAGAATTGGATTGTCTAGCCAGGCAGTGGTGGCGCATGCCTTTAATCCTAACACTCAGGAGGCAGAGGCAGGTGCATCTCTGATTTCAAGGACAGCCTGGTCTACACAATGAGTTCTAGGTGAGCTAGGACTACAACAGAGAAACCCTGTTTCACCCTCAAACCCCAATAAACACAGTTGGCTAGTGAGCAGAGGTAAACCAGGAACATGTTAAATGCAGAATTTCCTGATGCCACTGAGAAGGCAACTGAAGTAGAGAAGCCCTTCAGCACTTGTATCTGTTACAGAAATAGTCACGAGGTTGGAGGGGCTCCAGCAGAGTGGATCTCATCTTGAAGAGTGAGTCCCGGTTGGGAAATGGAAATGAAGTAAAGCCCACCAATTCAAATGACTGTAAGGATCAAGCAGAATACACTTAACTGCATTTGATCTCATTTCTTATTTTGGAGCTGCAGTGGAAGGTGGTTGGAGCAAAGAACTTAGCATGTTTTGTGTAAAAGTTCTAGAAGTGTGTTTTTATTTCTTTTTTGAATGTTTTTTATTTTATGTGTTTATGTGTATACCATGTATGTGCAGAAGCCTGCAGAGGTCAGAGAGATGTCAGATACCCTGGAGCTGGAGTTGCAGATGATTATGAGCCTCCATTTGGTTTCTGGGAACCAAACCCAGGACCTCTGCAATTTCTCCAGTCCCAGAACTGTGTTTTCTAAATGGCAAGTGGCATATTGCAGGGTAATGAAGTCAATGTGGTTACTGAAAAAAACATTAAAAAGGATACATTAGTACATTGCTAATGGTAAAACTATTGATTTGGGAATTCTTTATTATTATTATCTAAGTTTGTACTGGGCGTGGCACACACCTTTAATCCTAGCATTCTGGAAGCAGAGGCATGAGGATTTCTGAGTTTGAGGGCAGCTTGGCCTATATCGTGAGCTCCAGGCCAGCTCTAGGGTTGCATCGATAGGTGCAGGTATATGTGTGTATGTATGTGCATTTGAGCATAGGCTAGAAGTTAACCTTTGGTGCCAGTCTTTGGGGACTGCTCATTTTGTATTTTGAGACAAAGACTCTCACTGGGACCAGTGCTCTGTAGTTGGATTTGTCTAAGCTGACCAGCAGCTGGACTTCCAGTTCCAAAGATCTACCTGTTTATGCCTCTTCTCCAATGTTGGGATTACAAGCACTAGCCACCTGAATACACAAAGTTTTAGGTGTTATTTGAGGATTGAACTCAAGTTCTCATGACTGTAACAAGCACTTTATCTATTGAACTATCTCCCTTTGTAACTTTTTTTAGGTTTAAAATTTTTATACTATATTTTTATTGTGTGTGTTCATGTGTAGGTGAGGGTGTGTAGGTGGGCATGTGGAGGTCAGGGGACTACTTGTTGAAGTCAGTTCTATCTTGTTGGTCCCAAGGATTCAACTAAAGTTGTTACTCTTGGCAGTAGGCTTCTTCAGCTGCTGAACCATCTTGCTGGCTTAAAAATGTCTTTTTTTTCTTAGTGTAAAAATAATTTCATTCATGTATAACATTTTACTTTGCATGTAAATTCATTTGCTCATTGCTCATTGGCCTTTACTCCCCACTTCTATGATGGCCTTTCCCCACCTCTTCTGATTTCATATCATTCATATATATATATATATATATTATATATATATGCATGTATGTATATGCATGTATGTATATGTGTGTATACACACACATATACATACATGCATATATATGTGTGATAACATGTATAATGTTAAATTTAGATTCCACATAGGATGGAAGATACATTATTTACCTTTTCCCCCTTTTTATCCTCTTTCTTTCTTCCCGACTCCTCACATCTCCTCTTCTCATATAGTTTGCTTTTAAAGTATCTGATTCAGAATGTTATAGTACATGTTCATTGTAAAACTCCCACAAGATATGCTGGGTGTGGCGGTGCACATGTGAGATCTCAGCACTTTGGAGGTGGATGAAAGCAGATCAGTTAAGGCTAACTTTATCTACATAGTGAATTTAGAGCCTGCTTGGGCTACAGGAGAGTCTGTCAGAAAAAGCCAACAAACAAAACACATTCCCAAGCCCAAGCAACCAACCCAATGTCAAACCAGTTGAATTATCCCAGGAGAATCCATAAAAGTAGAGGTATTCTATCCGGCTTGACTTTAACAGTTGTTAACTCTTTCATCATGTTATCAATTGGAATACTTACAAGAAAAGCTTCCTATGTGAAATTTATATTCTCATGATGAAGAATAGCCTGTAATCATATTCTATAATCATTTTACAATAATATTTTGTTAATTTATGTTACTCTAATTTTTTTTAAAACAGTGCTGTGATGAACTTGTGTGGACTATTTCCTGCAGTTATACTGTTTTCTTAATCTTGTAAGTTTGCTTCTCAGGTCAAAGGGTATTTTTTTTTTTGTTTTGTTTTGTTTTGTTTTTGCTTTTCTGCCTATTGAATCAAGAACGTTGAACAATGCTCCATCCCTTGAAATAGAGGTGTTTTAAAATTTAAATATATTGAAGGTATCATATTGATAGGATAGGTGTCTTAATTTTCCATCAGCACATTAGAACCTATTTCCATGCATTCATACTAGCAGTTTACCAATTATAGCTTATAATTCTGATATTAAAGTGTATTAGTTTTTCTTTTCTCTTTTCAACACCAAGACTTAACTTCTGTAGTTTAACTCTGTAGAGGGGTAAAAATAAGTTAAATAATAAAGCAGTACTTTAGGCCTCTGATGTTTAGGCTTTTTGGTTGCTTGCTCTCCATCAGTACAAAAGTTTGAGCACTAATCTTTAATATCTTGGTGTTTAATTTATAAAGTATGTGTTTGTGTTTTATGAAATGGAAGACACAAAACGAACACAGATGAGAGTTACAAATGAAGCTCAAATCCATTTTTCTTTCACTCAGTGGGACACCTCTTGAGGTATATTGTATTCTGCTCTAGCTGTCAATGCTTAAAATTTCTTTCTTTTTTTTTTTTTTTTTTTTTTTTTTATTGTTTTTTCAAGACAGGGTTTCTCTGTATAGCCCTGGCTGTCCTGAAACTCACTCTGTAGACCAGGCTGGCCTCGAACTCAGAAACCCGCCTGCCTCTGCCTCCCAAGTGCTGGGATTAAAGGCATGCGCCACCACTGCCCAGCTTCCTTAAAATTTCTAAGGTGGAAATTTTTTTTTTCTTTTTTTGAGACTGGGTTTCACCATGTGACTGGCTAGGCTAAAAGAATGGCTATGTAGATTAGTCTAGACTGAAACTCACAGAGATCTACCTGTCTCTTATTGGGCATTTCTCCAGTTATACAAATGATTCTGTTTAGTTGGATTATGATAATTTCTTAAAGCACCCCATGCTCTTGAGAGTCTTATTTGTAATAAGGATATTGTACACCTAATCATCAACTTAATACTTTTTGTGATTGCTGACTAATTGCATTAGAAAAAGACAAAAAGATAAGGAACAGTATAAATAGTCTACTTCTCTTAGGAAGAATTGAGACTATATAGAGTAGTATACGGTTTGTGAAAGCACTTCTCCTGTAAAACATCCTTGTTCTTCTGAGTTTAGTTTTTGGAGACTGAGTAAAGAAGTATAGTTGCTGCTTGCTATCTTTTGCTTGCAAAGTACTACAGTGACCTGTTGTTTTAACTCTCCATTTGGAAGGGTCTGGTCTATACCATTTTAAAAATGTTTTATTGGGTTGTAGTGATGACTGCTCCTCCTCCTTGTTTTTGGCCTGGGAATTGAACCCAAGGCCTTATTCATCTAGGCGAGCATTCTACCACTGAGGTGTAGCCCCAGCCTACTTGGTGCTTTTTATTTTGAGACAGAATCTAACTAAGTTTCTCAGGCTGGCTTCAGTCTACTCAGTAACCCAAGCTGGCCTTGAATTTGAGATTCTCCTGCTTATACCCCTTAAATACTAGGATTAGAAGCATATGCCTCCATTCCTGTTGATAACTTTTAAAATTCAGAAATTGTTTTTGACTTGCTGTCCCTTCACCCATAAGTTATGAAGTTAGGAAACATTTTCTTGAGTTAGAAAGAAATAAACTGTCCCCCCTCCCTTCTCCATCTTAGGGAACTTATTTCTTGTTTTTTTTTATGGTCATTGTCAAAGAAAGATAATTAAAATCTTAGAGATTGTGAAGAGAGATTATAGTTAAGCAGCTTGAATGGTTTTCTTTTTATCAACTAAAAGGAATGAGATACTTAATGTTGAAGGTAGTTGCTTTGTAAGGTGCCTTGAACACCTACCAGGTGTCTTTTTTTATCTTGTTCAGTTTGATATAGAAGGTTCTTTCTGTTGAGCAGTAGTGGCACACACCTTTAATCCCAGTACTCAGGAGGCAGAGACAAGCCTGAGTTCTCTGAGTTCTAGGCCAGTCTGGTCTGCAGAACAAGTTCCAGGCCAGCCAAGGCTACACAGAGAACCCCCTGCACCCCTCCCCCACTAAAAAAGGGTTCTTTCTCAGGCATCTTATGTCCCATAAGAATTTGAGACCACTGTTATTGGAGATGTTGTTACTTAGAGGATTTGACATCAGGCTTAGATATAGACTGAAAACTCTGCAGTAAGGTTGGGCAACTGTTCGCACCAGTGTTCCCTACACTGTTTGGTGTATAAATTTAAGCAGTCATAGGCTGATTAAATTCTCATCTTTTTTTGAGACAGCATCTCATGGAACTTAGGCTAGCCTTGAGCATGTGGAGCCAAGGGTAGACTTGCACAGCCTGACCTTACCTTAGCCTCCTAGGTATTGGAATTATAGCCATATGTTGTCATGCCTGACCAACACATATTTACTTACTCACATGTACATAAATTAAATTGTTGTTTTAAAACATCATTTACGATTTTTTTATTATTATCATCTATTTCTGTATATCATGGCATACATGTGGAAGTCAGGATTTGGGAGTGGAACTCTGGGTTTCTGGGATCAAGTTCAGTAACCAGGATTGCATGGGAAGCACTTTTACCTGCTGAACTATTTTTGCTAGTCCAGATTATTGTTTTATGTAATGTGTAGAGAAGATTTTTTTTGAGAAGATATTTTTTAAGGTTAGTAATTGTAGATCAAACTTTCAGGTATCACTTTACTTCTCAAAGTATTTTCAAGGGTTGAAAAACAATCTCTTAAAAGTCCTTTTACTAAGTATATAAGCAACTTGCTTTGCCCTGTATAATGTTCTTAAACTGCTTTTCATAGTTTGTTGTGGGAGTAAAGGAAACGGAGTAGGTTGATTCTCTTCACCTGTCTCATTTTCTTCACTCCTTTAAACATATATTCATAAAACACTCAAGAAAATGAATCTTTCAGAGAAACAGGATCTCTCTCTTGTTCTATGGTACTTAAAATCTGGTTTGGTAATTTAATTAATATGCTTATACACAGAAGACAGATACCTTTCAGAACATGGGTAGAAATGTTAGTAGTGATTAATATCTATCTGGTGAGATAATATGACTTTTTTGCTTTATGTTCTTTTATAATTGACTAGTTTTCTCTAATGAGAATGTTTCCTTATAGTTAGGAAAAAGAACAGGTTTCAAAAATCAATTTAAAAACTATTTGTAGTTTTGCCAGCACAGAATAGAGGATAGTGGAGTTAAAGATAAGCTTCTGAAGTATAGTCCACAAATTGTTAGACTCCAATCATTAAAATCAAGAAAATTGGAATTTTCTTCTTCTGTCTATACTGAGTCCTTTTAGGCTTTTGAAATGAAGACAGTGTCAGGGAGGAGGTGTTGGGTGGTAGTGTGCCTAGAGCTCTGGAAAGATTGGAGACAGTGATCCTCTGCTATACGTAGAAACAGGATCTTGAATAAGGCTGGGGCAAAGTGATAATTCAGTGGAAAATGACTAGCTAGTTAGCTCCCTATAGGAAGTATACATCTGTTGATCAGTTGAATGGTAGGTAAGAGACAGCAATTTGAAGTTGATAGAGATTGAGCCTGCAAGAATAAATTGAAGTGTGCTAATTGGAAGGGGAAGGGAGTTTTGGTGAAGGACTGAGCTGAAACCCTTTATGTATTTAACACTGAGGCTGGGATATATTCAAGAAAAAAATTGCCTACAGGAGCTTGGTTACAGAGAACTTGAACTGGGAAGAAAGGTAGTCTAGTATGAATGAGATCTTGAATTTAAAAGAACATACTTAGGGGACTAGAGAAAATGGAGCTAATACTTAATGCTATTAAGTATTACTGCCTTTACCTCATTGCTGGGGTTACAAAGATCTACTTGCCTCTGCCTCCTGAGTGCTGGGATTAAAGGTGTGTGCCACCACCACTGCCACCACAGCCACTGCCTGGCCAATTATAGAATTTTAGTGTGAAGCAGTTACATAGACTAACAGTAGGAAGAGGTGATAGTATAAAGTAGAACCATTTGGTTATTTATGGTTTCAACCTCCCTAATGCTGCGACTTTATTAGAGTTCCTCATGTTGTGGTGACCCCCAGCCATAAAACTATTTTGTTGCTCTTTAAAACTGTAATCTTGCTAATGTTATGAATAAAATGTAAACATTTGATATGAGACTTCTATGGTCTGGATCCACAGGTTGAGAACCACCTTTGTAGCGCCTGTGAGATGGCTCAGCAGATAAAAGGCCTTGCTATGCAAGTCTGATGACTTGAGTTTGATCCTTGGAACCCAGAAGGGAAAGAAAGCTGACTCCTAAAAATTTTCCTTTGACCTTCACATGTACACTGTGGCATGTATGGATCTGCATTCACATATGCCATACACATACAATATTAAATAAAGTAAAATAGGTTGGGGTTGGTGAGATGGCTCAGTGGGTGAAGACATTTACCACCAAGACTGACAACCAGAGTTTAGTCTCTGCTGCTCACATTATGGAAGGAGAGAACTGACTCTTGCATGTTGTCCTCCAACCTCCTCTCTATGACATAAGTGTGTGCGAAACATTTTTCATTTTATTTATTTATTTTAACATGAGTGAGTGTGTTCTCTGTATGTATGTCTGTGTACTACATGTGTACCTGGTGCCTTTAGAAGTCAGGAGAGGGTACTGGATTCTCTACAATTGGAGTTACAGACTCTTGTGAACTGCTATGTAAGTGCTCAGAACCAAGTCATCTGGAAGAGCAGCAAGGGCTCTTAACCTCTGGGCCATCTCTCAGCCTCTTGAAGGATTTTACAAACATTCTTTAGATTTCTAGGCAAAGTATATAATGGAAAAAAGTTTTTTGTCTCCCCCTACCCCCAGTATCTTGTTCTGTTATTGGAAATAATTAAGATTCTATCACATCTATGGTTTAAAATTATTCTTTACTAAGATATACTTTACATATAGCAGTGTTGAGTTTTAGACACATAATTGTGTAAAAACTATTATGATCAAGGAAGAATAGTTTGTTTGATAATATCACTTTTTTTTTCCAGTCCTTTGTGTAGTTAGTCTGGTCTCTGGCTACTTGTTTTCTCCTTATGGCTTTGTCTATTTTAGAATTCTATGTATGGATCACACAGCATGCAGCCTTTTAAATTATGAGATGATGTCTCACTATATGTAATTCTGTCTGTCCTGAAATTTCCTATGTATACTAGGCTGGCCTTAAACTTGAAATGATTTTGCCTTTGAAGGGCAGATGTTACAGACTGGCATATTGTACAGTGTAATTTGATATTCATCCTGTTTTGGTTATCAGTAATCAGTTTTTATTTCAGAATAGTATTGTTGTATGAATATGCCATAGTTTATATCCCTTAGCTTATTTGTATTGTTTTCAGGTTTTGATAATTATAAAGGTACTAGAAAGCTACTTATGTATACACATGTGTATATGCCCATGTATTTATTGTTTTATGATAGAAAAAGTAAAGTGCCTGCAGCTGAAGAGATGGCTCAGTTGGAAGAGTGCTTGATAGAACGTAAAGCCTGAAGATATGAGATTGTACTGTATCACCCACATAAAAAAACAGGTGTGGTGTGTGTCTGTAATCCCAGTGCTGGATAAGGCAAGAGACTTCACTGTCCCAGTGGAATCATGGGTTCTGGGTTCACTGAGAGAGCTTGTCTCAGAAAATAAATCGGAGAGTAATTGAGGAAGACACTTTATTGATATCTGACCTCTACAGGTATGTACACTCAAATACAATATCTAGCTGATCCAGCTTTTTGTTTATTTTAAAATTTTATTTATTTTATTTATGTGAGTACATTTGTAGCTGTCTTCAGAAGAGGGCATCGGATTAGTGATTGTGAGCCACCATACGGTTTCTGGGAATTGAACCCAAGTCCTCTGAAAGAGTAGTCAGTGCTCTTAACCACTTAGCCGTCACTCCAGCCCGTTTTTTTAAGACAGGGTTTCTCTGTATAGCCTTGGCTGTCCTGGAATTCACTCTGTAGATCAGGCTGGTCTTGCACTCAAGAGACTGACCTGCCTCTGCCTCCTGTCCTGAGTGCTGGGATTAAAGCTATGTACCACCACTGCCTGGCTCTGATCCAACATTTTGATATTGTGAACATGACATTGACTATAAGTGCATTGGGGCATACTCATAACTGTTCTCGGACACGTGTGAACCTCAGGTTGAACATGACTGGTCCTTCTGTAACTTTACTACAGAATCTGAAAAGGCTGGTAATTTTCATAGAAATTGTTTAGCAAACTTTACTCCTGGAAAAACCCACTTAGAGAATAAATGAGAATAACCTGTTTATATGAGTATTCTTAAACTGTTAACTGTAAAGCAAAATTTTTCTTTTATTTAAAAAGTTTATTGGGCTGGTGAGATGGAAGAGCACAGGTTGCTCTTCCCAAGTTCATGAGTTCAATTCCCAGCAACTACATGGTGGCTCACAACCATCTAGGAAAAAAAAAAAAAACCAAAGCGGGGGGCACAGTATATAACTATGTTGAGGATTGAACTCAGGATCTTGAGCATGCTAAGCCAGTGTTATATTTGTATGTTAGAGGTTGTATGGTTTGTGATTTGGTGCTTGCTTCCCCCCCTCTTTGTTTTTTTTTTGCATAAAGTGGTTTATGATAATGTTCTTTTAAGTATTCTAACTTAAATGTAAGCTGTTTAAATCTACTTCTTAGGGAATATCTTGGCTTTATTATTTAAATTGAATTATATAATAGAGCCTAATTACATAATATATCCTAAAAATGTCTAGAATTTATTTTTATTTTATATGTATAGCTTACTCATCTTGGATATTAAATCATCTTTTACATGTTTTTAGTGAAGGCTTTATTTACTAAAACTGCATAAGCTTTTACATATATAATTTGGTTTTTGCATTTTTGAGATGGGATTTTTCTATGTAGTCCTTGCTGTCCTAGAACTATCTATATAGAGTAGGATGGCTTTGAACTCACAGACTGACATACCTGCTTCTGTTGTCTGAGTGCTGGAATTAAAATATGTGCCACCATGCAAGACCATAGCCTTGTTGTTTTTCAAGACAGGATTTCTCGTGGAGCCCTGGCTGTCCTGGAATTCTTAGACCAGGCTGGCCTTGTACTCAAATATCCGCCTGCCTCTGCCTCCAGAGTGCTGGGATTAAAGGCGTGTGCCACCACTGCCTGGCAAGACCATGGTCTTTGTCTTTGTCCTTCCTTCCCTCCTTCCCTCCTTCCCTCCTTCCTCCTTCCCTCCTTCCTCCTTCCCTCCTTCCTCCTTCCCTCCTTCCTCCTCCTTCCCTCCTTCCCTCCCTCCTTCCCTCCTTCCCTCCTTCCCTCCTTCCCTCCTTCCTTCCCTCCTTCCTCCTTCCTCCTTCCCTCCTTCCTCCTTCCCTCCTTCCCTCCTTCCCTCCTTCCCTCCCTCCCTCCCTCCCTCCCTCCCTCCCTCCCTCTCTCCCTCTCTCCCTCCTTCCTTCCTTCCTTTAGATAGGGTTTCTCTGTGTAGCCCTAGCTGTACTGGAGCTCACTTCATAGACCAGGCTGACCTCAAACTCAGAGATCAAGGGGTGTACCACTGTGCCTGGCTCAGTTTTTTTATTTTTAATTTCCCTAAGAATTACTTTTCTCTCTTTCTCTCTCTCTCTCTCTCTCTCTCTCTCTCTCTCTCTCTCTCTCTCTTTCTTTCTTTCTTTCTAAAAAAATTAATAGCATTCTCTTATAAGGTATGGGGACTAGATTTTCCTCCACTTAAGTGATATTCTTGCCTGATATGAAAAAGTGAATATGACTTTTCTATCTTTAGAGTTACACAAATTTAAATGTGCTTACTTGTATAAAATCTACTCAAAATCAGGAAATTTTACAGGACAGTTTTGGACACATGAATACAAGGCAGTCTTGTAAAATCCTCCTGCCCACTGTGTTATTTCTTTCTTTTCTTTAACACAAACTTTCTATTTGTGTATGTAGGGAGGTTGTATGTTATTCAAACATTTGAGTGGCTTGCTTCGATATGTATCTGTATCTGTTGCTTGATAAGTCCTTTAAGGAGCCTTGAAATGTGTTGTTTTACTCACTGTTCCTACTCTTCAAAACTATGTTTTCATGCTAGATCCAGTAGAAAGCATGCTGGCAGTAGTCCAGAAGCTGACTCACTAAGGAGCAGTGGTAGACACTGAAGGGAATGACCTATTCCAGGATTCTATTTCAAAGCTTAATTCTGTGATTACATCAGTAAAAGGCAGCCAAGAAATCAAAATGAGATCTTATTTGTACCTCCTGGGGGTAATGCTACACATAGGAAAGACCTTTCACAGAAGTAGGCACTACTATCCCATTATATATAGATTTAATTTTTTTTTTGCTAGCAATCTTACATAATTTTAGGGTGAACAATAAATTGAGGATTCATAATGGTGGTGCCATTGTGGGACTGAAGTGCATTTTCCCTTTTCTGGGCCTGGACAAGAATAGCCTTATGGTGACTAAGGGTTAACTCAGGAAGCTCAATGCAGATCAGTTTTCTAGAGCTAAAGGAATATACTTAGCTCAGAAGTAAGCACACGTATCATGTTCATGCCAGACACTGTAGCCTCTGTCTCCTAATTAAACAGACTGGAAGAAACCAAAGCAAGACTAGGTCCTTTGCCTATTCCTATTGTACATTTTAGGAGTAAAAATGGTTAGAAAATGAGTTTGCTTTAATACCATGAAATAGATACTACTAAATATGATGGTTTGTGGATTGGAGAGATTGCAGTTCCATCTTTAAATTTGATTTTGTAGCCATAATTGGTTTTTGGTGGCCAACTAAACTTTTATAATCATTAAGAAAGTTTGTTTTTATTGTCAATTGGGATGGAAAGTGCAGGAGCATGCAAGTTTTCTGTTTAAAGGTGTCTTAGAGATGAGAAAACACCCAAATTACCTCAAAATATTTTTTTCAGAGGCTGAGTATAGATTGACCCACTTTGATTATGGTAGAATTTTCCACTTCTCAGTAAAATATGTTAATCCTAAAAAAAAAAAAATGTTAAGCATGATAGTATTTTGCTATAAATAAGATGTTTTTTTGGCTATTTGATGTATTTCAAGTATACTGTTTAGGAATTAAAAAGTTAGTTTTCAACTGTTTTCTCCAGAATATGCTTCTCAAAAGTTAAAATTACTTTGCTTTATTTAAGGAATATGTTCCATCTATCCATCTATCTTTCTTTTCTTTTCCTTTGTTCCTTCCTTCTTTCCTTTAGTCTAATTTGGCACCACAGATTGCCATCTTTCTTGTCGTTTGGACCTGGTCATTGCATTGAAAAAAATAAATTCTTAGTTTTCTTTCATCTGTTTTTTTTTTTTCTTCAGCTGTTTCTATATGTAGTGTTTTGACAATGGCCTTTAAAAAATTAAGTGTGGCTAGAGAGAAGTTTCAGTGGTTAAGAGCACTTGTCCTTGTAGAGGACCTGGGTTCAGGTTCCCTAACACCCATAAGATAGCTCACAACCATCCATGACTCCAGTTCCAGGGCAGCCAGTTCCTTCTTCTCTCTGCAGACACCAGGCTTACACATGGTGCATATACATACACTCAGTAAAACACACACATAAGTAAAATAAATCTCAAAACAAAACAAAGCAACAAACCCCAAACAATTCATTCCTTTAGTTACAGCATGCAGGGTATTGAACCTTGGCACTCTGGTACTGAACCTAGCCCTACGCTGACCTTTGTTTTTGAATTGGCTCTGCATGTACTGGTCCTACTTAATTTCTTATATGATTTAAACCTGCATCTTTAACATATTTATTGGTTAAGTTTATGACTTGAGAAAGTAATTTTTCTATACCTCAATTTCTCTCTTGGTAAAACAAGGGCAATATTACCTGCCTTGTAGAATCTTAAGATTGATTAATGAGTGGTGAAGCATTTAAAAGAATGTACTGTGTATTGTGGCTGTTGTTATAAACCAAGATTCTTGACTCATACATATTTTCTACAGTGCTTCGTTTTTATGATTCTCATTTTTACAATTTAACAGAACTTTGTGTTAATGAATAATAAATTTTACCTTGTATTTAATTCATTATAAATGTTAATTTACTGCTTGTTAAAAATACAATATTTTGTTGCTTTATATTAAGCTTAAAAGATAACATGTTAGTAGAAAATTGTTTTTTCTGTAACTTATAGGTCTCTATATACTTGAATGTATTGTTTGAATTTAATGTACATCTGAGTGTAGTATTATGATGTCAAACAAAATGGGGTTCATGGGACTGGTAGTACTGGAAAGATGAAAACTATAGCAGATAGCCAACTGCATCAGTAGACCAGCAAAGAATTTGAAGTTGCCAGCTTTTAGTTAATACTCAGTTGTTTTGGATTTGTTCTGAAACAAAGTAATTTAAAACCTAGATATGCAGGGTAATTTTGGATTTCTTTCCAGTTAAAAATCCATCTTTTTTTCTTTAAAAGGGAGAAATATTTCTCTAGAGATAACTTAGAACCTTGAATGCTTTATGAATTTTAGTCATTGCTGTGATGACTATGTGATCACCAATAGTATGAGTCTGTACTCTACTTTTAAACTTGGACCATTATTAAAAATAATATTGAAAGATGAGATTACTAAACTACTGTGTTGACTTTTACGAATCTTTCCCTTTTTCCCTGTAGTGGGACTTTTTCAATGACTTTTGTGTGAGTTAGATTGTTTTTTACATTTAGTAGGATTATTTTTAATTCCTAGACTTTATCCTTTAACTAGATTTTTTTAAGCATGTAGAAATTATCTTACAATAATTATATTAGTAAAAGGAATAGGGTATTTGCTGGAGTTCTAAATTTTTTGAGGTCCTTAAATTTAATTTATGACATCAAAATAAATCGACGTGGGATTGGAGAGATGGGTCAGTGGTTGAGTCCTTGTTGCTGTTACTGAGGACTTGGGTTTGATTCTAGCACCCATGTAGCAGATTACAACTATCTGTAACTCCAATTCTGGCCCTCTTCTGACCTCTGTGGGTACCAGATATGCATATGATACACACACATGTAGGCACAACATTTAAAAACAAACAAACAGTTTTCTAAAAAAGCAAACTAGAAGAATAAGTCAGTCAACATATATAGCGGCCAAATTATTACATTGTATATTCAGTAAGGATTCCACTCTTTTTTTTTTTCCTTGTAGACATTCAAGAGTAGATATTATCTACAAGGCTAGAGCAGTTTTCTACTAATTCATCCTGTGCTGATGGGTCTAAGGCATTGGGCATTTGCCACGAACGGTCAATATATAATAATATATTATCTATAATATATAATTAGTTATATATTACTCATATATCATAAAAATATTAATACAAATACATATACTTACATACACATATATTATTATACTGACAACAGAAATGATAAGAACAAGCTGTCATTTTCTTTTGGGCTTGTGAAGCTGGGACTGCCTCCAGCTGCATGCATCTCTCCTCTTGCTCTGTCAAAGGTAGACAGTTAGCTGCAGAGGGAGAGAATGAGACCAGGAAAGTAAAGAGTAGCATGAAATGGAGAAATGGATCTGGTGGCACTGAGCTTTTGAGGACCTGCTATTTTCAGTTCTTTCTATTTTGGTGCTTTACTTCAGTATCCTGTGAGCCAGTAAATTTTGCTTTTGTTGGTTTGTTTGACTTTGGTTTCTTTCACATGTATGCACCTCACATTGAACATGCCTGGATATTAGACCCTTTGTAACTTTACTATAGAATCTAAAAAGAATATTGTCAGTTATTTAGCTAACTTTACTCCTAGAAAAACCCACTTGGAATAAGTGAGAATATAAGTATTCTTTTTTTTATTTATTTATTTTTTTATTTTTTTGAGACAGGGTTTCTCTGTGTAGCCCTGGCTGTCCTGGAACTTACTCTGTAGACCAGGCTGGCCTCGAACTCAGAAATCTGCCTGCCTCTGCCTCCCAAGTGCTGGGACTAAAGGTGTGCTCCACCACTGCCCGGCGGATATAAGTATTCTTGTACTTGTTAACTGTAAGTCAAAAATGTACATTTTGTTTAAAAATCTTATTTGGGGGTGCTGGAAGACACTCAAGCAAGCACCATTACAGTGAATTAATATATAGTGGAGAGATGGGAAAGAAAGAAAGGACGAAAAACTGAGAGAGCCTATGCTAGGGAGAAAGGTGGACCTAGAGCTGTCGTGATGACAGGAGAGAGAGGGGCTGAGGTCTACATGCTGTCATTCCCAGTAAGGTCAGCAGGATGGTGTGTAACAGCTTACGCTGATGCAGACCCAGTCCTCCAACTGCTTCTGGGTTACAGAATCCCACTGGCTCTGAGCAGTGACAGAGGCCCAAAATGAGGAAAGGTTTACTTTCTGGATTGGACCTTCTTGAAGGACCACTTGGGTCTGCAATACCACCAGAATCCCACTGGCTCTGAGCAGTGACAGAGGCCCAAAATGAGGAAAGGTTTACTTTCTGGATTGGACCTTCTTGAAGGACCACTTGGGTCTGCAATACCACCAGAAGATATTTTGGTATTGGTGGTCCATGCTGCTACCCCAGACTGCAATGAAGCTTGAGATCCATATAGATGTATGCAGTCTCGGTGATGTCCTCAGGCTTTGCTGCCTCAGGAGCCATGCTGGTGTGAGTGGCATGTCTAACCACTTGAGACCATGATGAGACTCCTGGTCTGAGCAGCTGCTGAGGGTAATGAGTGGATCGGTGGTCCTGATACAGCCAAGAGCCATGTTGATGGATGTGGAGGTCAGGGCTGCTGTTGGCTTCTGGCGTGGATGCAGGCAGAGAATGACTCATCTTCCCTTGGGGATGGCTGCCCGCTAGGATTGATCATGGTCCAGTGAATATATGGACCATACAAAATGGAGTGTTTTTTCCTTTTTTCTTTTCTGTGGGGGTAGGAGAGGTCATGGGCAGGGGGAAAGGGGGGTTGACTGAGAAGACTGGGAAGTGAGCAAGATAGAGTGTATGTATGATGTGAGATTCCCAAATAATCAATAAATAATATTAAAATTTTTTTTTATTAGGGCTGGAAATGGCTTGACAGTTAAGAGCACTTGGTTTTTGCGCAGACCTGGATTTGGTTCCCAGCACCAATATGGTGGCTTATAGCTATCTACTCCAATTCCAGGGTCTGATGCCTGCCATGACCTCTGTCATGAGGTTTATTTTATGTAGATTAGTGTATACATGATGTAGTCATGTTCATAAATAAAAATAAAAATAAATCTTAAAAAAGGTGGCAGTCTATAGGGGAAGAGACATTTTGCTCTTTTCACACCCACACAGATGTGCACTTCATACATACAGGCACACACTGCAGCGTGCTCCTTTTGTGTGCACACTCAGAAGAACAATACAGTTACAAATTAGGACTGTTGATTACTTTTCTTTCTGTGTGTGTGTGTGTGTGTGTGTGTTCATTCCCACCCCTTCTCACCCCTTCTTCTTACATATTTTAAAGTTCTGGTTTTAATGCATACCTATTTTGGAATCTGTTTCCCAGCCAGTTCACTCTTTCATCATAAAGACTTGTCTCATTTACCTCCATCTGACTGCTTGCTGCATGTGAGCCAGTAAAACTGAGAGAGAAATTGTTGAAGCAAGCAAGGCAACTTTATTGAAAAAGTTGGCTGGATAAGATGGCGGAAGACTTTCCCAAAGTCTGTCTTGCTGGGAAGCTAATTTAGTAATGGCTTACAATGATGGGTGTTCCCAGACTTCATGGGAGTCGGACAGGACAGGGAGAGCAGGTAGAACACGACAGATGGAGTGCATCTGATTCAATATGCTGAGTCATGAGATACCTTTTATTCTGCAGATGCCAGGATTGAAGATGGTTGAGCTATTCTTGTCATGGAGTCACATATTGTACAATGTATAGACAGGAGGAGGAGCTTCTCTAGGCTCTCACCAATTGCTAAACTATAAAAGCCCTATAATGGCTTTTATCATTCAGACTCCTGTATTTACAAAAAGTTAAATTAAATTAGTTCAGCTATGATGGTATAACTTCTTTGAGTCTACCTTTTCCACCATAAAAAACTAAAAAAACTGGGTAAACAAAATATATGGAATTGTTCTTGAACTTGGCAATAACTAACACAGACCCATGATCATTGAAAGAACAGAAACACATTACCTAAGTTATGTGATTGTCCAAACTTTGTGCTTTGATGTGCGTGCTGAAGGAGATCAGAGAATCCAAGCAGAGGAGAAACCCTGTCGGAAACATCAGTGAGTTTTAGAAGGTTGCAGCAGCCATATGTCGTTACCAGACTAAATGCCAAGTGTTGGAGGAGGTTTCTTGAGAGTTCAAAAATTGTTATATAGTAAGCCACTGCTTGGGAACCATACATGTAACCATCTGAATTACACAGATGTTCCAGTTCTAAGCCACCAAAATAAAAAGATGTAACTTGACTCAGGCTGTACCTTTCAGCTAAGAGCTTATTTGCAAGACTAACCTGGTCCTGTTATAAAGGGCTTTCTTCTAGGCCTCTTCTAACAGAGCTTTAAATAAAGACAAGTCTTGAATTTAGATAAAGATATCTTTCCTCTTTGAAACCAGGCCTAGGGGCAGAGGTTTATAATCCCCAAACCAGGGAGATTCACACTGGAAGAATGTAAGCGCCAAGCCAGCCTGATTAATACAAGTTTAAAATGATAGAATACTTGCCTAGCACAAAGTCCTAGATTTAATCCTAGTACCGGAAAAAGGGAGAGAAAAGGATATAGTTGATCATTTCAGTGGGTATAGTAACCATGAATTATGGACTTTGTAATATGTCTAGAAGAAACATTAATGATAATAGTGTTGGTTAGTTACTTTGTCAACTTGATACAAGCTAAAGTTACCTGGGAAGAGAGAACCACAATAAGCCCACTGTGGGCAGCTCTATCCTGGGGCTCCTCCTGGGAAGGTGGTCCTGTATGGTATAAGAAAACAGGCTGAACAAGAAGCAATACAAAGCTAGTAAGAAAAAAAACCAATAAAATAAAATAAAAATAAAATAAAAAATAATTAATAATAATAAATAAAATAAATAATAAAGCTAGTAAGTAGAGTTCCCCTCCTTGGTCTCTGTTTTAGTTACTATTTTCAGGTCCCTGTCCTGTTTGAGATCCTGCCCTGATTTCACTTAGTGATGAATTTTGACTGGGACATGTAAGCCAAATAAACCCTTTCTTCCCAAGTTGCTTCTGGTCATGGTGTTTTGTCACATTAGTTTGCAATAGAAAGCAAACTAACACGAATAGAAAAAAAAAACAAACCAAAAAACCCAAAACCAACCAGGTGGAATGGAGATTGAGTACCATAGAATTCTACTCTAACACAGCAAGTAATATAATTTCATTTGAAGACACATTGTGGTAAGTTAAAGAGCCTACTATAAAGTACAGTAACAAAAAAATGGAATAAAGACAAAGCAAGTGATGGCTTAGGGGTACAGGTGTTTGCTTTGCATGCACAAGATCCTAAGGATCTTGATCTAAATAAAAACAAACCTTAGTGTGGAGGTCAGAGGACACCTGTGGTCAGAGAACAACCTATGGTAGTCAGTTTTCTCTTCTATCACTTGGATCCCTGCTTGGCACAAGTGTCTTACTCGCTGAGCTATCTGTCAGATTTATTTATTTAGTGATAGTGTTGCATTCTGTAGTGCAGGCTGCCCTGTAGTCCTCTTGTTTTCAAGTGCTGTGGTTAGAAGCATGTATTAACATACTCAGCTTTTGTTCTTGATCAGCAATACTCAGCATGTTTAAGTACAATTAAAGACAGTACATTGTATAGACCAGGCTAACCTCCAGCTCACAGAGCAGTAGAGGGTAACCTTCAACGCCTGATTCTTCTGTCTCCCTAGTGCTGGCATTACAGGTGTGTACCACAATGAACAGTGCTTACGTATAATGCTAGAGACCAAACTCAAGGCTTCATGCATACTAGGTAAACACTTGGCCACTGAGCTAAATCTTCAGCTTCAAGAAGTTTTTTTTAAATCAGCTTTTACCAACTTGTATTAATTAGAGTGTTAAAATAATCCAAGAGGTTGAAGCTTTTAAAGATATATATTTTTAATGTTTTAGCATTATATTACTGTTCTGAGGAAATTACTGCCAAAGGGGTGCGTGCGTGCGTGCGTGTGTGTGTGTGTGTGTGTGTGTGTGTGTGTGTGTGTATGCGCCTTATATTTGGGGTCACTGTTTATGATTGCACACTTCAATTTTGTATAACAGTATTTGTCACTACTCTTCCTTACCCAACAAAGGACCCTTCCTGTAAAGTGCTGCTTGTAGGCCTGACTGCCTTCCTCTCTTCTAACCATCCTTCTTTTATCAGTCTTGCTGTGTTGCCCAGGCAGACTTCTAGTTCCTAGACTTAAGTGACCCTCTGATGTTAAACCTTAGTATAGCTGCACATACCAGCAGCCTGGCTATTTGTGTAAGAGATAAAAAATGGAAATTGCATTACAAGTTGCAGTATAGACCAATTTTGTTATAGAGTTTATTTTGGTTTTAAACTTTTTAAATTATTTTATGTGTATGGGTGGTCTGCCTACATGTATGTCCATGAACTACTGTGTGCATGGTGTCCTCTGAGGCTAGAAGAGGGCATTGGATCACTTGGTACAGGAGTTTTGGATTGTGAGCCACCATGTGGGTGCTAGTCATAGAACCTGGGCCCTTTGGAAGAGTAGCCCATGCCCTTAACCTCTGGGTCATTTCTCCACTATCTCCCCCAGCCCCCATGAGACTCTGTAGTCATATAGCGTGTGGTTTTTAGTTGACTGCTAAGCCAAGTCATTTTTATTTATCCTTTGTTTCACTAGGATGAGTCTGCCAGGCAGCAGCATTTAAATATTTATCAATGAGGATGAATAACTTCTCATTTTATCGTCAGTATTTCTAGGTAAATAATAGTGGGTTAGTGGTAGTAGGTAAATTGCAGTAGGTAAATTGATACTATATCCATGTTATATATGGATGAGGTTTATAGCTTGAAGATTGTATGGGTAAATATTATTTACTAATTATTGGGTGGAATCTGAATAGTTAAATGGTCAGGGGATCACTTGACAGAGGGGGAAATTGCATATGAGCTTTAAACTTTTAAAATAATTTTTGTCTAGGAACTTACACAATTTGAATTTAGGAAATGTTAACTGCTGGTGTTGGCATCTGGCATGAGATGAGTTTGAAATATTATTGAATGTGACATGTCCTTGTGCTGTTGAGACTTTGGTCTAGAGAGTTGTAGCTATTAGTGTGGGTCTCTAAACTGGCCACCTGATATAAAAGGCTTCTATGATTTCCAGTTAATGTTGACCCTAATTTTTTTCTTTTTGATTAACAAGTAGCAATTCTCTAGAGGAGATACTCTTTTTGCAAAGTGAAACCTTCCCCTACCCTTGCCCATGTCAGACAAATGTTCTACCCTGAGTTGTATCTCTAGCCCCTTGAAATCTCTTTGGGTAGATCCATGGCTTCAGATCTCACTCAGTTCCTAGCTTGAAGAAAAAGCAATGGGGGTTGAACACTTACTCATGCCTTTTCTTCTCTTTCTTTAAATTTTTTTTTTTCAAGACAGGGTTTCTCTGTTAACAGCCCTAGCTATTCTGAAACTCTATTTGTAGACAAGACTCCCCTAGAATGTACAGAGATCTCTCTGCCTCTGCCTCCCAAGTGCTGGGATTAAAGGTGTGCACCACCATGCCTGACTTTCCTCATGCCTGTTCTTAGTTAAATGTAGAAATAGTCCACATGATTGGTAGTTTTCAAGTTTCTTTTGGCACAGGAGTTTCATCATAAATTTTCTCAGTTGAGTTTAGTTTAAAGGGAATAAACATTAAGATATAGACTGTCTGGTGAGATGACTCAATGTGTAACGGTGTTTGTTTTCTTTTTTTTTTTTTTAATTATTTATTTATTGAGACAGGGTCTTATGAAACTGTGGCTGGCCTGGAACTCTATCTTTATAGACTAGATTGGACTCGAACTCACAGAGATCTGCCTGCTTCTGCCTCCTAAGTACTAGGGTTGCTGAGTGGAATTCTGACAACCTGAGCTTGTTTTCTGGAAACCTACATGGTAGTAGGAGGGGAGAGTCTACTGCAAATTGTCTTCTGACCTCCATGCCCACATACATATACACACATACAAAAAATAACTAGAAAAAGGGGAATTTTAATTTCAAAGATATAGGTACAAAATATTAGTATGAATGGACTGATGAGTGGGTTCAGTAGATAAATTTGTGCTGCAAAAGCCTGATAACATCAGTTAGGAGAGAAATGACTCTACAGATTGTCTTCTGTCCTCCACCGCACACTAGCGTGCACTTACACACACTATGAAGAGGTCTTCAGTTGAACAACTTCTTTCTACAAGGGATATTGCAATATAAAGTAAAAATCTGAAATGATTGCTCTGGATGTTTTGGGGACTAATGTATAATGATGTAGTTTTGCTAGCAGTCATCAAGTCATTGTTACTTCATTTTATGCTTCCTGTCATTTTATTTATTACTGGAAGTGTTTCTAGGACCTACTTTTTTTTTTTTTTTTTTTAAGCATGGCCACATTTTCTTTTTTTAAAGTTTATAAAAGATTTTTTTTATTACATTTATTTATTTTTGTGTGTTATGTGTAGTCATGTCATGGCATGTCATGTGGATGTCAGAGTACCACTGCTGGAATCAAGTCAATCACCTTTTACTATGTGTGTATTCTGAGAATTCAAGTTGTCAGTCTTGGTAGTATTTGCCTTTATTTGTTGAATCATCTTGCTGGCCCCATTTTTTGTCTGTCCTTCCTTCCTACCTCCCTACCTTCTTTTCTTTTTGAGGTAGAATCTGTCAGTCCAGCCAAGCCTGGCCTTGAACTAGTGATTATTTGCTTCTGCTTCCTTTGTGCTAGAATTACAGGACTGAACAACCTTGGTGGGTGGATAATTTTAATTCTTTATTGTTTTCTTGTGCACTGTGTAAAGGTTGTCTTTGTATTATTCAAATTTTGATTTCAGTACCTGGCAGGCCTTGACTTTGGTATTGTTATTTTAATGAAGCATCTGTCTTAGTATTTTGTAAACATTCTTTTCCACTTTCTGATTGGTTTAATAAAGATCAGACTAGCCAGTAGCTAGGCAGGAGGAGATAGGTGGGACTTCCTGCCAGAGATAGGAACTCTGGGAGAGATTCAGGCGAGGGAAATTCACTAGCCAGTCGCTGATGAAGAAGCAAGAAGAAACAGTTGCCAGGACTGTGAGGAAAGATAAGCTAGTTGGGAAGAAGCTTAAGCTATCAGGCCTAAATATTCATAAGTAAAAGTCTCTGTGTCATTATTCGGAAGCTGGCGGTCATGACAGTCTGGGGATACTTAATAGTGGTATAGATTGTAGACTTAAGATACTTAAGTTAAAAGTGATGTTTTGGAGCCTGGTGGTGCACATCTTTAGTCTCTGCACTCGAGAGGCAGAGACAAGCGATGTCTGAGTTTGAGGCCAGTGTGATCTACAGAACGAGTTCCAGGATAGCCAGAGCTGCACAGAGAAACTGTGTCTTGAAAAACCATTAAAACCAAAAAAGTCTTGCTGTGGCTTTCTCACCGATGTATTTGGTGAAATGGTTTATAAACTGTCCTATTTTATATATGCAGAACAAAGGTAGCCAAGAAAGGACAAAAAAGGTTTCCTCTTGACGGGGTTAATAAAATTACAGCTTTGAAACAGTGATCTCTAACGAGACATGTTAAATATTCTGAATTAATTTATATTCACTCTGGGCAAGTTTCTAGTCCTGATTTTAATCTTGAGGAAATAGTTTTCTAGATTAAACTTAATCCAGTAGAATTAAGCTTACAGTGCACTTCAGAATTTAAACTTAATCCAGTAGAATTAAGGTTACAGTGCACTTCAGATATCTAACATTATTAGGCGATTGGCTAAGGGCTATATAGGCATTTTTTTTTAACTAATGCTTTTATTATAGAGTTAGGCAATTCACTTTAAGAATCTAATCAGATAAATCCTGAATTCAGTAGTTTTTCTTTAATAGCTAAAAGTTACCTAAAGTTATTAGGCCACTCATTGCATATTGTACTGATTAAAGTGATTTTTACTTTGGCTAATTAAGCCATCTATGCTAGGCTAGGTAAATAAAGATTTTTTTTTTTTTTGGAGTTTCTCACTATTTAAGAATATGTCCAAAAAGAAATCCACGATTAAGACTTTAGGAATATTCTGTTTTTTGTTTTTTGGTTTTTTTTTTTGTTTGTTTGTTTTTTCTAGACATGGTTTCTATGTAGTCCTGGCTGTCCTGGAACTCACTCTGTAGACCAGGCTGGCCTCAAATTCAGAAATCCACCTGCCTCTGCCTCCCAAGTACTGAGATTAAAGGCGTGCGCCACCACTGCCTGCCAGAATACTCTGTATTTATCAAACTCTAATTTCCTATTTGCTCCTCCTACTGGTTCTGGTAATCAGTCCTTCCATTTTCTGTTTCTATGAATTTGACTATTTTAAGTACTTCTATATATGGAAACATACAATATTTTCCTTTTGGGAAGAGGAGTACTTAATTTTTTTTCAAAGTAGTGTTTCAAATTTCATTATCTTGTGTCATGTGTCTAAATTATCTTCCATTTAAATAGTGAATAATACTCCATTGTCTATAAGCGTCATGTTTATATGTTTGCGTATTGATGGACAGTTGGTTTGCTTTTGGTGTTGTAAATAATGCTGCTATGCAGATTGATGTACACGTGTCTATTCAAGTTAACTTGTTCTGTTTCTTCTGAGTACATCTTCAGAAGTGCATTTGTTAGATCATTTTGTTATTTTGTGCTTACTATTTATAAGAAATATCCATATTATCATAATGGCTATATCTTAAATCCTGAGATTGCCCCATATCCTAAACAACACTTAAGGAAGAAAAATTAAAAAGGAAAAAAAAAAAAGCTTAGTGGGTGGATGGGGTGCTGCAGGGGTTAAGAGCACTGACTGCTCTATCAGAGGCACTGAGCTCAATTCCCAGCAACCACATGGTGGCTCACAACCACTAATCTGACACCCTCTTCTGGTGTGTGTGAAGAGAGCAACAGTGTACTCACATACATTAAATAAATCTTTAAAAAAATTAAAATAAAAAGCTCGTATTAATTATACATGGTGGTACGTATCTATAATTTTGGCATTTAGGAGTTGGAGGCAGGATAATTAAGAGTTCAAGGTCACTCTTAGCTAAATAGTGTGTTCAAGACTGGCTTGAGCTATGATACCCTGTCTCAAAACAAAAATAAAGAAGTTAAAGATTAAATAGCAGTTTTAAGAAATAAAATAATTATAGTCTAATTGTGGTTTTTATGTCTTTAATTACTAGTGATGTTGGGAGTGTTTTATTGTCTTTTTATAGACATTCTTTGGAATAGTGTATATTTGAGTCTCTATTTGAGGTTCTGGCATGGTTTAGTTTTTGCCTAGGGCTGACTTCTAGATAAAGAATACTTGTATCTCTCAGATGCACAGTGATCCTGTAGGACTAAGCCTTATTTGTACAACTTCATTTAACTAAATGCAGCAGTAAAAAAGGTCTTGTCTCCATAGTGATGTTGTAGTCAGTACACACCACTTGAAGCTTGAGGGGCCAGAAAGACCATAACAAAGTCCTTTGCCCTCTTTATGATAGACTTGCTTAGTTTTTATTTGTTGAGTTGTAGAAATTTAAGATATTTTCTGGTTATTAATCTCTTTGGTCAGGTATGGGGTTTGCAGATATTTCAACCACTCTAGAAGTTTCTTTTATACTGTGTTGGTAGTGCTCTTTAATGCACAAAAGGTCCTTATCTTGATGTTGCTGGAGCAGGTGGTTGTTATTGTGTTTTTTTTTTTTTTTTTTTTTTTTCTGGCGCCTTTATCTTTGATAACAAATGCAGTGTCATGAAGCTTTTCCTTTTATCTTCTAAGAGTTTTATAATCTAGTTTTTACTTCATTTTGACCTCATTTTTATATCTTATGTAAACTAATTTTACATAATTTTACTTTATTCTTTCACATATGGGAATCCAAATTATCTAGTGCTATTCATTGAGAAAAGTGTCCTTTCCCTCTTAATGGTTATAGTGTCCTTGCTGAAAATAGTTTGACTGAACCGTAACTAGTCTTGCAACCCTGGGTGAGACTCTGAATGCCTAGAAAGTTTCACATAGCACCTACAGGCCCTCAATATACATGGTGTGTGTGTGTGTGTGTGTGTGTGTGGTGTGTGTGTGTGTATGATAATTTGTAAAGTAAGTACAAAGTTTTGTTGTTTTGTTACATCTATCTATCTATGCATGTGCATGTACAGTGTACACATTGCTTAGCATCCTTCAGGAGGTTTGAGGACAGTTTGTAGGAGTCAGTTCTCTCTTTCTACCCTGTAGGTCTCAAGGATCAAACTCAAGGTGTCTGGCCTGGAGCCAGGTACTTTTACCCATTGAGCCATCTTACCAACCCATATTTCTATATTTTTGAAGTTTTATTTTATTTTAAATTTTGTGTCTGTGTCTTTGGGGGTTTGCCCTTGGAGGCTAGAGACATACAGGCAGTTTGTGCATCATTATCTGATGTGGTTTGGTGGGAAATGAACTCCGGTTGTCTGCAAGAGCAAATGCTCTTAACTCTGAGTCATTTTTGTTTAGCCCCTCCATGTTCCTGTTTTGTTTTGTTTTTTAAATTATTAAGGTAAATATGTCTACATAGACATTTACTTAGTGCATTTTTGACAAATACATATTACCACCCAATGAAGGTATCATTCCTCGTTTTTCTCTGCTACCCTAGCAAATGACTAATCTGCCTGCTGTCATTAGAGGCTAGTTTGGACTCTTATAATTTAATAGACATGTTCATACCCAGACCTTTTAATGGGACTTCTGAGCTTATGATTATTAAAAACATGAACAAAAGAAACTGTCTGAAAAGCCCCTCTCCCCAAAATCTCAAACAAACAATAATTCACATGAACTAAAAATGGTTACTTTTAAGAACTGTCATTTAAAAATGTTATTTTCTTAGAGTTGTGGCATACTTCTGAGTAGTGATTTGGCAACTTTATATCACTACTTAATAAGCAGCAAATCTTTTTTTGCATGTAAAATTCTTCAGTGGAAATACTGACACAATCAATTTAGCAGAACTCTGAAATGAGATACAACACAGTGGAAGGAAGATAGTAACAGGTGATCTACTTTTCTATATTATCATACTTACCTCTTAGATGTTAGCCTTACAGCCCTGTTAACTGTTATATACATGAACATTTGCTTTGTGTTGTCTTGTACCTATAGTCATTGCATTGAACAGAAAAATGTATAAAGTGATACAATACTTTATATCTATATACTATATATATATTTATATACTATATATATATATATTATACTTACTTAATATTTGCTTTTTTTTTTAAACATTGTAGTCTTCTCAGAAGGGAAAATGAACCAACAATACCATCCCTCTTCCTATTTTTTGGGGGGAAGATTGATTGATTATTTATTTATTTTATTTATTTATTTATTGAGACAAGGTTTCACTATTTATCTTGGCTGTTCTAGGTCTTGCTATGTAGACCAGGCTGGCCTCCAGTTCCTAGAGATTACTTTTCTCTGTCTTCTGAGTGCTGGGATTAAGGGTGTGTGTCACCACTATTGTTGGTTCCTCCTCTTTAAAAAAAAAAAAGCAATTGTGAGGTGTGTGTGTGTCTGTGTGTGTCTATGTCTGTCTGTCTAGAATGTGTAGTATGTCTAACCTGATTTCTATCCCCTCACCCAGAATGGCTTTATTGGGAGTTAGGGATACTGCTCAATCAGTAAAATGCTCACTGTTCAAGCATAAGGACTTGAGATTGGATTGGTAATACCCATGTAGAAAGCTGGGTGTGGTAGTATGCACCTGTGATCCCAGCTGGAGAGGTGGAGACAGGAGCATTTCTGGGACTTGTTGGCTAGCTGGTCTAGCTGAATTGGCAAGCTCCAGGTTTGCTGAGAATTCTGCCTCAAAAAATATGGAGGAGAATGATGGAGGAAGAGAACAATTTGTTGACCTGTGATCACTGCTCATACATGCACACATGTGTATGTGTACCCTGACCACACGTAAACAAAGAAAATAACTTTTTGGCATGTAATTCACGTATATTACCTATTTGGACTATATAAGCCAGTGATTTTTGTCTTTGTTCAGAGAATTGTACAACCATCACCACAATTTTATAACATTTTCATTATCTAAAAAAGAAACAGTATTCCCTTCCCCTCTATCTTCTTTCTAGCCAACCAACTCTCTTTATAACATATGTTTCTTTTAGATTAACTCCCCTCCCCCAGTTTTTTTTTTTTTTGTGCCTGTATATGATGCATCTGTGTGTGTATATTTGTGCACGTGTGTATATGTGTGTATGCAGGCGTATGTCTGCATTAATATATGGAGGACAAAGGACAACCTTGAGGGTCAGTTCTAGTCTTCTGCCTTTTTTTGTCTTTTTGTTTTTATGCTGATTATGCCAGGGTAGCTGGCCTCTGGGCTTCCAGGAATTCTATTTCAGCTTCCTGTTTCCCCATAGGAGCACTGGGACTATAGACACTCGCACTGCATACATATTTTATTTGTGTCCTGAGGCTTTGATCTCAGGTCCTTATGCTTGCATGGTACAGCATGTTTTTTTTCTTTCTTCTGAGACAGGGTTTCACCATGTAGCCCTGGCTGTCCTGGAACTTGGCCTATAGACCAGGTTTGCCTTGAGCTCTCAGAGATCCCCATTCTACTTCTTGAGTACTGGGATTAAAGGTGTGCTCCACCACTGCCCAGCCTATGGTATAGCATTTTTATCCATTGAGTCATCACCCTAGTCCCAGCCCAGATCAACTTTAAATTAAACAAGCTATATATATACACATACACACATACATACACACATATGCATGTGCACATGCATATGCATATATACATACACACATACATATTAGTATATGTGCATGGTGTGTGTGTGTGTGTGTGTGCTCAATGCTGTAGCACATGTGTGGTAATCAGGGGATAATTTTGTAGGGTCATTTCCTTCTGCCTTCTGTGGGTTCTGGGGATCAAACTCAGGCCATCAAGCTTGCATGGCAAGCATATTGCCTATTCAGCCATCTCACTGACCCCCAGATCAGCTAAATGTATCTGTGAAATCATGTGGTATCTTATGTCTAGCTACACTTTGTTTACTTTACTTACCATAGTGTTCTCTAGTTTGATCCATATTGCCTCAAATGACAGGAATTTTTTTCCTGTTTGATTGTATTCATTGTTACATGTACCATATTTTTTTCATCCATCCAACACTTGACAGTCTTAATCTAACAGACATTTCTTCTAATCCTGTTGTGAGGTAGATAATGTTAAGCATATATTCAATAAAATGTCATGTTATTTGATAGGTACTCATTTTATTTTTTTAAAATGAATATTGTGTGTGTGTGTGTGTGTGTGTGTGTGTGTGTGTGTGTGTGTGAAGGGAGTGGAGGGAGGAAGGAGGGACAGACAGGCTGACAGACAGACATATGTCTTGTGGAGTCCAGAAGATAGGGAGTCTGATAGTCACCTTTACTTCATTACTGTACTTTGATTTCATTGCACAAATTCCATTTAAAACTCTGTAATGTTCATTTTCTTGTTTTGTTTTGAGACAGGGTCTTGTTATGTTGTTCAGGGTGACCTTGAACTTCCAATCTTGCCTCAGCCTCCTGAGTGCTGAGATTATAGGCAGTGGGTTGCAACTGTTTTAGGGGTTGTCTTAGTTAGGGTTTTACTGCTGTGAACACTGTGACCAAGGCAACTCTTATAAGGACATCTAATTGGGGCTGGCTTATAAGTTCAGAGGCTCAATCCATTATCATCAAGGCAGGCATGGTACAGGCAGAGTTGAGAGTTCTACATCTTCATCTGAAGGCAGCTAGCAGAATACTGACTTCCAGGCAGCTAGGATGAGGGTCTTAAAGCTCAAGCCCACAGTGACATGCCCACTCCAACAGGGTCACACATTGTAATAGTGTCACTCCCTGGGTAGAGCATATACAAACCATCACATGGGTCAAGGGACTTTTTCACAGGTGTTTCCTAAGACCATCAGAAAATACAGATATTTACCTTATGGTTCATAACAGTAGCAAAATTACAGTTATGAAGTAGCTACAAAATAATTTTATGGTTGGGGGTGTTGCAGGATTAAGCAGATGGAGAACCACTGATGTAGTATCTTTAAATTAAAGAAAGCTTAATAAGATCTCATCTATGTGTAGACCCATGATTTATATATAAATACGCTGCACAGCATTTACAAGTATTTCCTTAGGTTTCCTCTTGTTCCTTCTCAGTTTACACTTGAGATAATCACCATTTTTTTCATTTATTGCCAGAATGCCTTTTTTGTTTTGTTTTTTGATTCATGCTAGAAAGTTCTTTCCAGAAGGTTCCTTTTTTAGGTTTCTAAAGTTGGCATACCTAAATGATTAGCCACATTCAGAGCAAAGGGAGGCATGAACCTGAGGCCAGTGATATGACCTAGCTGATTAATAGCAGCAGTCTAAGGAACTAAAATTTCATTTTTAACCTTAAGGAAACAAATGATGTAATATAGTAGATGTTCATATACCTACCTATGACTTAATTAAATATTTATCTTGTCTCATTGTTCTATGCTTTAAAAAAAGAACATTTTTTTTCTTACAGTATCACTTGAAATTTAACACAAGTTCTAGAATCAATGTAAAAAACTTCCAGTACTTTTTGAATAGTTGTTTGTTTTGTTTTATATGCATGACTCTCCATTTTTTTCTCTTTGGAATCATTTGAGAGTATTTATTTCCCTTCTAAATACTTGAGAATTTATTTTCTAAGAATAATAAAAGCAATCTCTTATGTATCAATAGACTTTTTTTTTGAGACAGGGTCTCACTGTCTCACTCCCAGCAGTCCTGTAACTCACACAGACCTGTCTATCTTTGCCTTCCCAGTGCTTGGATTAAAGGTATATACACAGAACAGACATATTTACTTGTTCTTTCTATAGTCTACAGTTTCAGGCAAACTTCACCAAAGAGTGTATTACAGCTGTTTAAGAATATCTTAAGAAGAACGTTGTTTAACTTGTTAGCATATACTTTCAGTTTTTATCTTACTGACCATTAGAATTCCTCCGAAAGGCTTTGGGTAAAATAGGAACTGGAATGTAACTTGAGAATGAAAAAGGAAGTTGTGTTCAGAGTGGTTGTGCATCCACCTTGACTTCTGAAGTATTCTCCACTGGATTGTGTGTACCTGTAAAAACAGATTCTGGCTTGCAATGATGATACATGTGTTTCTGGCCATGAGAATAAAGTTAAATTGTAGTGTTTTTACATATACAAGTTTTTGCTCTTACAGAAACATAATAATTTAATTATGAAAAAAAGGACAATCATTCTTTTCATTCCTTGGCATGTGAGATTCAAATTAGTGTCTCTTTGTATCGTATTGTATTAGAATGTTTGATTTTTGTTTTTAATTTTTGTTTTATATACTGACTTAAATTGTTCAATGATTTTTGTCTTTCCAAAAATTTCTGAAATGGCCCTAAATATACTGTTGCTTTTTGTACTGTGTATTTAAGTGAAAGTGTTCTCAGTACTGACTACTATAAAAGCAAAATATCAATTGATTCTAAAAAAAAATGTTTAAGAGGTGCTACATCTTGTGCTGTCAAATATTTGGCCATTGTAATTTTTTATGTAAAAGTAACCAAACACACCCATTAGTATGCAAATTTTCTTTTTGCCTCTAATGAGTTATATGCATTCCAAATAAAGTTTTTATGATTCTTAGTATGTGTTTACTTGTATGCATGCTTTCTGTATGTAAATACCTGGGCACACAGAAACATTTCTTGGGTGAAAGGGTTGCAAGTAGAGAATGTTTAGGAAGCTCTGGTTTAGAAGACAGATAAAGACAACTCTCCACATTAAAGTCCCATAGGTAAGCTGGCATTTCTTTATCTGTACCCAGCAGGTGTAATATATACCAAGATTATTTAATGTTTTTATGTTACTGACCATGACTTCATAATTAATTTTGGAAGAAAGCCTGGTGTTTTGACTATGCTAGGGTACTTTTAGGAGGTTACAGCCTGATACATACACTGACCCCATGGACCAAACAGTCCCTGGTCAGCCCTTCTCTTCTGGCTCTTGTGTTTGCTTTGTGCCAGCTCTACAACAATATAAACTCACAGTGCAAAAATACTGGGCAAGGAGACTTCCTACCCTGGAGCTTTTTTCCTAAGCTGATGCCAGCTCTGAGGATAGTGAGCTTAGGAATTTAACGGAAAGCCAGTTTTCCTGACTTTCTTCCATTAGATGAAACTGTCTCAGTGTTGAGATAAAGAGTGGGGATGGCAGGGTCTAAGAGTGGGAAGTAGTGCCCGGCTTGAAGATATTTTAATAAATGTTTGACTTTTGAATGAATAGGTTATTCGCTCTGTTAATTTCTGAAAATGCCATTAGCTTTAGCACTTCTAGAACAACATTTAATGCTGCCAGGTTTTTAATTCAATGGCTGCTTACTTGCTTTGGTAAGTAATTTGTGTTAAGTGCTTATTGGTTGCCAAGATATCCTCTTCCAAGACTTTTGTATTTTTATACACTGTCTATCTTTGAGGTTCAGCAATTGTTTTATTTTCTCACTTTTTCTTTCAGAGAACTTTGACATTTTATAAAATGCCAGTTTTTAGAACAGTGGTTCTTAACCTTCCTAATGCTGTGACCCCTTAGTTTCTCAAGTTGTGGTGACTTCCAACAATAAAAGTATTTTCATTGTTACTTCATAGCTGTCATCTTGCTACTGTTATGAGTTGTAATAGACGTATCTGATATGCAGGATATTTGATATGCAGAGCCTGTGAATGAGCCATTTGACCCCAAAAAGGTCATGACCCATATGTTGAGAACTACTGTTTTGTTCATTTTGTTTTGGGTTTCTGAGACAGGGTTTCTCTGTGTAACAAAGTCCTGGATGTTCTAGAATTCACTGGGTAGATCAGGCTGGGCTCTAACTGGGAGATCCACCTGCCTTGCCTCCCAAGTGCTAGGGTTAAACAGGCTCAAGAACCACTGTTTAAAGTATAAAATTTTGGTGAGTAATGACATTACATTTAATTCTTATGTCTGAAGTAGGTAGCAAAATACACTTCTTAAATTTATGCTAAAAGAGACCTTGTTATTGAATAATGATATCAATATTTATAAATGCCTAGTTTTTAGTTTGTAGTTCTTTCTTTGGCACCATGCTATACTGGACAAATGCCTCTGTAGGTACATATCTTTTTCAAGTCAGTCTTTGATTTGGAATCATACACAATTTTGGTCATACCAATGAAAAATTTGTATTGATTTTTGAGCTTAGGTGTGAAATTTTCTTGGTCATTAGAGTAAGGCTATAACTCAGTTGTCTTGTTTTTTTTCTAGAGAACTTGCCCAGGACTAGCTATATGATTTACCAGGAACTTTTGTTGAAAAATTATTAGGAATTTTAAGATGGTTATAGCAGAACATTTAATCAGGTGCAGGGCCCAGTGGAGCTATACCGGTCATTTGTCCTTGAAGCTAGTGTGCTCATTTCTTTATAACATGCAATTAAGGAAGCACATTTCCTACTTTTGTGCTGTATAAGTTATACATTTTGCTCTTTTAATTTGAAGAAAGTGTCTGTACTGCAATTTAAAATACTTTCAAAATATTTATAATATTTTGCTTTCTCACTTAAGATCTGGTTAAGGTAAGCCATAGTTGAAATTCTGCTTGTTTGTATAGGTTTATTGTTAATAGATTTAAATAAATACAAGCATAAAACATAGTGTCTAAAATGAGAAAAAACTTTATTGCTGCTGATAGTTTGTTGTATTATATTCAGGCTTCCATGTCTTTTGGATTTTAGAATTGATCATCCTTTTAGCCAGGTGTGTAACTCATGCCTGAGATAATCCTACAGCCTTTTCTGATAAGATTAGCTAAACTCCTTTAATGGCCAGGTAGATGGCTCAGTCAGTAAAGTGCTTGTCCTACAAGCATGAGGACCAGAATCATCCTTAGCACCTACTCAGAAGATGCACCTGTTATCTCAGTGCTGGGGAGATGGAGACAAGAGTACCCAGAAGCTTGCTGGGATACTCTTGAGGTTTGCTTGTTTGTTGACTCACACACTATTATAATCAGAAGGATTGATTTATTGTTGTTTGATAATGCTAGAGATAGAACTCAGGGTTTCATATATGCCAGGTAAGTACCTTACCTCTTAGCTATACCCTCAGGTCCCTTTTTTATTTCTGAGTGTGGTAGTCCACTGTAGAAACACACCATAATTTGTATCTAATCACCTGTTGTTAGGTATTTTGGGTTTCTGGTTTAGGACAGTTGTGAAAAAGTTACTGTGGACATTTGGGTTAAAGTTGTCTTGTGATTATGTTTTTATTTCTCTTGGGTTAATATCTAGAAGTAGAACTGTTAGTTCTACTTTAGTAGGTGTTAGCATATATGCGTGCTGAGCTTTATAAGTAGACTCCTCAAACTGTTTTCTAGAGAGATAATGTCAACTTGGATTTATATACTGCAATGATAATAAAAATGAACAGATTAGTAGTATACAATAGTAGCAGAAAGATATTTTGCTACTTAAAAAAAAACACAAAATAGTTGTACTGAATGATTCTATTCAAAAGACAAACATAGCTGGACATAGCAGTGCACACCTTCGGTTGCAGCACTAAGGATGCAGAGACAAGTGGATCTCTGAGTTTGAGGACAGCCTGATCTACAGAGAAAGTTCCAGGACAGCCAGGGCTACACAGAGAAATCCACTCTTGAAAACAGAAAAACAAGACAAGATGAACAAATTGCACGTGTATACACAGGCTAATAATATAAACAAGTGTACATGTGAGTAGGTCAGAGACAAAGCCTCTGGCGTTTGCTGATGTATATATCTAGTTGCCCAAGAATTTCTAGAGATTCTCCAGTTTCCTTCCCATTTCTTCCTTCTTAGGAGCACTAGGATAATGGAATGAAATAAAGAATGGATGGCAGTGACCTTGAATCTACTTGGCACTGCCATTTTATTCCAATGATCTGAATATTGTTTACTTTCCTTCTTTCCTTCCTCACTCTATCTCTTCATATCTTTTTTGTTTGTTTTGTTTTCTTTTGATTCTTGAGATTAAATCCAGTGCCTTGTACATGTTAGGTGAGTACCCTACTACTGAGCTACATTCTTAACTCTAATTTTTTATGTTAGTGTGAATGAGAAGTTATAAAGAATGAACTTAAATGAGTACTTTTCAATAAAATATGATAAGACTTTAAAAACTAAGTTTTGTTAAATTTCAGTATCCCATGGGCTTGAACTGACAGTTATTAGGAAAAGTGTTTGTGTGCAGATGATACAGGAAATAGTAAGCAGAAGAATTTCTCATCTAGGTCCAGTAATACTTTCTCTCTGTTGTTTTTAAACGTGTTACACTGTAAGTATGATATATTTTTCAGGACTCTGTTACTGGTGACAGAGAGACTCAGTTAAAGCTTAAACAAGTGAAAGAGAGAGAGAGAGAGAGAGAGAGAGAGAGAGAGAGAGAGAGAGAGAGATTGTTTGTTTCTGGCAGAATACTGCGCCATTTTAAATAATTGAAGGAAGAACATAGCAGGCAACTTGGGGATCTTGAGGACTAGAAGTTGGAGTGTATTGTCCATAGTTTTGAAAGATCCCTGAACATGGCATAATTCTCTTAGAATTTTCCCGATTCATGGCTCCATGGTTCATATTCTCTTTTTCCTCCTGATTCTCTCTAAATTATTTCTGTAGTATTTCCTAGGCCAAATGTTCTGTTTAAGTAATGAGGTGGAATTAAATATTTCTATTTTAATAACTTAGCTATTTGAAAAATTAATACAAGGGATTTGATGAGTTTATTTGAGCTACCTAGAAAAGCAAATCCATAAAAACAAAGTGATAGTGAATATAGGGACTGAGGGGAGGAATCAGTGAATTACAAGAGCATGGGGAGAGATTCAGTTTAGTAGGATGAACAATTCTGGAATATGGATAGTGATTTTTCTAGATAATGATTGTACAGCAGTGTGAATGTCCATTATAGTGTGTACTTAAACATGTACTTTAAGTTAAAAAATATATATTTAAATAAGACAATGAAAAAGTTCACTTTAAATGTACATAGAGCTGGCCAGAGGTGGTGCACCGCAGCAGTCGCTGTGCTCTGGAGTCGGAGGCGGCTCCGAATCCCAGCCTGTGCTTGTCAGTCAATCCCAGGGGGAAAAATGTGTGTCAGTTATATGCTGATTGGATTTTTTTTTCCTTTTTTTGCAACAGGGATCTCACTATGTACATCAGGTTGGCCTGGAACTCTGTATATAGAGATCTGCCTGCCTTTGCCTGAGTACTGGGGTTAAAGATGTGGACCATTAGTGTAGGACTTCTGATTAAATTTTAACAAAAAGATATTCAGGGTAGATATCTAGATATCTTTTATTTATAGATAAAACAGGTTGTCTAGTTTTGAAAAGCAGTTTGTTTTACAATATGACAAATGGTAACAAGCAAGAAATGTTTTTTTTTCTTAAACTTTAGAGAAGATAGTAAATATTCACAGTGACATTTTGATGTGCTTACTATTAAATAATGTAAGACAGATTGGAGGGCCATATTTATTATTACTTGGAGTTTGACAACTGGAAGAGCAAGACCACTGGGTTGGTTTGATGTCAATGGGATTTGACACTATTGAAACAGGAAGTGATATATTCAAAATGTATTTTCAAAGAGCAACTTGGTAGGCATGAAACCTTACTGTTTTTGAATGACGTGTATACCACATATTGTGGAGTGTGTGTGCATGTGTATATATGTGTGTGTATGTGTCTTTCTAAGTGTGGGGACTGCCGCATATAGGTACTTCACATTCACATGCACTGTGTCCATTGGGTATTCTTTTTTCTTTTTCTTTTTCTTTTTTCCTGAATGGAGTATTTATTTAATGGTGGAAGTCATTGCCTAGGTTTGCCTCAATCTGAAATCTTCCTGTGTTAGCTTCCCACCTCAACCTGCTAGTCTGTTTTTTGATGTATGATCATTGTCTTTGGATTACTCTATAATGTATATAATAATAGGTTTCTGTTTGGCTGTTTTTTCATCTTGAGACTATTTCACCAATATTTGTGTGAATATAAGTTTATCTCTTTGAAGGTGCCTTCTCTGATTTTCCAACTGATTTCATGATAGCTGAAAAAGTTTTAAAAGACATGGTTTGGGATTTTGTCTTTTGTGTGAACTCAAGATTGTTTAAACTTTTCTGAATTGCTGACTTAAATGTAGTTATTTAAAAACACAAGAGAGAATTCCTTAAGTTAATTTACTTAACCTTTATTATCCCTTATTTTTAACTTGATCATTTGATTTCCTTTTCATAAATAAAACATAATGATGAACTCTTTTTTTTGAAGGGAAGGGATTGTGATGAACTCTTTTTGACATTATTTAAAAAGTTCTTTTTTTTTTTTCCTCCCTTGCATGTTTTAGGACAGCAGACATGTGTACTCTTTTGTTTATATGATATAAATGTTGTAAAGAGTGTTTTTTTTCTGAGTATGTGTTGAAGATGCTGATTTCTGGTCTCTTGACTTTAAATATGCTAAAGAGGACTGTTTAGAGAGGCTAGGTCTTTGAGTTTGCTTCGTAAACAGAGACCTTATTGTGGTTTGTGGTTATTGGAGGTTATTGGAGTTTTTATTGGCTTGTTTTCAGAAATATGAGTAGCCCCCTACCTAATTGCCAGATTATAAATTTTAACTAGGCCAGTAGAAGAGTAGGCTCTTTTTATTGCACACAGCCTTTACCTTGTGTGTTTTATTTTTTTGAGATTTATTTATTTCTTTTATTTCTTTGAGCTCTTTACGGACTGGAGAGGTATACAGTTTTTTTTTTTTTTTTTTTAATTGCTAAGTAAGTGCAGTAGGTTAAAAAACTTTTTTAAGATTTATTTATTTTATTTTATGTGTGTATCGGTTTGCTTACATTTCTGTCTGTACACCACATGTATGCCGGGGGCCTGTAGAGGATAGGAGAAGGCATCCTTATCCCCAGAACTGGAGTTACAGAGAGTTGAAAGCCACAGTGTGGGGCTGACAATTGAATCCAGGCCATAGGCAAGAGTGAGAAGTACTTTTAACCACTGAGCTATCTGTTTAGCCTCAAGCACAGCAGTTTTTAATTGTGGTGCTATAAGTTCAAAGTTTATTTATTTACTTGTTTGTTTGGATTTCTCTGTGTAGCTCTGGCTGCCTGGAACTCTGTAGACCAGACTGGCCATGAACTCAGAGATCTGTCTGCCTCTGCTTCCCAAGTGCTGGGATTGAAGGTGTGTGCCACCACCGCTAGGCTCAAAGTTTAAATTTTTATTTTTAATTTGTAGGCTGAAAGGATGGATATGCATTTTCATTTGAGCTTTCTGGTCCTTATCTATTTTAGATTGATACAGATTGAACCCATGGCTTCATTCATGCACAGCAAGTATTTTACCGGCAGGGCTGAATCCCTGTCTTGACCATTTTGATGCCTGTTACTGTACATAAAACTTAAGACTCAATTCACAAAAAGGCAAACAACGTTATCACTCCTAATAAAATACTTAAACGTGATAACTAGTGTGCAGATCAGCTTAGTTTAGAGTACTCATATCTATTTTTTTAGTGTGGTTTACTTTCATACTTTTCCTAGAATTTATGTTTAATATGTCAAGTGTCTAGCGAAGATAGGAAAATTAGACATGTTAGCTTTTAAATGGGAGCTGGAGATCCAAACTGAGGTCTTTACTTAAACCACTGAACTATCTTCCTGACTCCAAAATTGTTCTTTAATTCTTAATTTCACTAGTAAAGTGATACCTTACCTCTTTATAGGGGAAGTCAGAAAATGACATTATAGATTACTTGTGGAACTTCCTTGTAATTCTGTTAATGACTTAATACATCTGAGTCAAATAGGAAAAGAAAAAGAATATATCACAGAAGTAATTATAAAGAGCAAGTTGGAAGAATGTATTATCTTTACATTTTTTAATTTTTAAATTTTAACTTTTTACAAAGTAAATTGTATGTGGTTGTTGTAGGGTTTTGTTTTGTTTTTGTTTTTGTTTTGAGACAGGGTTTCTCTGTGTAGCCCTGGTTATCATGGAACTCTCTCTGTAGACCAGGCTGGCGCTGAACTCAAATATGTGCCTGTTCTGCTTCCTTCCCTTTAAAAGGTTTAAATTTAAAAGAAAAATCCTTACAAAAATAAGGGTTATTTTAATGGTTACCAATCAGATTTGCTTTTGGTTTGAATATGGATAATCTTTTCTGTGACTATTTGGCTTCCTTGTACTGCGTTACTTCCTTGAGACAGGAAAGTAATAAGGTGCTTGGGAGATGTAGTCAAACCTTAGTGTCTAAAAACAGCAAAGCACAATTACTTTGGTGTAGGCTTGTTATAGCTTGAGGTCCACAGTCGGAAAAGTTGCTGCCAGCATTTCAGCTACTCGTTGATCAGCAACCAAAATCCTATTGCAGAATACCCTTTGAAGAGTGTATTCAGAATCTCTCATGTTCAAAAAAAAAATTTATATAACCCATGAGCCACATAGTCTACATCACTTGTCTAATTCCAGAATTATACCAGAGTAGTTCTTTGGTTATTTTCTACTGAAACCAGACATTTCCTTTTAGCAGTGACATTTGGGAATTGCTGTTAGAAGCAACTTGTTACCAGTGTATGTTCTTTGATATGGAATTGTAACATGTGGTCTGGCTGTTTCTGACAACTTAGGTGTTTGTTTGTTTGTTTCCAAGAGAAGGATAGTTGTTTTTGTGCTGGGCATGTTAACTGTTAGCTGCTTATCTGTGCCCCACAGCTGCCAGAGAAATGCAGTAAACTAATCATGAAACTGCATCCAGGACTCTGACTACTGTCAGTCATTAGTATCTCCAGAAAGAGAAAAGATACAAAGGGCCTGGTTTTGCTTTTAAATGTGGTGTTTAGTGGTTTCACTGTATCAGGCACTGACTTCTCCTGTATGTATCGTTGTTTGTCTTTACAAAGCATGCTTGTAAATAAAATGTCACAATTTGAGAAAGTCACACTCAGACCAGATGGTGCTACACAAGGCAGGAACTTTATTTTATTTATTGCTGTGTTACACCCCACCCACAAGTGCTGTTAGGTGAGAGGCCCTCCATCACTTACCATGGGGAGCGAATGCAGTCACTGGTTTTAACTGCCTCCTTGTTTCTGTTTTCATTCATTCTTGATTTCAATAGCAAAGGCTTCAAAGAAAACTTTAGATTCAGGGAATAAGTTTTAATTATAGTTAGTTCATTCAACTATTAAATGCATGGGTTTGGGTTAATTCTTGTGATTATAATAATTGAATAATCTTAGTAAACATGGAACTGAAGTCTAGTTTTAAATGTCAGAAACATTGATAGTCATAGTGAGGAAGCACTAAGATGGAGAGAGAAAAAGTCACCCAGTATAGTATCAGTTGTAAAATGCTCCTTAAAGTTTAACGCCTCTGAGTTTTTGTTTTGTTTTTCTCTTTCTCTCTCTCTCTTTTTTTTTTTTGTCTTGTCTGTGTTTGTTTGGGTTGTTTGTTTGTTTGTTTGTTTTGAGACAGGGTCTCATGTAGTTCGGTCTTTCTTGGAACTCCTTTTTAGCCAAGGATAACTTTAAACTTTGGATCCTTCTGCTTCCACTTCGGAATGCTAGACTTAGAGGCATATAGCATGTTGGGTTATATATAGTTCTGGATGTTGAACCATGGCCTTTCTTTGTTTATGCTAGGCAGATACTATCAGCCCAGCCATATCAGATCAGCAGCCATGAATTTTTAAATGTTGCCTCTGTACTCAATTGTGTTTGAATCTGTTTCTTATTATTTATAAGCAAGAAAGTCCTTTTATTTTCATTTTGGTGGAAAATAAGAGATTATTTTAAAATGAAGGTTTAATATTGTCTTCTTAAAGTTTTGAACTCTTAGCCTCCATTTGAAAAGTGAGACAAGACCGTCTAAAAAGCATTCTATTTTTTCCCCAATCATAACAGAGTCAACAATATCTACTTACCCACTCTCCACCCATAAATATTTTAGGAAGCATAGCATCTCTTTATATTTTCTTTGTTTATTTGTTTTAATTTGGTTTGTTTTCATATTTAATTTAAAAAATTATCAATGATATATAAATGGTGTATCTCCCTGACTTTGTTGAAGCCAGTGTGCCAGGTCTCAGGTAGTTAATTACATAAACTAGTTTGTGTGGGAATTGAATGTGTGTATTCCTTCTTGGTCTCAGAGCCTTCAGGCCCTTAAGTAGTTACCTAATCATCTTCCAGTGTACCTTCATCGTAATATATACTATCATGGTATTTAAAATCAGATATATTGATCTTTACACTCTATAGGACCCCCATCCCCATGCCCGGGTGTGGGTGGAGCTGAGTGGCATGAAGGGAGCAAGAGATTGTCTTTAGTAATTTTCCATGATTGCTTATCCAGTTTATTTTTTGAGAAGGTCTCTATTTAAACCTGAAGCTCACTGATTGGGTAGACTGACAGGCCAGCAAGTCCCAGGGATCCTCTTGTCTCCACCTTCTCAATTCTGAGATTATAGGCATGTGCTGCTACATCTGTCATTTTACATGGATGTTGAGGATCTAGCTATAGGTGCTGACCTATGTCCTTAGCCCCAGGACTATTTTCTATAGTAAATAAAATTACATTCACATGACAGTTTGTGTGTGTGTGTAATAGAAATGTATATCTTATTGATGAAGATTCAGAAAGATGGAATTTTTTTTTTTTTTTTTTTTTTGCCCCTCTAGACCTTAGTTATAGAATTTAGGGTAATGCTAATGCCTAAGGATTAACTTAGAGTTACTCTATGCCTGTCCTATCCCCTGCTTTGATTTGTGCCTCATGTATTTAAATATTCATTATAGTTAGATCTTTTAATTACTTGTTTGGATTTAACATAGCTATATTATATCCTGTTTCAATGAACTGGAGAATATTGAAGGTCACTCAAACATAACTATTGTTATTCTCTGAAGTATTTATGACCTCATGGTATAGGAAAGCTTCTTTCAGACTCACCTTTACATAGCCCTTATCTGGCATTGTCCTTAGAGGAATGCCTAATTTTTTCCTTTGTTGGCTCCATCACAGTGATGATCCACTCACTTACTAAGGAGATGTTTAAGTGTGGTTACTGAGGAGTCATTGCTGGCACAAAACTGAGCTGCTTTAGTCTTTTTGTTGTCTTGATTTATCTAGCACCATAAGCTGGTTGTTCTTTTTTATTTTTGAGATGGAGTCTTGGTATGTAGCCTAGGTTAGACATGAACATGCAGCCTCAGTCTCTCAAATGCTAGGATTACATGTGTGCGTTACTGCCAGGCTCATAAATGTATTCTTATCTGTAGATTTGACCCGTGTTTTGAGTTTAATCTTATACCTGCCTAATTACTTGAGAAGTTACTGCATACCATTGTTTTGCTTCTTAAACTTTGCTTTTCATTTTCTAATTCTTTAGAGTTTTGGTACTCTGTAAGTCTTAGTTACGCTACTTCATATATCTTAAGTAATAATCTTGTTCCGGATATGGTAGCTCAGACTTAAAATCCCAGCTCTCTGTAGGCTAAGGCAGGCAGAACACCATGAATTCTAGTCTAGTCTCTAGTTACATGGTGAATACCAGGCTAACCTGGGCTACAGAGTGAGACCTGTTACAAACAAAACCAACTAAACAACACTGCTTCCTCCACCACCAATTACAAATACAAAACTAGTACCGACTCCAAAAAAACAACCTCAAAAGGATGTGTCTACAAATACTAAGAGAATCTGCCACAATTAGGTAGATTTAGTTCTCTTATTTCTGTGAAGCTCAGATTGTTGCCTAACGGCAGGAGTGGTTTTCCCCCTTCTTTTTGTGTAGCCTTGGCTGTCTTGGAACTCACTCTGTATGTAGACTGACCTCTACATACAAGTTGTCCTCAAACTTACAGAGATCTGCCTGCCTCTGCCTCCTAAGTGCTGGGATTAAAGGCCGTGTACTACAACTGCCCAGCTAGGAACTCTTTATGATTGTAGTTATATACCTATTACTTTAATATCCTAAAAAAAATAAATAAGATCCTTTGATAAAAGTCAGTTCTATGCACAAAAGACCTTAAAAGTAGAAGTTGAACCTAGGGTAGAATGGTGGTGACAACAGCAAAGGATCCCCTGCCCAGCTGTGGGAAGTGGCACTTGGTGGACTGAGGGACTGACTCACTGTAAGAACTCACATAAGAGCATCTTAGGTTTCTGATCCATGTAAGAAATAAAGCTGAGTATCCACCAAGAGTCCATACAGCAGTTCTAGATGTTGGTATGGAGAGAAAAATCTTAAAGGGAGACTCTTAAGTGGCCTAGGGTGACCGTGGGATATTTGTTTCTTTTGCAGATTTTCTTGTGAAACTTTGTAGAAGAAAAAGTTCTCAGGACGATAATCATTTGGTAAGTTTTTTTTTCTTTTTCTTTCCTTCTTTTCTTTTTAACTGCAGTCACTCTGCTGATTTGAAGCAGGGAAAATGTATGTACAAATTAGTTTTGTGACACTGTTTATCTCTTTCCATTTTCTACCTTTTCTGTACATACTTGTGGCATAATGCAATGTTCTTTATGCCTGAAAATGTGTAGGATAGTTGTGGTTTTGAGATGTAGCATTAATTCTTTTGTCTGAATATTTATCATTCTGGAGCTTTTAAAGTTTGTGTGTGTGTGTGTTCTCGAGCATACATGTAAATGTATATGCAGAGATTCCAGAATAGTGTGTTGGGTTTTCAGGAGTTGGAGTTACAAGTGTAAGGTGTCCCACGGGAGTGCTGGGACCAAACTCAAAATTCTCTAGAAGAGTAGTATGCATGTCTAACCACTGAGCCATCTCTCCAGCTACAATTCTGGAGCTTTTAAAACTGAAACTGGATTCTTATTTTTGCATTTTTTAGATAGATATTTATATGAAAATCAAGGTCTCATTACTAGAGTTAATAGTACAACTGTGAGAGAGGCGTGTGTGTGTGTGTGTGTGTGTGTGTGTGTGTGTGTGTGCGCGCGCGCGCGCATGTGCGCGCGCGTCTGTCTGTCTGTGTATTTTGAAGCAGAGTCTGGCCTGAGATTTTCTGTGTAACAGATGGTGTCCATGAACTCTTGATCCTTCTAGGATTACAGACTTGCACCATCAGCAAGCTTGGAGGACCAAACTCAGGGCTTCTTGCATGGTAGGAAAGCCCTCTGCTGACTAAGCCACATCCTCAGCTATTTATTTATTTTTAGAGACAGGATCTCAACTATGTAGCTCTGGCTGTCATTGAATTCCCAGAGATCTGCCTGTCTCTGCTGAGATTAAATGTGTGTGCTACCACACCCAGCTCATTTATTAGCTATATTAAGTATGCATAATAATGGACTTATGACATTTTCAGACATGTATATATTTTGGGTATGTTTACCCCAGAGCCTTTTTTTCCTTTTTATTCTCTCACTGATTCTTGTGTCATGTCTTTCCTTCATCTCTCTCTCTTTTTCCCCCTTCCTCCCTCCTTTCACAACTCTCTGAGTTTATTTAGGGTTGCCTGAGTGAAATGTTATTTATGATCACCTTACCTGTGGCTGTACTACTGAAGAAAATGCCTCTCCTGTATTTCCACCCCTAGACCAAGCAGAGAGGGCCACCCAGAACCTCTGACTGGCGATCTGAATTCTTGCTTAGGCTGCAAGGCTAAGCACTGCAAGGGAATATAAATAAAAACTAAAAATATTCTCTGGGTTCCCTGAGGACAAGCCTGACTGCATAGGGGTTGATGTCAAAAGTATTCCCTCTCCAGGAAAAAGACATCCGGATGGGTATGGCCCTCATGCCTCACTGGACAACGACAGGAGGACCAGAGCCATTACAAGGTCCCCTTCAAGTATTGGAGGTCAGGCCTCTATCCCCGCCTTCGCAAGATTAGAATCGCCAAGGCCCTTCTGTACTTAGAGGAGGGAGGAGATGTCAGGAGCAGCCCTGCTTATACACTAAAGGCCTACAATCAGCCATAGGCCTAAAATCAGCAATAGGCCTGACATACATGCATGCTAACACCAAGTCTTGGGTCTCTGTGGAAAAACACTGAAACAGCAGGCTATAAGCTATTGTAAACAGGCAGCTTCTATGGAAACTTACCAGCCTGAGTAGTCATAGATCTTATAAATAGGCAGCCTCGGTGGACAGTACCAACTTAGATAAGGACAAGTGAATCATAGGCAGAGTCATAGTGACCTGTCCCCTGAACCTTCACTCAGCTGATACCCTGTTCTGAATGGTATCCATACTCCCCCTGAACACCTATGCTCAGGTACCATTCCCTTCCCCACATCCTGCCCTTTTGTGTTATAACACCTGTGTGAATAAGTAAATTACAGTGTGATTTAAATTAAAAAAAAAAAAAAAAAAAAAGAAAATGCCTCTCCTATATCCAGCTCCATTGTTTATATTGTCAGGAAAGGATGGGGCCTCTTGGCCCTGTGATCTGTACTTCCTGTCCTCCTCATATCCCGCTCCTGACATAATGTTGACCAACCTTTGTGTTCAGTTACTGAGAGTTTGAGAGTGCCTGGTTGGGGAGATGGTTCAGAGGATAAAGGGTTTCTGTGCAAACAAGAGGTCCAGAGGTTAGTTCTCCAGCACCTACATAAAAACTGCTTTTCTCTAATTCTAGTGCTTCAAAGTCAGAGACTGATGCAAGCGTGCTAGCGAGAGAACCAAATCAGAGACTCCCCAGTTCAGCAGCAGATCCTGCCTTAGTAAATAAAGTGGTGAGTGATTTAGATACCCACTGTCAACCTTTGGCTTCCACTTTCATGTGTATACATGCACACACATGCATCAACACATGTGAGAATGCATGCATGCATATATATTTGAATACCATAAACACAGGTTGAGAGAGAGAGAGGGAAAGACAGACACACCATGTCTAGAAGACAGTGATCCATAACACTCCACCTCATCCTCCGGCTTATATATATCCTCTCCCCTTTACATTATTTTAGAGTTGGTGGTTCAGGTGTTTCGTGTAGAGCTCAGCTTTCAACAGTTACTCAGACTTTTACTAGTTATGAGTTTATGCAGTAACCTCTGCCTGCTGCAAAAATAAGCTTCCTAACCATCAACAACAGCAGCTCTGATCTATGGGGATAAACAAAAAAGATTTAGGAGGCAATTTGATAGTTATGCCATGCTCACTTAATAAAAGCACAACAGTAGCTTCCCTGCTATAGTATATGACCTCCCAAGCCATGGGATTTTCTCTAGGTTTACAGTACCAGACAAGAATTCCTTTCAGTGGAATGGTAAATTCAATCAGAAAGTTGTTACTTCTTTAACAGACTTGCCATTATTGCATGTCTTGCCTGATCAGTTGATAGTATAGCACACATGGTTCACAGCTGAGTAAGACTGCTAATGACAGTTCTCCAGCATGTGGAGCACCTTCTGGCACTATTCAGTTAAAACTTGATTTCCTTATGTCCTATGACCAAAGCTTGTGTTACCATAAGGAATAGAGTTTTACTATGTAGTTCTAGTGGGCAACCAGTATAGTAGCATACTGTTTGGGGAGCCCCATGGGCCTTCCTGATCAACAATTCAGAGAAGTGGCTCATCCTGGCACTGAGCCTTCTCGTTTTAGTGACCTATGATTTCTGGAAGCAGCTTGTGATTAGCTTACAAAGTAATAAGCAGGTTTCCTTATGAATTTTAATATACATATACATATACACATACATACATACATATATATTTTTTTTCTTGGGTTTAGGTGACTCTCCTCCCCAGCATAATGGTCAGTTCTCTGAGAAAATCAGAATTTTAAGAATTCTGGCCTGTTCTCTGGTCTTTCCTGTCTTCAATCACCCTAACCCAATGACCTTGTCCAGTATCCATCCTAGAATCAAATCCTTTAGCATGGTGTCAACAAACAAATCACCCATAGCTAGTCACCTCTTCCCTATGCACCTAGTGTAACCACCCAGGACTACTCCTAGCTTTCCCATGTTCTCCAGTGTACAGTGTTCTTTTGCTTTATTCTGTATGCACCCTTCTTGTTCCCACTTTGCCTTAAAGCTTGAAGTGTACATATGCAAAAAGACTTTTTTGGGCACTATCCTACCAAAGTCAGTCTGAACCTGTAGGAACATGTATTATCATATATATGATTGAGTGGCAAACTATTGACCATAAAAAGATAACTATGCTGCTGAGAATACTAAATATATCACATGAAGCTGAGGCTCACAGAAATAATATGACTTATCCTTATAGTCATAACTTTAGTATAGGCCTGGCATTCCTAATCTCCAGACCCACAATCTTAAATGTTCCAAAGTCTGGGAAGAAATGACAACAACAAGGAAAACCCTGAAACCCGAACCCTGCATTCTGGTGGGATGCTCCCACTTGAGCACAACATAATCAAGACTCAGAGCTCCTGCATGCTGTTACTATTTTATATCAGTAATTGTTTTTTTCTTGAAGCCATTATTTGTGCTTTTAGTCTGGTTAAATGAAAGCCTTTTATATAATAGTTATTCTCAATTTCCTTTTAATAATGTTTTGTAGCTGCTATGGTCATTTGTTCTTGTACTCTGAGCACTGGGAAAGTTGAGGCAAAAAAGTTCTCTGCCAGTCCTGGGTTATAGTTGTGAGTTCCAGGCCAGTCTGGGCTATGAGACTGTGTTAGAAAACCAAAAACTAGGGGCTGGAGAGTTGACCGAGTGCTTAAGAGCAGTTTGTTGCTCTTGCAGAGGACATGGATTTGAATCCCAGCACCCTCAGAATGGCTCACAATTGTTTATAACTCTAGTTCCAGAGCATCTAACACCCTTTTCTGATCTTAACAGCCATCAGGCAAGAAAAATGCTCACACACTAAAATAATTAAGAAACCCCCCCAAAACAGAACAAAAACAAAGCCAGAAAGGCCAACCAAAAACTTTATGTAGAAAAGTTTATTTTCCTAGCCTGATGTGGTAATATACACCTGTAATCCCATCACTCAGAAGGTTGAAGGTCACAAATTTAAGGCTAGCCTGGGTTAACACAGCAAAACCCTGTTTTAGAACCAACCTAACTAAACCAAACTCAAACTAAATCCATCTAATTAGAATTGTAAAATAAATGTTCTAAAAGTATGAAAATGGGAAGACTCTATTTCTTTTCCTTCTGAGATAGGGTCTCAAGTGTCACAGACTGGTCTCTGACTTACTGTGAGGCTGAGGGTAACCTTGACTTTCCAATCTTTTTCTTCTACGTCCCAGGTGCTCAGTCGTAAGTGTGTATCACTGTACCTGTTTTTTGGGGGCCTGGGATTTGAACCTCAGGCTCTTGTGCATACTAGGTTAGCACTCTACCATCTGAGCTGCATCTGCTTCGTAATCCTCATCCCACCCTTTCTAGAGGGATGACCTCTATTAAGTAGCACTGTATCATTTTTTTGTGTACATACAAACATGCTTCATAGTAAATGCAGACATTGCTTATGTGTAGTTTTTCTTACTTTTTAAAATAACAGAATATTCACAATTTCTGGAGTGGTCATGTGCTCATAATCTCAGTGTTCAGGAGACTCAGGAAGGAGGATGATAAGTTTGAGGTCAGCCTTTGTTTCCTTTCCTGATCCTGCCTCAAAAGACAAACAAACAACAAAAGCAACCTTCCAAAAGCAATCCAGTAAAGTTGACAACTGTTGGTGATTGTAGAAAAGTATGTGTGTATACTCTTCAGTAGTGGTGACCCTTGCAGTTCTTCCCCCAAGGTTTATAGTTTTTCATTAATAACTTGTTTTAAGACCCAGTACTACCAGAATAGTGACTTGTATAGAGATATCAGGATAGCTTTTGTTGTTTATTTTAAAGACTTTTTGGGTAGTAATAGAAAAATGGTAACAATTTAAATATCTGACCAGGTAATCAGTACATTATGGTAGATGGAGATGCAATGAAATGTTGAACTGTTGTTCAAATGTATGCACCAATATAGGAAAGATTTGATTTATTTTTAGAATAAAATAAATTGGAGAATAGTAAATATCATGTGTTTCTCTTAACTCTCCTTCCACTTGTGGGATTATATGTGTTTTTATATATGCATAGAGAAGTTTTTGAAACAAAAGAATAAAGTAGTTAGTTGTGGCTGTTCTTCAGTGGGTAAAATGACGTACAGCAGAGGCAATTTAGTTATTAAAATAAGTTGCTAAGGTGTAGTTCACATGTTGCCTAGTCACCCATGTCTCTTCCTCTCAGAAAGACATTCTACACCCTTAGCTGTCACCACCCTTTCCCTTCCATCTCCACCAGCACCCAGCAACTACTAATCTGTTTTCTACTCCCTTGCAGCAGTCATTGTTCTGGAACCCTGTTATGTGGCTTTTTTGCCTGGCTTTTTCCACTTAGTGTAATATATTCAACGTTCCTCCATTCCCTGAAAGACCACAACTAAGGAGTACACTGTTCAGCATGTGCGTCCTGCTCATCTGTTTATCTGTAATGGTCATTTGAATTGTTTTCCACTCTTTGGCTACTTTGAATAATGGCTGTAAACACATAGATATAAATTTTAATGTATGTTTTGTTTTCTTGGTTAGATACATGGGAATGGACTTGCAGGGTTACATAATATGTTTTCTAATTTGAGAATGAATCTAGCAGTCTTCAAAGAGGCAATGCACTGTTGTACACTCCTGCTAGCATTGTGAGAGGGTAATCGTTTACCTTTTACATCTATATTTTAACTATTTCTTACAAAGAACATGTAGTACTATTACAACTAAAATAAAAAGATGGTTTAAACTGCTTACTAAACTAAGTGTAATGACTCAGTTTCTTCCCTTTGTGCTGAATGTGTAACTGTTTATGGTTTTATTGAGATGCTGTAGTCACCACTGTCTCCTGAGATTGCTTCTGTTTAGTTTTCATAGTTTTACGTAATTGTAAGCTGTTGTTTAGTTCCTCCTGGTTACAAACTTATCCATGATCTTGGCTTATGAATTTGGAATTCCTATAGTAACTTTATTTTTTTGGTTGATTAGAAAAGCACATGTTTTGGGACCCCCACCTCTAGTGGTAGAGATTGATTTATTATTAACTGGTGTCTCATGCTAAGCAAGTTGAGTGTTCTACCACAGAGCTACATTCTGCCCCCTATTTTGAACTGTTTTTTAAATGTGTTTTATTATTTCCCCTCCTAAATTAGAAACTCTCTAGTCTTGTTTAGCTCTCACAGCCAGGCTTTTACTATATACCCCTATTACATTTCCAAATACTGTTTAGATTCTTAATGTTTTCCTTATCTATACTGTCCTGCCTCTGCTCTAAATAGAAATACCATTCTTTTCCTGTAATTGTTTCCTGATTGTTTTTGTTGTTTTCCTCCTCTAATCCGTTTACCACACAGCAGCCAGAGGGATCTTAAAATCAGATCTGTCAATCTGCAGTTTGAAACTACTCAGCAGTGGTTGTTGTACTTGGAGTGAGTCTTTACCCTGTGTTGACATGGTCTTTTCTTTGTGCAAGTGTTCACCTTCAAGTTTTGCAACTTTCTAATCCAGTTAGCACATTTTAGCCTCAGTGGCTTCTTTTTAGTTTTTAAAATATGTTAAAGGTCGTTTTTGTGTCAAGAATGCATAATGTTCCCTATGCCAGAGACTGCCCTTTCTTATTGGTTACCTTTATTTAAAGTAGGCTTCTTGCATTCTTATAACTGTACCGTGTCTTATCTTGTTGGTTTCTTTATTTGAATTACAATTTGTAATTATCTTTTCTGTCTATTTTATTGGAGTATAGGCTGCCTGGATGCAGGATCCAACACATTGACATTCTGTTAGACAAGAGAGCGAGAGAGTGAGAGCAAAAGAGGGGGGGGGGGAGTGGAGATGAGATAAAGGCAGGGCGTGCATGTAAGTGTGTATTAACTGGGGATTCAACCTGGGGTTTATGTGTTAGGATTGAGCTGTGTTCCAGGCTAATTTTTATTGACTGCCTTTTTTCAGGGTTAATAGAAGTGGAAGACATTATCTTCGAGTGAATACTTTAAATTGAGTACTACTTTCATAGGATTTTTGTACTTATTAAAATATTAGGCCAGGCATTTAAAGAAATCTTGGAAGGCAGAGGCAGGAGGATTTCTGTGAGTTTAGTTTGAGGCCAGCCAGTGAATTCCAGTAAGACACTGTCTCAAAAAAAAAAAAAAAAGATTTGCTGGGAAATGTAGCTTATATATATGCTGTGCTTACTCATCAAGAGTTTACTTTGTAACTGGTCTTGATTTATAGTTCATTGTCATTGATGTTGACTACACTTTATTTGTTCTTTTAGCTCTGTGATACATACATGTTTCCCTAAATTTTCTTTGGAAATTTGAAAAAAAAAATATTAACAAACACTAGATGAATTTTGAGAAGTGTATTATATTAATACTAGTTTTATGATGGCTAAAATTTTGATTCTTCAATCCTCCAGCATGTTTTCTATATATATACATATTCATGTTTAATTGGCATAACATATATTCATATTATTCACATTATATTGTATTCATATTATTGTGATATTGTGGAATATATTGGCACATTTCTCTATGTGAATACAATGTGTATGATAAGTCGCAGTGTCTTTGTGTGATGTACATCTGGAATTCTCTACTAGCGAATATGGATCTTCCGTGCTGTAGACTATTAGACCTTGTTTCTCTCTTAGCTTCTGTACTCCTGTACTCACTAACCATCTTTCATCTCCCTCTTCAATACCCTTCCCAGCTTCTAGTGACAACTATTCTAGTCCCATCACATTGCTGCAGTGACAGAATTTCCTTCTTTCTGTGACTGACTGGAATTCCATTGCATATATAGTTACTCATTCTGTGGGTGACAAGGTTGATTCTACATTTTGTTCATCAAGATAAGGAACAAGAGAGAGGAAATAAACATAGAAATTCAGTAAGAGCTTCAACATCTTTTTAGTTCCTTTGGAAAAAAAGTATTGAGTTTGCTACATGGCATGTTTGAGGCTCCTGCACTATGATAAGAAAATTTTATTATGCAAAAAAAATGAATATACAAAAATAGAAAAAAAAATCAATATCTACTTACCCATCTCTCTGGTCTTGAAAAGTTATTAGTGCTGGGAACTGACCACTGCCAGAACAGCAAGTGTTCTTAACTGCTTTCTGTTCTGTTGGGTAACATGAATAAAATTGATAGGAAATGTGACCATATATCTCTTTTGGGAACAGCCAAACTATTTTCACAGAGATGTACTTCTGACGATTTCAAGTTCTTATTCCACTGACATTGTACACATAGGCAATACTTTAAAATGCATGTCTGTACATGTATGTTTGCAGGTATACATGTGTGAGAATCTTAGGTAGCATATTCAGGAATGCCATCTATTTCTTTGGAGGCAGCGTCTCTTACTGCTGTCATTAGCCTGAAGCTCACCAGCTAAGCTAGACTAGCACATCAGTGAGCACCCAGGATACTCCTGTTTGCTTCCAAAGTGCTTTGATTCCAAGTGTATAAACACTGTGCCCAGCTGTTTATATGGGTGCTGGGCGTCCAACTCATGTCCTACACTTTTTAAGTTGAGCATTTAATGTCTGAGCCACTTCCCTAGCTCCTCTATATTTTTGGCATTAATATCTTGGCACTGGAGTTACATTTTTAGTTATCTAATAATATGAAAATATATCAAATTTATGTCTATAGCTAAGATAGAGCAATTTGAGTTCTAAGTACATAAACTCGGTCATAGGAGACTTTGCCTATTATGTAACCAGGCCACAACAGCATAAAACAACAAAAACAGTACAGTAGTTTAAGTGTGTGGACGATGCTGTTGTCTTCAGCTGGACAAGTAGTCATCTGAAACAAACTTGGTTTCTTTGTGTTGGCTTATGGGGTGAGGAATCCATTTTTCTTACAGATGTCCATCAGTCAGTGGGAAGTCCTTGCTTGTATTTGCTGAGGCAGAAAGCTTGAGGAATCTTTCTCTCACAGTTAGTGGATTTTTTTAATTTTTGGTGCCTAGTTCCTTCAAAGATTATGGAGAATCTGGCAACACTGTTCGTGTCCCTGCTGGCTTGTAAGTCTAGTGTTTGTTGTTGGATTTGTTACTTCCGGTGGATCTCGGTGACTTCCTTGCCCCTTGTCTCCCAGAGCATTTTGTTAAAGACAGCCTCCTGTCCCAACCCAGCAGAGGTGTATAGCCTTGGCCCTCTCCTTTGATATTCTCTCTCACTGCCTTAATGCTGCTCTCAGAGTGCCTATGTTTAAGATTCAGACTCCTGTAAATGCCATCTTTTTGTTGTTGTTTTTTTTTTATTTTTAAATCAAACTTCAGCAACCAAAAATACTGGGTACGTCTGATGCTAATCTATGCAGAGAAGGGCTCACTAAGGAGAGGTGATAGCACATTAGTGGACCATCTTTGCATTTCTAGTTGCGTGTTCTTTTGTTCTTAGAGACACAGGTGAACTATTACATAATTTTTCAGGTAAGCACAGGATATGAAGTAATAAGGTTTATATTTTACCCAAGTCAGTTTGTTTCCGTAGTTGGGAAGATCCATTTTCTAAGATAAGCTACACAAACATCCTGAAACATTAGTAAAATACTGTGTTTGCTGATTGTAATTATTGCTTGTTTTTTTTTTTTTTTTTTTTTTTTGGTTTTTCGAGACAGGATTTCTCTGTGTAGCCCTGGCTGTCCTGGAACTCACTCTGTAGACCAGGCTGGCCTCGAACTCAGAAATCTGCCTGCCTCTGCCTCCCAAGTGCTGGGATTAAAGGCGTGCGCCACCACTGCCCGGCATTATTGCTTGTTTTATCTTTCTGCAAGGTCTGTAACATTTGAAAATTACTGTAAACACAGGAATGTCAGTGTTTTCACATTTCTTACAGAACTGTTTAAAGTTAGTAATGTTTTCACAACGGTACTATTCAGTTTAGAACCAATGGTGAGACTTTAGCTGGCTGATACTCATTTTTTTCTAGGCTGACTTGAGTCGATTTTCATGTCCAAATATCCATTATGGCCATTTAATGTATGGCCAATTAGGGGAAAAACGATTGCTAATTTTGCTCCTTTTTTTTTTTTCCCTTCTTCCTAAAATAAAAGGTCTTAAGCAGAAAAGGAAGAAGAAAGAGCCTTGTCAGAGACTGGAGAAGGACAGGGTCTCTCCTGACCTGGCCTGGTCATGGTAAGTACCAGAAATAAGGAAATTACAGTCAGATTCTTGATAATAGTGAAAACTAAACATGTCTTTCTGTTTTATGAGAAAATAATTTCATTTTTTTCTATTCCCTAATTTATCTCTGTTTCCTTTGTCAATTCCTCAGTGCCAGTCCAATATGAGTAGAATAGCTATGTATGCAGCACAGTTTAATGGAGGATGATTGAAATATGTTCTTCTTGAACTCTAGGATTTTCATTTCTTCCTTTAATAGGAAACTGGTTTGGGGGTATAGCTCAGTGCTAAAACCACATGCTGTCGCATATGTGAGGCCCCAGGTTCACGTTCTCCCTTTCCCTAAAATAATTCTAGGAAGCAAGACATAGTGAAAATGATTTTTGAGTGAAAATTATTTTTCTGTGTTTATTTAGTGTGTGTAGAGAATTGTTAGATGACCATTCACATATTTTTTCTTTGATTGACAAAATTGCAAAACATTTATTGTAAAATGTATTACAAAGTAAACATTATAGAATGGTCACATCGAGCTAATTAACATGACCACACATAACACACATTCTATGTGAATTTATTAGATGGAAGCAGTTCCCTTCCTTTTCTATTATATTTTCAAGACTTTTGACCCCATGACAGATGAGGAAGCTGTGTACACCTTGCCCATACCTTTCACTTAAGAAAACAGTGGGTATTTCAGTGGCATCTGGACAATAGGCAGAAAAGATGGAATGCAGCCAGCTACATCTCATTAGTCATAAGGACATAGAAGCAAAGCTTTGAGGACTAGAGAAGTTATTCTCTATAACATTGTCTGGTGTGTGTATGTTTTGTTTTGTTTTTAAACGTGGTAGTTCTTAGACCTAAGGTGTTTCGGCTGGTACACAAAGAGGTAATTGAAGGTAAGTGAAAATGCCATGTTAATTTCAGGCTTCATTAGGGACATGTATGGAGAATGCTTTTCAAAATTAAAAACAAAGTAAAAAGGCACCCCCCCCCCCCAGTTGAGCAGTTACATCATATTAAAAGAGGAGGAAGGCAATTTCTTCCTTCTTAAAGGTGGACCAGTATTCTCAAAATTTTTAGGCATCACAATTTTCTGATTTAATCTTGTACCCAAAGCATGATGATGTTTTACTAGTTTTTTGGGAGGTGGGAGTCGGAGATAGTATACAAAACAGGGTTTTTCTGTGTAGCCCTGGCTATCGTAGAACTTGCCTTGTAGACCAGGCTGGCCTTGAACTATCAGAGATCTACCTGTCTTTCTGCCTCCTGACTGCTAAGGTTAAAGGTGTGTCCATGACCAACCAGCTACTATTTTTCATCTAAAGTATGTCTTTCTTTGCCCATAGTTTTCAATAAGCTGAAAATGTGCTTGCCTAGTATTGGCATGGTGTGTGCACCAGTGCCCATGAGTGGCAGTCGGTCACCAAAGCTGCTCTGCACCAAGTGCTTACCCTTCACTATATGCCAGGTAGCCAGCAGTATAGTCCTCTTTCTGGTACTGCTGAGGTCTCTGTGGTGCCCAGCAGTCCTCTTGAGGTTCCTTCTGCCCCAACGCTATGAAGCAGAGTGACCACACATTATGAAGGATATGTCTTAGTTACTGTTCTGTTGTTGGAAAGAGGCACCATGACAAAGGCAGCTTATAAAAGAACGCATTTAAGTGGGGATTTGCTAACAGTTCCAAAGGGTTAGTTCTTCATGATCATAGTGGAAGCATAGTGGCATGTGTCAGGCATGGTGCTGGAATGGTAATTGAGAGCTTTTGAAACCCCAAGCCCCCACATTGCCCCACCACCACCACAGTGACACACTTGCTTCTTGTATTTTTTCTTTAAAAATGTACCAGATATACCAATAGCCTCTTGGTTCTCAGAGTCTGGTAATGCCAGATACGTTTTGCATCAGTGTGTCCTCAGATTAGAGATAACTTTATCAGTCAGACTTGTGTTCTTATTACAAATGGCTCAGAGAAGTTAACTAAAAAGGAGAAAAAGGTTTATTTTGGCTAACAGTATTGGTCAGTCACCCCTGGCTTTTGGATATGTGGTGAGATATTATATCAAGGTGGGAACATGTGATGGAAAAAGACCACTCACCTGGTGGAGCCCAGGAAACAGAGAAGAGGGCCTGCCTCTGAGAGTTTCTAACTCCCTGCTGACCGTCCTGTGCACTAGCACCAAAGTTTTAATATGTAAGCCTTTGGAGAATCCTACTACAAACCATTTCAGTACCTAATATATCAGATGAAACACTTGGGGAGATGCTTTTCTTGAACATTTCTGCTTGTTTCAAAATGGTCATTGAGTTATTATTATAATTATGTAAGTAGACATGGCAGAAGAATCAAATATTAAGTTCTTAAATTATTAAACATTGTGGGATTTTTCCAGGATGAAGAGATGCGGCATAGCCTTGAGTGCATCCAGGCCAATCAGATCTTTCCCAGGAAGCAGCTGATTAGGGAGGATGAGAATCTTCAGGTAAATATAGGCCATTTGAAACTGTGTAATATGTGTTAGCCTCATAGTAATGATGGAACAAAATTAGTGGATTGAAGTAAGGTATAATAGACACAGTCCTTAAACTGCACTTATAAAAATGCAATCTGGAATGCATTGTTCCTTTTTGCAAGTTATGTCTTATTTGTTTGAGATGATTATTTATCTCATCATTCCTTAGAAGTCTATAACTTGGGTACATAAGTACAAGCCATCCTTTAGATTTTTGCTTTAACTTGTGTGGCAGAGGGTTTTTGTCTGTTTGCTTACTGACAGTTTATTCACCAGGCTTATATTTCAAGACTTGGCTTTTCTGCTCTGGAATCTCTGAAAGATTTCTTCTTCTATTTTTCAGGTTCCTTTCCTTGAACTTCATGGAGAGAGCACAGAGTATGTGGGCCGTGCTGAGGATGCCATCATTGCCCTTTCTAATTACAGGCTTCACATCAAGTTTAAGGAGTCTCTTGTTAATGTAAGTGATACCAGCCATTTTCCCTGTAAGGTAGACAGGAAAAGGAAGAGGTGAGTGTTATACAGACTTAGGTGTATGAAAGCGTTATATGCTGTGCTTTCCTTTCAGTTAATTTCATGCTCAAGAATATCAGGTTAATAAGAAGCTTTTATGCTTATTTAAAATAAAGTGTCTCATCTGTATCTATCTATCCTTAGTTAATAATAAATAGTCTATACCAAGCACTGCTGTATTACTAAGCTTTATAAAGGTGTAAAGATTATACAGGCCTTTCCCCAGCTCCCTCACTATTTAGTAGTTAGCAGCTGCTTCAGTTGAGATCATTTCTTGGGTTTTAACAATAAATGAAAAGATGTCCTTTGAGCTCATTACAGACCATCATGTTAGATAAAGTTAGCCGGGTGGCTCTTTAAGCAGATAAGAATAGATGTTAGTTCATTGTTTATTTGCATATTGGACTCTACCTAAGGAAAAGGGAAGCTTGAAGTTGCTCTTTTTTGGTTATGAGAGTGCACTCAGTAGAACTGGTTCTTCCAATTCACACCTATCCTTAGGAATCATCAATGAACCAACCCAGAAAGGACCACAAGTTCACAGATTTCTGCCAGTAGGAAATGCTCTTCCTGTTTTCCTTGCCAGTCTTGCTTTCAGTATTTGAGTGTCAGTGTAGAGAAGTGTATTGTGATGCCTATCAGAGCTCAGGCCTATGTTCAGGTTATGTTTATTTAGGGAATTCTTTGAAATCTGTTTCTTCATTTTACTCACCTTTCTAGAAGTTACCTAACTATTCAAGTTGCATTCTTTATGACAAGGTCAATGGCTATCATTTTTGAGTTGGCATTTAGCTATTTATTTATTTGTTTATTTATCAGTTACACATTTATGTTTCTGAGTCATTTTGGTTTGAAGTATTCTACCCACCTATTAGATTTGGGTTATGTCTATATTCTGTCCATTAGCATACACCAAAGTCACCAAAGAAAAAGAAAATGTACTATGTTGACAGTGTTCTAATGATCAAAAGCACCTTGGGAAAGAAAAGGTTTATTTCAGCTGGGTGTGGTTGATCACTTATTTAGTCCCAGTACTCAGGAGGCAGAGGCAGGGGAATCTCTTTACTGGAGGACAGCCTGGTCTACAGAGCAAGTTCCAGGACAGACAGAGCTATCCAGAGAAACCCTGTCTTGAAAAAACAAACAAACAAAAGGTTTATTTCATCTTACAGTTTACAGTCTGTCATTGAGGGAAGCCAAAGCAGGAACTGAAGTAGTACCCAGGGGTTGTATTGTCCACTATAGACTGTGCTTTCCCATATCAAACATTAATCAACAATATGCCCACTGGCCAATCTGATGGAGATAATTTCTTAGTTCAGGGTACTCTCTTCCCAGATGGCTCTAGTTTGTGTCAAGTTAACAAGAACTAACCAGCACAACAAGAGTTCATTTTGATTTGAGTACTCATGACAGTGGGTAAAGGTAGAAGGAATAAAATAAAATAACAGCTTTGAAATTCCCTACCATATGCTAGGGAAGTGAGTAGAATTACTACTCAACTTAAACTTAACTTTTACTTCTTTAAATGGTTAGACTCAGTGAACTTGTAAATAAATTGCCTGTGAGAATTAGGGTTCATCTTATTTTCCCATGTCCTATTAATCAGCTTACTAGATTTGGCTAAGTGTATAAAGGTCGATTCTTAGATTTGTTTGGGAATCAGGTCTTTTGGAGAATCACATCATCCACTGTCTTAAAGCTTTTTTATTGTTTTCTTAATTTGTTCTATGACAGTCAAATTTTGCTTCATGATGTGAGACTGTGGTCCTTGTCCCTGTCAGCTTTTCTGTCCCCCTTTTACTAGTCAAACTAGCTTCCCTGGACCACTCAGGCAGTCCTCATAGTTTTGCACATTTTGCCTTTTCTCTATCCTGGGGACCTTCTCTTCATCTCTCAGAACTCAGTTCAAGTGGTAACTTCCTCTGTGAAGCTTTGCTTAATCACTGGCAATAATTGCGCTCAGTTTGCTGCTTCTGTATCTTAACATATTTTCACAACATTTATTAGACATGTTGTAACTCTTTGTTTTGTCTTTGTATATTCAGCATACAACATGACTCCTGATGCCATGCAGTTATGGGCAATGAATTGACGTTAGTATGGATCTGAAATGAATATTAGATGATTTCTCCCCTTTTGGATTTGAAGTTCATTTTAAAACAGTGTGCTTCTGTGAATAGGCGTATGCCATTCATGATTTATCTCTTACAGAAGCTATCTGAGTAGGTTGTAGTTTGACCTTTTCCCCCCCAAAGTGTAATCGGTGTATATAATGTTTAAGGAAACTGACTACTGCACTTACTTAATCCATTTCCTCACATGAAACATTTCTCTGGCATTATAACTCTCTAAGTCTTAGAGCCTGTGTGTCACTTACAAAACCCCAGATGCTGTGTTTGTGCAGAAAAATGATTGTGCAAATTTATCTTGACATTGTGGAGGCAATGAACATTTCCTATCAAGAGACCCCAAGTTAGTGCAAGGGTTCCTGAAGCCTGAGGTCAGGAAGAAAAGGGCTGGCTCTTCCTGCAGCAGGTACTAGATGGAGACCAGAGGATTGATAGGGTTGCCTCTCTCTCTGCATCCCTCTACTCAATCTTCAACAGATAAGTATTGACAACAAAACACAGGAAATCAAGAGACTCCATTAAAGGTTATTTTATCTAAGTCATGAACATTTAAGCCATGAGAACCCAAATGTGCTATCTCTGTTGTGGCATGACTCAGTTTGTGTTATTTAGTGCTTCAGAAGATGACTTGCCATTAAGTTTTAAGTAGCTACCCAGTATCAAATATTCTTTTAAGTTCACAGCACATTGAATGTTTATAGGGTTGGATACTATAAGCACTATTACTTTAATCTACACAGTCTCAGGAAGCATCAGGCTTACAGTTCCTAGGGTGAAGTACCTCTGTGATAGAGTCCATTTGTAGCATTCCTGGTATGTGCAGTCTTCTATTATTTGTTTTTCCTAAACTATATTTCTTTGAAGCTTACAACTAAGTGTTCAGGTAGGATTTATGAACGCTTAAAACATGTTTTGTTGTGTAATTCGACAGACTGATTCACAGTCTACTGCTTCTAACACTCCAGTGAGTGGCTGAGACTCTCTGGTGATGGCTGCTTCACTGCTTAGAATAATACTGGTGCATTGTGTACTTAAGGGAATATTTTGTGGGGGTGAAGATAAAGCCCACAGTTTATACATAAGCAATGGAATTATGACCTTCAAAAATGTAGACTGAAGTACTGTAAGATGGTTTAGCAGGCTGTTCCTGAATTCAATCCCTGAACCCATATGACGGCTCACAACTCTCTGTAATGGGATCTGATTCCTTCTCGTGAGCAGTCTTGCATATAGACAGAGCACTCATGTACATAAAATACATAAATAATTTTTTAAATTGTGGATAGAGGGTAGAAGAGATGGCTCAGCAGCTAAAGACAATAGCTGGAAAAGCCTGCTGACCTGAATCCCTGAAATCCATGTAAAGGTGGAAGGAGAGAACCAATTCCCTGTAGTCGTCTGAGCCTTGTATGCTCCCTGTGGTGCTTGCATGGGTGCGTGAGTGTGTATACACAGAATAATAAATAAAACTTAGAAAAGAATGTAGACTGAGTTTTAAGCAGAAATGATAAACCTTTGTTTCTTGGTCATGTTGTCTATTGGGTATGGGAGGTATTAAAGACTGAGGGTTTTTGTTTTGTTTTTGATATGTGAGGGAAGTTGGGAGAGCTAGAGCAGTGGTGCAAGCCATAAGAAAGGAGAGAGACTTGGTTGGATGTATGAGGAGGAAAAGGTGGCAGATTCTCACTCTTAAAGGAAGTGGAGAGGAGCCTAGGACTCAAAGAAACAACAGGAAGGGAGGCTCCATTGTTACAGAACCAGGTGTCTCTTGTTCTATTTTTGTTTTATTAACGATACTCTTGCATGTGACAATCTGTGTATTAAAATTTGATGTTTTAAGCCGGGCGGTGGTGGCGCACGCCTTTAATCCCAGCACTTGGGAGGCAGAGGCAGGCGGATTTCTGAGTTCGAGGCCAGCCTGGTCTACAGAGTGAGTTCCAGGACAGCCCGGGCTACACAGAGAAACCCTGTCTCGAAAAACCAAAAAATAAAAAAAAAATTAAAAAAATAAAAAATAAATAAAAAAAAAATTTGATGTTTTGTAGGACTAGGAAGGTGGCTCAGGGGTAAGATTTGTTGTACTAGCAGAGAACTTGAGTTTGGTTCTCATCACTAACACAGTGGCTCAGAGCCATCTGTAACTCTAGATCTGATGCTCTTTCTGGTCTCTGAGGGTACTGCATGCATACATGCATACATACTTGCATACATACATGCAAGTAGAATACCTGTATACATAAAATTTAAAAAAATGCATTTTTCCACACTGTGATTCCAATTAATTTGGATGCAAAAACCCTCTTCCTTCTTCCTCTTCCTCCTTCTTCTTCCTCTTCCTCCTCCTCCTCTTCCCTTTATCTCCTCCTCCTTCCTTCTTCCGTCATCATCTTCTTCTTCCATGGCTTAGAGGTTAAGAGCACAAACTTGACTTTGCAGATGATCTGAATTCAGCCCCAGTACCCAACTTTTAGGTGGCTCATAACCAACTGTTATTTTGACTCTAGAAGATCCAACACCTCTGGTCTCTGAAGGTGTTGTATTCAAAGCCACATGCCCACATGTAGACACCTGTGCATACACATAATTGCTGGTAAAAGCTTTCATTTGCCAAATTGGCAGATGACCCCACCATGTATTGGGGAGCGGAGTTGGGGGGAGAATGGCTCAGCCGTTAAGAGCACTGACTGCTCTTCCAGAGGTCCTGAGTTCAATTCCCAGCAACTACATGGTAGCTCACAACCATCTGGAATGCTCTTTTCTGGTATGTATGAAGACAGTGACAGTGTACTCATATAAATAAAACAAATGATTCTTGAGAGACAGAGACAGACAGACAGACGGACAGACGGGGGAAAGGTAGTTAGCTTGCAGGAACACATTTAAAAAACAACAAAGGGAGTCAGTCTATTTATAGGGAACCTGTAGAACTACTTGAGAACTAGTTAGTGTTGTATTTTGTCTTCTTTTTAAAAATATTATATTTCTTTATTGTATGTGAACCTTAAACTTAAGTTGCCAGGCTTGGCAGCAAGCACCTATACCTGCCCTATTTTTTTTCTACTTGATCTCTACATTCTCTCTTGATAATTTTATCTTTACTAATAATTCTCTCTTCCGCTCTCCTGCCCTAGATTTACAGGCTCTTGAAAGAAATTTTAGCTGCATCAGCTGCAGTTTCTCATGAAGCACCTTGGGGTTAAGGGTTTAAACAAGCAGCAAGCCAAAGCTTCTTTTTTTCTTGGAATATAAGCAAGAATGCATAGTATTCCTCTTACTCCAGTTCTATTACAATTGTGAGAGAGTTTCAAAGATTATATACTTGGAAACAAGACGTCCACCCCTAGACAACAACTTCCAGGCTTTTCTGAATATTATTTGGTTTGCTGCTCTTTTCCAATCTGTGCCCCGATTTGTGTTTTCAGTCTTCTAGCCCTGGACTTCTGTTTGACCCAGCATTCTTGTTCTAAGGGATCTCTGCTGATTTTGGCCATGGCATGGTAGGTCAGAGTTGTAAGTCAGCTCTGAAAGTGTCAGGACTGACTTGGGGCCACCCTGTGCAGCCAACACTTTTCGGTTGTTTCCTGTGCCTAGGAGGAGATTGCCTCCACCTGAACAAACCTAAACAAATTGTTGGAATGCTACTTGCAGCTCCTACAGCCACATTTTGACTGGGTTTAATACAGTATTATGGACAAGGTGTTAAGAATGCACTTAGGGGTGGATGTAACTCACTCGGAGAAGTGCTTGCCTAGGTTGGACAACCCTGGGTTGGACGCCAGGTAACATATAAACAAGCCATGGTGGTACTGAGCTGTAATGTTAACACTTGGGAAGGCAAGTGAGTCAGAAATTGAAGATTTTCTTCAGTGACATAGGGAGTTTAAGGCCAACCTGGGATGCATAAAACCTCCTCTCCCCTCTCTCTTTTAAATGAATTGGGTGGTAGTGGCAGACACCTTTAATCCCAGGACTCAGGAACCAGAGGCAAGAGGATCTCTCAGTCTGAGACTAGCTGGGCCACAGAATGAGTTTCAGGACAGCCACAGCTACACAAGAGAAACCCTGTCTGGAAAAACAAAAACAAATAAAAAGAAATTATTCATTTATCACGTGTTGTTTGGAAATTGCTTTTGTTCGAGTTGGAGGTTGAGTCAGATATTTTTAGGACTGTCCTCTTGTTAGCCTTAGGGTCATTTACACACTTCAGAAGTGTTTCTTCTGTCTCATTGGCATATCTGATCTCTGTCCACTATTGTTAGGTAGACCCTGCTGACCCAGTTGGCAGGGAGTGAGACTATTCCAATTCACACAAACTGAATCCTACTTGACAAACAAGACTCTTGAGCTTTTGGAACATGTTGGATCTAGCCTATTTTAGATCTTTGACTGCTGTAAGACTTCTTGATATCTATGATTTATTCTACTGATCATAGACCCTGACCAGGGACTATGCCATCTTTGTTTTGTGACCTATAGGCAATTAGGCTTCCAGAAGACCCCTTTGCTAAGAACTGAGGCATAAATATACTCTTCCACCTGGGACAGGGAATATGTTCATTTTTGTTTGCACTTATCCTTGAGTGCTTTTGTTTAGTGCCTTCAACTGTTGTGTTACTACATATCACAGCATCTTAAATAGTGCTGTGAGAAATGAACTCGTGGGTTTGTTACTCAAGGATTTATTTCCTCTTCTCTTCCAAATCCATGCCTCTTCTGGTGGTCATCATGCTGTGATTTGAGGTCATTGATTAAGAAAAGGGAAACTTTAATCCTTTCTTTAGTAAATCACTGCTGATCCAGCTAAATTTGCAATTCTGTTTGCTTCTTCCTGTTAATCAGTTGGTCTGAATGTATCTTCAAAGTCAGTGCCTTTTTGACTAAGAGGACTTTATCCTTTTTAATTTTTGCAGGTTCCATTACAGCTTATAGAGAGTGTTGAATGCCGTGATATATTTCAGCTTCATTTGACATGCAAAGACTGCAAAGTTATAAGGTAGGTGGTGTGTTTGTGAGGCTGTAAAATATTAGGGAAAATATTCTTTAAAGAGTTGTCACGCCGCACGCCTTTAATCCCAGCACTGGGGAGGCAGAGGCAGGCGGATTTCTGAGTTCAAGGCCAGCTTGGTTTACAGAGTGAGTTCCAGGACAGCCAGGGCTACACAGAGAAACCGTCTCGAAAAACCAAAAAAAAAAAAAAAAAAAAGAGTTGTTACATAGTTTGTTAGGAAAATATCTTCTGAAAATGAAAATCAACTTTGTTAGGATAATTTCTGAGTAATTAGTGGCTGGAATATTTTATTTTTAATGTATATTGGTATACAAGCATACATTTTACTTGGAAATAATTTTAAATATATAACACATATAAAATCTAAATCAGTACAGTAGTGTACCATTTACCCCTGTTAACACTTTACCCCAATTTATTTTCAGAGCTTGTGTGCGTGTGCATGTGAGTGCGTCTGTGTGAATGTGTGTGTGCACATATTTGTGTGTGTTTGTGTGTATGAAAGTTTGTGTGTGTGTTCATGAGAGAGTTTGCGTGTGTATGTATGGGAGGGAGGGAAGGGGGGGAGAGAGAGAGAGAGAGAGAGAGAAGGAGAGAGAGAGAGAGGATTAGTTAGTTAGTTAGTTAGTTAGTTAGTTAGTTTTTGGCCAGTCACGTGCATGCACCCACCCAGAAATTATCTCAGATCCTCGGATAAAAGACATACATATGTTAGCTCATTTTTAAATTGGCTTATTAGCTCTGGCTGGGCTCTTCTAAGTTTTGTGAAGCCTACTGATCTTGCTGCCCAAGATGCTTTGGGGCTGCTTTCCCTTTCTGCCTACATTTTGGAAAATCTCTCCTGTAGTTCCCCGAGTCTGTGAGTCTGTCCTGTCTCCCCCCCCCCCCCCCCCAGTATCTCGATTCTCTCCTCTCTCCTAGCTAGTGGGAACCTGGAAATCTTGCCTCTTTCTTTCCACCCAGTCATTGGCCACTGACATCTTTTTCGGTAGATCAAAAACTAATTAGAGTGAAGACCTTTAGCATCAATAAACAGATTCTCAATCAAACCATCAAACCACTCCCCTACAGCTTTCCTAACAATAGAATAGTCTCTCATAACCAGTACATGATTGTCAGTTTCACAATTTTACTTTGATAATACGTTTGCCAAATGTACTGTAATGCTCCAGTGATATCCTGATAATATAGTTTTCTGTTTTAATAGATTGTTTCTCATCTTATGCATGTTCAGATTTTCCTCAAAATTAAATTGAAGTTACGTGTCTGTAACTGGGTTACACACACACACAGAGACATACACACACACACACACACACACACACACACACACACACGCACTCCTTTTCAAGGTATTGTGTTACATCCAGAGACAATCAATCCATTTGCTTCTTATTGATGAGTTTTGATTAGTCCAGTCAAAGTGTTACTCAGTTTCTGTATAATTTCTACATTTTCTTATAACTAATAAACCATCTATGGGAAACATTTTGAGAAAATGCAGGTGTCTTGTTTCTCATCAGAATTTCTCTTAACTTTAGCATTCATTCATGATTTTATTGAACCTACTTTTAACTCTGATGGTTGCAAAATGATGCCCAAAATATTTTAATTTAGTAGTTCTAGATAGGTTCCTGATATTTTTACTTTACTCCTTTGATCTGTTTTGGGATACCAGTAAACACTGTATTATCATGTTGATGAACTACATTCACTGGGACAGAGGAAGGCTTTAGTGACCTTCTTGCCTTTTTAGCTGCTCATGGTTGTCTTCCTGAAGCTCTGAGCAGCTCAGGGTGGCCTGAGACTTATTGCAATACTCCTGTTTCAGCTTTCTAGGCTAGGTACTGGGATTAATCACAGGAACAAGCCAACACACACACACACACACAAAACTTTTGATATATAACTGACAGCCAATCAGATTTAAAAGTTTGCTTAGTTTCAGTTTTCAGCACTACATTTAAAAATAAAGATAAAAGTCCTCAAAATTTAATTTGTATTATTTTAACCCTTTAATGGTATATACTGAAAATGTCTATTGGTAATAGAACTGTTTTGCTCTCTGTATGGTTGCAGCTGAATGTTTGTGTGTCTTCTGCCTTGTTTTGGATGTTGGTCCTGATTGCTAAGTAACCAAATTTTGAAACCATCTCCCATCTGGCTATGTATAGTATTGTGTCTGTTTTAGGATGGCCTATTATATCACAACAAAAGAAAAAGGACTTTTCTGAACATATTTCTTAAGAGAGGTAACTGTAAAGCAAGTTAAAGAAGTAGGGTGAGACCTGATCATCAAAGAGACAAACTAGTACTTTACTTTGATAATCACTATTAATTACTTTTAGAAGAGATTCATTAGATCAAAATAATAGATTTTCCATATGTCCAACTTTCTTTTTTTTCTTTTGCACCACTGGCTAAAATGTGTTGCATCTGTTTTTATTGTAAGTGGTAGTAAATGACTGTCTCTGACTCTTTCTTCACTTGTCTTCATTATGAATAGACACTCTTGAAATGGTAACTTTTCTTAGACTTCATTATCAACTGTCACCTGATGACATTTATACCTGTTTTGCTTTACAAAGGTGTCAGTTCCCAACCTTTGAGCAATGTCAAGATTGGCTTAAGAGATTGAACAATGCAATTCGACCACCTGGTAAAATAGAAGATCTCTTTTCATTTGCATACCATGCTTGGTGTATGGAGGTCTACGCCAGTGAAAAAGAGCAGCATGGAGACCTGTGCAGACCAGGTAGGCCAGACTTCTTCTGAACCTTTGCTTGGAGGACTTTATCATGAAATGGGAACCTACAGGAGTCACGCCTTCAATCTCTGTTATCTAGCTTTTCCCCATTACTCTAAGTATAGTACGACATATTTCCTGCTTTTCAGGGAAGGGGAAAAAAAAACTGTGTTTGATATATTAGCTTCCTAGGCCTAAAATGACTATAAGAAGGTTTGTGAGGATTTTGAAACCCTAATGGAAGCTGTGCAATTTTCGGTAAACATTTTCATGTTAAATAGCATTTAGTAGGCTTTGAATCCAGATTACCTTGACATTTATGTAAAAATACTTAATTCTTACTTATGTCTTACTTTTCCCTATCTTTTATTAAATGGCATCGTGTGTATGTTGTGAGTTAGTGAGTGAGCAAGTGAGACTAGATTGTGTATGTAAGTGTTATATTCTAGGATTGATCCTAGTTTCGTGTATGCTAAGTGCAGTTTATTTGTAGCGTCATCGTGTGTGCGTGTGTGCGTGTGTTACCTATCCACATTTATGGAGTATGGAGGCAAGAGTAATTTGGTTATTTTCCTTTATGGCTACCTATTTTTTAAGACAGGTTAAAGCTCACCAAGTTAACCAGTTTTAACTGGCCACTAAGCTCCAGCAATCTTTCTGTCTTTGTCTTCCCAGGATTAGGATTGTAGGCATGTGCCATGGTGCTCTGCTTTTTACATGGATAGTAGGATCCATATTTAGGTCCTTGTGCTTGTTCAGCAAGCCCTCCACTGAATCATCTTCTTAGCCCCTGTCATTATGTTTTAAACTAATTTCAACTAATATATATAGCTTTTGCTGGGTGTGGTAATGTATACCTTTAATCCCAGCACTCAGAAGACAGAGAGGCAACAGATCTATGTGAGTTCAAGGCTAGCCTGGTCTATATTACAAGTTCTGGGCTAGCTAGCCTTGCATAGTGAGATCCTGTATCAAATCAAAACAAACAAAAAATGTGGCTCTTTTCAGTTTTTCTTTATTGTAACGTTACAGACAGTGAAAAGTACAAATCTTATCTACATTTGCTGTTTTAAACCATTATATATTATTTCAATTTTTATTTTTCTATTATCTTATAGAGTAATAAACATAGAGAAGTGGATCCTGTTGCATCTTGTTTTTGACACTAATTTTAAGAGGCATTCATTCTCTGGCATGGAGTTGCCTGCCTTTTGTCAGTAAGGCCTGCTTGCTTCTATTTTCTTCTTTCACCACAAACTGTTTGTTTGTTTTTAAAGGTAGGGTTTTCCTGTGTATCCCTGGCTGTCCTAGAACTCACTCTGTAGACCAGGCTGGCCTCAAATTCAGGGATCCACCTGCCTTTGCACTCATGCAGCTGCAAGATAATGTCATCCTAACTGATCAGTTGGAAATTCTCTAGGATTGGAGGTTGCATTCTTTTTCTTCTCAAGATGCACATGTGGTTCACACTGATGCTAACTGCTATCACTAATATGGACTTTTACTAATGTTACTTGGAGAAAGAGAGGGGGAGAGACAATATATTTGGATTTTTTTCCTTTTACGTAGATATACTGTGTATACAAAGATAAAAATGTCTGCCATTTTTTTATTCCAGCTCTCATAGTTCTGATGCCTTCTCAACATGTTGAATGTTGGTAGCCACAGCTTACTCACCATAGGAGCACACCAGATAGCCACATTGTTAAGTTTTCTCAAGGATGAAGCAGCATGTGAAATACTTCAGAGTATAGTGTAGGCCAGAACATGAGAGGACAGCTTATAGCTGAGGAGTAGACTTTGGTTTAGTCTTTCAGCCATATATAGAGCCTTTGATGGCTTCTCTCCTGCTCAGCACTGAGTGTATCAGCAGGCAGGAACATGGGATGACTCTGTCAATCATTGTCTTGGTGTTCATGTAAATTTTACTGTTCAGCTGTTGAGCCTGTCATAGTGGAACCAGTCACATTGCATCCACAACTCTAGAACTTCCTTGGCCTAGGAAGTGGTCTCAGCATTGTTGTGGATTCATTTGTGAAACTTGAAAGTCTTTGTTGAGTATTGTTAAGTATCTACCTCATTTCAAATTCAGGCAAGCAGTAGACTCAGAACTTCAGCCTTTGCCCAGATGTCCTCAGCTTTCAAGAGTAGTTACATTCTCATTGCTGTGATAGAATACCTGACAAAGCAGCTTAACAGTGGAGAGGTTCATTCTGACTCATAGTTCATGACAGTCTATCATGGTGAAGAAGTTGTGGTGTCTTAGTCACTATTCTGTTGCTGTGAAGAAACAGCATGACCAAGGCAGTTCTTATAAAAGAAAGCATATAATTGAGGTGCTAGTCTACAGTTTCTGAGGTTATTCCATCATCATTATGGTGGGGAGCATGGCCACAGCCAGGTAGGCTTGGTGCAAGATAAGTGACTGAGAGCTACATTTTTATCCACAGGCACACAGGTGTGCACACGTATACACACACACAGTTTCTAAGATTAAAAGAATTACTTTGTGTGTATAAATGTTTTGCCTGCGTTTATGTATACGGACCACGCCTGTGCAGTACCCATGGAGGCCAAACTGTTTTCCCACATAAGCTTTTTTCCCTCTGAGTCTGACTTGTTTTGCCTAACAATAATTATGTCTACTTCTGTTTTCTTATATGTTGTCACAATAATAGCTTTTCTAAAATTTCATAGTAGTGGGTGAGGTAGCTCAATTGGTAAAAGCATTTGCTGCTCCAGCCTGATGACCTGAGTTTAACCAATAGGGCCCATGTGGTAGAGGGAGAGAGCTGACCTCCACACAAGCATTGAGGCAAGCATCATGCCTCTCAAACACATACAAATACATATAAAATAGTCTAATAAATAAAACCCCAAAATTTCATTGTGTATGTACATTTTCTTTTATTGATTCATCTGTTATTAGACATTTAGGCTTGTTCCGGTTTCTTAGCTATAAGGATCCTTTGGGTAAATATGGTAGTTAGTTATTTGAAAGTGAATGTGCATGTGGAGGACAACTGTGTATTAATCCTCACCTTTTACTTGCTGTTTGCTGCTGTGCTGTGTATTCCAAGCTAGCTGACTCATAAGCTTTTGGGTGATTTCTCCTATCTCCATCTCTCCTGTGCATTCTGGGGTTCCTGATATGTGCAGCTATGTTTGGCTTTTTACATGATTCCTGGAATCTGAGCTCAGGTTATCAGGTTTGCATGGCAAACACTTTTATGGGCATTGAACCATCTCTCCAGCCTTTAAAAATGTTCTAGTTATATTTCAGAAATATGTATTGGACCAGTGAGATGGCTTAGTAGGTGAAGGTGTATGTTGCCAAGCCTGGTGACTTGGGTTCAGTCTCTGGGACCAGGGAACAAACTCTTGAAACTTGTCCTTTGACTTCTACACATGTATTGTACTATGTACCCCCAGTACCATTAATAAATATAATGTTTAAAACATTAAAACCATTTGTTTTATGTATGTTTGTATTGTCTACAGTATATATGTCAGTATGTGTGTGTGAGAGTGTGTATGTATGACTGTGTTTTTTTATATTTTGTTTGAGACAGGGTTTCTCTGCATAGTCCTGGCTGTCCTTGAACTGACTCTGTAGACCCGGCTGGCCTCAAATTCACAGAGATCTACCTGCCTCTGCCTTCAGAATGTTGGGATTAAAGGTGTGTACTGCCACTGCTCAGAGAGTGTTTTGTTTTTTATGTAAAAACAGCTATAAATGTTACTCTTAGACATGCCATAGATGTATCCCAAATGTTCTGATAAATTGCATTTTTATTTTCATTTGATTCTAGAAATTTTATAATTTCCTTCCTGGTTTCTTTAGTGACTTACTAAGAGTCACTCAGTTCTCAAATATTTATACAGTTTTTGTAGCTTCTCTTGTTATTAACTTCTAGTTTTATTCCATGTGACCTGAGAAGATATTAGAATTTATTTCAGTTGTTAAGATGTGCTTTATGTCCTAGAATGTGGTGTTTCAGAGGTGGTTCCAGGGATTACTGGAAAAATGTATATTTTGTAGAAGTCTGTTACATTCATTTGGTCTATGATGTAATTTAACTCTGAAGTTTCATTGTGGATTTTTATTTGGATGGTGTGTCTAAAGGTGAGAGTTGAGTATTGAAGTCACCCACAGTTATTGTATCAGGAACTATGTGACCTTTTGTGTTTTGTGTTCATTAATGTTTGCTTTATAAAACTGAAAGGCCCTACATTTGGTGCATATGTTTTTACAACTGTTGTAACTTTTTGGTAAATTGTTCTCTTTATTAATAAATTGACTTTCTTTATCTCTTCTGCCTATTTTGATTTGAAGTCTGCTTTATCAGAATGAGAATAGTAGTTACTAATTCTCCCCTGTTTGGGGCTTCTGTGTTTTGTTTTGTTTTTTCATATATAGACTTACATCCTCTGACTCTTTTTTTTTTTCTCTTCTTTCATCCTTTGACTCTTAATCTGTTGGCTTGCCAATGAAATCTGTTTCTTGCTGACCACAGATAGCTGAATCTTGTTAGCTAGTCCAGTCAGCTGGTCTTACATCTTTCTATTAGTAAATTGAAGCCATTTGGACTTAAAGTTACTATCAAGAGGTGTTTACTAATTATTGTAGTTTTTACTATCAAGAGATGTTTACTAATTACTGTAGTTTTCCTGTTTGTGTGGTTATTATGCTCCTCTCCTGTTAATTTTAAGTGTTTGCTGTTTTACTATATTGGACATGATAAATTCCTCTCTGGTTCTCCAGTGTTCATCTAGTCTCATGAACTTTATTCTTTCCTGTGCTCTTGGGATTGAAACTGTCCTTTTTCCTCCTCTGTGAATAGTGTTCTTTTAATTATCTTGCAGTATTGGCTGGGTAGTCATCAACTGCTTTAGTTCATGCTTATTCGGAAATGGCTTATGTGTCTTAAGTTTTAGAAGATAGCTTTGCTGGCTATAGCAATCTTAGTTGGCAGTTATTTACTTTAAGAGCTTGAAATAAGTCATAGAGTGCTTATCTGCTTTTAGGGTTACTAATGAGGAATCTAAGGATATTCTAATGTGTTTGCCATTGTTAGGTGAGTTGGTATTTTTCTCTTAACAGTTTATAATATTTCTTGCTTTATATTTTTGACACTTGACTCTTAATATATATTAGAGGAGATGTCTGTTTGAGATTTTTGAATATCTCTCATATTTGAATGTCTTTTCTCTAGATTTTGGAATTTTTGTTACTATTTCATTGAACATATTCTATACCTTTAGTATTAATTGATCAATTGTGTATGTTTATGAGTGAGTCTAGTGTATTCGGGTGCCTTTTTGAGGCAGGGTCTTCTGTGAGCATGGAGCTCATGGTTTTCAGTTAGCCTGACAGCCAATGAGCGGTAGCAATCCTGTCTCTGAGCCCCTTGGTGGTCAGGTCACAGGTGTACCACGTATGCTGGGGTCTGAACTCTAGTCTTCATGCTCGGGCAGCAAGCACCTTAACCTGCTGGGCCATCTATCTCCACAGCTAGCTCTTAGCTTTTAGTCACTGCTTCTTCTGTCCTATAGATCGTAGGTTTGATTGTGTCTCAGTGCTTATCAGTGGTATATTTATATTTGTTTTTGAGATAGGGTGTCACTATATAGTCCTGGCTGTCTTGAAACTCCCTGTGTAGACTAGGCTGACTTTGAACTTAGAGATCCATCTGTTTCTTCATTTCCAACATTTTTTTCTAAAATAATTTCTTGCTGAATTTTTCTTTCATGTTGTTTTATTATCCATGTTGCTGATTTCTCTTTAGCTCTTGGATTTAGTTCATCTGCTGGTTGCTTGTTCTTTGAGGCCACCAGATCATATTTACCAGTAAACTTTGATTTTTCATCTTTGAATTCAGTAGTTAAGGAGTTAAATATTCTGTCTTTTCATGTTTCTTCTGTTCCTAGTTTGTGATTTGTGAATCAGGTGGTTTGGGTGTCCCTTCTAGTTATATTTGTAGGTATTCTTAGTGAGAGGCTTAATCTTGGAGCCTTACTCCCAATAAGAGAGGAGAAAATGTCAGTGTCAAATCACACAAGATAAAGAAATCCACTTGAACCTGATAAAGCTCACTCCTACATTAGTAGTGACTGTTGGACAGAATATGGCAAAACTAATGTAGACTGTGCTGTGAGGTTGTAACTACTCAGGGCAATCAGCAACACTAAATGGATGAGATGACAGAGAGAGGGAAAGGTTGAATATAGAGAAAAAGACAAGTGAATGAGCTATAGAGGGGAAAAGAAAATAGGAGATTTAGAAAAAAAAGTAACAGTAAAACAAAAATACCCTATTTGTGAGAATGTTTTTTAGAAATTACATGAATGACAGGAATGGAGAGATGGTTCATTAAAGCACTTGTTGCACTTGCAGAAGATTCAGGTTCAGTTCCCAGCATTTACATGGTGGCTCACAGTCCTCTGTAACTCTAATCCCAGGGAATCTGACTCTTTCTATTGTCTTCTGAGGGCACCAGGCAAAATAGTGGTATGTAGGCTTAGATTTTTCAAAACCTACTTTAGTAAGTATACTTAAATGCTTTAACCTCCCTTCTAGCCCACCTCCTACCAGAGGTAATGGAAAAGAAAGGTTAATAGGGCAACGGAGGATGTGGACCTATTTAGAAATAGTTCTTTGGAGTGAATCCAATCTGCGATGTCAAGATATCAACAGTTCAGTTCACAAGAATCAGCAGTGGTAGCTCAGTCCACTTGCAAACAAGATTCATGAATCAGCAACAGCAGTTTGATCCAGAAGAAACTGCAAAACTCTGCCAGTTGGCCCAAGTCCACCAGAACACCACCAGAGGTTCTTTGGTGTACTTCTCTCTATGAAGTCACAGCAAACAATAACCAGCCAAGAGTTACAAGGTGAACTAATGCCACACAGCGTGGTCAAAGAAGACCAGCATCAGCAAAGCCCAGTGAAGATCAGCAAAGAGTGGCAAGGAGAACCAGTACCACACAGCATCGGTCACTGTCTGTTGGGTTATATTTATACCCTTTCTAAATATCACACATTCTCTCAACCATCCTTTCTAGCAAAACATCCCATGCCCCTTTTTCAGGCAGCTTCCAGAAAACACCATTTGTCTGTTCTCAGCAGAGCATCCTCTTATAAGACATTTTCCAGAAAAATATCACATGACATACAACTGAGTCTCCAAAGAAATCAGAAATTTCCACCTTAGTGGTGCACATGCATACTTGCAGGCTAAACACTATATATAAATGTAGGAAGCAATGGCGGGCAGCGCGGCAGGCCCCTGGGCCCAGGCGGCAGTGGCTCGGGGGCCCGCTTGGTGAAAACGGGTCACAGCGGTGGAGTCCCGGGCCCACGCGGCAGCAGGCCCGGGGCTTGCGCAGGCAGGCCTCCAGGCCCAGGCCCAGGCAGCAGGCCGGGTCCTGTGAGGTGGAGGCTGCCTGGAGGCTTCCAGGCAGCCTGTGTCACATACCGGAGAAAGGTCCCAGGTTTCAGTGGCTGGAGGCTTTGGCGGCGGCGGGCCCGGCAGGCCCCAATGACACGAGGAAGTCCTTGGTTCCAAAAGGGTTTATTGTCATGGCAGATGGTAGATGGATCTGGAAGTAACCCCCCCAAACTCAGGGCAGACCTGAGTTAAGTAGGGAGGGGGAAGTAGGAAGGGTCTGGGGAGGGGAGGAATGCTTAATTGGCTCCGCCCTCTGACCTTCATTAGTATGTAAATCTCTAGGGCCTGAGGCCTGTAGTTACACCCTCCTACCTGTGCACTTTGGGAGGGGCTGTAATGGCCTACGTGACTGAACAATGTAGGTCTATGGAGATTGGACTGCTTGTTAGGACTCTGAGTTCTGGGGACTTGGCCGAATTCCTGCCGTTTCTCCCTTGGAGTCTCGGGGTTCTAGGCCCATGCCCAGCCAAGAACCAGAATACCCTTACGCAGTCCCACATATAAACACTATATATAAAAAATAAAGCTTATAAATCTAAAAATATATAAATGAATAAAACATATAAATCTAAAAAAATTTTAATTAAATGTAAAAACAGAAATAAAATTTAAAACACGAATGAGTGAGATATTTCAGCAAATAAAACTGCTTGCTGCTCATAATCTGAGTTTGATCTCCAGAACTCAAGACAAGAGAACTCATCCCTACAAGCTGTCTCTGACTTTCACATGTATACCATGAACCTGCATTTATACAAAAAATAATAATGATAATAAATACATAAATAAAAAAATAAAAAGCATGAGGTTGTTTGTTTTTTAAATTAAAAGCTAGTAGGCCATGGGGGAATATGCTTGTAATTCTAGCAATGGGGAGGCAGAGGCAAGAGGATCAGCTTTCAAACCAACCCAGGCTGTGTTTGACACCAAAAGTCATTAAAATAAAGTCAAAATGCTATTAAAAATATTTTAGGGAGAAAAACAATGAGTAATATAAGAGAAAAAATAGAGGAAAGGAAATACTATGTTAGATTAACTTATGAAGAATTAAGAATTAAAGACATAGAAGTTGGGGCTTCAGTGGTAGTTAAGCAGTTAAGAGCATTGGCTACTCTTTCTGAAGACCAGGGTTCGATTCCCAGCACCTACATGGCAGCTTACAACTATCTTTGACTCCTGTTTTAGGGGATTCTATACCTTCTTCTGGACTATGGATGCCAAAAAAATTTTTTTTACGTATTTTATGTATATGGGTACCTTGTTTCCATATACCTCTGAACACCAGAAGAGGGCATTGGATGCCATTATAGTCAGCTGTGAGCCATCATGTGGGTCCTGAGAATTGAACTCAAGATCTCTGGAAGAACAACCAATGCTCTTAACTGCTGAGCCATCTCTTCCCCTCCTTGGGATATCTTGTTTTAACAAATTTGAAAGTTGCCACAGTTTTACAGCTTTATCTTTTAAGCAAAAGACTCCCTGTTTATTTTTCGTAAGGGGCAATGCTACTTAAAATTTGTAGACAGATGGTACCTCTGTTCAGAAAGCTTTTTATCTTGTTTGGGAGCCTGCTATGTTGCTTTTAAAACTTTTCAAATGGACCAGATTTAACTGTTATTTCTTCTTGTCTCTCTGAACATCATCTTTTCTGAGCACTTCCTCCGGAAACATGATACTTAGCTTAAATTCAAGAGAAGCCGTTTAAATGGGACATAGTTTTATGGATTGGCCTTCATCCAAGCAGTCGCTGTTTTTCTGTTCTGAAGCTCATCTCCCAGGGAGAACAAAAGTTTATCCTTCTGCTTTGTGCTTTTGTTTGTTATGCTTTCTTGTAGCCCTGCCCCATTTGTTTTATAGCTTCCAACACTGGTTGCAGACATCAAGAACCTGCTCAGTGGTTTTGTTTAGTAAGTTACTGCTCTAGAACCATGCACTTCCTAAGGAGAGAAGCACTTTAGATTTTGGTCTGTCTCTACCTTTATTACCGTCTTATGGGATAAAGGGCCACATTTAAGAGAGATGTGACCAGGTGATAGCTAGGTGAGAGAGTGTGTTGTTATAGATCCCTAGGGTGTCTTAATAATGGGTGTTTCCTGAGATTTCTGGTCACTGGCAGTGGCCACTTGCCTGATTGCTTGCTGTCTCTGAAAACTTGAAGGCATTTCTTAATCTGTTTGCAGTTTGACCTGAGCTGAGCTGACATACTTATCTCACTTGGTATGAAGTACCCTTGTGTTCCACTGAGGAACTAGGGACACCTAAGTAGCCCCTGTTGAAATTGGAACTACAGTGTTATGATATATGCATTGTCTTAACTTTCTAAAAGTCAGAAACCTCCCAGGTTCTGAAATGTGACCAGAGGGTTTCAAATGTATGTTACCAATCTTGTTGATTTAAGATGGATTTTATTTCTTTTTATGTATACTGTCATTCTGAGTGTGAAAGTAAACTAGTAGTTTGTGTATTTACAAGAAAGAACATGGGTTTCCAGGCCAGAGACGTGTCATACTAATCTCCCCAGACTGTTTGCTCTCTAAAGAAATGAGTACAGCAAATGAACACAACACTCAGAGAGAGTTTAAGTAATATACCCCATCCTTCAAGATGGAGGTCTTACTATAGCCCTGGATGGCCCAGAATTCATTTTGTAGACCAGGCTGGTCTCAAACTCAGAGAACACCTGTCTGTCTCCTGAGTGCTGGGATTACAGGTATCCAGTGGCTAAGATGGCATAATTCTTGATCTGTTATTCCTCTTTTCTTTCTGTAGTCTTAACCTGCCCATCTTTTTTTTTTTTTTTTTTTGACTAAAGCTAAATATATGTTATCTATTTATATATTCCTGTCTTTAAAACAATTGGAATAAAATAGAGCAAAAGTATTGGTGATTTTGTTTTCATTTTGCAAAGTGGTGTTTATTTCTTTGTTTCTGCTGTCTGTCTCTGTCTCTAGGGGAACATGTAACGTCAAGGTTTAAGAATGAAGTGGAACGGATGGGCTTTGACATGAACAATGCCTGGAGGATTTCCAACATCAATGAGAAATACAAGTGAGTTACATGAATACTTGTAGACTGTGTTTCACACCAGTACTTTTAACAGAAGCCCCAATTCTCAGTTGGCAGGACATTAAATTCAGGTACTTTGAAATAGAATTTTGTTTATTAACTCTAAATTCACGCTCTTCAGAGTTCTTTTTGAACCTTTTGATTAATATTTCTGGAGTGAAAAATGATCCTTACATAATAAGTTCTTGAAACCTTTCTTTTAACCTCTGCAGGCCTCCTTTCTTCCTGCCGCATGCATGTCTAGATGATACTATGCTTACTATGGGCAGTAGTGTGTATTCATCACCGCTTTGGCATGAAAGTGCATGGAATCAGTGCACTTAAAAAAAAGTGCTTACAGTGTGTGTGTGTTCACACACCTGTGCAGGTATAGGCAGAGGCCAGCAGTTTTGTGAATTTTGAGTGTCTTACATTATCATTTGTCACCTTAGTTTTGAGCCAGGGTCTCTAACTGAACCTGGAGCTTGCCAGTTCAGTAAGACTAGCTGACCAGCAAGCTCTAAGGAACCTCCTGTCTCTATCCCCTAATGCTGGGATTATAGGCATATGCTACCACATCCAGCTTTTGACTTGGGCACTGGGGATCTGAACATGGATACTCATGATAGTGTAGCACAAGCACTTTTCCTACTGACTAATATCCCCAATCCCTCATTGCTAATCTTTTTTTGTTTGTTTGTTTGTTGTTTGTTTGTTTTTCGAGACAGGATTCTCATTGCTAATCTTAATGACAGATTTCCTCAGCTATGATCATTTAACCTTTAAGTGCTAAATAACTATTGTTAAATTCATTCATTACCTGTTTCCTTAAAACTTAAAACATGTAAGTGCTTTGGTGAGAGAAGGTGGCTAAATACTGAGATTTTGTCAGTCTAAGTTTCTGTGAAACAACACAGTCCAAGAGACTGAAATGAATATATTCTACTCGTGTGTTTCATTTCATCACTATTCATCCTTTGATCTTTTCAGTTACCTTAAATTATAATACCAATTTTCTTGGTCTGTTTGTGGTTGACCATTTTTCACTGGAAAATCTACCACTCATTGCAACTATTCACATTGGGCCTAGCCAAGAAGTTAAGAACTTGGAGGTTACAAAGACAGGAGAGCTTCCATGGAGCTGTTCTCAGAGGCAGGTTGAAGGACAGAATAGCCAGAGAAAATCTGAGGTTACATAGGCTTTGCTAAGTGGAACCTTCCTTTCTTGCACAAGAACTGTTTGCCAACAGTGGGAAGAACTAACTTCTGAGTAGAACAGGTGTGGTGTCTGCGACAGTGAGCATAGAAATCACCATTTCATATGAACAAGTCAGCCTCCAGGACTGTGAAACATTTATTCTACTGCAAACGAATGAGAGACAGATCTAGTCTTGAACATAGATCATTTTAAAGACTTTGAATGGGTGTTAGGAAGTTTGTGTAGCTGTTCTCAATCCTTTTGGGTCAGTGGCTTTTAAATTTCTGGTTCTTTATCTTCTGTAAATTGAGAAGAGGAAATAAAGAGATGTGATGTTGAGTGATCAAAACCCTTATGTATCAAGTCTCCTTGATGCATAGAGTAGGGCAAGGTAATGGAGGTGATGGTATCTTAGTTAGGATTTCTATTGCTGAAATAAAACACCATTACCAATAAGCGACTTCAAGAGGAAAGGGTTTATTTTGCTTATATTTCCTCATAATAGTCATCAAAGAAAGTTAGCACATGGACTCAGGGTAGGCACCTCAGAGCAAGAACAGAAGCCATGGATAAATATTGTGTACTGGCTTACTCTCCATGGCTTGCTCAACTGATTTTTGTACCATCCAGGATCACCTTTCAAGTGGTCTGGGCCTTCCCACACCAGTCATCAATCAAGAAAATGCCTACAAGCCAATCCTATGAAGGAATTTTCTTAACTTTTCTTCTCACATGTCCCTAGCTTGTGTCAAGTTGACATAAAAACTAGCCAGCACAGATAGTTTTTGAGTCTTAGGATTAAATTTCATACTGCTTTCAGTGTTCAAAAGGAAGATTACCTAGTGGTATTGTTGATATTTACGAGCGCAGGCAGCTTGGAACGGCAGATGCCAGGCCAGAGGGTTCCACGAGGGGAAGTTTATTTAGGCGGAGGAAAGAGAATGAGAGGAGAAAGAATGCAGAGAGAGAGAGGAGTAGAGGCTGGCCATAACCACATGGAGAGAGGGGGAAGGGAACGGGGAAAGGGGCAGAGGCAACCTGCAGGTGCCAGGGTCAAGGGAAGCAAGAGAGAGGAGGAGGGGCCAGACAGTTCCTTTTTTGAACTGTAGGAGGAGCATACCTGGCTGTTGCCAGGTAACTATGGAGGTGGAGTTTGACAGAATGCTAACAGATACTGCCCTGTAAATAAAATCTGTCAGAAGTACTGTATCCCAAGTCACCAGCTTGACTAGAATGCAAAACCACCTTTTGTTTTAAAATGAGTGAGCAAGGGGGTGAGAGTGCGAGGCAGAGAGCATGAGAAATAGTTTCTTCTGAAGTATATTTTATAGAAATCATGGTTAATTGCTTGCTCCCATTACTAACTTGGCTCATTGGGATTATTAGTGTGTATTATATCTGTATAACTCCTGGCTACATTTGTTACTTAAAATTAGAGCATCCTGGTTGAGATCAGGTAAGAAGTTAATCTGAAGAGGAGATCTGAAATGGGGGGCATTGTCTTTCTCATGCTTCATTTTGACAAAGAGCCTGGAAGACTGAAGCTGAGAGAGGTGACATAGATGCTTCTTTCTGTACACACACTCACACACAAACACACACACACAATTTACAACAGAGAGTTATCATAGAGTAGGAGAATGTCCCTCAAGTCTCATTTTTTCATTGTTAGATTATCAGATTCCAAAAGGCAGCATTAGATTGAACCACCAAAGATAATTTGTATAATATAAGCAAAAATTATGGCTGCCTCTTCTGATAAGGAGACCAAAACCTCAGGTAATGCCCCCTCAGTTTCTCATCTGCCATTTTTTTGCTCCTGTGCTAGAGAATGAATATAGATCCTTGAACATGCTAGGCAAGTATCCTCATTACCTTTTTAACTGGCTTTGTGATAGCATGAATAGTGACCCTGTACCCGCTCATGTCCCCTCTCACTCCTCCATCTTCTCCCCTTCTTTTTCTCTCTTCTTCTTATCACCATTCTCTTCTTTCCAACAGATTATGTGGTAGTTATCCACAAGAGCTAATAGTACCTGCTTGGATCACTGACAAAGAACTGGAAAGTGTGGCAGGCTTCAGATCCTGGAAGCGCATCCCTGCTGTCATCTACAGGTATGTAAGCCAGACCAGCCCCAGATATTTCTGCCCCACTGCTGTCTTGACAGCTGCTGACCTGGCAGACACAGTCCCTAGCAAGTGTATGCTTCCTTATTGTTGAAGCTGTGCCTGCAGAAAGAAAGACACCAGCACTCACTGTGTCCAGAACAAAAGCTGGCAATGCAAGTGAACCCTGATGAGAGTAATTCAATAGAAAAGTGTCTGGGCCACCTGCTGCAATGCAAACCTTTAATCCTAGCACTCAGGAGATAGAGACAGGTGGATCTCTGTGACTTCAAGATTAGCCTGGTCTATGTAAGGACTTCCAGGCTTGACTTCCAGGCTACTACACAGGGAGACCCTGTCTTAAATAAATAAATAAATAAATAAATAAATAAATAAATAAATAAATAAATTTTTTTTCTTGTATTCATTGCATTTAGCTTCAGATGTTTAACAGGACGTTTCTTTTGAGATTGGTGAGATTTTGAATAGAGCTGAATGAACTCTAATGGTGTTTGGGATTGTCACTGACATGTGGATGGAGGATCCTTGTTTTGAGATAAATTAGAATCAGCTGTGGCTAGACAGAAAATTTCAGAGATGCAAAGCATGAGAGCTGTAGTGTAATATCTTGTGGGGAGACATGAACAACCTGTTATAAATCACAGATAGGACACTGACTACAGACCTAAGAAATGGTTCCACCTGAGGCTGTCTTGCTGACCACTTGGAGCTTTTAAGGTCACTTATAGGAGCATGAGTGAAGAATGAATTAGAGGGATATAGAAGATTCAGAAGTAGCTATGTCACCCCAGAGTGGTAACTCATGACAGCCGCATTACTAGAGTACTACAGGCATGTCTGTCAAACTTGTCTTCTCCAGCAAGTGTTTGCTGCTGTGATATCCTTGGAGAGGTACACATTCTTATGTCATGAGCGTCTTACAAGCCTGTTTCTTCCCTGCATAAGGGATTTTTATTTTGAGGGAATGGTATCTATATAAGGGCTAAGGATACACATTTTTAAAAGGAGTTGATGATATACAGATGTGCTGTAGTATATAAATGGGGACCTCTTAACACTTTAATGCCTTTAAGTGACATTTGGAATAGAGTATATACTTGAGTGCTAGCTTTATAATTCAGTGACCACTCTGTTGTTACACAATCATGTTATATTTTTAGGAAGTCATATTGTCTTGTAATGTTAATGTTCTACATTTTACTTTTTGGTTTGTAGACCAAAAAGTGCCCACAGTGAGTCAAAACAATGGCTTAGTTAAAAACTGCCACACCAGGAGTTATTGCACTCCAATATTGAGGCTCTAGGAAGGAATATTTCTTGTGACATTCCTATGAAGATAACCAGCTTGTTCATTTAGCCTGTTGAAGGCAAATTCTGATGCCACCCTGAATACAGAATGTGAAGGACACTGCTTGTGGTTCAGTGGGGCCCATTAAGCCTTCAATGTCCATTTTCATCAGTTTTGTTTTCAGACACCAAAGTAGGTCACTAAATTTACCTGTCACTCAAGTACTGAGAATGACATGGAATTAGAGAACAGGGAAAGCTGAAGGGATTTATGAGGCTGGGAAAGCAGCTAGCTGGCTGCTGTTTGGACCAACAGCTGTGTTAGATCGGCTGCCTGGCATTTATGAGACTTGTGACTTGGAGCAGAAGGGGGAAGTACTCTTACTTTCTGAGTAAAAGGCTTTCAATAAAAGCCATTTTTCTCCCTTTAGACAGAAAGCCTAAGTATGCTATTAAGAAGAGCTCCTTAGAATGTGGGTTTTCTTTTTTTAATTAGCTTTTTTTCTTTCTTTTTTTATAATCCAATTCTAGGAGCCATGAGTTCTAGGGTCCCTCATTCTAGACACCTAGAATATGTACAGAAATGGAGATTTTTACCATCAACCCTTGCGAGAAAATCTGTCAAGACTGTGGTTGAAAGTTCTTGGTATAGTCATGTAAATCAAGCAAGCTTCCTGTAGCTGCTCTCTCTGTTGCAGGATATGTGTCTTATGTCTGTGATCTCTGAATTGGATCCCTGTGTTGTTTAGTTGTATTAGAGGTGTGTTGAAGAATGTTCAAGACATTCAGTGCCAGCAGAGGTGATGTCTTAGTCACTGTGACCAAGGCAACTCTTACAAAAGAAAACATTTAACTGGGGGCTACAGTTTCAGAAGTTTAGTTTCTTAGCATCACGGCAGGAAGCATGGAAGCACTCAGGGGTCTAGAACAATCCCTGTGAGTTACATCCTGATTTGCAGGTCAAGAGAGAGAGGGACGAGACTTGGTATGGGATTTTTGGAAATCTTAAAGCCAACCCGAATGATACACTTTCTCCAGCAAGGTCACACCTACTGCAACAAGGCCTCAGCTTTTAATCCTTGCCAAATAGTGGCACTCTTTATGACTAAGCATTTAAGTATATGAGCCTATGGGGGCCATTCTCATTCAAAACACCACAGGTAGCAAGATGCCCCTAAATCCAGCATTTCCTAGATATAATTATGTGTGGAGCACAGCAGTGATTTCTCAGGTCATCAGCAGTAGTTACTTTGCAATACTGGCCTTATTAGAGCTACAGAGTTGCTCTAACACAGCAAGATCTTGGGAGACCTCCATCTGTAGTGCAGTGTCTCTGTGCACATGGTGATTCTCATCAGATAGGGAGCTTGCCTGACCATCAGACTATCAGATGGGGAGCGTGCCTGACCATCAGACTCGAGGTGGTTAAACCATTGCATTTTCATGGACAGTGGAAGCATCCCATGTTTTAGTAAGTTGGATTTTTTACTAGACCTTTTACCTTTTTGTATTTTAGCAAGTTCTGTTTGTTAAAGTGATAAAAAATGTCTGTTTTGTCTGATTTTCTTTTTTATTTTACCTTTTAAAGTGATTGTAACTTTTGTCTTTGAGCTAGCTTTCCTGTAATACAAAGCTTTTTAGGAGATTGACTACTGCTACTTGTACCCAGTTGGACCCAGTTGGACCCAGTTGACCCTGAAGCCCCAAGACCAGAGTGCCATCTGCTGTTCTGTCTCAGTGCTAGGAAGCCTTGCAGAGACAGAGGACTCTCAGGAAAGGTCCCTCCACCCTTTTCTGGGAAGTTTGCTGTCATTCAGACAGATCTGTGTTTTTTCAGCCTACTAGGGAGACACAGCAAGAATAGTGGAATTTCACATCATTTATGTGTGAGCCAATGCGGTGTTGGTAATGATGTGTGCTGTGAGCTGTTTGCCACTCACAGTGAGGGAGAATTGAAAACCTAGAAGCAAACTACTCTAGTGGGATTTGTTACCACCAAATTTAACTTATTGCTTGTGAATTTAAGGATTAAATTTTCTCACATTATTTCCTAAAGAAGGAAAAAGGAATGGAATACCTTGTTCTGTATAAACTCATCTGTACTATCTGTGTACAGGTTTGCATGTGCAAGTTCAAGAGCACTTTAAAGAATATGGGCATTTTCTTCAGTATATAGAATTGGTAGAGCTTTGGACTTTTGCTTACCAGATTTTTTAAAAGTATTTATTGGGGCTGAAGAGTTGGCTGAGTGGGAAAGAGCACTTGCTGCTCTTTCAAATGAATGAAGTTTGGGTACCAGCACCCATACTGGGCATTCACAGCTGCCTGTAATTGCAGCTCCTGGAGGTCTTTTGTCCTTTTCTGACCTCTCTCCCTCCACGCACAGACAGACACACACGATACAAAACAGAACAAAAATATTTTTTAATTAAAAGATTTAGAAAATTTTATTGGTTAATTTAGTACATGTGCACACATGTACTTGCATGTGTGCGTATGTGTGTTGTGTACAGGTACACATGTCACAGTACATGTGATCCAGCTTTGTTGAGTAAGTTGCCTTCTACTACTTTTACATGAGTTCAGGCATGGAGTGTGGAGTGCCAGGCCTGTGCTTCACCCCGAGCTTTCCATTTTTATAGCAGATGATTACTTTTATAACTTCAGAAAGCTTTAAGTATGCTAATACAGTTTAGCAATCTTTAGTAGATTACTTTCAGAGTTGTGTAACCCACCTTTACAATCAATGACTGTATTTTCATTATACAGAATGAAACCTCATACTCATTAGCAGTCATTCCTTCCTTCCCCAACTGCTCTATCCCAAGGTATACCCTGTAATGCACTGTTGCTCTAGATTTGCCTATTCTGACTGTGTTATAAGTCGTAACAACACATGTCCTTTGTGATGGGCTCACTTCACTGTGACACTTTCCAGTTTATCTATGGCATAGCATAGGGTCTGAACTTGGTTTTTTACAACTAAATATTACATTTTTCCAACTTTCTAATTAACATACTTGAAAATACACAAAAATTTATAACATCTCAGAGTGAACTCTGAGAATTATTTCTGGCTTTGGAAAAGGGACAGTATAGTTTACTGGGATTGTGATTTCTTCCCTCTGAGAAGCCTGAGGAAGCATGGCTGGGTCATTGAGTACTGTGTCTATAGTAAGAATAACTTGTGACTCGTGACATCTCAGGTCAGCCGTATAAAGGATTTCCCTGTAGGTCAGGTGAATGCTCCACTTGCACAGATGAGATGTATTTGAAAAGAATCAAGCCAGCAGTAGTGAATATATAAATACTGCAGTACACCTTCATAAGTGAGGCAAAGCAATGTGTTCTGTACCTTAGCATCTTGCATGGATTCAGTATCAGAAATGAGGTGTTTGCACTTAATTATTACATAGTAGAATTAGTATAGTATTCATGGATTTTTTTTTAAAAATCTTATTTCCCAAAAATAAAGATTCAGAATATCTAAATTGTGAGTGTTAGTTCATTTTCTCTAAGAATATTCACTTACCATTTGTTGGTAACTTTACAGACAGCACTATGATGAATTGATAAAATTATGTAGGTTTTGTTTTTCTGTCTATTAATAATGCCAAAATTTGAAGCCAATTCCAGATTTACCTAGGGTCAGGCTATTTACAATCAACTTCCATCCTTTTATGTGAGTGCAGAGCATCAGATGGGGGCCTTGAAATAGTACAGTCACTGTCTATTGTCTCTGCGCAGGCACCAGAGCAATGGAGCTGTCATTGCCCGCTGTGGACAACCAGAGGTTAGCTGGTGGGGCTGGCGAAATGCTGATGATGAACATCTGGTGCAGTCAATGGCCAAAGCCTGTGCTTCCGACTCTCAGTCAAGTGTCAGCAAGGTTTCCACTCGGAACAGTTGTCGGGACTTTCCTAATGCAGGGGATCTTTCTGATGTGGAGTTCGGTAAGGTGCTCATGAGACCTATGCAGCAGTTTTTTAAAACCACCTGAAAAGCTTTTCTTAAAGTGACTTTTTCCCTAGATGACAGAATGTTACTTCAGATTTTTGAGTCTCTGTCCTGGAACTCACTATATAGACCAGGCTAATAACCTTGACATCACAGAGAACCACCTGCCTCTGCTTCCTCATTGTTGAGGCATAGTTCATCACACCTGGCTATCAAGTTACTTTTCTTTTGTAAAGATTTATTTTATTTATTTATTTTATGTATTCGAGTACACTGTAGCTGACTTCAGACACACCAGAAGAGGCCAGTCAGTGCTTTTAACCACTGAACCATCTCTCCAGCCCTAAAGTTACTTTTATAAGAGAGAATTCAGTGAGTTTGTTTGAGGAGTGACAGGTCTTGACAAAGCACTGGAAGACCTTTTGTTTCAAGTTTGATTTAAGAGCCTAGTGTTGTCTTCCTTGTCATTGTGACAAAGTGTTTGGATGAAGGTGTGGGTTTTCTCCAGTCTGTGGAGAAAAATACCTGGTTTTATGAAAAGACTACAGGGGTAGAAATGGGAGTAAGACATTGGGTGAAGTAGAAATTTCATCTAATGTGTTTTGGGAATTGATTTTGAAAAAATCAATCCTTATCAATTTCAAGAGGCAAAACAGAGGAGGGTACAGTGAAGGCAAGTCAGAGTACCAGGGTTTGGCTAGGGGGCTTCATTGATTGGAGTTCATTTTGTTCTGTTTTACTGTAATATGTACCTCTGGTACTAGTTGTTCACACTCTAGGAGAGCTAAGTTTGCTTAGTTTTTATTCCCTTCTTGATGTCTGCAGATTCCTCTCTGTCAAACGCTTCAGGAGCAGAAAGTTTAGCTCTCCAACCACAGAAGCTTTTGATCTTGGATGCGCGCTCCTATGCAGCAGCTGTGGCAAATCGAGCCAAAGGAGGAGGCTGTGAGTGCCCAGGTGGGTGTATGATCTGTCCCTGCATCATCTGTCCTTGTCAGTGCAGCTCACTCTCAGGCAAGGCTTAAGTTAAAGTAAATGGCAAAGCACATTCTTCACTCTGCATTCAGAAAACCAGGATGTGTCTCTGGATCCTTGACATTCGTGAGCTTTGGCTAAGGTGCAGACTATCTTCCTCCTGTGTGCCAGTCTTAAGGATAGGAAAGCTGGTTCCTGCCCACAGTCAGTCTGTTGTCTCTCACAGTATGTACATGAATCACTAGCTTCCTGCCATTCCCCACAAACTTCTTTGAAAAGCAGGGTCAAATTGAAGTAGTAAATACCGAGTTCTAGTATTGTGCCCTCTCTGAATCTGTCATGGCCTTACTGTTTAAGTGCTGATGTTTTGCTGGTATGATCCTTAAATTTTGGGTTTTTAAAATTGTTTTTCTCTACAGAGTATTATCCAAACTGTGAAGTTGTGTTTATGGGAATGGCAAACATACATTCTATCCGGAGGAGTTTCCAGTCTCTGAGACTGCTGTGCACACAGATGCCAGATCCTGGAAAGTAAGGCTTGGCTTTAATTTGTGTGCTTCTTTTGTTATTGCTGCTGTATTGCTGTTTTTTGTTTGGTTTGATTTGATTTTAAATGAGTTTGGAGGTATCTTCTGTTTGTTAGTGAACCTTAGTTATTCTTTTGGTCCCTGTGGATATTCTTCCTGGCCTAGAAGCTGTTATTTTACAGCATAGAACATTAACTGTGGAAAAACTTGTCCAGCTCTTTTGCAGAGTTTGTGTTTTTTTAAAAAAATTTATTCTTGAAATTAAAATATAATTACATCATCTTCCCCCTTCCCATTCCCTCCAACCCTATTTTAATGTGTGTAACCATTCAGGCTTTCTGTGTCTGCCCCAGTTCCCGAATAATAGCTTGGAGGCTTATCTTTTATTAATAAATGCCTAGTTTGTTTAGCTCATAACTCAATTATCCTGTTTATTCTATGTCTGCCACATGGCTGGTTACCTCTCCTCAGTTTCATACATCCGACTTCCTTCAAGCCGGGATGGAGAAAACTCCTGTGCCTGAACTCTTTGCCAGCAGAGTTCTTCTCTCTGCTGATGTCCCACTTTCTAATCCTGCCTCACCTTATTGGGGATCAGATTTTTATTTTGACCAACCAGAAGTTGTCTTAGGCAGGAAAAGAAGGACAGAGACACATCTTCGCTCAGTATATATCCCTACAATGTGTGTGTATATTTCTAAGTATATAAATATGATCTCTTCAGTCCATATAATATTACTTTTTTTTTTTTTCAGAGGTGATCACTTGGTATTGGATAATCAGTTTGGAGGCTCTTCCCTTGGGAAGATGATTTCTCTGGATCTAGTTGGCCTGTAGTTCTTTGTTTAGGGTACCCAGCCTCACTGATACATTTGTAACACAGTTCTGTTCCAGGGTTTATTATATGCAGCACATAATAGATCTCAGTCCTCAGAACAGAAGCAGCAAACACTTGTTGGTTTTCATGGGCTCCCTCCTTTCTCTGATGTGTTGTTTTTAGCTCAGTTTAATTGTTTGGTCCCTGAAATACTGTAGTAACACTTGCTGTGAAGATACATGCACACACATGCATGCATGCACACAGAACCTACTCAGTCCATTTAGTATTGCTTATATTATATGATTTCAGGTCTGGCTACTAGGTATTGGAGAAACAATTAAGGGGCTCATCTCCAAGGAAGACTTTTCTCTCACTGTAAGCAGTTCTTAGTTACAATACAGTTCTATATCATGGAGGCAGGACCCTGTGAGCAGTACCCCTTTCCAAGTTGTTAGTATGTCTGTTGTTGAGGTCTCATGAGTAAAACTTCTTTATCATTTCTAGGAGACATAAGCTCACAGCAGATTTCCTGGTCCTCTGTCTTTTACAGTCTTTGTGCTTCCTCTTCCACAATGCTCACTGAGCCTTAGGTGCAGGAGTTGTGTTGTAGATGTATCCATTAGGGCTGAGAATCCCACAACAATTGTTGTCTGCACTCTGACCAATTGTGATTTTTCTCTGCTTGCTGCAAAGAGACGTTTGTTTGTTGAAGGGTGAAAACTCCACTTATCTTTGAGTAAATGGATAAGTATTTAGAATTTTGTTGGGAATTATGGTTTATTGGTTTACTAAAGTGGCAATTGCAGATTCTCCTCTAAGGTCCATGATCTCACTGTCCTCGGGTAGTTGGCTAGCTTTTCAGTACAAATCATGTTGAGCAGTTTTAAGTCTGAGTGGACAACTGTTGGTTATTCCCAAAACATGAGTGCCACTATGGTACCTTTAGGGATTTCTTGCCATGCTTGTCCCAGGGATGGGAACCTGTGAGATGGCCCCCTTCCAAGTTAGTATGTCTATTGGTTAGGTATCATCATGTGCCAAGCAAATTATGTGTGATTCATAGACACCACAGCTGGGTAGGACTGTTGGTTCCTTCCCTCCTCTGGAAGCTTGCATAATTCTTTCAGGTATTATGATATATGAAAGCTAGTTTAAAGGAGGAGCTTTTCAGGTTCCACCCATTTTTTTTTTCTTTTTTGGGGGGACATGGATGCTAGAGGACTCAAACTCAGATTGTCATACTTGTGGGGCAAGCATTTTATGAACTGAGCCATCTCTGCAGTCTCTCAGTATGTTCTACAGTGTTGAACCTGTAGGTCAGTTCTTTTCTTACATTAACTTCCATTTCTAAAGTCATCTTACTCAGAACACTATCTTACTTTCTATTGCTTCTTAAGAATGAATGGCTAGAATTTACGGTGTGGGAAAGCAGTACTCCCTGCAAGAGGACTGTTTGAATACAAGATATACAGCAGTGCTTTGTAAAAGAGATGTGAGCACTGCTGTTTCAGGAAGCCAGCAGTGTGCCAGTAAAGGTAGGAGTTTCTTTTTTAGGTGTTTTTGCTGCAGCCCATGGTTGTTTCTTTGGTTCCTGTCAATAGTCTATAATCACAGCAGGGTTTTGTTTGTTTGTTTGTTTGTTTGTTTTATATACTTAACTGGATTTATAACATCGGTGCTTCCCAAACTGCCTTTGCTGACTCCTAGTAAAAAGTAACTCAATTCATCACAGTACCAGTCAGCCCTGATGATGAAGCAGTGTCTGACTCTTAGTCACTGTTCTGTTGCTGTACAAAGGGGGCTGTTGAGGACTGGAGGGTGGTGTGCTTCTGTTCAGTGCCACGGCATCCCCTCTGGTGACTGCCTCTCTCCCAGCTTCTCTCTCAGGCTGACAGCACTGGCTGCTACTTCATGGTCAGTGGAGCCAAGGGAGCCCTCCCTCCACTGGAGTTTTATTTACTGCTTCTTCAGCAGCAGGGAGATGTTCATAATTACTCATCTTTTAGCCTTTTGATTTCTTTTAAGACAAAAGAGAAAACATCTGACCCTTCAAAAAAGTGTTTTAAGTGTATCTAAGTAGAGGATAGGGAATCTTGAAATTGAATTTTACCTATGACAAATTTCTAATTCATTAAATAGAAGGACTCTTTCTATATTTTGGGGGTAAAGTTTGGGGTATAGCAATGATGGCAACATAGTGTCAGCCTCTGAGTCACAGTATAGTTGGGAAAAACAGAGCTTGTACACCCTGTTCTGCTGTTTGCTTGCCTAGCAGGAAAGACCTCCCTTTCTTAGACTCTTAGTAACATTCATGTTCGTTCTTCAGGTTTTAGTAGACTGGTTTTGTCCTATAGGCTTTATCTAGACCTTGTCTTGGCAAAGTCTTCTCAAAGATCCTGGACAATTATTATTCCTTATCTTTCAGTGTTTAAAGGGCTAGACTTGTAGCCTTAAACCACAAATTTGGCCACATTTGGAAAAAAATAAACAGAAGTTGTTAGGGGAAGGAGGAATGGAAGAAGTAGTACATGAAACAAAATGTCAGCATATTGAGGGGTCGGGAGAGGTGAGCTATGTAACCTCAAGCCAAAGAGCCGATTCTTTTTATCTGATAACCCCTAAAGAGCTTTGAAAATGGCAGGGGAGTCCTCTTTCCTGAATCCAATCTAACTCAGCAATATTACGTAGTCATTGTACCAGTTCTCAATGATCATAATGGACCTGTGCAATTTTAGTCAGTAATTAGTCAAGGCTCAATAGTGGGTAATAAGTAATGTTTGAACCATTCTTGTGTTTGTCAAAAGACCTATTTTTTATACTGTGTTTACCAGTCTAGGACTACTCGCCTCCCGCCCCTCCCCCCTTTTGGCAAATTATCTGTGAAGAGTTAAATGTGGTGGTACATTCCAGCACTTGGAGGCTTATCCAAGAGAACTGAGTTCCAGATCAGCCTGGGCTGTATAACAAGACCCCTGTCTCAAGTTAATTAAATGTGGAGTGGGGGAGGCATGTATTTGTGTGTGTGTCAAAACCAGAGTTGGGGGCATAGCTCAGTGGTAGAACACTTAATTAACAAGTGTGAGACCCTGGGTTTTATTCCCAGCACATTAGAGAACAAAAGAGGAGGAGAGGGGAGGAGGTTAGGGGATTGGAGAGATGGCTCAGTGAGAGCATGTATAACTCTTGCAGTTTGGTTTCCAGCACCCACATTGTGCTGCTCACAACCACCTAACTCTAGCTCCAGGGGCTCTGACACCTCTTCTGGCCTCCTCACAATATACCACTTCCTTACACACAGTTAAAAATTTAAAATTAGAAGTAAGTGCTGGATACAATGTAGCATTGTTAATTACAAAGTTTTGGGGGTTTTTGGGTTTTTTCCCCTAAAGTTGTCTTCTCTTGATTAGAGCCTGAGTCTCACCTGGACATTCTTTATGCATAGACTTTTATAAATCACTTTGGAAACAAAGGTCTTGTGGAATTGCTTTTTAATTTGACAGGCATTGGACATGATGCCATAAAATCATAAAAATCAGTATTTCCTTGTCCCCCTCCCCCCCCTTTTTTTTTAACAGTTGGCTTTCTGCTCTTGAAAGTACAAAGTGGCTCCATCACCTATCTGTGCTTCTGAAGTCAGCACTTCTCGTGGTGCATGCTGTGGACCGTGATCAGCGACCAGTGCTAGTGCACTGCTCAGATGGCTGGGATCGTACTCCCCAGATTGTGGCCCTGGCTAAGCTCCTGCTGGACCCTTATTACCGAACCATAGAGGTAAGTGTGTCTGAGGGAGTGAGGAATATTTCAGGATAGGTTGGGGAAACCTTTAGGAAGGTTGTATGTCAATTTGGGGATGGAAGTTAAGTCTATAGAAAGTGTAGTTTGTTGTAATCATGCATCCATCGCTTAGAGCTAGGTGTCTTATGCTTAGTAACAGGCATTAAGGATACAGAAATGTTTCCTTTTTTAGCTTCTCTACTTGGAAAGATTTTTGTCTACTTCAGAAGAATGGGCTTAGAAGAACGTCCACATGCTTATAATAATGGGTCTAGACAGAACTGCATGGTGTTCTGGAAGAAACATCTGATCTGAAATAACCATTGTTGGGTTAAAGATAGAAGAACAAAAGCATAAAATGACAAATATTTATAAAAATTGCTGCTGGAGAAGAATTTTTTACCATTATGGCTTTATAAATGTAACCTCAAAGGTGAAAATTAATAAAAGAGAAATTTGGGTAGACAGGTAGCATTTGTGTAATAAATGAGAGAGACTACACAAATACCTAGATAGCTAGTCAGTGTCCTTTAGCTGGATCCTGATTGGAGTTGGTGAATTGAGACATTTGTGTAAAAATGTGTGAGCCATTAGGGAGAGAGCCTTTGGCTCTGAGCCTATGCCAGAGGGACTTACCAGAAGGCTGGTAAAGGAGATTGGCTGTTGGTGACATGGAGCTCAGGATGTCACAGGTGAGACAGTATTGCACAAGTGATTTCTCCTCGGTGCCTCCCTGCAGGGTTTCCAAGTCCTTGTGGAGATGGAATGGCTCGATTTTGGCCATAAGTTTGCTGACCGATGTGGTCATGGGGAAAACTCAGATGATCTGAATGAGCGTTGTCCAGTGTTTCTACAATGGCTTGACTGTGTTCATCAACTTCAGAGGCAATTTCCTTGCTCTTTTGAGTTCAATGAAGCATTCCTTGTGAGTTTGGACTTAATGATTCTACATTTTGGGACCCACGTACACCTAGAGGGATGCTGATACAAGTATTAGGGGCCCATTTTCACCCAAAACTATGCATTTTTAAAATTTAACAAGGAGTGACTGCTTTATTTAAAAGCAACAACAGTTAACTGGCATTTTATTTTTCACTCAGCAAATCTAGGTGCACCAGGTTTTCCTCTGTAAAAGTTTGTTTTAAACTTGGCTTCTAAAGTGCATGGTCTAAAAAGTAATTAGAGATAGAAACTATTTGAATGTGCCATGCTCCCCTCCAGTCTCTACTGATGCTGTTTGCTATGTTTCCCACTTCTACTCCTTTGATGAAAGATGTACTCTTTCTGTTTGAGCCCTCTGTTCCCATATCCTCCAGCTTCCATCACCTTATTTCTGACTGGCTCAGCATTTATCCACTATGCCTCCTGCATTAGTGTGTCTTTGACATAGGAGTGCTGGTGGTTGGGCTCAGGCCCTGCAATTGGTAACTATGAAGAGGAGGCTTAGCTGCCTATTCATATACAGACTACATCCCTGAGTGAGCTGGAGTGTTCTCAGGGATATCTTGGTGAATTGTTCAGTTGGATTGACCTCCTGACCCCACTGTATGATTTTGCCTGATTGGAATTTTGCAGGTGAAACTGGTACAGCATACCTATTCCTGTCTCTTTGGAACATTCCTGTGCAACAACGCCAAAGAGAGAGGGGAAAAGCAGACTCAGGAACGGACGTGCTCTGTGTGGTCACTTCTTCGAGCAGGCAACAAGGCTTTCAAAAACCTACTGTATTCATCTCAGTCAGAAGCCGTATGTACCCTTTAGCCTGTCTCCATGATCAGCAGAAGGAGCTTGAGGGTGGGGGCACATACAGGAGCTGGTTTGAGTAGTACCTATTTTTGTGAAAACGTGTCAGCTGTCTTAAGGTACTGGTTCCACTTTTTCATTTTTCACCATTCTGTCTATGTAAGTCCTGTTTCTTGATAATGCTCTAGCTTGTCCATGACCAACTCGGGTTCAAGGTGGTTTGGAGTAAAACACATCATTTCTTTGAAATGATGAATCATGAATCATTGCCTGTACTTCCTCCAGAGCTCAGCGTAGTCCTAATGTGTTTCTGCTCTCTGGAGGAAAAGGCACCAAGGTTCCTTCTCTCAGATACCTTGTATGGCTAAGAAGGGTCAGCCACCAGGCTCCAGCTACTCTCCCATGAACCAGGCAATGGGACCCACTGCAGCTCTGTCTCAACACAAAATTCTTTCTGGTATTGGCATGTGTTTGTCTGTGATTCTTTTCACACATGATAGCTGCCAGACCTTTTAACACTTTGTTCCCTCAAAAGAATGCCTTCTGCTGACCATAGAAAGAGAGGCAGTATGTCTGTGTATCAAAATGTACTGGGTTCCCTTTGTTGCATGCATTTTAAGCCCTTAGAAGTCCATGCAGGCTATTCAGGGGTTGTAATACATTGCTGGGCAATTAATGCACTTCTCATCACAGTTAAGGAGTCAGAAGAGGTTTACAGTGTGTCTCCTTCCCTTTGCTGTGCCTGCTGGGGAAGTGGCAATAAAGGGTGGGGAAATACCCTTATTTTTGCATGATTAATTTAAGTGATTCTATAAAATAGGTTTGACAGCTTCTACTGAAGCCAAGCTTTAGGGAAACAGACACATTCACCATGTAACAGAACAATTCTTACGCAGTAAATCAGGCTGATGAAAGCCTGACATTCAGTAAAGACCATCTGAGATCATTAATAAGAAGTCAGCCTTTAGAGGATCCATTAGATTTTCATGCTCACAAGAGGCTCTTAAGTAAAGAGTATTGCCAGACAGAAACCCTGGTTCTATATTTGTCCTCTTGGGAGATAGATCTTCATTTACTGGTGCCACCTCCTTGTTGATCTATGACCCACCTGTGTTGAGTGACCCACCTAGGTGTGTTCATTCTTGCCTGTAATTCCAGGCATTTCTAAGAGATTTACTGGGGCATGCATAAACCTGAGTCCTCCCTCCCCGTCTCCTCAGGTGCTGTACCCGTGTGCCATGTGAGGAATCTGATGCTGTGGAGCGCAGTGTACCTTCCCTGCCCATCCCCATCTACCCTACAGATGACAGCTGTGCACCGTACCCAGCCCCAGGCACCAGCCCTGACGAGCCCCCACTGAGCCGGTGAGCCCAAAGCTGATGCCACAAGTCCCAAGTCCAAAGTGGTGCTATTCTCTCTTAAGTAGTAGTATTCCCTCTCTCTTCCCTTCTTCCATTCTTCTCTATCCCTCCCTTGCTTGCCTCCAAAGCTGACCTTAGACTTGCAGTGATGTGAGTGTTGGATTTACTGGTATGAACCACGACATCTGACTGAAGTTTAGCTTCTTAAGAAAGATAGTAGCCAGGCGGTGGTGGCATACACCTTTAACCCCAGCACTTGGGAGGAAGAGGCAGACGGATTTCTGAGTTCGAGGCCAGCCAGGGCTACACAGAGAAACCTTGTGTTGAAAAACCAAAAAAAAAGAAAAGAAAGATAGTAAGCCTTATTTCTGGAAATGAATTGGACCTGTCCCTACATTATTCTGCCACATGCAATCAGCAGTTTCTTGGTAGTGGAGCATATCCGTGGAGTCTTTGTGGACTCTGGTTTGTTTATACCCTGCTTTCTGCTTCCTCCTCTCTGCTCTGATTAGTCTTCTGAGGCTTGAAAGTCAGATGCTATAAGATTAGAGAAACTGGTTTTGCCACTTGCAAATATGCTTTATTAAGATCAGAGTGAGAGATAATAAATGAACTTAAAATATATAGTATAAAGAACCAACAAGTTCCTTTGCCACTACTTGAGAAGCATAGGACATTGTGAGGAGTGTTTCTTGAAAACTGCAGATGCATGAAGTCCTGAGTTGAGCCCCAGTGCTGCATAAACCTGGCAAGGTGACACATTTCTGTACTGTCAGCACCCTGGTGGTAGAGGCAGAAGTGGTCATTCCTAGGCTATATAGAGAAGATGAGGCTAACCTGGAATACATGTGTCCCTGTCTGAAAAATCAAAAAATAGAGGAAAAAATAAAAGTAAATGATGCCTTTTAGAAATAATATATGCTTTAGCTTATTTGGGGTGGGGACTGGCAGGGAGGAAGTGCAGGCAGTACCAGTAGAGAGCCGTGCCACTCTAGGAGGCTGAGTCTCATTTCAGAGATGTGGCTGCAATGGCCCAGTTGTGAACCAGTAGCTTACTAAAACCTGTTGTCCTCTGGGGCCCTTTGAATAGCCTCTAAGATTCTCATTTTCCCCAAACCCTTTTCTTTTAGGCTACCCAAGACTAGATCATTTGACAATCTGACCACAACCTGCGACAACATGGTACCACTGGCCAGCCGGCGCAGCAGTGACCCCAGCCTGAATGAGAAGTGGCAGGAGCACGGGCGCTCGCTGGAGCTGAGCAGCTTTGCAGGCGCTGGGGAAGAGGTGCCTGCTATGGACAGCCTGCGCAAGCCCAGCAGGCTGCTCGGAGGTGCTGAGCTGTCTGTGGCAGCCGGTGTGGCTGAAGGGCAGATGGAGAACATTTTGCAAGAGGCCACCAAAGAGGAGAGTGGGGTAGAAGAGCCTGCCCACAGGGAGCACATTGAGGTGCCAGAGGTCAAAGAGGAGGCACCCCTAGCAAAAGAGAGTAAGATGGAAGCCCAGGGCTCTGTTGTACTTTACCAAGAGCCACAGCTGGATGATGCTACTTTAAGAAGCCATCTAGGCCCCAGCCTGTCTTTGTTCTCCCAAGGTATTCCTGAACATCAGGATGGGCACAATGTTCTCTCTAGTTCACTCCAAGCTCCTCTCAGGGGAGAGGACTCCCAGGAGGTTCCTGTAGAACAGCCTCAAGTAGAGAATATTGCAGAGGGCAGGGAGAATGTAGCTCCTGCTGTCCCAGTAGAAGCAAAAGTTGGCCTTGGTACCTCACAGTCTAGTTCTCTGCTGCCTTCCCAAGTCCCATTCGAAACAAGAGGACCACACATGAACAACTCCATGCACATGTTACTAGAAGACAAGGTAAAGCCAGAGAGTGGGCCCCAGCTCCATCACAGACCTTGCCTGGCAAGCAGTGGTAGATTCAGTGGCAAGGACATGCTTCCTGTAGCACCAGAGCCCAGGTCTGCTGAGAGGCCCCATTGGGACTCTGTGCTACACAGGACTTCATCCCCTGGCAACACCCTCAGCCTGATGCAGGCTCCTTGTGCCTTGCCGTTAGACAAATGTAGACAGGGAATTGTGTGCAACGGTGCCCTAGAAACTGAAAACAAGGCCTCAGAACAGCCTGCAGGGTTTGACACCCTTCAGAAGTACCCCACACCCAATGGGCATTGTGCCAATGGGGAGGCTGGGAGGAGCAAGGACTCACTGAGCCACCAGCTATCTGCCACAAGCTGTAGCTCTGCTCACTTGTACTCAAGGAACTTGCACCACAAGTGGCTGAATAGCCACTCAGGGAGGCCATCCACTACCAGCAGCCCTGACCAGCCTTCCCGCAGCCACCTGGATGATGATGGCATGCCTGTGTACACGGACACAATCCAACAGCGCCTGCGACAGATAGAGTCTGGTCACCAGCAGGAAGTGGAAACCTTGAAGAAACAAGTCCAGGAATTGAAGAGTCGTCTGGAGAGCCAGTACCTGACCAGCTCGCTGCGCTTCAATGGAGACTTTGGAGATGAAGTGGTAAGTTAGGTTATGATTCCTTTGAAGCTGTCCAAGGAGACAGCACACAGAGGCCAGCAAAATAACCCTTTGCACCCAGTGCATGGTTATTGAAACAGATTTCTGAAAGGATTAGAAAGGTTTTAATATTGAGAGAGCTTGTTTGGGAGTTAGCCTTGGCCATGGAGACAGCAGTCTGCCTCTTTTCTGAGGTACTGACTTTTTATTCCCTTGTAGGCAGTTAAGAGATAGGAGGGGGTTAATATGCATGATCTGGGGATCGAATCTCTGCAGAGAGGGTCCTGTGTCAGCCAGGCTTTGTGGCTCATGCCTGTAATCAAGGGAGGCTGAGACAAAGCATTTCTACAGGTTTGAAGTCAGCCCTAGCTGCATAGTGAGTTCTGAGCTAACCTGGACAGCAAAGTGAGAGCCTGTCTCACTCAGTTCACTCAACCCTGAAATAAAAACACGCATGTTTAGAAGGGCATTGGTAGAGCAGTGCTGATTCTGTTATGTTGGAGTGTTTGTCCTGCCTTAGTCATTAGTGAGCTGCCTGCTTTCCCAGACTTTGGGAGTGTTGAAAGCTTTGCTCTTTTTGAGCAAGTGTTTGTACCCACTCTGTGGCAGGTGCTGGCAAGAGAAATGGAGAGAAGGGGTTGATTTTTGTTTGTTTTTAAAGCACTGTTGAGGACTTAGCACTAATGAGGCTTTAGTGGCTAGAAATGAGGGTACCAAGAGTTTCTGGGCTCCCAGAGGGGCTTTCTTCTTTGATGAGTCCGACAGTGTAAGGCAGGTTCTAGAGTAATCATCCCAGATCCAGTGACTTTCCAACCAAAGGAAATTTTGGCTTTCTCTTCATTCTAAATAATGGATTCTCATTGTCCCAAAGAGTCCCTCAGAAAAAAGAGGACACACTCAAATTACTGTTTTCATTCAGTGCTGGACTGGATCACCAGGCCCACTAGAACAACTGACACAGAGAGCTCTTTCTCTCTGTAGCTCATTAGTTGCTTCCTGGACCCTAAGACCTATCTTTCCACTTCATGTCACTTCACAAAATCCATGTGTCCCGAGCCCAGCCCCTCTCTGCACCTGGCCAGCCCAAGTCTGGATGGCTGATGTGACTGCACATTTGGCACCTTAGCACTCAGGCCTGCCCAGAGACCCCAGTGCTCTGTTCCTCCCTCCTTTGGGAGGAGACAGGTTCACTCCGTTCAGCTGTGTTTGTTTGCCAACAGACTTCAATCCCCGACTCGGAAAGCAATCTGGATCAGAACTGTTTGTCTCGCTGCAGCACAGAGATTTTCTCTGAAGCCAGCTGGGAGCAGGTGGATAAACAGGACACAGAGGTACAGGCTCAGCCCCTGCTCTGCGTGCCAACCACACAGGTGTACTACAGTTCTCCACTCGAGACCCTGCCCCATGCCACTGACCAAAGAAGAACTCACAGTCAGTCTTCAGCCTCTGCACCTCAGCTTCTGAGAACCCACATCCATCAGTTGTAAGACAGGGACATCAGTGAGCTGGCCCTTTCTCTCCATTGCCTCTGCCAGCTCTCATGACAACCCAGGGTGCCACTGGGTCAGTTTGTGTCAGGAGATTGACACCTCTTCCAGGCAAACAATTTGGACACCTTTCTTATACTGTTAGCAGGCCTGCTGGGCTGGTACCACTGGAGCACATGTAGTCCTTGTGGCTCTTGCTCCCCCTGGTGTGGCTCTGCTGACTTCAGCTGTCTAATCCACCTCTTGTTACTAACTTGGTCCCATGTGTTTTACAGATGACCCGTTGGCTACCTGACCACCTGGCTGCCCACTGCTATGCCTGTGACAGTGCCTTCTGGCTCGCCAGTAGAAAGCACCACTGCAGGTGCCATTGGGTGGCTTTTAGGGCGGGATGGGTTACAGAATCTGAACTTTGGCATCTTACAAGCAATGTTCTGTGTGAGCTGCCCTTGGGGTTGTGTTTCTATGCCTCTGAAATTGGTCCTTCTAGAACTTTATTTGGGGACTCTGTTCCAATTCAGTGATCACTATTACATTTTGAAATGTGGACATACTTTGTTTCGTTTCCCAGACTGGTAGGTAACAGCTACCATGCAGATCTTCATTTCTTATTTCCAGCATAAAACTGGTCATGGCTACTTTGAGAGAAAACAGTTTTCTAGCATAGGAGGGGAGCCTTGGTTTTCTTATTCCTTCCTGCTCCCTGCTTCCCTGTGCTGCTAGGGAATTATAGACACAGCTGAGGATAGTCTCCAGTCCTTGTTGCTCCCAGTTTCTTTCTTCTGGGCTGGGGAGTGAGTTGCTAAGGCAGCTTTGCCCTGACTGAGGTGGTGACTCTCTGGTAGATGTTCAGTGTTCCTAGAATAGGAAGTTTATCAGAATTGTACAATGGCCCACTTGTGGAAGTGAGACTGTATTGAAAGTGATGGAAAAATCTCTTTGTAGACAGATGACATTCTTAGGACCATGGGTCTCCCCAACCCTGCACCCCTAGACCAAGTGGCTTTTCCTCTGAGCTCTTTCTCCCCTCCTTGCAGGGAGACTGACCGTGTTGATCAAACGTGGTGAGCATTTACAACAACTTGTCTGTGATGTCTGCACACCCACAGTAACTTCTCCACACTAATGCTGCCATTCCCTTCTCTGCACTTATTGGGCTGAAGTCTTGAAAGGGAGAGCTTAGGCAGGCAGGTGGGCATGGGCGATCCATAGCAGCTGATGGAAGAAGCTGTCTGGGGTATGTCTGCTGCTGCTGCTGCTGCGTGCTCCCGCTGGACTGTACAGGCCAGCTGGGCTGTGAGACTTTGTGGGGGAGGGCAGTGGGCTTCAGAGCTTTTTTTGTCAGGGAGAGGTGACAGTTATTCATTGATGCAAGGATGATACTAGTAACCTTCAAGTCTGATGGCATCACTTCCTTGTTTTTTTTTTATAGAGACAGAAATGAACAGAGAATTAGTGTGGAAGATTCCATTTAGGTCTTTCAGGGTCTCTCAAGGGAAGTCAGATAGAAAAGCTTAATTGAGCAAACTCGTATCAGGCTTTTAAGCCACCTTCAGCAGGTATGTTTAACAAGTACAGAAGATTTCCTGTGTAACCACAGGTTCTTGCTGACTCATGCTTCTTAGAAAGATATAAAGTGTTTCCTACGTCCTAGGGATGAAAGGCTTTGTGTTCTTGTCCCTGTCCTGTTGCCCTGTGTCCCATCTCCCCTTCTCCAGTGTTGCTTTGTCTCATGTGGTCTTCAGTGTCTGCTCCTCCTGTGTCTGAGTGCTCCATACCCACTGTGGTCTGTATTCTGCGGAGTGTGGCTGAGAAGTTAGTGGAGAGGAAGCCTTTCTGTTAACTCCCTCTTTTCATCTCTGGAGAGCTGTGCTTTGGGGCTCCCTGTGCTGAGCTGACCAGTGGTTGGTTTGTACTTCAGGGCTCAGCAAATGTAGGATTGTAAGATGATCAGAACTTGTCCTGTGTTGGTTACCTTCCGTGGTGTGTGTGTGTGTGTGGTGTGTGTGTGTGTGTGGTGGGGTGGGGTGAGGGGTTGAGGGGATGGGGGAGGTGTCAGTCTGGCTCTTCAGACCTGCGCTGCAAAGATGCAAAGAACTAGGGATTTTTGGCAGAAAGGAGAAGGGAGCCTTGAGATGCATGGGGCAGGGCAGTGAGCCCTAGCCGACTGAGCACTGTCTAATAGGGATATATACATGCATGTGTTTCTCCATGGCCTTGTCCTTCCACCTCCCTTTCACGCTGAGCATGTGTCATGTACTGCTTTGGTTTTTGGCTTTGCATGCTGCTAGGCAGCAGTCTGCATCCAAACTTGCCTCTGAGGCACTGACCATTAGGCCAAAGTTCCTCATCCCCAGCTGGGCAGCATAGTTGTTTCTCTCTTTAAGGGGCCCACAGGCTGACTCCACTTGGCTTTGGTCTTCCTTTGACCTCAAGCTACCCAGATGGCCAATGCCAAGGTTAGTGCAGCCACTGGGTACATCCCCGGGTCAGTAGCATCTTCTCGTGCATCCAACAGCCTTGTACCAGAGTGGTGAGGCAGCCACATGTCATCCTTGGCTGGAGGAGAAAATGACTGCACTAGGTAGACTTATCTTCCTGTTGAGCTTCTTCCTGGCCCGGCCTGGAGAAATGAACGTGTTTCTAGCACATCCAGATGGTACACACCAAATGCTGCTCTCTGAAGTTGTTTTTTTCTCTCACAAAAACCTACCAGCTGAAACTAATGGTGTTTTTTTTTTTTTTTTTTTTTCCGTCTTGTTTCAAGGAATTGTGGGAACGTATTCTGCTCCAGTTGTTGTAACCAGAAGGTTCCGGTTCCTAGCCAGCAGCTCTTTGAACCCAGTCGAGTGTGCAAGTCTTGCTATAGCAGCCTCCATCCCACAAGCTCCAGCATTGACCTTGAACTGGATAAGCCTATTGCTGCCACTTCAAACTGAAGCTCGGTGACCTGAGGTGGCAGAGGCCATGCTGCTGTTCCTTTAAAAGGCTCCTACACAGCCTGGGCAGTCCGAGAGGCCCATACATTTTGGAATGGGGCATGGGACAACCTGTACAGAGATTGGGATGTACCACTGGATTGTAAATTGATTTCATTTCATCTCCCCTTCCCTTTCCATCCTCTTCTTTGCCTTCTAAAAAGAAAAATGTCCTAGTTGTCTTAATTTTTTTTTTTTTTTTTTTTTTAATGGAAGCCCAGAGGTTGCCAGACTCTTAAAATTGCTGAGCTGCTTGCTGTTGGGCATTCTGTGAGATCACTCAATGCTTCCCTGTGGAAGGAGCCAGAATGAAGGCCTGAGACAGCAGGACAGAAAGTCAGCCCAACATTAGTGACCATTCTTCACATCATAGCTATGTCAGAGTTGACTGGTAAACCTTTGCTGCTGGCAAGGCTGGAAGCCCTTTTCTTGAGAGTACTGTTCCTGAGAGGGATAGGGCCGTCCCATTTCACAAACAAATAACAGGATGTCATTGGGAGGGAGGCACACAGTGAGGTACTCCACAGGCCTCCCTTTGAAAAGAGAGGTATGTGCTTCTTTTGAGTTACTGAGGGGCTAGATGGCTGACATGTTGGACCACATGGATCCCAACTTTGACATGACCAAGATTGGGTAGGGCTCTCTTTGCCTCCTTGGGCTTTCAGACTGGAAGGTACAGACTGGCCAGAAAACAGTATCCTGCTGCAGTGGTCAAGGCCTGCACTGAGCTAGGCACCTGGGAGCCCCCTCTGGGTCCTAGTCCCACAAGCAATCTCTTCCTTAGCCAACACAAGGAAATCCAGACTCAGGGTTCCACAAGTCTCCTGTTCCCAAAGCAAACCAATCATGCATCTCCCCTTGAGGGACAGAATTCCCACAGTTCAAAGCTCTCCACACAATCAGCCTTCCTCTCCTACTTCTGGGGCAGCAGGAAAGACCCATGAGTCCCTTGTCCTGCTTCTGGCTACCTGAGTGGGCACATGTCTGGCTCCTGCTATCTATCAGTGAAGAGTCCTTGATGATTGTAGGGTCTTAGAAAATGACATGGCCTGGAGGAGATTTGGGGTACCTTTCCCCAGTGAGCTTTGATGTGGTCCAAAAAGAGCCTTAAACCAGTAGTTATCTGTGGTGGAGGTGGGTATGGGAAGGGTGGAGAGCAGCTTTGGTTTGTGCTTTGAATTCTTGGCATCTATGTTTGTGCCCACCCCACCCCCCAAAGGTGATGCTTGGCTCTGCTAAAAGCTGCAAACTGGTAACAGAACAGATGATAGTATGGGGGGCTGGGTGAAGTTGGGGGACACCTCAGTTTTAGCCTGGCCTCTGTCCTTGCACCTCCCCTCTGGAAGCTGTTACCTGGCCATAGGCCTTTTGTGTCTCAGGAAGGTGGCTTCTGCGTGTTCCTCGGTATGGATGTGAGAAGCCAAAAGTCTTCCCTAGCAATGTCTGCTGAAGGGTAGGCCGGAGTATCAGAGTATTGCTCATCCCTCCAGGAGCAAGTCAGGCAGAGGTCGAGCTTGGTGAAACAGGGTGAAGTTCTTCCTGCTCGCTGGGGTCTGGAGTTGTGGGTGGGGAAAAGTTGGCATAATTGAAGATTGTGCAGTTCCTAGTGACAGGTGCCAAGAGGTTGTGATACGGGTTTCTTGGGTCTGTTGTACAGTGTGAATAAATGCTTGCAGCTCTTAGCCCTTTTTGATCAACGAAGCACTTTTTTATTAATATTTTCTTTGTATGTAAAGGAGGAACCGTAACTCTCCGTAGCTGTACATATAACCCTTTTCTCCTAAAGAGGAGTCAGTGCTCCTATATTTTTCATTTTTTTGTCAAAGCAAGAAGTAAATACTTTAGAATTGTTAAATATATAGATAAAGTGAATAAAGTTGAGTGTCCGCACGGTGGCATCTGCGAATGAGTTCTAATTCTTTGCCCTGTAGTTTGAACTCTGTCCCTTTCCCCCTCACACAGGAGAAGTGGTTTGAGGAACTGCTGGGAATTTTCTGTTAGCAAAGGAAAATTGCACATTTCAACTCTAGACCTTGGCAAAGAGACTTCCCAAGATGCCCAAGCACTCTAATCCATTTTCTCAAGGATTTGCCTGTGAGGTCTACCATGATGAAAGAAGGCAGAGCACCAGTCATCATAAGGACCAACTGCATATCCATGGTAGTTAATACTACCTCTAGCCCATAGAATCTCCCTGCCCCCTTTCCTTGCAGATAGGAACTTGTCATTTAACACAGGCTGGCACATGTGTTATTTGTAAGGCCACTGACTATTCACTGAACCTAGCAGCAGCTGGCTGCACTGGGGCTCTCTAAGAACCACTTCAGTGCTTGTTGATTATACCTGGCTCACAGATAACTAGAAAGAAACCACTGGATTTTTTTTAAAGCATTTACTTGTTTTCTAACAACCAAAGAGCAGTGAGCACTCCTCTAACCACAGTAATCTTTCCAGTCCCTAGGATGTGATTACATGTATTAATTACATTTATTGATTTATTTATTCATTCATTATGTACCTATGTACATGTACATATGTGCATGTGTTGTGTGTGTCTTGGCACATGTGTGGCAATCGGACAATCTAGCAGTTGGTTCGCTCTTTCCAACATACCATATGGGATCTGGGGATCAAAATTGTCATGCTTGGTGACAGGCACCTTTGCAAGCTGCACCATTCTGTCAGCCCAGTCTTGGTAAATATGGTCCCACAAAGCCTTACTGCCAGCTTTTCTATCAGGAACCTCATCACTTCAAAGATAGGATGCAGAGAAAAGTGACAGACCGCATCAACCAGATGGCACGGGGCTTTCTCTCAGCTGGACTTGGCTCTTCCCCTGGCTCTAAGGCCTGAAAAGCAAGTTCTCGGAGTCTCTGCCTCCAGAAGGGCTTCTTCTCTTCCTGCCCTTCATTTTCCTAGAAGGCTAGCTCCCATGCCATTCCTTCACTGGTTCCTGATGCCTCAGGCTCTGCTTGTATCTATCCCCAGGGGCTACCCATCCATCTGGCTTTCTTGACCCACAGTGCACCTCCACTGATGCTCCACTCCTGCAACTGCCCATGTCCTGTACCCCATGTTGCTTCCTGCATGCATGAGTCCTGGAGTCCCGGCAACACTTGCTTCCTAGAAGACTGAGCAATCGGGCTGGACAGAGCTCAGTGTTAGGGCATTTCTTAACATCAGCAAGGTTCAGCCTCCAGCCCCCACCCTCCAAAAACGAGTTCTAAAAATGGGAGGCTGTTAGGAACCACAGTTCTTTAAGAATCTATGCCAGTGGTTCATTGGAGACTCCTTGCTCAGCTATATCAGGTGTAACCCTAACATGCTTTCCTCCCTATGCCTCATCCTGCCCTCCTGTACTAAACCTTTGTCAGCTGGGTGGAGTGGAGCAGTAGGGCTTCCCTAGACCCAGCCTTTGCTCCTCTGCCTGCAGGGTCTAGTAAACTGGCCAGTACTGTTGCTGTTTTGCACACTTCCCAGCAACCTTAAGTAGGAAGCTTGCCTTCTAGTTCCATGCTGTGGTTATATTTCCTGGGCCTGGAGAAATGCCACCTTTGGTCTGTTTATGAAGCTTGGTTACAACTCTGACCCATAGAAGATAGCAGCTAATCCCAGCAGCTAAAACTGCTGCACAGAGCTCTGTGTAATGCCAAGGGGAGGGTGAAGGGGCAGTTGGGAGCATTCCCAGTACCTTGCCCAGTCTGTGCTTTCCTGTTAGACTGGCCAATCAAAGCATGTCATAGATCCCCACCAGGGCCAAAGGAAAGAGCCTCACTCTCTGTTGAAGCCCCCACTATCCTCTTACCCTGATACTCTGACACCCTCTCCTATTAGGGGAGGCCCTGGCCACATCAGCTATCTATACCCTATGACTAATTCATGTAACATGTCACTGGAGGCCGAGGCTCTGTCCAGGCTTCATTGACTCAGATGCATCATCCCTGTCTTGCTGTTCCATAAGATGGCATTTGTCTCTGGCATTATTTGTCCTCAAAAATGTCACCTTTTATGAAAGATCGGGTAAATATATTGTAAGGTTTACTATCCAAACAGAACTGAAAAGCTTCTCAGAGTCAACAAGTTAACACACACACCACACACACACACACACACACACAGTACAGGTCCAGCAAATTGTCTCCACTGGTACAGACTTGTTGCTAAGCTCTGCTGCTAGGAACTTGTTGTTAAGCATGACAAACTGAGCTTGATTTCCCAGAACCTACGTGGTGGACTGAGAGAACTAACCATTGTGCCTCCACATGCATGCATGGCAGGGGTACCCATGCATAGGAACATGAAGAATAAATGTTAAACAGCAACATGAAAAAAATACACTGGAAACTCTGTCTTGAAACTGTTATTGGGACAAGTGTTACTTCAAGCCTAGTTGAGAGCCTTTGACAGTCAATGGGGGCAAGAGGAAAGGGAGTCAGCTTTGTTCAGGGCTGTGGTCCCTTGAGTCTGACCATGCTCCAATGCATGGCAACACACTAGTGCTTATATGAGCAGCACAGATTGAACTCGGTGGGTTATATAAGGGGATGGGGGAGGGAGTGCAGCAGGGCCATGAAACTGGGAGATGAACTGGGAGAATTGAGGTGGATCTGGGAGGATGATTTAGGAGAAAAAAAAATATCAAAGGAGAAAAATTACATTTACAAACAATCAGAGAGGGCTGTGAATTAAGAGCACTGTCTGCTCTTTCAGAGGATCTGAGTTCAGTTCTTAGCATCCAAATGGTGGCTCTCAGCTGTCTATAGCTCCAGTTCCAGAGGATCGAGCACTGCCTTCTGGCCTCGTTGGGCACTTCAAAACCACAGTGCATATACATATACACTCAGGCATATAAAATAAATAATAAAATGTACCCTAAACTAGCTTTTATGCTTTATCTTCATATTATTTTAATATATATGTGTTATATGTAATATATTTAATATTATATTTTTTTCACCTGCATGTATGACTGTGTACTACATGTATGCCTGGTGCCTGCAGAAGTCTGAAGAGGGCTTCAAATCTGGGACTGGAGTTAACGAATCATTTGTAGATCACCATATAAATTCTTGGAGTCAAACCCAGGTCCCTGGAGGAACACTCAGTGCTCTAAACCACCAAGTCATCTCCAATTCCCTAAACTTATTTTATTATTTAAGCATAAATGCTTGCATATGCATTCCTGGTGCCTGCAGAAGCCAGAAAAGGGGATCAGACCCCTGAATCTCGAGTTACAGACAGCTGTGAGATGATGGGTGGGTGCTGAGAATTGAACTTGGGTCCTCGGGAAGAGCATGTCAGTTGAACCGTTTCTTCAGCACCTACCGCAAACAAAAAAAAGTCTTAACTGACAATATATATATATATATATCTTTTAAAATAAGTCTTGTTTTGCAGTGCTGGCTGTGGAGCCAGGGCATAAGCTGGGCTGGTGCTCTGCTGCTGAGCTGTGTCCTCAGCCCTTAGCATCATTTATCGTGTGCATGCTTTGGGGAATCTTATGTACATCGCAGTGTGGCTAAACTGAGTTAATTATCACTTTTGTAATGAGAAAACTTTTAAGTTTTAACCTGAATGATTTTCAGTAACATAGTCCATTTCATTACCAGCAGCTCTGGAACTTTCCTAACCAAAACCTATATCCTTTGGCCTCATTACTTGGGGCTTTGTTAAAGCAAGTATCCTTTAACAAGATGGACTTGCAGCTCCAGGCTGATTGGTAGCCCAAAACATATATTTTAGGTGTTTATCTCTTAAAATTATACATTGCACAGTAAGATAGCTTTTCATGTTTATTTTTGTGATATTCAGTCATGCTTTTTCTCCACACCCTTTAACTTTGATACTCAGATCACCCCTGAGGAAGCACCTAGCTGGTTATCCCTATGCAGGCCTAAGGGGCCCCTTCAGATCCCCATTTCCCAACGGCTGTCCTGTGAAAGCATTTTCCTATGAAATGTTACATACTTTGGGGAATGTCTGCTCTGATGTGCATCGCCCACACCAGGAGTTTCTGCCATCGCTTTATCATAGGGGTCAGAGCTACATGGCTGCGAGCGGCAAGCATTGAGCGGGGGAAGGTATTCAAGAGGAGACTTGCTTTGTTAGTGCTCTACGGTCTACTGACTGGAAGCATGACTCAGAGGATGAAGGCAACCCATGGAAAGGCCTAGTTAGGCTAGTGTGAGTCCGGGCAGGAGTGCGGGTATGAAACCTGTGCCAGAGTGAAGAAAGGCAGCAAAGGTGTTGGAGGCCAAAATGTTTCTCGTGTCAGACCCACACAGGCCTCCCTCTTATAGCTCACAGAAGGTGAATTGAGATGGAAACAGGCTAAGGTTTACTACAGATCCTGCTGTGGAAGTACATCCCACGAATTTCTTGTTTGGCCAGTGAGGCAGACACTGTTCTGTATTTATCGAAAAAGCAACTGAGCCTGTAGAACTGTGAGGCCCCAAGCTCAAGGCCACCCAGCAAATGAGCAGCAGAGCCTTGTATCCAACCACTGCATAACCCTGTCGCTCCTGATTCCCTTCAGCTGGGCGTGGGATGGGGGCGAAGGAGAAGACAGGACACAGGTGGCAAGCTGAAGTAGGCAGTACTGCCGTAAGATGTCCTTGGCATGATAAAAAGCCTAAAGCGGGGGAGACGGTTAGTTAAGAACAATTCTGGTATGAACGCTCTGGGCCTGGTGGCACAGGTATAGTATCAGCTTCTACACATCGAGGCAGGAGGACAGCCGATTCATGGCCTGCCTGGATTCCAGAGTAAGAATAAGTCTATCCTGGACAGATAGTGAGAGCCTAGCTCAGTTTGTTTGTTTTGTTTTGTTCAGGGATGGGGATATAGTGTTGGTAGGGTGTTTGGCTAGCACACTCAGGGCCTAAATACAATCCTCACTGCCACACACACACAACTGCACTGCACTACACTGAATTTGCAGGACCAAGTTGTATTAACTTACCTGTGCAACAGTCCACATTTCAATAAAGAATCACGTAATCACTAACTACTGTCCTCACTTCCGTAACTTCTAGGACTAATGGGCCAGTCTGTATTGAAAATCAGTTTCCCAGCTAGGTTTGCTCTCTGGGGAACTCAAGTTTACCAAATAGTGAATTTGAAACTAGCTTGAACTATACAGTTCCTGCTTTTAAGCAAACAAAACCCATATCAAATTGCAACTGATTCTGCTATCGACTATGAAAAACTGCCTGGAAGCCAGGGACTGGGACCCAGTGTGTGGGACCTACTGCTTAGCTTCCTAAATTGCCTAGTTTAGGTGGCCTTGACCACTGCACTCTGCTTTTATTGCTTATCTGTGAGGATTTGTGCAGTCTCTTGTTCAGTCAGGCTGCTGAGAGCCAGTAAGGTTGTGTTTAACAAAGTCTGCTTGGTTGGCAGCATGAGGCCAGCACCCTGCCAAAGTCTCTGTGTCCATGAATTTAGTCTGCCAGCTCCAGACACCAGCACTTCCTCTCACTATACCTGCAAAACCAGAGAACAAGGGAATGTCACATCTAAGCTGAAATGCTAAAGGGAGGTGCTGCCTAAGACAGGCTTTCCCAGGCAGTGTCAGAGGACTCTCCCTTGGCTTTGGGTAGTTCCCAAGAGATGGACTCTATAAGAGGCTTCACTTGCCAGCCCAGGTGAGATTACAAATCTGGGACAACCAGTAATTCTAAGCTTCTTCAGGACTCTGGTAATCTCACCTCCAAGCCGCCAACCAGCCTGCTCCTGATGGGAGAGCTGAAGCATTGGCTAGCTGATTTGTCTTTCCTCTCTCCTATAGACAGTATTCTCTGTTGTCTGGCCTTTTAGGCACACAGAACTGAACTGTACCCCAAAAGGGGTGGAGAAGTAGGGTCTGGTCTCTGGTAACATCACCGTGATACTTAACGCTTGTCCAGCGTGAACTGTGGCTTTGGAGGGAGCACACTCACCGCTCCAATCTTAAAAGCAGCTGTCACGTGATCTCTCATGCCTGTTATCCCCCCCCCCAGCCCCGCTCTGCATTTCTGTGACAAAGCCCCTCCCACCACACTGTCTGCTGTGCCCCCAAGCTACTTCAGCTTGTTCCTCTCTCCTCTCCCCTCCAAATTCCTCCTGCCTCTGTAAGAAATCCAGAATGCCAGCTTCACACCAAGGTATAGAGAATACAGGAACCAGACACAGCAAAGCCGTCCATTGGCAAGTCCTTGACTACATGAGTGGGTCTTGGAAAATCTTGAGAGTTTGAAAACATGCACTGTACAATCCTATCCTTAAGACATTTAAAACTAGGAAGGAAAAAGGTATTCTGTAGTGGATACAAGGATATGATAACAGACATCACCAAGACCAAGGTTGTCTAGTAGGGATGGGCAGATTGCGGAGGCCAGATGGGGTTTCTGGAGAGAGAAGATGCTCGAGGTCCAGGGAGGTGAACGTCATCAGTACAGCTAGCACCATCCATCAGCCTCTGAGATGTGTCTCAGGTATTTTTCTTTGTACATACTGTTTCTCAAAGATCACAGGAAGAACCCCTCTCCACAGCCCTGCTCTGGACACTGCTCAGAACATTGGTCCTCTCCTCCAGAAGGCCTTAAAGAACCCCTCTCCACAGCCCTGCTCTGGACACTGCTCAGAACATTGGTCCTCTCCTCCAGAAGGCCTTAGTGTAGAAAACGGGATGGGGAGTGTCTTAGCTAGGATTACTATTTCTATGATGAAACTTCATGACCAAAGAAACTTAGGAAGAAAAGATTTTTTTTTTTTTTTTTTTTGGTTTTTTCGAGACAGGGTTTCTCTGTGTAGCTCTGGCTGTCCTGGAACTCACTCTGTAGACCAGGCTGGCCTCAAACTCAGAAATCCGCCTGCCTCTGCCTCCCAAGTGCTGGAATTAAAGGCGTGCACCACCACCGCCGGGCTGGAAGAAAAGATTTACTTGACTTATGCTTCTGCATCAATGTTCATCATCAAGGGAAGTCAGGACAGGAATTCAAGCAGGGCAAGGACCTGGAGGGAGGAGCTGATGCAGAGGCCACGGAGAGGTGCTGCTTACTGGTTTGTTCTCCATGGCTTGTTTAGCCTGCTTTCTTATAGAACCCAGGACTGGCAGCTCAGGGATGTCACCACTCACAATAACCAACCTCCCCCTTCCCCCATCAACCACTAATTAAGACAATGCCCTCAGGCCTGCCTATGTTATGTCGGAATCTTATGGAGGCATTTCCTCAATTGAGGCTCCTCCTCACTGATGACTCTAGCTTGTGACGTTGACATAAAACTAGCCAGCACAGGGAGCTACCAGTAGACTGAGCACCAGTGTTCATCTCTCTCTGCCTCCTGACTGCAGATGCAGTGAAACAGCTGCCTCACACTGCAGCAGGCAGGATCCTTGCACCAAGAGCAGAAGCAAACTTTCTGGTGTTCTCAAGTATTTTGTCCCAGACAATCAGAGAATAACTAGTTCACTGCTCCACTCTCTTCCTCAGAAGTGTCTCCTCATCTTCCCAGCCCCCTCCTCCTTGTTTGCAGCAGCTCTGCCAAGAGAGGAGCCCACTGTAAGAAGAGCAGCACTTTACAGATGCAGTCTCTGCTGTGCTTGGGCTCTTATACTGAGCAGTGGCCTGCCCTGGGCTTAATGTGTCTGTGCTACAAATCCTGATATATTTAGAAAGAGATTGCACGTATGTATTTTGCACCGGGCCCACAAATTTGGTGGTTGTCTCTATATGTATGTCTGAATTGCACTGCTGTGGGCCAGTGAGTGACAGCCCCTCCCTTCTGTGAGATGCTGTGTCATTTCCAGCTGCAAAGAGCTGCAGCTTTTAATCACAGGGAGACATGGGGAGAAGGAGAATGTGCTTTCTTTGTTTCTGTGAAATACATTGTTTTATGTGCAATTTTATGTTTCTTCCTGGTAATAACTTAGGAGGGAACCCTTGGGAACACAACATAAGAGTAACAAATTATGGGCCATTAACTGTGCCTAATTGTTTCTTTATGGCTTACAGTGGAGGCTTGTCTCAGCTGCTCTGGCACTCGGTTACAGGTAGTGAAGGAGGGCTGCTTAAATACAGTCTGGAGTGCCTTGAGGGACAGAGGGAGAGAGGAAGGAGCCACAGGGAATCCTGGTACCACCAAGGCCTCAACCAGTAACAAGACCTCTCACCAACTTGGGAAACTGAGCCCCTTCTCTGAGGTCCCAGCTCCTTCTGGAGACAACTCACAGAACTTGGTCTCTCATGCCTCCCAGGACACCAAATCTCTGCCAATCCCTGCTCAGCTCAGCAAACCTTGTTTAAAACTTAACCTAGGCTAGGGGTGTGTCTCAGTGCCGATGCACTAGTTTATAACTGATGGGGCCCTGTGTTCAATCCCTAGCCCTAACCCTAACTCTAAGCTTCCCAAACCTTAAAAACATTTCCTACCAAGAAAAATGCAGAATATGATAAAAATGCTATTGTCAGATCCCTTCATATTCTCAGCAGAGCAGTGTGATGCCAAGAGTATAGTCCTCCAGAAGCACTTTAATGTCAAATGCTCAGTGAGCATGGAATACTGAAAATATACTTATCCCCAGTTTCCAAAGACAGAACCAGTTATCAACCCAGACTGGCTGTTGAAGGCTTTTAAAGACCTATCAGTCTGTTCCGTTTCTTCCCACTGAGCTGTTGTTTGGGGGGAATGACATGCCTCCAACCACAAAAGCTAACCCTAAGTTTTGGATTCCTGCAGCCCACCACCCCACCCCATTGTTGTTTACCAGCTGGCTTCCTCCTCTGTATTTTCTCCTGGCTCCTCCATACTACTTGGCTTGTCTATGCGTCTAGAGACACCCTTGTGCTGGAGGATCCAAAGGAGGAACAGACCGACATTCTCAGGGACACAGGACTTCACCAGGAGACAAACCTTCCACAGGGAATATCTCTGGCTATGAGGCCAGAACACGGTCTCAGGGCCCCATCAGGGCTTTGGTTCATTTTCTTGAAGATTACAAAGGTGGTAGCTGCTTTACACCTATAATTTCAGCACTTGGAGGCTAAGGCAGGAGAGCTCCTGTGAGTTCCAGGGCAATTTAAGCTGCTGAGTGAGACCTTAAGTCAAAAAAAACCCCAAAAAACAAAAAAAAACAACCAACAAAAAACCTGAATAAGATGAGAAAAATAAGTGGGTAGGGAGAGAGGAAAATGGAGAAAAGAGGCAACTAGGCAGTGAATGCTTCAAGCCATAGAGCAAGAAAGTGTCTGAGCTGGGGGGAAAATGAGCTTGTCTGAACTGAGCATGATCTTGTCCAAGCAACAGACAACATAGAAAAGGTGTATTGGGGCAGCATGGAGAATGCTCCATGCAGCAGACTGCAGCACACTGCTCCACGCAGAGCTTCCAGGAGACACTGAACACTCACAGAGGCTCCTAGGAAGTGTTTGGGCAACAGAGGGGATAAGGCCAGGCCTCTGAAATGCATACTGCTAATAGAGAGCTTGCTACTTCCTGGGAATATAGATGTCTTGTGGGAATCAGAGAGAGAAAGAGAGAAGAGAGGAGAGAGAGGAGAGAGAGAGAGAGAGAGGAGAGGAGAGAGAAAGAATATGCCACACAGTACAAGGACACATAATTCATTTCTCCCCATTTGTAATGTGGGTTCTAGGTCCTTGGGATCAAGCTCAGGTGTAGGTGCCTTTACCTGCTGAGAAATGAACCCTGGGGAGCACATTCTTAAGAAGGATCTCTCCAGCTGGCTGTCTGAGGAAGCTCTGGAGTCAAGGGGAGCAGGGTCAAGGCAGAGAGTAAAGGAGAGAGGCCAAGAACAAAGCTAAATAAAAGCTGGGGGGAGTGGGTGGGGTGTTTGGCTTTAGGTGGTACAAAAAGTGCTGCCTCACTGGGGAGTGGTGGCGCACGCCTTTAGTCCCAGCACTTGGGAGGCAGAGGCAGGTGGATTTCTGAGTTCGAGGCCAGCCTGGTCTACAGAGCGAGTTCCAGGACAGCCAAGCTACACAGAGAAACCCTGTCTTAAAAAACCAAACAGCAACAACAGAAAGTGCTGCTTCATACCCTGGAGCAGGTGTGCTAAAGCTGGGTGGCCGGGAAGAACCACGACAGGAGACTGCACAGACGGCTGTGGCTTCCCATGTCTTTTTGTTGTTGTTGTTGTTTTTGTTTTCTTTGGTGTCAAAAGCACCAGGGAGGGACTGGGTATGCTCAATGGTAGTGCACTTGCCCAGCATGCTCTGGGGTCAGTCTCCAGCACCAAAAAAAACACACATGGTTCAAGAAACAGCAGCTCTGCCTCTTCTGGACATGGTGTAGCCATTGCACTCAGAGGCTGTGGTTACCTGCAAAACCTGCACAAATGGACAGTCCATCATGGGTGGAGGACAGCCATGCGGAACCCACCCTTCTCTGAGGAGCTGTTGGCAGTTAATGGTGGCTGATGGAGGGAAGTCCTTTTCTTCAGTAGGCCACACTTGATAAATAACACCCCACATGCAAGCAACCCAAATTAAACATACAGACGCACACACACATTTACACATAAGCACACACACAGACACATACACTCACACATACAGATGCACACATACATACAGATGCACACACACACACACATACACTCATGTGTAAAAGTAACTTTTATTCACTTGATATAATTGTCATCTAGGAGATTTACTGCCTCTATCTGCTAACCCTAGACCTAGTCCTGGGAAGCTTCAGGCCTCCATACAATCCAATCTGGGCCTAGAATGTTTTCAGCCTCTGAGACTTACTGCTGAATAAGCTCACCCTTTATAGGTCTTTCTGAGCTCTGCATGGCTGGTCAACTCAGCTGTTCTGGCTCAAACTCCTTTCCAAGATGACTGCCTCAATCTGGCTTCTCTCTTGGCCTCTGACTGAATTGCTCTGTTTGGCCTCAAACTAACTCTGGCAATCTGTTCTAATCTTCTGGCTTCTTATTCTCTGGCTCATTCTGTCTTCACCTGTGTCTAGCTTGTTCTCTCTGCAATCTGTCTCTGTACAACCGTTGTAGTAAAACTGCCTCATTTTTTTTTCTGCACTGCCCCTTAAGTAGCTTCCCTTTCCTTTCTCTTCTTGTAAGAGTTGGGCAGATCCTATTCTGTTAAATCTTTCTGATTTGTCACTTTGTCTGCCACTCAATTAGATATTACTTTCAAACATTGGTATTTCTTTCTACAAACTAACTTTACCTCCATTGTTTGGGATTAAAGGTCTATACTAAGGGTGTGTCCATATTCCAGACAGAAAGATTAAAGATATGTGCTAAGGGTTGAGCCACACCACACTCAGAAACAGGTTTTTCCAGTAAACAACACAATCTTGGGGTTCACAGTGTGATCCAATATTCTGTAACAAGCATGCATGTGCGTGCATGCGTGTGCATACACACATATACACACATTTACACATACACTTACACACATGCATGTTTGCATATACTCTCAGACACATGTATGTATGCACATATTTATATGCACACACAGGCACTCAACATTCACACATGCATGTACTTGCACACATATACACATACATGCTCACATACATGCATATACACACACATAGAAAAACAGGACACAACTTGTTGGAAAGGAGGGGGGCAAACTGGAGTTTTGAGGAGATGGGGAGGGTAATAGGGAATAAAATGACCAAAATATGTATAATAATAATAATAATAAAAGAAGTATATCCTCTGAAGAACACACAATGCAAAATGCAAGAGAGGAGCTGTGTGGAAAGGGAGGAACTGGGTGGGAAGGGAGGAGCTAGGCGGAAAGGGAGGAGCTGGGCGGAAAGGGAGGAGCTGGGTAGAAAGGGAGGAGCTGGGTGGTAAGAGAGTAGTTAGGTGGAAAGGAAGGAGCTGGATGGAAGGGGAGGAGCTGTGTGGAAAGGGAGGAACTGGATGGGAAGGGAGGAGATGGAAGGGAAGGGAGAGGCCAGCTACCAAGAGCTTTGGAGCCAGTGACAGAAGGGATATAGAGCAAGTATAGACCCAGTGTAGAGATTTATTTTTAATCAAACCCAAAATACATGCTAAATTCAGCAAGGCCATATCCCTGCTCCCACTTAAACTCTAGCCACAAAGGAATCTACCCATCATTGAAATAATCTGTCTGCCAAATCCCACTCCATCACTGGGACCTTGGTGATGGCTGTTCCATAGCTTTTCCCTCCACAACAGATAACCAATCAGCTGATATGTCAGCTCTCCTGTTCTGCCAGCCCGCAGTGCTCCATTTCCTCTGGGGATCACATTCAGATGAATGAAACAGAGTATCACTGTGTAGCCCAGGCTGGTTTCAAACAAGTGATCCTCCTGCCTCAGCTTCCCAGTTGCTACTGGAATTGTTGAGTTGGAGTCTGAGCCCTGGCAACTCTAATAAGCTACCTGTCCTAATTAAACATCAAGCAGAGAAAGATTTATTCAATGTGGCCACTTTGGGAAGAACAAATAACGATGTCTGGTGACCCCCCTCCCTCAAGCCCCATTCTCTACCCCCGCCCCCACCTAGGCTCATCTGTGGGGTCATGCCAGGGCATGAAGCTGACGTTTAAATAGAGGGCTAGCTGTGTACATACATGTGCTGGGCAAGGTGTAGGCCCACAGTCATCATGTCCAGACTGCAGGCTCTCCTGCTAGGTGGTCTGACACATCACAACTTAGGAATCTCTCCTGGGAGACAAGTTCCTCTTCCAGCTGCCCCAGGCTTCAGCCTTTTCCTTCCTAGCTTGAGATTCCTGAGGAAATTCCATTCCCTAGGATCCATTGTTTTAAGAGTCTGGCAGCCAGAGGGACAGCACAGTGTCTCTGTGGAGTGCCTCCTTCCACCTAGGATGGCACACAGGTGCTTGTTGTAACCGCCCCCCCTCACTGTATAGCACCCCATGACCTAGAATCACCATTCCCATCTGCTCTGCAGCAACAGCAGGCATTTGTTCACCTTTGACCTTTGCCACTATGAGGCTACCACATTTCGGGAATTTAGAACAGAGGGGCTGAGTTTTCTACCCAAGGAACTGAAATTGGGGTGTTACTAGGCCCCCCACCCCTGAGGCCAGGGACCTCAGTCCTGCTGGTGGTTGGATTCTTTGCAGCATGGTCTTTTTGCTTCAAAGATAGTATGAAGGGATCTCCCCCAAGGCAAAATCACCTCTCCTAAAATCCTTTTGAAAGCAAAGCCCTCACTGTGCCAGTGCAGTGCGTTTAAGTGTTCACTTGGTTAGGTGAGGCCAGTTCAGGATGGCTACTGTTGTGGTGTAGCATGGTGGGGTATTTTTTTGTTTTATTTACGAAGAGCATGTATTTTATTTTTCATTTAAATTACAAAACAACAGGGTGTGGTGGTGCACACATTTAATTTCAGCACTTAGGAGGCAGAAGCTATTGTATCTCTGTGAGTTCAAGACCAGCCAAATCGTCAAAGAAAGTTCCAGAACAGTCAAGGTGACACAGTGAACACTTATCTCAAAATATATAAAATATTAAAATTGCCAACCAAACTGAGTTACATATATCTTAGTGGAAAAGTACTTGTCTATCATATATAAGACCCCAGATTTACTTTCAGCCTGAGAGAGAAAAAGACAAAAATACAAATCAAATCAGGCCTGTGCCATCTCTGCTGGCCTGTGTAACACAGCTGCTGGTAAAGCATCCACAGATCCTGCCTCAGGAAGGTCACACAGGGGTCATCGGGAGACTGCCCCCTCACCGGACAGCACTCAACCCTGTAGACAGATAATCCATTGCTATCCTGTGCTTGAACATTCTTTTGCATGCTTCAGGACTATTTTAATTGGAAGTTATGAAAAATAACTTCTGGCCAGGCAGTGGTGGCGCACACCTTTAATCCCAGCACTTGGGAGGCAGAGGCAGGCGGATTTCTGAGTTCGAGGCCAGCCTGGTCTACAGAGTGAGTTCCAGGACAGCCAGGGCTATACAGAGAAACCCTGTCTCGAAAAACCAAAAAAAAAAAAAAAAAAAAAAAAGAAAAAAAGAAAAAAAGAAAAATAACTTCTGGACTGAACAATAATCACATTTTAATTTTTTTCAAATGCACATATATTTTTGTTACAAACAACTTTCTGGCGACTTAATGTCTGTCTGGACTTTCCAGGCTTGGCTTGGCTCGGTGCTAGTACTTCAGCAGGGTGCTCAGTTCAAGCCCCAGCACCTAAAACAGCTTTGAACTGTGAATGATATCCTGCAGTCCTGGGGGCTGGGGTAGGAACCAGACTCCTGGCCTTGAGTGAGCAAACTCAGCGAGTACTGCACATTGAACCACACACCCACCCACACTTGTCCCTCTGAAAGCCTACACTTAATAATTGCAGGTCTCGACAGGCCAGAGTAGCCTCAAACTCACTATGTAGCTCAAGATGGCCTTGAACACCCGATCTTGCATTGCTACCTCATACCTAATGCAGGGGTTACAGAGAAAAGTCTCCATGCCCTAAGAAAAAACTATGTGTCTGGAGTTCCTCTGCAGAGAGGATTTGCTGTTTTCTTTGTTGATTTATGCCGTCATTTATTAAAGTCAAAATAGATGTCTGTGGTGTTTACTTCATACCTGGGTTGTAATTCAGGGCTGACACGCTGATACTGCCAGTCTTTCAGAGATGGATGATTCTGTCTTTACATATAATCATCTTCTTAATAACCCTGCGTCATATCATATTTTCTAATTCTAAGAACGAATTTAACACCCTACTTCATTTTTGTTGCTCAAATGAGTCCACTTTTGCCATTGGCGTTTGTGGTGATTTGAGTGACAGTGTCCCTGATAGGCTCATAGGGAGTGGCACTATTTGAAAGGATTAGGAGATGTGGCCTTGTTGGAGTGGGTGTGGCCTTGTTGGAGTGGGTGTGGCCTTGTTGGAGTGGGTGTGGCCTGGTTGGAGTGGGTGTGGCCATTGAGGGTGGGCTTTGAGGTCTCAGATGCCCAAGCCAGGCCCAGTGTCTCACTCTCTTCCTGCTGCCTGCTGATCCTGACGTAGAACTCAACTATCTATCTGTCCAGCACCATGTCTGCCTGCATGCCACCATGCTCCCCACCATGACAGTAATGGACTAACCCCTCCAAAACTGTAATCTGACCCCAATTAAAGGTTTTCCTTTATAAGAGTTGCTGTGGTCATGGTGTCTCTTCAGAGCAATAGAAACCCTAACTAAGATAGCATTCTTTTGGTGAGCCCCTCTGCCTCATAAAAACCATCTTCATGGGTTTTCTTATTGGTAACGTCATCGTTTTGGTTTTTAAGCATCTGTGTGCTTTCTACTCTATAGGCACTCCACCCTCATCACTGTATACAGTCATGTGCAGGAAACCCTGGGTGTGCCACCCACAGGGTATAAGCCAGCCCAGCTACTCATTACCAGGAACTACTCCACACTGCATATAATTGCATGCGCATTTATATATAATATAAGGACATCCTGGGCAATGGCAGATAGTACACCTGTCAGCAGTCCCAAGGGAACTATGATGGAACTGAAATTTTCCTATTGTCTAATTATATCATGGCCATCATACCGTCACTGTACAATGTATTAATCATCTGTGCTGGTGCTGCTGCCAACAGACCTGCTGTGCCACCAGTGTAAGCAAACAATGGCGCATGCAATTATATGCAGTGTGGAGTAGTTCCTGGTAATGAGTAGCTGGGGCTGGCTTATACCCTGTGGGTGGCACACCCAGGGTTTCCTACGTCCTAGGCAAGTGCTCTACCACTGAACTACATCCCCATCTTACCCCCCTCCTTTCTTCATTTTAAGAGAGGTCTCACTAAGTTGCCCAGGCTAGCTTTGAACTTGTAATCTTCCTGCCTTAGTTTCTGAGTTGCTGAGATTGCAGGCATATGCCACTATAGTCAGCTTGCATTACCTTGTTCTTATGGTTTCTAAAAATAATTACATACTGGAGTTATGAATTTCTTTGTTTTTTATTGTTGTTGCTGTTTTGTCTTTTTTGTGGTTTCTTTGTTTTGTCTTTTTTTTTTTTTGAGACAGAGATTCTCTATGTAGCCCCGACTTTCCTGGAACTTGCTTTGTAGACTAAATTGGCCTTGAACTCACTGATAAGCTTGCCTCTGCATTCTGAATGCTAGGTGTAAGTGTTGCAGCTCTGAAGGGAAAGGCTTCCCCTACAGAAGTGTTACAGCTTTGCTTCAGCTGCTTCAAGGGAAGGTCTCCCCAGCAAAAGCTCTGCTCAAGTGTTGCCGCTCTGCTCAGAGGCATCCTGGCAGTTGGGAACCAAGGAATACCACAAAGTCACACCACAAAACAAACCTCACAAGAGATTTATTGGGAGGGAAAACCCCAGGAGGGTGTCTGCCTCTGCTCTTGTGAGACACAGCAGGGACCTGAGCAGGGAGCAGGGTTTATATAGGATTTTTTGGTCAATAGATCAATAGAGTTACACTTAAGGTGCAGTTCCCCAGTATTCTAAGGCCTAGATGTTGGCTCAAGCAGCAGGGAAGGACTTCCTTTGTACAATCTTTGTATACTTTGTAAACTTTGTAACCTTTGTAAAAGTAATACCTAAACTGCATCGCAAAAGCTATCAAAGCAGTGGTGGAACCCTCCTTTCTGCCCTAGCCAAGGCCACCATAAGCAGCAATGCCTCAGCTCGCTGCCATCCTGAGGTGCTATCCACCTACTTTCCTGCCTCAGGCCTTCATGAAACATCACCACCACAGTATCTGCCCCACAGGAGCTGTCCGCGGTGGTAGTACCTCCTGTCCAGACTTCCCAAGCAGCTCCAGAGATGGTGCCTCAGCCAAACTTGCCTGCAGCTGAGAAGGACTTGCCACCCTAACCCATGGGCTTGATGCAGGGAAAAGGAGGTGAAAAAAGCCACCAATCTCTGACCAGGAAAACCCACCAATCCCTGAGCTTCTCAAGTTCAGGATTTGAAATCTCATCAATCCTCAATCTGCAAATCTGTGCCCTGAAAAGCTCCACCCCTAAGAACTCCTACATAAGCCCCGCCCTTTGTCCAGTTCCCTGTTGTCTGCTCCCAGGAACAGAAGTAGGCACCCCTGGATTTGTTTCTCCCACTACCAATCACCAGATTTGCTGGCTGGTATGCAATTCTCATCTGAAGAAGCCAAGAAGCAATGAAGAGAAGAGAGGAAGAAATGCAGAAGTGGAGCGGGGCTGAGGCTCCTGAGTCCTCCCTCAGCTCAGCTGGGATTCCTCCCTGGGAGCTGCACTGCCTCTGCTGAGGAGGCCTCCTCTCAGAGCTGTGTGGTTCCTGCGCCCCCGCCCCTCAGGATGCCCTTCCATCCAAGTAGAAATACTTACAGTAAACCCTCAAGGCAGGAAAGTGGCCAGTCCCACCCTCTGCCCCATTTCTTCCTGAGAAGCTCCAGTAGCCATGCCTCATCCCTCACCCTAGACATCCCTAACAGCCCTAAAGGGTGCTTTTTTTTTTTTTTTTTTTTTTTTTTTTTTTTTTTTTTTTGGTTTTTCGAGACAGGGTTTCTCTATGTAGCCCGGGCTGTCCTGGAACTCACTCTGTAGACCAGGCTGGCCTCGAACTCAGAGATCCGCCTGCCTCTGCCTCCCAAGTGCTGGGATTAAAGGCGTGCGCCACCACTGCCCGGCTTAAAGGGTGCTTTCTAACTGCTATAATTGTAATGGTCATTCCCAACCCTGGGAGAGTGGCCAGGCCACACCTTACAAGAAAAAAAAAATTCCACCAAACCCTAAACAGGAAAACTCACCAATCCCTAAGCTGCTGCAGCTCAGGACTTGAAATCCCACCAGTCCTCACCCTGGAAACTGTTACCCTGGAAAGCTCCACCCCCTAAGAAACCCTATATAAGCCCTGCTCTCTGCCCAGTTTTCTGCTGTTTCTGACCTGAGCAGAGGCAGCTGCCCTCCTGGAGTTTTCCCTCCCAATCTCTTGTGTGAGGTTTTATTGTTCAGTGTAACTTTGTGGTATTCCTTGGCTCCATAACTGCCAGGATACTGTTCCCATCAGAGCTGCTTAACACTAGGTCACAATTTCCCCATCCTCTGCTCCTCTCTCAGTCTGAATTCTCTTGGTGTCCTCCATTAAAAAGAAATAGAGACGCTGTAAACTCTCTGGAACTGGGAGGCACGTTTTTCATCCGTGTGCTCCACGGGGAGAGGTCTACACAAGGACATCACAGACGTGCCCAGAATGGTCCTCAACACTAAAAAGCCACTTTAAGTGGGACTCAAGTCTTTTCTTGATAATGGAGTTTATCTACAAGCCTGGAGATGTGTATGATTAAGCACTATGGGATGTATTTTTCCTAGCTCTGAAAGGCTCTGAGCTGCCTGAAGTGCAGATGTTGGATGGAGCTGTCTGAGAAAGAGGCTTTGTTGTCTCAGGATTTTAATCACTCCCCGCAAGTCTGAAGCCCCACAGCGTCCTCCTCCTCCTCGCCTCACCCAGAGCACTGAATGCCTGAACTCACTACACTGTTGTGGAAATGAGAAATGGCAACCTGCTTTTCCTTCTCCAAGTTTGTCATTAAAAATATTCTTCCTTAAGAAGATGCAATTAAGTATTATGGAAATAAAAAGGTTTTATTGTGCTCCATGGTTTGAAGATCCGTTCCTGTTTTACAATTTAAAATAATCTGTGAGGAAAAAAACCCTCTAACATATTTATTACCATTTAGGGAAAATTTGGAGAATGTTTCTGACTTAACTAAGACTAGTGGGCCTAAGTAGTGCAGAGGTTTCCCCAAATCATTTAAAGACAAGTTTCAGGGGCTACAGAGAGGGGTTGGTAGTTCACAGATTTGCTGCCTCTGCAGAAGGAGGCAATTCAGTCTCCCAGTACCCACTGCGCAGCTCATGACCCTCTGTGACTCTAGCTTCCAGACACTGATACCATGTGTATGGCATAAACACACAGACACATAAATTAAAATAATTAAGATCTTTAAAGATATTTCACAGGGCTTTAGGTAACAAACTGTGGAGAGTTCCTGAGTACCTGTGAAGTGGGAGGGCGGCATTTGAGACAGGATACAAGTGACCTTTCTGCACTGGTGTTTTATAATTGGATGCTAAAACACATAGGAGAATACACTAATTCTAGCTGTGCTCTCAGATAAACCATCATCCTGGGAAAGTGGAGAGAGAGGTCACCTTGAGACTGACTCTGCTATGCTGTGCCTTTGTCTACCTGCTGGTCGGAATATGGTCTCCGACTGAAGAAAAGATGACAGGAAAAAAATTGTCCTGTGCACCAAAGCCATCAAACCTTCAAAATGTCATGGAGGGAAGAGTGGAACAGTGGAAAATCTGGAAGGTACTAGGAATGCAAACTCCGCTCTGAAAAACCTTTTAATTCCTTTCCTAGCCACGTGCTAAAGAAGCAGTCAAGGGAGGTGAGTCAAAGCCAGGGGTCAACCTGCCACAAGGGGACAACCTCACTTCTGTGAGACTCCAGAGGGTCATGAGGTCTAAGCTGTTTTCCTAATGATTCTAACCTGCTATTTGTCTCTTTGCTTGCTTTCCCCCTAAGTATACACTGGAGTTTCTAAAGGCTGATTAATATGAGGTTGTAACAAATTAAATGCAGACACAGGTTTTTGAACTCAGCTGTATTCTTTTAAGCCAGACATTAAAGAAGTCTGCAAAGAAGTACAATAGTGTCACCCTTCTCACCAAGGAGACTCTGAATGTCAGCTTTCCCATGAGGGTTTTTGTTTTTGTTTTTGGAGACAGGTTCTCGCTACCAGCCCAGACTGGCTTAGGATGTCCAATCCTCTGCCTCTGCTTCCCAAATGCAGGGACTTCAGGCATGCACATGTGGGTTGATGCTTTTTGTTATTGTTATTAAGAAAATAGAGTTGGCTCTGCACAGTGCAGGTGGGGGTGGGGGTGGCCCACAGACCTGACTCACCTTCATCCATGCCACGCGGGTAGGATGTAGCTTCCAAGCTATGCAGTGGGGACAGAGGAGGTCACTGGCCTGCCTGAAGCGGGAGTCACTACAGTGTGCAAGTATGTGTCGGTCAGATGGGAGAGAAGTGGGGCATCTTGAGCATTGTGAAGAGAGATGGAACTGGAGGCTCAGGGTGGGGAAGAGGAGCCTGTAGTGAGTGCTCAGCCCTGCCACCTGAGGCCATGGTGAGGTCCCAGCCCGAGCTGCTGCTGAGGGCCACGTCTGGGTCAGTGGCTACGCAGCAGCAGGGTCAGTGTTGATGTCCATGCCTCCTATTGCCACTAGAGAACATCGGGATGTCCCTGGTCTATGCAGCTGCCAGGGACCACATGGATGTCCAGGGCTGTGCAGAACCAGCTCCATTCTCACTGGCTGCAGCACTTTGGAGAGAGGGCTGTGGACCTTTCCTGGGCAGCATAGCAGAGCTAGCCCTGGTGTCCGTGTGTCCGTGTGTGGGGGCATACACAAGTTGACCCCAACTGTGAAAGTAGGGGGTACTGACCCTGCCAGTTCTATGCTATGGGGTGACATGGACACAGAGGTGATCCCCTCACTCCTTGCCCCCTAAGGCAGTCGGGAGAGCTGGCCACAGGGTCATAAGAGTGGGAATGCTGGTGTTGCTACAGCACTCAGGACAGGGGGTCCTGTACCTTGCCTGGGCAGCACAATAGAGCTGTCCCTAGTGGCAGGGGGTATGGGGAGTGCAGATGGGCCAGTCCTGAGGGTGTGAGAGGGATAGTACTGACTACCCTTCCTATGCTATGAAGGGGTGTGGGCACAGAGGTGATGCCCTAGCCCCTTGTGCCCTGAGGCAGTTAGGTGAGCTGACACCAGGGTTGTGAGAGTGGAAGAGCTAGCCTTGCCTTTCTCCAACTGTAGTGCTCAAGAAAGCAAGCCTTGTACATCACCTGGGCATCATAGTAGAGCTGGCCCCGGTGGAGGGTGATTAGGTGAGCCAGCCCCAAGTGCAAGAGCAAGGGAAAGCTGACTCCACCACTCATCTTCTCTGAGGTAGCATGGGTGCAGGGGTGATGTGTTCCCCTACACCCCCTACCTTGACCCTAACCACCTCTGACAAGAGGGAGAGCTGACCCCAGTCATGAGAGTGGATGAGCTGGCCCTGCTCCTCACTGCTTGTAGCTCTCAGGAGAAAGGGCCCTGCATCTCACCTGGGCAACACAGTGGAGTTGGCCCTGATGACAACGGCACAGGTAAGCCAGCCCAGAGGCTGTGACTGCAGGAGAGCTGGACCAGCCTCTCATTGGCTACAGTACTTGGGAAAGTGGGCTTTACACCTTGACTGGGCAGCACAGTGGAGCCGGCTCTGGAGGCATGGGCGAATGTGAGAGAGCCCAGAGGGCATGAGAGCAGAAGAGTTGCCCCCTGCCTCCTGCCCATGGTGGATAAGGGAGAGTTAGCAGACTGGTCAGCTCAGCTGCCTCTCAGGCCCAGATCCAGGGCTCGGAGTTGGTCCACGCCAACATCCATGCCATCTATGAACTGCTGCAGTGCATGAAGGGCCAGTCCTGCTGACCCAAAGCTGCAGGATCTCGGTGACACAGGGCAGCAACAGGATAGCCAGGAGGAATCCCGGAAAGGATCTGTTATTGATGGTGACACAGAAGCCAGAGACCTAAAACCAGACCAATGACTCATTGCAGTGAACATTTGCAAGTGAAGATGTGTGGGCAGGACACACTGACACACTACAGCTTCTTTGATGAGATGTTTTCTATGCTTTGTTTTGTTTAGCATGTGTGTGTGCTCGTGCATGCATGTGTGCGTGCCTGTGTATGTGTGTGTTCTTTTGGGGAGGAAGTTTCAAGGGCAGAGGGTAGGTATGAGGGGATCAGGAGAGGTGTGGGACTTGGGTGCATGATGTGAAACAAAGAATCAATAAAAAAGAAAGAAAATAAGAATAAGAAGAAGAAAATTGAGTTATCCGTGCTCCTGCTGACTGTAAAGTGCAAGGAAGTTATTTTTGCAGTGATATCGAGGACCACAGATGCACAGCTGAGAGAGACATGGAAGGCTTTAGTGACACCCCTATTCCAAACCTTCTCCACCTCCAAAGTAAGGAGCAGCTTAAACTGGAAGCCATGGTAGAGAACTCTTAAAAGGTGTGGTAATGCTACTGAAGTTAGCTCTCCACAATGGATGGCTTCCGTGGGGGGTGCAGAAGGGAAAGGACTCAGTTTTAGTTAAGGACTCACTGAGAGTTTGACTGTGCTCTAGTGAGTACATAGAGAGCACAAATTGGACTTGTTTTTTTCTTTTTTCTTTTTGGTTGATTGGGGAGGATACAGGAGAGTGGAGGGCAGACATGGAACAACTGGGGAATGAATATGATTGGGATGTATGATGTGAAATTCATTGATAATCCATAAAAATATTATGTTGAATAAAAAATAAAAGGAGTTATTTTCATAATGATATTATTTGTGTAAATAAGAAGTAAATTTAATATTTTAATGAGATCCTACTTTTAAATTTCTCTTCCAATTTCTAAGATTTGATAGAAAATAAAAACAGTGGATACAGAAAATGTGGTACATTTACACAATGGAGTACTACTCAGCCATTAAAAATAATGAGCTCATGAAATTCTTAGACAAATGGATGGAGCTAGAAAATATCATCCTGAGTGAGATGACCCAATCACAAAAGAACACACATGGTATGCACTCACTGATAAGCGGATATTAGCCCCAAAACACACAATACCTAAGATGCAACGCATAAACCTCATGAAACTCAAGAAGAAGGAGGAAGACCAAAGTGAGGGTGCTTTTGTCCTTTTTAGAACGAGTATCAAAAGATTCAACCAGAGCTCCCAGGATCTAAACCTCCAGCCTGAGAACAGACAGGGGCAAGCTGTCCTCTGAGAGGCTCTAACCAGCAGCTGACTCAGACAGATACAGACATCCAGAGCCAAACAGTGGATGGAGCTTGAGGACTCTTAAAGAAGAATAGGTGGAAGGATCGTGGGCCCTAAGGAGATAGGAACTGCACAGGAAGATCAACAGAGTAAACGAACCTGAACCCTTGGAGCTCTCAGAGACTGAATCACCAACCGTGGAGCATACCTAGTCTACACAGATCTACCTCCATGGGCTGAACCTAGGCCTCCCTGCACATATGTTGTAAATGTGCAGCTTGGTTTTCATGTAGGTCTCAAACATCTGGAGTGGGGGCTATCCCAAAACATGCAGCCTGTATATGGAGTATGGTCTTCTAAAAAAAAAAAAAAAAAAACAGTTGTTCAGTTATTCATGGAATATTATTTTTTTATATCTCTTGTATTCAGTTTGCAACTACTTCATTGAGAATTTTTGTATGTATATTCATGAGGGATACTGGATTATAACTTATATATTTTTGTTGGGTTTACACTTGATTTCACTATTTCAATATTATTTGCTTTGTGAAGGAGCTTATTGTGGTTCTGAATTTTTTTAAACATAACTCAAAAAGTATTGCTTGTTTGAAGGCTCTATAGAATTCTTGTATAAGTATATCTGACCCTTAGTATTTTGCTTGTTTGTTTCTTTTCATTTTATTCTGTTTGAATGCTTTTTAAATTTTTTTGATTTGCTGAAAATAAAAATAAAAATAAAAATATAAAAAAAAAAAAGAAAATAAAAACAGGCTTTTGGAGATCCTCAGCAATTTTTTTACTTAAAGGTTTTTTTTTTTTTTTTTTTTTTTTTTTTTTTTTTTTGAGACAGGGTTTCTCTGTGTAGCCTGGGCTGTCCTGGAACTCACTCTGTAGACCAGCTGGCCTCGAACTCAGAAATCCACAGAAATCCACCTGCCTCTGCCTCCCAAGTGCTGGGATTAAAGGCGTGCACCACCACTGCCCGGCTTTACTTAAAGTTTTAAAAAGTTGACTTACAGGGCTGGGTACGATGGCACACACCTTTAACCCCAGAGCCTGGGAGGCAGAGGTAGGTGAATCTCTATGAGTTCAAGGCCAGCCTGGACTACAGAGTGAGTTCCAGACAGTCAGAGTTACATAGTGATACCATGTATCAAAAAAATTTACACAGTTTATATATGGTCAAATACACAAATCTTAAACATTTACCTTATTTTTAACATATATTGTAACCTGTGCCCACTTTAAGGGATAGATCACTTTTATCACTTTAGAAGGGCATCTGTGTTTTATTAAGTCAAGCCCAGTCTATCAGAGGTGACCAATCTGATATATATATATATAACATATTAACTTGGCTTGGTTTTTAATGGCATATAAATGAACCACATAGTATGTATTTCAGGGCTTCCAGCTAAACCTCTATCCCTTTTTGAGGCAGGGTCATGATAAGTTGCCTAGGCTAGTCTTGAACTTGAGATCCTCCTGATCCAATCTCTTGTGTAGGTGGGGCTATACATGTGTGCTAGACACCCAGTTATTTGTATTTTTTGTGGTTTTCTTTTTGTTTGGGTTGGGCATTGATTCCAAGGTTTGGTGCATGTTAAGAACATGCTTGGCCAATGAGCTACACCCCAGCACTGTATCTGGCTTTTTTCCCAGCATATTTCTGAGATTCATTTGTGTTCTGTATATTAGTAGTCCATTTCTTTTATTATTACTAATCTTATTACATTATGTGGCCATATCACAAATTGTTTTATTTTCCTCTTGTTGCATATTTGGATGCTGTTTAATTTTAGTCAATTATAGAGCTGGCATAAACATTTTGTAGGAGTCTCTTGGTGAGTAATGCACTAATTTTTAACCTATTGACTTAAAGGAATTTTTTATATATTTTGTATATGAATTCTTTGACAGTCCATAGGCAGTCTACTTTTCTTTTCTTTTTGTTTTGTTGGTTTTGTTTGTTTGTTTTATGTTTTTAAGACAAGGTCTCACAACGTATTCCTTGACTTGGAGATCCTCTGACTCTACCTCTAAGTGCTGGGATTAAAGGTCTATGTCACTATTCCTGCCTCTACTTCATTTCTTTTTATTTTTTATTTATGTGTATGTCTGAGAGCCTGTGTGATTTTATGAGCCCCACATGGGTATGGAAGCCTGAAGAGGCCAGAAGAGGGTGTTAAATCCCCTAGAACTGGAGTTTCAGATAGTTGTGAACCTCCGAGTGGATACTGGGAACTGACCCGTGTCCTCTACAAGAGCTAAGACACGCTCTTGACTGCTGAGTCATCACTCCAACCCCTCTACTTAGTTTTTAAAAATAATACCCTTTCGAGGGTCTAGAAAGCTGGATCATCAGTTAAGAGCACTTGCTGTTCTACAGGACCTAAGTTCAGTTCCCAACACTCAAATCAGAGATCTCACACCCACCTGCAACCCCAGTTCAGGAGTCCACCACTCTCTCCTGGCCTCTGTCTGGGACTGTGTGCACTTGGCATACAGTCACACAAATGTACACATGAAGTAAAAATACATTTTAAAATGATATATTTTAATAGTCAGATATTATTTTGTTTACTCTGTGTGTGTGTGTGTGTGTGTGTGTGTGTGCGCGCGCGCGCGCGCGCGTAACATGTTCAGACCATAGTGTATTATGTAGGTCAGAGGACAACTTCTGAGAGTTGATTTTCTTCTTGCATTTCACTGGCTCAGATTTTTGTCAATGTTTAGTTTTCAGTTTAATGCATTCTGTGTTATGACAAAATCTTTACCTACCTCAATCCAATATCATGAAAATATTTTTTCTTTGACCTCTACCTGTTTATTTAGAAGCTTTCAAACTTTTGAATATAGGTCAATTATACCTGAAAACATTTGTTACAGTTCCAGTCAAGGAATAGAGTTTCTCGTTCTCCATTGTATGCCATTGTCCCATGCACTTCATCCATGAAATTACTGAGGCTGTGATCACACACACACACACACACACACACACACACACACACATGCTAGCCCCCTCTCTTCCCCGTGGTTTTGATTTCCATAATTTCACCTACCCACAGTTAACTTCAGTCCAGTACTATTTAATGCAAAATTCTAAAATAAACCATTAATAACTTCACATTTTTTCACTTTCAATACTGTTTAGAGCAATGTGCTGAACTCTCACACCACTCCACTTCATTTTTACTTTGTTTGTTTGTTTTGTGGTGCTGGGACCTGGACCCAAGATCTCATGCACACTAGGCGAATGCTCTAGCATTGAGCCCCACTGCATTCTGCATGAGTCTCCCTTTGTAAGATTATTTACACTGTGCAACTTACTGCTTATTGGCCTGGCCTCAGAGCACAGAAACAGCAGTATAAAACACCATGGATAAACCATGGATGTCGGCAGCCTTCTGGCAACACTGCAGGGCATATAGAAAAATCACCTCACACTGGCTGTTTTCTGCTGTGGTCACATGACAGACTGGAGGTGTGGTTCACTGCTCTGCCCAGCATCTCAACAGAGCCTTGCACTGTATATTGCTCTTCTAGGAAAAGATAAAAATCCAAGGCTCAAAGTCTGATTTCTACTAGGATTCAAGACTACCCAGTTTCAGGCTTCTGCTGGGGCAGCTGGAACGTATCCTCTATGGATTATCAGAGGAGGATGACACATCTAAGAGTCTGCCTCTGGGTTTCTATTTAACGCTGGAGCTTTATGGCAAACATAGAAATCTGGTGGTTAAGTCCACCAAAATTTCTTAGTCATCATTTCCCAGCCACACAGATTCTCTCCATGCACACATTGGCTCAGTCGTTGTTAAGACTATGAAGGTGTCCAGACACCAAAAGGTCTCTGATGTAGGGCATGGGCTCAAAAGCCAGACACCAGAATCAATTCCCAGTCCCAGGCACTTATTATCTGGGGACTTTGGTAATTAATCCATTGTTCCAGGTTTCTGTTTTCTTATCTCTAAATTGAGATAATAGCTGTACTTATAACACAGGGCTTTTTCATGTCAAATATTAAACACTTTATCTTTGTGCTTGTTAAAATAGAGAGGACAGACACATATAAATATGAAACTGAAGGGACACAGACTCCAAAGAAAGAAAACAAGAGAACTTTTGGCCACTTCAGCAATATTCAGAGTTCATTTGTCTCCATTTTATCTAAAAATAAAAACATACAAAGTGCATAACAATTCAAAATCTATTGGACTTCTCTATACCACAAAAGAATGGCTGCAAGTTGAAATGAAAGAATACTAGTGTTAGCAGTACTGGCCAACATAAAGGAAGCATCAAGGGATTAATTAAACAAAACATCACAAGATCTACACAACACAAACTACAAAACACCCCTGAGCAGAACCGAAGATGGACAACCTAAATACACGGAGAGATAATCCATGTTCATGGATTAAAAGGCTTGAATTGTTAAGATATTAAACCACCTCAATTGATCTAAAGACTCAATACAAACCCAGTCAAAATCCCAGTAGGTAATTTTGCAGAGATTGACAAGTTGACTCTAAAATTATTGAAGACAAAACAATCTGATGGAAAGAGAGTGAAATTGGAGAAACTAAACTATACATTTTCAAGACTTACTTGTAAAACCATGGAAATCAAAATCAGAAAAAGCATAAAGACTGACATATAGATCAATAGAACTAGAGAGGCCAAAAATGACTCAGTCAGAGACAATAAGTTTTCTACAAAGGTGTTGATATAAGTTAGTGGGAGGAAGGAGAGTCTTTTTAATAGATGATGCTGGATATCCGTTTGCAGAAACAGTGTCCTGGCTCTGGCCCTTCCTTTGGATCAATGTGACCAAACAGAGCTGGATGTGTAAAGTGTTCTTACCCTAAACTAGAAACCATTCAGCAAAAGACATTGTCAGAAGAATGAGAACACAAGTCACAGACAGTCAAGCAACTGCAAAGAGCCGGGTAGGGTGGCCTGTGATCCTAGGATTAGAAAGGCTAAGTCAGGCAAGAGGGCTGCTGGGAATTTGAGTGGGGGCTACGCATAGTGAGTTCCAGGACATCCTGGGCTATAGAGTGAGACCTTGGTACAAAAATGCGGGTACCCTATAACTCCAAAACCAGAGTGGGAGAAACAAGATGGCTTCTGATTCTGTTGAGAAAGGTCCGAGGGAGAAGCTGAGAGACAGACAAAAATTGAGAAAGGAGAGAGGCAGGGCGGGGTGGGGGTGGATAAACAATTTCCTATAGGAGAAAGGTGAAAGCTCTTGAGGTAGTAAGTAAAGAAAAATAAATCATACGCTCAATAGGGGAAAGATGCTAAAACTTACGATAAGAGCAGATTTCTTTGTGAAATCGCAAAAATGTGAGAAGCCTGTGCTCGCGTTGCTGTTCTGCTCCCAAGTGCAAAAGCAATGAGTGTAGCTTGTGAGGCATTTAGTTGCCACGAAAAATGCTGGCAGTAAGGTTCGGCACCAGGCTCTGCCTCAGCATCCTCTGGTGGCCGTGGAGCATGCTGTACCCCAGGCAAAGAGAGAGGGGCTATAGTAGAATGACTTGCTGAGTGAGAGAAAAACTGGACACAACAAGAAGGCTACGAGGCTATCGGAATGCAGTTTTACCTCTTAGATTAGAAAGCTGGGGAGGTCTGCTTCTGTGCCAGGCACTGAACTGGGCATTTGATGAGCATCACTTCTTAATCCTCAGAAAATTCCAGGGAGGGTCCCGTCTTCTGGGCCATGAGTGAGCTGAAGGACTGCCCATTGCAGTTTCATGACTTCAAGTTTGTGGACTACCTGGAAGGTCTGTCCCTGGAACATGGCAGTGCTGACTGGCTCCGAGGACGATGGCATTGATATTGAGGAGCTTGAGACACTGCTGTCCTCTGCAAGCAGGCGACTGCGTGTGCTAGAAGCTGAAACCCAGATCCTTACTGACTGACAGGATAAGAAAGGTGACCAACATTCCTGAAGCTAGGTCGAGACGGTGAGCTTGGTGCTCCCCCCAAACAAGGGAAACCCAAGAAGCAGAAACTGAAAGGGAAGACAGGACATGGGCCAGACCCTGGCCCAGGATGACTCAAACTCAAGAACATTCAACCCTAGATCCAGAACCATGAATTTACTGATGACTCAATGGATGTGCCTTGGATCTCCAAGAATGATGCTCCCTGTAGGTTCTGGGCTTCTGGGGAGCCCTACTGTGTTGTCACCACCAGTGAGGAGGTACGAACACTAGAGGAGCTCTTGAAGCCCCCTGAAGATGAAGCTGAACATTATAAGATTCCCCCACTAGGGAAACACTACTCCCAACGCTGGGTCCTGGAAGATCTGCTAGAGGAGCAGAAGGATGGGGCTCAGGCAGCAGCTGTGGCTAACAAGAAGAAAGGCCTCATAGGACCACTGACAGAACTGGACACAAAAGATGTGGATGCCCTGCTGAAGAAGTCTGAGGCCCAGCATGAACAGCCAGAAGACAGGTGTCCCTTTGGTGCCCTGACACAGTGCCTGGTGCAGGCCCTAGTGGAGGAAAATACTATTTCCCCTATGGAGGATTCTCCTACTTCTGACATGTCAGGGAAAGAATCAGGGGCTGATGGAGCAAGCACCTCCTTCCCCAACCCCTCATTCAATCAGAACAAGCCTTTCAGTGTGCCACATACCAAGTCCCTGGAGAGTCGCATCAAGGAGGAGCTGATTGCCCAGGGCCTCCTGGAGTTGGAGGACCGGCCTGCTGAGGACTCGGAGGATGAGGTCCTTGCTGAGCTGCACAAACGGCAGGCTGAGCTGAAGGCGCTCAGTGCACACAACCGCACTAAGAAGCATGACCTGCTGAGGTTGGCAAAGGAGGAGGTGAACCAGCCTGAGCTAAGGCAGCGAGGCTGCATGGCAGACAGTGAGGTCATGGATGCCTCCTGATAGATCATGGCTTCCTGGCAGAAGAAGCACACCCCTACAAAGAAGGAAAAAGACCACGCCTGGAAAAACCTGAAGGAACGAGAAAGCATCCTGAAGCTCCTAGCCGGGTAGCCTCACCTGCTGCTGGCCATCTCCCTGGCCTGGCAGAAGTCTGCTTCCTTTGAAGCCTTGGCCAGAGGCTGCCTATCAAATGACAACAGCCTCAGGGCTGAAACACTCTCAGACCTCTCAGCTGAGCTTTGTGCAGCCAGTATGCAAGGCCTTCCTGTGTTTGCCTGGACCTAGCATCTGCCTGATGCCCCAGATGAGCAGGCTTGTTCCTTGTCCCTTTCCCCTCTTACCATCTCCACACCTTTCCCTCAAAGACTTCTTCCTTGAGATTTTGTCAAGTACAAACTTAAGAATAAAGTGACTGCTGTGTTTTGTTATTTATTTATTTATTAAAAAAAAAAAAAGAAAGCTGGGGAGGTTGATACCAAGATCTTAGTCTATTCACCTCAGAATCCTTGGACTTTTATATTTTATAGCTCGTAGACAGTAATATTCTCTTGGAATCAACTTATATATGCAGCAAGTGTTGAGTGACAGGAAGGTCACACAGAGGGCCTGGCAGGATGGCCACCTCAGAGTAAATGATTTAGAGTGTAAACGGTCCCCAGGATAAGGTAATTTGCTAGTGGGGCTCAGAAAATGCTGTTCTGCTCACATTAAAGTATATAACAATGAAGGGGTAGAGATTACTATCACAAAGGGAAAAGGCGCATGGACAAAGTCCAGAAGAAATTAGACATAAGCCTCCAGCTGTCCGCTGCTGGCTGCAGGGAGGGTATTTAATTCTCTCAGCAATGATCTACAAAGTGTCACTCAGTAGGAAGCTTTCTTCAGCCTCAGAGTCCAGGATTTTTATCGAAGTTCACACAGTAGGGCAGAATCTTTATTAAAGACCACTGTAGGTCTCAATGTGAGCATAGCTCCTGGGACCAAATGCATATCGTGGCCTTACGCAGATAAAGGCCCCAGCAGGATATTCGAAGCTCCAGAGGCGCTCTCTCAGTGCTGGTGAAGGGATACTCCCTTTCTGAATATGTAGTCTGAGCTCCTTGAACCTGCTGATGTAACTCTTCACTCCGAAGACCATCAAGGTTTCTAAATCAGGATATGCTTAGGAATATACTCCCGGATCACTCTCAGATATATGTCTCTATATGTCTCTTTTCTCTGTCTCTGTCTTTCTCTCTGTCTCTCTCTTCTTCTGTGTCTGTCTCTATTTCTCTCTTCTTCTTCTTCCTCTTCCTCTTCTCTCTTCTTCTTCTTCTTCTTCTTCTTCTTCTTCTTCTCTCTCTCTCTCTCTCTCTCTCTCTCTCTCTCTCTCTCTCTCCACACACACACACACACACACACACACACACACACACCAGGTGGGGGAATCTTATTTATCCCAAGCTGACCTCTAACTTACTATGTAGCTGAGGCTGGCTTTGAACTCCTGATCCTCCTACCTGTATCATCCAAGTGCTGGGAGCACAGGCACGAACTGCCATTTCTGGCTTATATCTCACGTTTTATGTATGTGTATTTTTTCTAGGTAGGACTTTCACAGCTTTCACCATATTATTAGTAAACCATAACTCCCAGAACGAGGACAGCAAGTTGTAGAACAGAAAGCAGCAGACCAGAGACACTGACCTTATCACTATATACGGCCCATAAAGTTTTAATAAAAACTCCAAAAACTAACTGAAAGTCACCAAACCCAGCAAAGCACACAGGCAAGAACAGCTGAACTCAGATAAGTAAGTCTCTTTTGCTTCCATGTTGGACAGTCTTCCTATGAGCCAGACAGCTCTGTGCAACCAGGAAAAGTGTCCAGTTCTTGTTTCTTCTTTTGGAAGGAAAGAATGGAACGTATGCCCAACTATCTGGCTCTCTGAGGACCTTCCCAAGGATTGGTTTCATCTTGCCTGATTCTAAGTGTAAGCGGTAAACTTAGAAGCACCTAAAAAACCACAGGGGAGACCGCTGGCGGCTGGCTCTGTGTTCATCAGAGAACCTTCGCAGCTAGCTGCAGCACTTCGTGCAGACACCAGGGGGAGCAAGAAGCTTGAATTTCGAGAACCTTCCACAAAGGACACTTAAGCACAGAGAGATGCAGCTCCAGAAAAAGCTGGTGTTGTGAGGCCCCAAGAGTCTCCAGCTGGGCTGACTGTGGACATTTGTAAAGACAAGATGAGGCAAGGTATTTCTCCAAATGTTCATACTCCAGTAAGATAATGCATATGGAAGACAGGGATGCGTGGTCCAAAGACCAACATAAATCCTCAGAGATCTAGTTTACCTGATAAACAACTCAAAAGTCTTGTTTGAAGAGTATTCGGTGAGCTATAGAACTGAGCTAGCTGGAGGAAGTACGGGTAACAAGGAAAGAGCAGAAGAGAATATCAACAAAAGGAATCCGCTAACATCTCGGATCTAGCTGACAGATACAATAACTGAAGTGAAGGCTGGGCTGGATGGCTTCGGCTGCAGAGTCCTCCAAGCTGTGATCTCTAGGCAAGTCACTGGGGATGGACAAAGAGAGAAGTACATTTCTCATGGCTGTGACTGAAACACTTGACAGAAACACTTAAGGAAAAACCATGTATCATAACTTTGTGTGTGCTTTAGGAAGACCTAGTCTCTCGTGACGGGGAAGGCACAGTGGACCACAGCAGTTCTCAGGCTGCCATGGCAGGACACCAGGAAAAAGAGACCCTGGTGTTTCCCTGACTCTCTTCCCCATGGAAGGCATCTTCTACCTTCAGGAGCTTTCTCTTTCAGTTAATCTCTGGAAATTTCCTCATAGATACATAGAGCTACGGCCCACTAGTTTCTAGGTATCTTTTTAAAAGCATTTCACTATGCAGTCCTGGCTAGCCTAAAACTTGCTATATAGACTAGGCTGGCCTTGAGGTGGGAATTTTACTCCCAACTCCTGTGAGTGCTGGGATCATGAACATGTATCACTACACCCTGGTTTTCTTATTGATTCTAAATCTAGGCAGGTAGACAGTGAAGACTAATCACCAAAATAGCAAAGAGAAAATGAAGAGATGTAAAGACAGCTTATGAGGATTATAGAACATGCACAAATATAGTAAAAAATGCATTTTGGAAATTCTAGAAAGAGAGAAAGGGCCCAGATAATGCATCTAATACACAATGGCCTATGACCTGTAACACTCCACTATGTGAGAAGGGATCTCACTAGAATTCAAGAAAACTAAAAGATTCCAAGTAGGACAAACCTAAATGGATCCAGATAAGCACACACACACACACACACACACACACACACACACACACCACACCCCTATCAAAAGTCTGACTGCTGAAAAGACTCGGAGGGTTCAAGCATTTGCTGGGATGTCTAAGACCTGTCTTCTACCCTGGGACCCACATGATGGAGGGGGAAACCTGACTTCTGCAAATTGTTCCCTGGTCTCCATATACATTGTGGCATGCACCCCTCCCCTGCCCTGGCACAAATGCATAATTAATAATGTAAAGATCAAAGATAACCAGAGAATTTTGAAAACAGCAAGAGAAAAGCAACTCATTAGACTTAAGGAAGGTCCCACAAGCATATAGCCAGACACCAGTCAGGTCAGAAGAGGGGGAATGAGAGGAAGGTCTCACCAGAAGAGCAACTTTTCAGATTAGAAGTGACTCAGTTCTAAAGTTCTGTCCTTGAGTGGGAGCCCTGGGTTCAACCAGTGTAGAAAAATTAAAACCTTCTGGGCTTCAGAGGATGCCATCAAGATAGTAAAGCTAGCCCAAAGAGTGGAATATTTAAAAAGCATACAATAACAGGCTTGTACCCAGAAGACATAACTCTTACAATGCAGCAATTATAAAGTAACTCAATTTAAAAGTGGGCATAGGACTTACATAAACTTTTTTCAGAGATAGACACATAACCAATAAGCAAATGAAAAGATGCTTTAGCATCATGTCACATGAAAAGGCACACCAGGATCTCAGCAAAGCACTATTTATAATACAGAAGAACCAACAGAGAAACCAGCAAGGCAATACGCAGATGAGCAGAGTTGCTGCTGTCAATGGGCCATGACTGGGTGCTTTCCAGTGCGGTAGCTCCTCAAGTAGTTCAAAAGTTACCACAGTGCCCAGGACCCCACTCTTAGGCAGCACCTGCCTACAGGAAAAGTTACACATTTCTGTTCACACAGGATTATTCTGGAGAGCAAAAAAGTGTAAACAACCAAAATGACCACCACTTGGATATACAAACAAAATGTTGTATATAGCTGAATATTAGTTACGAAAGGAATATGTGTTACAACAAGGGTGAAAATTATATTTTAATTATTAGACTACATGAAAGAAGCCAGACAAAGGAAGCCATATTGTGATTCCTTTGTATCAAGTGTACAGGGTTGACATCTCTGAGAAATGACTACCTGTCATTTCTCACTGAGGAGTAACTACCTGTAAGCTGGGCTTTATCTTAGAGATGACAAGACAGATTATTATAGAATTAGGTAGGTGGTGAGGGTTACACAGTTTTGTGACTAAACTAAACATCATCGGTTTGTATACTTCAAAGTAATGAATTTCATAAATTGGACAATAAAACAGCAAAAGAAGAGATGAGTTTAAGTATGTATGTATACTATACTTAAATAAAAAGATGATAGTTTCAATTTAAGATGAATAAAGAAATAAAAAAAAATCCAAGCTTGGTGGTACAAGTCTATAATCCTAGTTGGAAGGTTTAGCTGGGACAATGGCAAGTTCAAAGCCTGCCTGGGCTGCAGAGTGAGTTCAAGGCCAGCCTAACTCCCTAAGTGAAACTAGGTCTCAAAAATTAAAAGTCAGAGCTGGAAAATGGCTTAGTTGGTAGAGCATTTCTGCACAAGTATGAGGACCCGAGTTCAGATCCCCAGCACTACATAAAAAGCTGGGTATGGTGGTGTGGATCTTTGGTCCCAGCACTGAAGAGCTGGAGGCAAGAGGGTCCATCCCAGCAGCTTGTTTGCCAGCCAGTCTAGATAAATTTGTGAATATTCCGTATCAGAAATAAGGGGAAGAACAGTTGAAAAAAGACATATGACTTTAACCTCTGGCTTCCACACACATGCATACGTATGCACATACACACACATGCAGAATAAAAACTGAAAGTATGCAAGGCCTGGGAATAGCTCTATGATAAAGTGCTTGTCTTCAGTGTGCAGGGCCCTAGGTTTAATCTTCAGAACTGTAAAAACAAAAACAACCACCTATACAACAATAATAAACAACCAAAATAGGACATTTACAACATTTCTTTTTAAAGGTAAATCATATTATGCCTAATTTGAATACTTCCTTGAAAATTACTTGGATTTAGGTTCTTCCAACAACAAAGCATCATTTCAATATGTCTCATGTGTAGGCAGTCTTCATCAAAAAAAAAAAAAAAAAAGAGTGACATCTGTCGCGTCCCCTCGGCCGGCAGTAAGACACGACACGCCTGGATTCTTCTTTGACAGCTCTTTTATTCCAGGCAGAATCTTCATCCATTGAAGGGGCCCCAAGCAGCAGAAATGCACTGCTTATATACCCTTCCAAGGGGGCGGGCCAGGCAGCCTGTTCTCTCAGGATTGGTTAGGGCCAATACCTCATTAGCATAAACCCTGTGATTGGTTAGGGCTCATGCCTCATTTGCATAAGCCCTCTCGGGAGGGGCTTGAGGCTGACGCATGCGCAGTAGGCTTATACAGGACGCTGCGCCAGCCATGTTGGAAACCGGCGCCGTCTCTTCAGCCGCCTACATCTCCCCTTATTTATTTTATAAATTTGAAATAGGTTACTTCTGGACCCTTCAGATTCGTCCTAGGCCTCCCACACCCAAGCATGCTTTGAACTCATTCACCAGGTGATTATCAAAAGGCTTTAGAAGGCACTTCTTGAAGGAGCCACTACTGTGGCAAAAGTCAGCGGTGGAAAGCAGAGGTCTGAGCCCTTGTGCAAGTAATGAAGGCATTGTAATGGGGGCCGCCACCCCATACCCGCCTTGGTGCCTTTTTTCAGGGAGAAGTATTTGGCACAAAACTTCTATGCACTCAGACATACTTTCAGAGAATCTATCTCAGGATTGAGAACATCTCTAGTCGAGGCACTCCTCGTACTCCCCGCTTCTGAAAAATTAAAATGGTGCCATAGGAGCCTTATGAATGTACACCATTGGCAATGGTCAAGATGGTCAGGATCTAGAGAAAATGACTGGACGGCCAATATCGGATCCAGAAGGTTCCCCACTAGGTCTCCCTAAGGGAGGCCAGTCAAATACTTGGGGAAACACCTTCCTCCATGGCAGTCAGCGCCTGATAAACTACAGCCTTATGTCTTGCATGGTCATGGTGTAAGCAACATAGAAACCACATCCTAAGAGAACAACGGCTCCCCATACAAATACTCCCGCCCATTCTTTAAAAAAAAAAAAAAAATTGAGGGCATCCTTAACCCAAGTGGTAAGTCCTTTCAGAGTGATGGGATCTAGGCAAGTGCCGTTCAGGGTGGCGGTCTGCGACAGGAGGTTCAACATCAGGATCTGCAGTTTCATCATCCCTCCTTTCGTCTGGGATCGCTGGACTGGAGATCTTCCGAGTCAGTCTCTCAGGGATCCAGATAGGGTTTTCTTGATCCTGTGGGAAAACACAAACAGAACCTCGTGCTCTTATGAGCACGGGATCGGGCCCTCGCCATGCATTAGTTATGATATCTTTCCATTTTACCTTTTCTGGTGGAGGGCGTAAGTGATTATGATGTCTGTCAGCAGCAGACTGACCCTGAGCATCCAAATTTAGAAAATTTAAAGTAAATAGTGCTAAGGATAGTCTATGCTTGGGGTTAAGGCCGTGGCCTATTCCCTCTTTTTGTTTTTGAAGACATTCCTTGAGCATGAGATGTGCTCGTTCTACAATACCCTGCCCCTGAGGGTTGTAGGGCAGTCCATGAGTGAGTGAGACTTCCATCCATTGGCAAAAGGAAGAAAAAGCTTGAGCCGTATAGGCTGGGCCATTGTCTGTAAATATAAATTTAAACAGGACTATTATAAAACAGCCAACAACTAATTAATTTACATATCTATTAATAATAGTTTCTTATATTTTTTATAAAATTATTTTTCTATCAGCCAAAAATAAATTAAGGTTTGTATCTCTCTTGAGGCTTAAATTCTTTTGTGGAGAGCTTAAAAAAAGATCTTAGCCAATTAGCATCTCCTAGAAACCTTTGAATCTTATGTCACAATTTATTTAGGAATATAGCTGATGTCTCAAATATTAAAAGATATTGTCTTTGGATGTTTTTGGAGCAACAAGCACTCTCCAAAATGTTAAAGCTCTTTCATACATCTGGTTTTGAGTGACTCCAACTTTGAATTATCAGTTTTAATCTAGTTTTTTATTACCAAAATTATAAATTTGCAATCATACCCAATAACATATAACCAGAACATATAGAGCATACTTATATATAAATGTACATCTAAACAAATTTTTCTTACTTTTTTAACTGTAATTTAAGAGAAAAACACTTATCAGACTGGGAGACACCCTTACTGCAGAAACTGTTGGCCTCCTTCTAAGAGCCGCTTATGAAAACAGTTAACTCTTTTTAAGGTTGCTTTTGCTAATGCTCTTCTCCCAGCCACAGAGCAGGGTAAATTATCAGTTTTTGTTGTGTAAATTGAGATTCCCTTTTAAGCAGGTTTTAAGCTAAATTAAGTGGTGGATGGCCATCCGTTTTAATCATTTTTACATAGAACAAAAATAGACAACAAAATAAAGACAGATAAATGACACACATGGACAAATTGGTATACCAATGACAGACAATAAACATGGAAAGCAGAACTGAGAATCTCTCTTAGAGAGAGCCAGAGAGATTAGGGCGTCCCCCAATTATCTCTTGCTTCTCCGGAGGGCTCTGTTATAACCTTTTTTGTTTTTCTTTTGTTAACACACCAGAGAGTGGGCAACTTCTTTCTCTTTTACTTTTCCTCTCTCTCTCATTTTCAAGGTTCAACTTCTTATCTCTTTCTTAGGAGGTATAACATTTTTTATCAATAATCTTTTTTGGGAGAACAGTATTAATGAAAACAAAAAAAATTTTTTTTTTTTTAAAGATCTGTTTTTCTTAACCCTAGTTCCCTGTGTTCTGAAGATAGGCTCTTGGAGCTGTGTCATAAAGAGTGATTGCTTAGAAAATATTTGCCTCCAGGATCAAAAACTGGGAAGGCCATACGCGCTTCCTTCCAAGTCTGTGGGCAGAATGAGCATTGTGTCTCTGGGGACAGACTGGCCCGAGGAACCTCCACATAGGGAGGCTGGCCTAGGGGCGGAGCTGTGGGCGTCTCCCAAGCATGCGGTTTGAGCTTTTCCGCCATTTTGCCTTTCTTTTTCCTTGAGAGGACCACTGACTCTATTTTAGCTAACATGTCCTCTAGGTCCTCCTCCATCTTTTCTAAGCTCTTTCCTTCCTCTATCTTTTCTAAGCTATCAGAGGTAGAAGAGCTCTCTGTATATCTTTTAGACTAGAGTAAATGTTGGTTATCTTTTTTGGTCCCTTGTTTCTTTTACTAGAGCCTGCCTCAGAGCCTTTTGACCGAGCCTCTTTCACTTGCTCAAAAACTTCCTGTTCCTTTCGGACAGCGGATTCACGTTCACAATGAGAATTTAGGTACAAGCTAAGACCATACGTCAGAAAAATCACTATTATGATACCCAAGCCAACCCACTCCGGGTCAACAACAGATATCATAGCTTAGAAAATCTGCGGACCTTGTATTGCCGCTTTCCTTATACTCGTCCCTAAACCTTGACTTGTCCCAAACCTAGGGAACCTCTACTCGTCCCAAACCAGGGAACCTCAAACCAGGGAACCTCAACTCAAACCTCGACTTGTCCCAAACCAGGGAGCCTCTACTCGTCCCAAACCAGGGAACCTCAAACCAGGGAACCTCAACTTGAACCTCGACTCGTCCCAAACCAGGGAGCCTCAACTTGTCCCAACCCAGGGAACCTCGACTCGTCCCAAACCGGGGAACCTTGACTCGTCCCAAACCGGGGAACCTTGACTCGTCCCAAACCGGGGAACCTTGACTAAAAATTATACCTTTTTACCTCAGTTTCTGAATTTACGAGGTTGTTGTCCTCAGTTTCCCCATTTTCCTCGGCTCGTTGTCGTTGGTCTTCTTCAGCTGCCACGTCTCTCGTTGTCTCCGCCGCGTCTCCTGCCACGTCTCTGCCGCATCTCTCTCGTTGTCTCTCACCGTTTCTCAGCCGCGTCTCTGCCGCCGTGTCTCTCTTGTCTCTCGCTGCGTCTCTCGCTGTGTCTCTCTTGTTGTCTCTCGCTGCGTCTCTCCCCGTACGGGCCACCAGTTGTCGCGTCCCCTCGGTCGGCAGTAAGACACAACACGCCTGGATTCTTCTTTGACAGCTCTTTTATTCCAGGCAGAATCTTCATCCATTGAAGGGGTCCCAAGCAGCAGAAATGCACTGCTTATATACCCTTCCAAGGGGGCGGGCCAGGCGGCCTGTTCTCTCAGGATTGGTTAGGGCCAATACCTCATTAGCATAAGCCCTGTGATTGGTTAGGGCTCATGCCTCATTTGCATAAGCCCTCTCGGGAGGGGCTTGAGGCTGACACATGTGCAGTAGGCTTATACAGGACGCTGCGCCAGCCATCTCTTCGGCCGCCTACAGACATCAACAAGGTATTAGAAAGTACAGATCTCCTCTCTGTTCTCCACTTCTTGCATAACCCTCCATGCTGGGTCCTTGCAGAACTGAAGTTAACACAGTGCCTGGCACATTTGAAAGCACATTTCCTGGGGATGAGAGGATAGCTCAGCCAGTAAGGTGACTGACACACAAACACTCCAGTCCCATCCCAGAACTTAAAATTCAAGTGTGGTGGTGCGTGTCTGAAACCCCAAAGCTGGAGAGGCAGAGACAGGTAGATTCTTGGGGTTTGCTGGTCAACCAGTCTGGCTTGAACTAGAAAGTCCCAGACCAATGAGACACCATGTCTGAAAAACACAGGGTAGATATCTATTGAGGAATGAATGATACCTGAGACAGAGTGTCAGGGTCTTTGTATACATATGCACACAAGTGCACACACATACACTAGGAATAGAGCACTCATGAGGATCTAGCTTTCCAGGAAGAAGACTGTCTATCCAACAAACATCCCAACACTGCCTTTGTCACGCACGGTCTTTTCCTCCCACTCTGAAGTGATGAAGGTAATTTTCTTGTGAAGCTCCCAGTTCCTAGCTGCTTAGCCTTTTTCTTGGCAGGAAAGAACTAGATGCTTGCTTCTTTAATCAGAAAGGATTTTTTAAAAGCCCAATTCGTGTTTCTTACACTATTATGTTCAGTCTGTGCTAAGATTTTGAGAATTCTAAGTCTTAAATTACAGACCCTCTCAATCAGAGACTACAATATAATCATCAATTGTTAAGTGTGAACTTGGGAAAGAAAAACAACCTCTGTGGGCAGAGGCTGCAATGTGGCCTCACTGGAATTCAAAATCACTTTTTGGTAACTGTCATTTTCTGTCACCAGTGCAGATATTCTCAGGGCCAACCATTGAAAGCCAATTTCAAAACTATTCCTTTATTTGAAACTCTCCAGATTAAGTGATAATTATTAAGAAGAAACATCATTTTACATGTCATCAAAACTTGATATTCAGTAGAAAACAGAACCAAGTAGCTAACCATTATTTCTATGATGCCGGAGGATTCGATGTCTCCCTTGACATCATTTCTTTGTCTGGGCACTCAAGCAAGCAGCAAAGCAGCCTGTCACTCACAGCTCCCGTCACTTCCTGTTCCAGCTCATTAAACCCTGGCTTTCCTGGAAGCAGTCAATCCACTTGGAGATCCTCTACCAGTCAGAAAAATTAGCCCCAAGGGGACAGGGGTTGATATGCATCTCTGAGTGGGCACGAAGGCCACAGTAAATTCCACTTACACGGGAAGCCATATTTTGTAGGCTGACAGGATGGGGTCAGAAGGAGCAGGGATTTGTGTTTGGACCTTACAGTTGGGAGCTTGTTACATATTGATTGGTTTTCTTTAGCTGCCAAAGGATGAAAGTTCAGAAGCTCAGCCGAGCTGACAATCATAAATATATATGTAAGCACACACACGTACACACACGCACAGGCTTCATTTAGAATTTGAATTCTCTTAATCATTTATTTGGCTTCTCCTTTCTATGATGCTAAAATTCTTAGGACTCCAGCATTGCTTCCTAATCCACCCTGATTCTTGCCCCGTATAAACCACATGGCCACTTACTTTAGTTTTCTATCACATGACTGAAGTACTGGAGAGAAATAGCTTACAAGTGTGTTCTGGCTCACTGTTTCAGCTGTTTGGTTGGTTGGTGCTTTTGTTTCTGGGCTGGAGGGAGGTAGTACACCATATCGTGGGACTATGCATTCTGCCATGTCACTGCTACTGGGAAGGGAAGAGAAGCTAAAACCCAGTCCACTCCACAGTGACCTTCCTTCCTTCCATCCACCCTTGCCTCCTAAGAGTTCTACTTTTTAGGAATTCTGTTATACCTCCCAACAGTATGACAGGCTGGCCACTAAGCCTTTAGTATATGGAGAACTTTTACGATCCAAACCATAATCCTACTGAATGCTCCCTTGAGAACCCAAATAAAATAGCATCTGAACATAGAAACAAGAGGGCTTGAAGCCACACAGGAAGCACCAAAGGGCCACATTCAGTTTAACCCTAGAAGGAAGAAAACAAAGATTTCAGGGGACTTCCTTCACTCAGCTCTGCTCTTAACTGTGACTGAGGCACTTGAGACATCATAGGTAACACTTAGTATTCAGGAGCACGCTGTTCTTGGCAGTGAAGAGAAAGGAACTCACACCATCTTCTCTCTCCTGGCTCTCCTGTGGTGGGTCAAATGTCTGCTGGTATTGATTTGAAGTGATTAATCCATTGCCAAAGAACAGATCAAGGGAATTACATATACACTCTCCTTCTTAAATGCTCCCTCTTGGTAAAACAGTTTCGATTGCCTATGTGGGCCATTTTCCTTCTTTGCCTTACACTTCTGCCCCATTGAGATTTGCAAACTGTTTTCTGTTTCTAATGTGGCCGTGACTCACCTTTCCTTACTAAACTATAAACATCCGAGGGTCCAAGTCATCATCTCCCAGATCCCCACAGCCAACCACAGTGCCAGCAGCAGGACTGGAGGCTGTGATGTTTCAGGAGACCTAAAGAAGGCTGGAAGCAAATGTTACCACCCACCCTTCCTATCTGGTGGCTAACCTCTGCCCTCTGTATTTGGTATCATTTGTGTACACGGAGATGTCCTCTTTGGAGTACTCTTTATTTTCAATATGATGTCTATTCTGATAACCCTCAAATGATTCCCAAGATTAAACTAAATGTAACATGCAAAGTTTCAGCCAGTCTAAATAGCTACCTTTCGGTAACTAGCTGCTCTTCCAGTGATGCAGTATGCCATAACATGCTATGGGAGAAAGAGTCTAAGACTCCACATGATTCTGCTAACCTGACAAGGAGATCAAGTTGAGCAGAGATACGGCAAATTCTATTTAATGAGGAAGGAAGCACAGCAGGTAAGGGGCCAGGTTCTAACTAGGGACTGATAGACAATGATACCAATGTTTCTAAAGAGAGAAAGGTTGGGCCGTGAAGCCCTCTCCAACAGGATTCTTCCCCATCCTCTTTTCACCTGTCTCACCTGACATTTAACTTCCAGCTGTCAGAACTTTAACAATTGCCAATTTCTGACAAAGAGCAAAATTCTGACTATGAGGATGTTTCTTTAAAAATGGCAGTCAATTGCTAAAGTAATGCACACTCCCCTCCCAAAATGATACTCTGCTTTGGTGGAGACAATTTCCAGTTTTTATTACTGAAGGGAAGGAAAGGAAAGAAGAAGAAAGAAGAAGAAGAAGAAGAAGAAGAAGAAGAAGAAGAAGAAGAAGAAGAAAGAAGAAAAAAGAAGAAGGAGAAGAGAAGAAGAGGAAGAGGAAGAGGAAGAGGAGGAAAAAGAAGAGGAAAAAAGAAATTGAAGAAGAGGAAAAATAAGATGAAGAAGAAGAAGAGGAAGAAGGAGGAGAAGAAGAGGAAGAGGAGGAAAAAGAAGAAGAGGAAAACAAGAAGTTGAAGAAGAGGAAGAAGAAGAAGAAGAAGAAGAAGAAGAAGAAGAAGAAGAAGAAGAAGAAGAAGAAGTTGTTGAAGAGGAGGAGGAGGCAGTATAGGAAGAAGAGGAAGGGGAGAAGTAAGAGTGGGGGAAGAGGAAGAGGAGGAAGGGCAGGTGGCAGTGTGCTCATACTGTACTTTTTCGTTCCCTGATCGTGTATTCCAGTGTAGATTTGATCTAAGAGCAGAAGCTCAAGACTTTAGCAGGTAAGAAGCAAGTCTTTGATGGGGATTTCTGTGTTTGAGTTGTAGGCTCACAGAAAGCTAATTAGAACTAGCCTGGCTAGACAGAAAAGCTTTGAAATGAGAGATGTGTGTCCAAGGGTTGTCCTTGTGATCAACAAGCTCAGGGAATGAGCAAATACTTAAACTCTCATTGGTAAAGCAAAGGAAGAGACCAAGATGATTTCTAAGGCTTCCTCTAGCACCACCAACTTTAAGTGGTTAGACACTTTTCCTTAAGTTGGGAATCAGTTCATTCAGTGATCTACTTAGATACATTCAATGAACATAAAACAAGAAGTAAACTTAACATCTCATTCCTGCCCTTAAGAAGTTTATAAGTCACTGGCAAAAGAGGCAGGCTTTTCCCATGGCCATTTGGAGCTTCTCTTCTATGGTGCCCAGAGGGCTGCCTGGCACACAGCCAGGAGAAGGCAGGGCAAAGTCTGTAAAGGGTGGTCACAGTCCGTATTTTCCTGGAAGGGAAAACAGTGGCGTCTGTGACGAATGCTGTGGTTACCAATCTCCTGTGTACCCAGGTGCTGCCAGTGTACCACATTCTTCTCGGGGTGTCCATGCAACGGGCAGGAAGGGGAAGGAAGAGCCCAGGATAGGCAGAACCTGGTTTGGTTCTGAGTGAGAACTGAGAGTATGGAGAGGTTAGAAGAGAGAAGGCCTCCCCAAGGAGATTTAGAATTGGCTCTTTAAGATGACGGCCTTCGTCACATTGGCCTTTAATGATGAAATGATCCTTGGTTGTTCATACTGGTTTCTTTGATGGTGGATGTGAATGCATGCACTTTATTTGAGATGAACCAGGGATTAAATACCTTTTGTGGGAAGGAATGGCCAGGAAGGGCAGCTCATTGGCTGAATGCCTGGGGCCTATCTAGACACCTTATCAGCATGGAGAGTTCCACATGTTTATGCTGCATACTTATTACTATGGTCCTCTCAGTGGGATGTCATGGTTACATGTTCCAGAGCAGGTATAGAAATGGGTAGGGAGCTTGACTCCTGCCGATCTCAAGTCTCTGAGACTTCCAGGATCTGGGTTTACTCAGTCTTACCAGTTCTTCTGTCTGGTGGCACTATCCACTTGCCCCACAGGACAGGTGATTATTCATCCTTCATGCTCTAAACAAAAATTACAAGGAGCCAGCAATGGAAAAGAGGAGAAACAATGAACACAAAGTAAGGAGGAAGAGAGGAGGAGTGATCGGTTTACCCCGCTGATGTTTAATATTTACTTCTGAGATACTGAGGGTTTACCTGAGTATGCTGATCAGGCAGGTGTTCTACTGAGCTATATACCCGTGGTGCTTCTTTTCACTTTTACGTATTGATTGATTGATTGATTGATTGATTGACAGGGCCTTACTAAGCTACTCAGAGTGGTCCTCCTGTCTCAACCCCTCTAATGACTGAGAATTACAGGCACACACTAACACATTTGACCCACCAATGTTTGTCAAGTGCCCACCGTTTGCCAGGTACTATACTGAATATCCAGAGATCTTCTGATGAAGCTTGTTTAGCTCACATTCATTCTAGATAGAGCAGGTTAAGAAAGAAATGAAACCCATATTAAATGCCATGAAAGACAAAGAATAATAAAACATGTGAGAAAATAGCCCTGCGAATATGGTAGACAGCTGTTAGGGTAAAGGCAAGGAAGAAGGCCTCTCAACATTGTGGTGTTTGGCTGAGCTCAGACTGCAAAAGCAAATGACAATTAGGACAGTGGCCTGTTTTTTTTTAAGCACATGCATGCACTGATCAAAGTGACAGAAGCCAGGGTCATTTGGGAAGAAGGAACTTCACTTGGAGATTGCCTCCATTAGACTGGACTGTGGGCAAGTCTGTGGGGGCATTTTCTTGACTGATGGAGGAGGGCCTAGCCTGTGGTCTGTCCTGAGCTGTGTAAGAAAGCAAGGTGAGCAGGCCTGAGGGAGCAAGCCACGAAGCAGCACATTTCTGTGGTCTCTACTGCAGATTCTGCCTTCCCTTCAAGATGTAGTGTAAGCTGTATGATCAAACTAGCCTTTCTTCCCCTGAGTTACTTTTGGTTATGATGTCTTTACAATAGAGAACAAAGACAGACAAGCAGCATAGAGGGGAGTCTGACGGTCCAGCCAAGAAACAAGTTAATTTTGAGACTGGAATGGATCTTAAAAACAAAATAAAAAGTTATGGTAGAACTGAATTGGAAGTGATTTTGCTCTGGAGGGGAGTGCTACCAGTCTAGAAAACATTTTGGTTGTCAGGATTGGAGAGAGGGATTCTTAACTACTGCGGAGACTGAGAAAAATCTAGACTATTTTTACCTGGGTTGTGGTTTATGTTAGGTCTTAAACCCCAGACAAATGGCTGAGGTGCCTATTTAAATTATTAAAGCAGACATAGCCACCAGGTTCTCCCAAGCATCCCTCAGTCCAACGGCTGTCATACCTTGTCCGCTCCCCTTAACTCTCCACCTAGGGGCTGGGCTGCTCTTCCTGATATAATCCAATAATCCAACCATTTTGTTTACCCTTTTCTTTGGGCTGCCTGGCATCTGATTTCCCCCTCTCTCTTCTTTCCCATACCCTCCACTCTCTCCTCACAGGACTCAGGTTCATCATGACCACTTTGGACTCTCCCAGATGTCTTGGCCTCTGGCTATATCTCTTTTTTGTTTAAGGAACTTCGGATTGCTCTGGAAAGCTCCCTGGTACGTGTACACACACACACACACACACACACACACACACACACACACACACACTCAAGGATCTGTTGAGGTGGGGGCTAAAATAGGCGAAGAGCTAAGAAAGGTTAATATAGCCAAGTTTTAGCCGCATAATTAAACACTACTGTGAAGAAGATTACAGTGGGGTCCAAGCCTAGGAAGGAGATAAAAGATGCCCCTAGGACTGCAAAGCTCTCTGGTTGAGTCCGGGTCTTTCCAGGCTCTAGCCAAGCTCTGCCACAGGTCTTGGAGAACTACTTTCAATCAGGGGTACTAGCCCCATCAGCCACACCCTGCCTCCCCTCAATCAGTTCTGGTCCTGTAGGTGACCCAGGTGGGCGACCAGAGCAGTCGCCCCTTCACACAGTCTGAAGGCTCCAGGCGCACCACACACCCGAGAGAATGCAGGCCCCGCCCACAGCCCGGGTGGGTAGGCCCCGCCCACAGCCCAGGTGGGTAGGCTGCCTCCTGCCCTATTTTGCATATTCATGAGGTAGAGCGAGGCAGGCTAAGGGGTAAACCTTAGAGTTATTCCTGAAGAGACCCTTGAGGCCCTGGCCGGAAAGCGGAAAGCCAAGGGGCGGGCTATTGCTGGGAAAAACCGTTGGCTTCGGCTGAGGTGAAGGCTGAGGTGAAGGCCTCACCGCGTGTCCACACGCGAGGTCTCCCGAGGAAGGCGTTCGTGTGGGTTCTGTGGTCTTCGAGCTCATACTTCTCTGTTCTTTTGAATTGAGAGGTTTGATTTGAAAGTATTTCGTGGAACTCGAAAGCCCTCTGAGGAGAAGTACACTCGTGGTGGAGCGGAGCGCCAAGGAGGACCGGAAGCTTCAGGTAACATGGTTTCCTCCTCTGGATGGTGAAGATTTTCACACATTAAGCGAAGAGGTGGTGGTGATGTGCTAGCGAGAAATAGGCTGGTAGACCTGGGATTTCCACCATTTTAATAGCTGTACGGTTTAGTTCTTCTTTTCACTAAGGTAAGTGAAATAAACCAGACTCAGAAAGATAACCACGTTTTCCCTCATATGTGGAATCTAGATTAAGATCCATACATACATGATATGAACATTAAATGGGCCGTGCAGTACATTATCTGCTCACCTGGTGAAAGCAAAGTGTAAGTGTGATTCTTGCCCTTAAAAGGTATTAGATTTTATTAAGATGATAGGCTAATTTCTCCTTCATCAGACCATAAATTTCTTGGGGCAAGGACCATATGTTACTTTTTGTAATCCTATGTTTTACCTGAAACAGTGCAATTCCACAGTAAATGTTGAATAAATGGATTAATGGAAATAGCATGAAAAATATATTTTAAAAAGCAAAGAGCATGAACAAATGCCAATTAATACAGTGGGAACCACTTTGTCTGAGCAAGCATGAAGTAACAGAATTATCAGGGACAAATGGAATTTGTTAAAATGATGGCTAATAATTTATTGAAGTACTCTCTGCAAAAATTTAACAGGGAGCACTTTGGCAAACCAAATTCTCTTGCAGATCTTCAGTTTCCTTTATTATTTTATGTAGGATTTTTTTTTTTGTGGCTTTTTGAGGCAAGTTTTTGTGTAGCCCCGGCTGTCCAGGCTGACCTCCAACTCACAGAGATCACTTGCCCCTGCCTCCCAAGTGCCACCCTAAAGGTGTGTGCCATTACAGCCTGGCACATTTTACTTTCTCTCTGTACACATGTGTGTTTTCATGCACCTGGAAATGCATGTGCATTTGCAGGTCAGATGTTAATGTCTATTATCTTCTTTGCTTGCTTAGTGTTTAAAAAAATGTTTTTATTTGTATTATTATTTTTTAACCTGTATAGGTGTTTTGCTTTATGTATGTGGATGCCTAGGGACTACAGAGGCCAGAAGAGGGCATCATATTCACTGGGTCTGGTGTTACAGACAGTTGTGAGCTGCCATGTTGGTGCTGGGAATTGAACCTGGGTCCTCTGGAAGAACAGTCTATACTCTTAACCACTGAGCCATCTCTCCAGCTCCTTTTTTTTTTTTTTTTTTTTGAGATAGGAACTCTCATTGAAGCTGAAACACTTAAAAAAAAACCTTTAAAAATACCAAGCTCAAAAAAAAAAGAAAAAAAAAAAAACCAAGCTCAACAGATATAATTGTACTCTTATGTTAATTCACAGTAGGTCGTCACATACACAAAGAGATATAATATACTGTGTATTGTAATGGGGACATAACTTGAACTTGGTAGAGATGGTAGTAGAAATCGAGCTATTGTTCCTTGAAAAACTAAACCATCTTCAGGAGGTAGGTAGTAATCTGAAATAGAAGAGGATGTCTCAGACCAGGAGAATATTGCCAACACCCCAAAGCCAGAGAGAGTGAAGGTGTACAGATGACTGGTGCATAAAAAATACCAAGGAAAGTGACTGAGGAGATCAGGAGGGTATGAGGCAAATCTTGAAACGATGGTAAAGAGGTTTGATTTTTTTCCCTGAGGGTAGTAATTGGTGTCTTAGTTAGGGTTTTACTGCTGTGAACAGACACTATGACCAAGACAACTTTATAAGGACAACATTTGGGGTTGGCTTACGGTTCAGAGGTTCAGTCTATAATCATCAAGGCAGGAACATGGCAGCATCCAGGCAGACATGGTACAGTCAGAGCTGAGAATTCTAATCTTCATCTGAAGGCAGCTAGCAGAATACTGACTTCCAGGCAGCTAGGATGAGGGTCTTAAAGCCCATGCCCACAGTGACACACCTATTCCAACAAGAATATTACACCTCCAAATAGGCCCACTCCCTGGGCCAAGCATATTCAAACCATTACAGTTGGGGAGTAAGTACTTCAGTTTAGAAATAATATATAATCAAGGTTTTAATGAGAAAAGTCTGGCTGAAAATGTAGAACAGAGATGGCTGAGTACAGCAACAGGCAGATGAGTGGTTGCAGCAGTTCAGGCAAAAGATGAGGCTGATCTGATCTAAAGTAGAGATGACAGGCCCAGTGTGAGGGTACACACTTATAATCCCAGTGCTTGAGAAGTGGAGGCAGCAGAATCACCTCAAGTTGGCTGCTTGGGCTATAGAGCAAGTAGTAAGGTCCTATCAAAACAACAGTAACAGCCTCAACAATAACAACAAAAGACCTCTCCCCCCCAGTATAAGTAGACAACAATGTGGAGAAAGTGAGCAGTTGACACATTTGAGAAATACTAAGTTGACTGAACAAAGAAATAGGGCAGAGTTGAGTCATTCATTTTCAGACCAAGTGATTTAAGTACTTGATGATGTCATTCGATAGGAAACAGAGGATTTGAGGGGAAAGAATTTGCATTTGGATATGCTAAGAACATCAAAGTGGAAATTGTCTAATGGGCAGAATTGTAGATCAGTAACTCATGAGAATGACCTGGGCTGGAAATCTACATACAAAAATCATTAGACTAGAAATAGTAATTGAAATAATGGAAGTATATTTGTTTGTTCAGTGGCTATGTTTAGAAATTTAAAAAAAGCTGATGCACACCTTGTGTCCCAGCACTCAGGAGGCAGAGGCAGGCCGATCTCTGTGAATTCAAGGAAAAAATAAATAGATAAATAAATAACAGAAGACTACTAGTACAGAAACTTGAGGAATACCAAGACAGCCCGGGGGGGGAGGGGAGGGGGAAGAAGCAGGGAGAAAGGACTGGAGGATGGTGGGAGGGGCTGCTGAGTCTGGGAAGCACCAGGAGGAAGACTAATGTACAGGTGCTTTGTTTTGTTTTGAAAGCAAACATGCTTTCTTACATTTAATGAAGTGTATATCAAAAACTGTTCTAAGTACCATATTAGTTTAATAAATTAATCTTGAAATAACTGTGAAGTAGTCACTTACATTTTTTTCTGTATAGATGGAGAAACTGAGGCTCACATCTTGTCCAAGGTTATGTACTCTGTACATTATACACTGAGATGTGACCTTAGGCAGCTTTGATTTTTTTTTCCCCTGAGGAAAGTTGGGGAGCTATGTAAGTATTTCAGTTTGGAAATAATATATAATCATGGTTGTGATGAGAAAAGTCTGGCTGAAAACGAAGCACAGAGATGGCTGAGTACAGCAAGGGATGGGTGGTTGTAGAGAGTCCACCTATGTTACTACGCCAGATGTACAGCGAGCAAGACCTGAAAGTTGGATCTGTATATATGTTTACAGAAAAAGAAACCAGATCTCAGAGGAATTAATTTAACCAGAGTTATACAGCTGCTAGGTAATAGAATCCAAATTTGAACTCAGATTTTGTAATTCCAAGATCTATTTTTACTAGATTGTATTGTTAGCTGCTTTTTCTTGTATATCCATTTATGTTGCATAAAATTTAATTTTACTTGTTTTAAAATATTTTAATCCCTTCTCAGATGCAGCAGCCCTGGAGGTATTGGTTTTCAGTACTATTATTTTCATCTGGGTCATCCATATATTCTAAAAATGCAGGTGCCTAACTGTACATGGTAGTCTAATCAGCGGATGCCATTGGAAATATCTTAGGATCATAAGGAGATCGGCTAAAATCCTACCAATATAGAAGTGATTTAAAAACCATTATTCCTTATATTTATTGCTTCCCCTATAGGAGATTATACTCTAATGGGCTAGAACTGGAACTTAAACCCCTACACCTACCTTTTTTTTTCTTCCTTCTTTCTTAAAATATAAAGGAGATGTTCGGGTCAGATTCAACAGTTACACTCTAAACACAAAAGAAAACAGCGTTTAAAGACTACTCAAGGACCACTAAGTAGACCTCAGTCTTGTGTAGAAATATTGTACTAGTGTCCCCTAGTGCTGCTTGAAGAAATAATTTAAGAGAAATTCAATAGTATCTGTTTATAGTCTCTATCACCACCTTGTGGCACTGTCTCCAAATAATTCTACCTCTTATTTGCAAAAAATCTTTCAAACTCTTGCCTTAATTGCTAATATAACAGGTAACAAGATTGCCCTGGGTGAGCCAGAGTGAACTTTCTTTAAACTGGTTATTATAAGTAAGGCCCTGATTGGAATAAAATTAAGACCTTCAGAAAGAAAATGGAAATTTTACTTAAAAAATTGCACTGAAGCAAAAAGGGTGAATAGTACACTTTTAATTCCTAACTTTTAGGACTCTTTAAAATGTTTTTCCAGACTTGGCAGTATAATTGTGGGTTTCCCCAACTCCATCGAGTTCTTCATTGTGATCTACTGTGCATAACGAGGAACTGTGTCAGCCATTCTCCATGCATAGTCCAGTCATGCTCAGCTGTCAGGTGACAGTTGTTACCCATTTACAGTTTCCAAAATACATCATCATGAATAGAAACTCTCCTATTGAACTGCCATTTCTTCTATCTCCACTGGAGTCCAGATAACCTCTGGTCTATTTTTTGTCTGTATGTTTGCTTACTTTATTATTGTAGGTATTCATAGGTGAGAGCATATATTTGTCCTTCTGTATCTGGCTTTGTCTTATTTTAACCTAAAATTGTGTTTGCAAGGTTCATTTACATTGTTACATATTACCACACTTTCATCCTTTTCTAAAGATTGAGTAGCCCTTAAGTAACACAAAACACATTTTGTTTATCTGTTCATCTGCTTTTTTTTTTTTTTTTTTTTTTTTGAGATGGGGGTCTAGCTTTGTTGTCTAGGCTGACAAACTCCTGGGCTCAGATGATAGCCCTGCTCCAGCTTCCACTATAGATGGGCATGCCGATGCCCCTGGCTGTTTGTCTGTTTGTCTGCCGATAGGCATTAGACCGTTTCCACCTTTGACCGTGAGGAAGAATGCTACAGTGCAAGTGGATGTACAAGTGTTGGGTCCTCCCTGCTCCTTCCTCCTGTTTATTTCTTTTGGCAGTACACTTAGAAGTGGAGATGCTGGATACTGGTGTAATTGTTTAGAAATTTGAGGAACTGCATACTGTTTTCCACGATGGCTGGGCTGTTTTACATTCCAGCCAGCAGTGATGAGGGTTTTAATTCTCTATCTCTTCACTATTTTTGAGTAGGTTTTGAGTTTGTAAAAAAATCTGAAGTTACCTAAAAAATGTTTTGAGCACCACTGAACACAAGAATACAGTTCCTCTTTGAGGGCAGAACAAAGATGAATGGAGTACATTGTTGAGTATTTAGGTGACTTATAACTTATTTTTCTCCTGAGAATGTGTTTATGAATAAATTATCTTATATTTTTATTGGGTTGTTGAAATTTAATGCAGAGACTTTATGCCAGATTTAGTAAAAGCTTGTAGTGAAAACTCAAATGGTTATTAAAATTAGTTACCAAAATTACAGTTAATTTATATAGCTCTCATTTAGAAAATTCAAAATAATTTTTTCTAATTCAGATTCATTTTTGTAATTTTGATAGGGTCAAGTAGAACTATTTTAGCTCTGTTCTCCCTTTGTATTTTCAAAATTGAGCTTGATAAATTTCTCTTGTAACAGGGTAGTCTGAGAAATTGTCTATATTTAATTGTACTGGATTTTAATGTTTGGTTTTAGAGTTCAGTTCCATCTTTTGAAAGACAAGATAATAAGTATTATGTTAGGTAAAAACCTCTAATTTTGTTTTAACAGGTTGAAAGAATCCTGATTCATTCTCATGATGGCTACTGCTCAGCTCTCGCACAACACCAGAACACTGAAGGCATCTAAGGTATTTGTGAAGAATTAAAAAAAAAATCAATGACCATTTAGTGAGTTACTTAATTTAAAATTTCTTTAACAACAGTTTTATCAGTTAATTGGCACATAATACTCTGGGAAAGTATGTCTACATTTTAATGCCTAATGGACTGAGGATATCAGAAAATTAAGACCAATTATAAACTTATGTCCTGGGTGCTTGTTTCATGTTTACTAGAGTAAAAGAAATTAGAAACAAAAAGATGTTTAAAGAGAAGGTTCTTTGTTAGGCATGTACTTCCTGAAGCAATTAGGAAAGTTGTGATGTAATTTTCAGAGCCAAAGAGGAGAGATCTGAAAGAAGCTTTGATGCTAAGAGTCTGGGGAAGAATGTATTAGTCACTTCCTGTGGGGATGACAAAATATGTGAGAAACAAACTTAAAAGGAAGGAGGATTTATTTTGGCTCACAGTTTCAGAAGTTGATTCTATTGTTTTTGACTCAGTATCAAGGCAGAACATCATGGAGACATGCAGGGAAAACACGGCACACCGTAGTGGTCAAGAACAGTTATCTGGGTGGGTGAGAGACATTTGATAACCTAGTGTCATTCCATTAGATTCTGTCTCTTAAAGCTTCTACTATCTCCCATTATCACAGCAGGCTGATGACCATGCCCTCAGGGGACATTTAAGATTCAGACATGACAAGCTACAGTATGTCAGGCCAGGAAACCTTGCTGGATTTACCCAGGCCAGTTCAGTAAATCCCAGAACAGTCATCAATGCATCACATACAGTTATTTAGATTCAGTATATAATATATATGTAATAATGTGTTGTTTTATGAGAAAATACAAATGATGATCTTTATCTTCTCTGTAATCATATTAAGAAAAGTAAGATTTATGGCAATTAAATCAATGTATTTATATTTACATACACGTGAAAAAGAGTGAAGCCAGGAGAATTGTTACATGCTTGAGACCAGTTGGGCTCCATAGTGAGTTCCAGGTTACCCTGAACTAGATTGAGAAGCTGTCTTTACCTCTCAATCTACAAAGGAATACAGTAATTCAAATTGTAGCTATTTAGGGATCTTTGTATATCCTCTAATGGTGATAAGGCTCATAGAGGAGAGAAAATTTCATGAGGAAACCTAGCCTATGCTTTAGCTCAGGATAAGAAATAAGCATGGTGTTCTTTAGGGAAAGCTGCTTTTTCTGTAGGAAAGGTGTCATGTTGGCCAGGAGGAGAAAACAAAATGCAATAGGAATTTGGGGAACAGATTAATTCAGATCTTAGAAACCAGGCTAAAGAACTGATGCTTTATTTTGTAGCCAGTGCCAGGTCACAAGGTTTGTTTGATTAGAGGAGTTCAGGACTTGCTTTAGGAGTGTTACATTGTACCAGAGAGAGAAAGAGAAGTTGGAAGCTGAAGGAGCAAGCAATCATTTCTCTGGCTTTGTCCCATGGTACTTCTCAAACCAACTCCTAATCTCATCCAGTTTCCTCTCACCTGGGGGGGTGGGGACGTTGAGCTGGGTGTGTGAACTGGGTCAGCATGGCAGCCATTTTTCTCACTATAAATGAACAAATTGATTCTTTGGTTCAACCAAACCTTCGTTGTTTGAGTTACATGAACTGCTTTTCCCAGTAAATTTCATGTGACAGTGCAGTTCTGTTATCTAATACTAAAAACAATGATAATTGTTTGGTTTTGGACCGGGGACAAGGGACTGAGGTGCATAACAAAGCAGGCCTGCCCTCCAGGTTCTCCCAGCATCCCTCAATCCCTACCTGGTATACCCTGCCCCCAACCCTGAACTTTGCAGCCCAGGGGTTGGGCTGTCCTTCCCACAGCCTTCTCCCTATATAATCCAGACATTTTACCCCTCTTTCTTTCTCTCCTCTGCCTCCTTCTCTCTCTTCTCTCCTGCCTCTCCTCCTTTCTGTATTGAACCCTTTCTCTCCCTCCTCCTCACCAGGGTGGCTTCCCTGGCCTCCTCCTTTAGGTTAGTGAAGCTGCCCGCTGGAGAACAGCTTCTCAATAAACCTGCCTTTAATACAGTCTAATCTGGTTTGAATTGGCTCACCAGTGGAGACATAACCTATTAATAATAACTGCAGAACTCAATATTTATTCAACATTTAACTATGTACCAGGCATTATGTTACTATTTCAGTTAAAACCCTCAATAAGGAAGAAACTGAGCAGGGTGGTAGTGATGCATACCTTTAATCCCAGCACTTGGGAGGCAGAGTCAGAGTCAGGCAGATTTCTGAGTTCAAAGCCAGCCTAGTCTATGGATTGAGTTCCAGGACAGCTAGAGCTACACAGAGAAACCTTGTCTTGAAATGAAGAAGAAGAAAGTGAATCTTGGCGAAGTAAAGTATTCAGCTCAGGGCCACACAACAGCTAACTTTTCAACAGTAACACACTTTACTATCAAAACATGACAATTCCTGCTATTTTCAAGCTATGATATTTTCATATATTAGATATTTACAACATCACCAGTAACATTTTAACTGTTAGACTAACCAAGCTAAGGAGAAAATACCTTTTCCAGTGGTTGATCTTTGTTACTGTAAGTAGCCTTTTAAAGCCTGTATTTAATGTCTTTATACTTTCAAGCTATTTAGCTTTACAAATGAATTATTCATGTATTACTTTTGGAATGTTTTCAGTGAGTTATTGCATATATTCCATGTCAGCTATTATCCAATTAGTCAAACAAACACCTAATTTCTCAGGATTTATACTTCAAAACCCCAAATTTTCTGTTTACTTTTTAGATGTACACTGCATAGCCCAATGTCACTATGTAGTTTAGGCTGGCCATGAGCTTACAGTCCTTTTGCTTCCGACTCTAGGATGCTAGCATCCCAATACTAGGATCACAGAAGTGAATAACTGTGTCTGGACTCAAAAATAAAAAATTAAGTGCCTTTAAAATAACTGAATATAATTTAATTTGACAAAAACATAAAATGATAACTCATTGTCATTATATAGACTACTAAAGAAGATACATTCTTACATACAGCAAAATCATATCTAGAATATCCAGAAGACATTTTAGAAACGTGTGTGTGTGTGTGTGTGTGTCTATTTATCTTTGTGTACCTGTATGTGAACTTTTTGGAAGTTATTTTTCATCTGATGATATGTTTGTAGGTAGTAACTACCTCTAAGTAACTTTATTAAAATTATTAGAAGTCTGACAGTTGAACTTATAGTATAATAAAAGGACATTTGTTACTTGCCAGCTTTAGGATTTGGCAAATCACTTGTCTTTCTAGGCTTCCTTTCAGGACCTATGGCATGAGTAGACTGAGTTAAATGAGTTCTAAAGCCTTCCCAATTGAAACACACTGTGCAAAGCCCAGAGTTAGATGAGATTTAATTACCTTTGATTTCATGAATGTCTTAGTTACTTTTCTATTGCTGTAATAGGAAACCATGATCAAGGCAGCTTATAGAAAGAAGAGTTTATTGGAAGCTTACAGTTTTAGAGGGTAGCACATGACGATTATGGCAGGGAGCATGTCAGCAGGTAGGAAGGCATGGCATTGGAGTGGTTACTGAGAACTTATGTCTTGATACAGAGAGAGACATGAAATGTGTATGCACTGTATCTGGGAATGACCACAGAATGGCTTTGGAAACCACACAGCCACTCTCAGTGGTACACCTCCTCCAACAAGGCCATACTGTTAATCTTTCCCAAACAACTCAACCAGTTGGGGACAACGCATTCAAACATGAGTCTATGGGGACGATTCTCATTTAAACTATCAAAAATAGAAAAGAGAAACTTTAAAAAAGTTTTATCACATTAATTTATTTATTAATATGTTATATGTATGCATACATGTTTATTTGCTGACTAGTTTTATATCAACTTGACACAAGCTGGAGTCAGCAGAGAATAGGAATCTTCAATTAAGAAAATGGCTCTATAAGATTGGGCCATAAGCAGGCCTATAGGGCATTTTCTTAATTAGTGATTGATGGCAAAGAGCCTGGCCTATTGTGAGTGGCGCCATCCCTGGGCTGGTGATCCTGGATTCTATAAGAAAGCAGTCTGAACAAGCCATGGGGGTACAGTAAGTAGTGCCTCTCCATTCCCTCTGCATCAGCTCCTGTCTTTCTCCTGCCCTGCTTGAGTTCCTGTCCTGACTTTCTTCAATGATGAACAGTGCTGTGGAAAGTGTAAGCCAAATAAACCCTTTCCTCTCCAAGGTGCATTTGGTGTTTCATTGCAGCAACAGAAACCCTAACTAAGAGACTGAGTATGGAGGTGAGCAGTGCACCCTGGTGTACATGCAGAGATCAGTTGCCGCTTCGTGGATCCTGACCATCAGGCTTGGTGCCCTTACACAAGGAACGATCTTGCTGGCCTGGAAAGAGAAACTCTTCAGCTTGTTTATTACTAAGGCTCTGACTCCATCAGTGTAGTCTCATTCCAGTAAGACAGGGAAAGCTTACTCTGTCACCAAGTGTTACAGTTTGCCTAACTTAACCAAATACACTCTATCATTTGGAGATTTGGTGACAATAAAAGTTCTAAGAATAACTTGGCCTTAAAAAGAATTTTGCCAGCTTTAGGACTAGTATGTTGCTGCTCATAATCTTGGCAGGGCTCAACAGTCCACTAAAATATTTCTGCTGGTCCCAGAGTCAGATTTAAAACAAACAGACGGACAGACAGACAGACAGCTCAAGTATTGGATAAAAGAAGAAAGTCATTATTCAACTTTAATGCATTTTCTGTTGCTTTAAAGATTAAATACAGTTTCTTTAATATGGTATTCTAGCATTGGCTTCTATTTAATTTCCTCTCACTCTACCCAGTGTGAACTCTGAGGAACAGTTACACTGATCTGACAGGCATGCCTCTGATGTCACAGCATCCCACCCTCTTGGCTGTCCTACTCACATTCCTCTTGTTTGCTGCTTATCCTAAGGGCTCAATTTACTCTCACTTTTCCCACAGCCTTCCTACTCAGGTGAGTGAGTGCTTCTGTCTCGCATGTGTAACCTCTAGTCTCTCTCCACTCATTTATACCTAGTCTCTGCCCCTTTAGTCTTTCTCTGTCTGCACCTGGGTTGTAAACTCGGTTAGAGTACACATGCTCTCTTCAGTTCACTTTTGAATTTCTTTTCTTTTCCTTTCTTTCTTCCTTCCTTCCTTCCTTTCCTTCCTTTCTTCCTTTCTTTCTTTCATTTTCTCTCTTCCTTCCTTCCTTCCTTCCTTCCTTCCTTCCTTCCTTCCTTCCTTCCTTCCTTCCTTTCTTTCTTTCTTTTTTCCAGACAGAATATATAGCCCTGGCTGTCCTAGAACTTTGCTTTGTAATTGATGTTTTACAAATTAACAGAGTAATTAATATATGTTTACATAACAAGTGAAAAAACACATACCCCAAAACACAATAAATGATTGAACTAGGGACCATGTGAAGCATTTTATAGACTTTAGTTTATTTAATCTTCAATCAAGTAGTCTTACTATTACCCCTATTTACAGATGAAGGGATTGAGTGAGGTACAAGAGAGATGGATTTATGCAGAATCAGGCAATTACAGCAATTTATTAGCAATAGAGTTTTACTGTAACAGTTTTACTTAAAATGTGTCTGTATTTTCTTTCTTGTTGCAATGACAGAATTAACTGCAAATCCTAAGAATTTCACTATCTGGGCATCTACTGGAATAGGTCGCTGATCTCTGCCCAAATCATAAATTGTGCTTGTGACAGAATAGAGATTTGAACCTGGTTATTGAATGCAGAGTCTGTGCCCATAACCTCTCCATCATGCTGCCTCCTTCTCACCATTCTACTCTAAAGGCACTCTCAAGTGACTAGTTCCTTTAACGTTGCATTCTCCAAGTATGAGGACCTGTGTTTGATCCCAGGCCTTGTGTATACTTGTAATACCAGCATTGGTGAGGTGGAGACAGGTGATCCCTTGGTGCTTGCTAACCTAACTGGTTGGCTCCCAGGGCAGTGAAAGATCCATCTTAAAAAAAGAGAGCACCTGAGGTTGACCTTTGGTGTTCATATGCAAGTATACACACAGGGTTGCATACCTGCACATATATGTCCTGCACACACAGGAGCATACACATAGACACGAGGACTTTCATGCTTAAAAAAAATGTTTAGTAAAAGAGACAATTTGGTAACCACCAGAATCACATTGATAGAGGGAAAAAAGCCAAGAGGAATGAAGCTGCTTCTAGCCCGGTAACTGCATAGATGTGGATTTACTTGTCTAGGATGAACTGGAACCATGCTTATGCACCATAGCAGAGACAACTGAATTTCAGGTCTACAAAGTATATAGGAACAGATGCCCAGATACTAGAAATCTAGGCAGGAACATAAATTAGAAATTGAAGTCTTCTCTATAGACATAACTGAAGCTGTGAGACAGACAAGATTATCCAAGAGAATGTGAAGAGAGGAAAGACTGAAGACACTCTGGGAGGACGCTGGTTAAAAGAGAATGGGCTGTGTGTGGTGCACACCCTTTACTCCTAGGAGGCAGAACAGACAGGTCTCTATGAGTTGGAGGTCATCCTGGTTTATAAAGTGAGTTCTAGGCTAGCCAGGGCTACACAGTGAGACCTTGTTTCATAAAAATGAGTCAGGGGGTGAGTGGGTGGGGTGGGATTGAGCTGTGTAGGGATGGATGAAAGCTGAAATAGTGTTAGCAGGTAGCAGTTTAGCTCAATAACCAAGGTTCTTGCTTAACATGCAACAAGGTCCTAGGTTTGATTCCCAGTTCTGCCAAAACAACAAGAAAACCAGACAGTGTCAAGGCAGCTTGAGGGGGACATATGGATACAGTGTCAAACACTCCAGAAAAGGGGATCCATACTCTGATACAAAGTTGTACATGGTAACTCTGGAGAGAGTGGTATAAAAAAGGCAAGGGTAAAAATTGAGACTACAGTGAAGTCTAGAGAGTGTGAAGAGAGGATGAGGTTATAAAATTATAGGAAAACTCCGAATTTTGCTTTGGATCAATGGGTCATTGAAATAATTTTTTTTCGTCCTGAATTACTCCAGTATTTGTCTGCCTTTCTGTTCTGCCTTGTTTATATGAAGATCTATTTAACTCAGTATTCAGAGCTCTGTTTTCTTTTGATTATCTAGAAATGTATCAAATTTGAAGTCTTAAAAAGTTTCTGTCCTGTCTGTGGATATGGTTTGATGGGCTCAATATTCATGAATACTGATTTTTATCATCTTTGATTTTTTCCAGAACACAATTTTCCCATCTCAAATCACGAATGAGCATGAGTCACTGGTGATGGTGAAGAAACTTTTTGCTACTTCTATCTCATGTATAACATATTTGAGGGGCCTATTTCCAGAGAGCTCTTACAGAGATCGCCATTTGGATGGTAAATTGGATTAAGTGATTGCCTTGGCTAGTGTCCCTTTTTCTACTCAGCAGGTCAAAGCTTCTCTCTCTCACAGAGTGCATTAATTCTAACTCATGGGCATGTTCTTCAAGATCAATTTATTAATTCACTTTCCATTTTATTTTGCTGTGTGTATTGGTTTTACTTATAGGAACCATTAACTTCAAGCTAGCTATCAAATGAAAAAACAAACTTGTTGAGGTATATCTATTAATTCTAAGCCATTTTTGTAAAAGTGAGACCAAAAATCTATCTTAATGCTGAAGATTTACATTATTTTGTGCCTCGGTTAAATTTTGTTCTTTGAGGTACATTTTGACCCTGAGGAAATTCAAAGGAATTTAGGTGAGAAACATCTCCTTATTAACATATATAAATATGCATAGGAGACATAAATCCATTTGTTGATTAGCATGGTTATTTAGACAGTTATTGTAATCAGTTATGTTCTTTTTACAGTAGCCTACCTCTTCATTTTATTGTTCTTAGTGTGCACATATTTCCTTGGAAGATGCTATTTTTTCCAAATCTAATTTGAAATTTCTTGTATTTAATAATATACCATAGCTTCATTCTAACTTAATTTTCTTAGGCAATATTGAGTCTCCAAGTAAGCATCAGTGAGTGCGTGTTTGCTCTGAACACATAAGCGTGGCACTTGTAAATCATGACACCCTCCTTCTTGTTAATCACTCCTTTTAACTTAGGAGCTAAATCTGGAAGATTTAATGTGTTTACAGGTCGCAGATAATTTGTTTCCCCTCCTATTTGGAACATGGAGTTATAAAAGAAGGTATACTTTGGAAATTAAGCACTTTTGTATGTCAGTTGCTATTGCTAACATTAAAAATACAATACAAAGCAAAACAAACCCACAGCTCCTACTTCAAGAGATAAAAGAGATATTTTTTCTAGGGCCAAGTGTGAGTGACATGGGCCAGGGACATAGATTTAGGTTGATTCCGTGTTCTAGTATGGAAGAAGTTTCATGAAGTTCTTACAGTAACAGAACAAAGAAAGTCAAAGAAAGAGTCAAAGAAAGATAGAAAGTCGGGGGGGGGGGTACAGCCAAGTGGGGAAATGTCTGCTGTCAGTCTCGGGTGCTGTCTGCTGGTATTTCCAGCTTTTATTTGGTGTAAGCTACCAAAAGGGCTCACCTAGTAGCCACAAGGATGTTAGCTCATAAACAGAGTTGGGCAGTAACTGGCTATGATGGCACTAGAGATAGCCCAGCATAATTTGTAGTTTAGCTCTGGACCTGCCACATTCCAACTTTTCACAACCACTGAAGCTTTAATTAAGCAGTCAGCCTTGTGAAGTACAGCTTCTCTCCAGGAGCATTGCCTCACACTGCCCTAGGCACAGAGGCAGAAGCATTGCTCAGAGTTCCATTTTTTGTGTGTGTGTGACTGTTACAGTAGACGCTAGTCTTCCTTAATGTGTTTGTATTTAAAGTGACATGTTGCAAAAATGCTCAATATTTGTATGGCACTCTTTTTAAATAATATCTAAGTATTTTGTTAAAGTAGAATGCTTTTTCTATTCCTCAACAATGGTGGAAGTGATGTTAATTTTAGCATAGGAAAACCATATGAAAAAGTAGAGGACTCTGAGAACTGGTGAGATGGCTCCACAGGTATAGACATACTTACTGCCGAACCTGATGATCTGGGACCCATGTAATGAGGAGAGACCTGTACGTCGTCTTCTGACTTGTACACATGCAGTGTGGCACACACTTTTGCACTGGCATACACGTACACAAATCTATAAATTTATAAACACTTAACGATTTAAGAGGCTCCTGTTAAATCATACAGGAGTCAGTGTTCTTTACTGATTTCAGTGTACACTTAGGTCTTCCTTTCTTCCCTCATATGGGAAAGTGGGAGATCTCACATGGAAATGTTTGAGAATAATTTAGGCATTTGTGTTTAATATTTGTCACTAAGAGGGAAAAAATAAGAATGAAATTGAGAATATGTTTAACTTGTTAGTTGAGATGGTCTCAGTGACACCTTAGATTATTTAGAGAGAAAGAAATAAGTAAAAGAAACCAGAGTGGGAGTTTGCTAACTGCTTCAAAACTTGGAATGAGGTAACTATCAACATAGGACTCGTGTAAAGTGGGTATTTAAACATTAAAAATGTGCCAGGAAGCAGTGGCACACGCCTTTGATCCCAGCACTCAGGTGGCAGAGGCAAGTGGATCTCTTGAGTTCAAGGCCAACCTGGTCTAGAGAGTGAGTTTACAGATAGCTAAGGCTGTCCCTAAACAGCTAAGGCTGTCCTTAAACACAGAGAAACCCTGTCTTGAAAAACACAATAACAACAACAATAACAAAACAAAACAAAAAACAAACAAAGAAAGAAAGATAGAAATATAATTCATAAAACTAAATTTTATAAATAAAAAAATAAAGGAAATGCCCTATTTAGCATGCATTTTTCAGTATAACAGTGGTGTTTCTATTTTTTTAGACCTCAGTTTAAAAATTCTCCGGGAAGACAAAAAGTGTCCTGGGTCATTACATATTATTAAATGGTAAGTAAATTTTGTAAAAATTGAACAAACATGTTAGTCATGGCTGAAATTACCTAGAAAACTTTATTTTCTAAAATAATTTCCTTAAACTACTTTTCTTAATCCTCTTTCCTGAAAATGGTAGCAATTATTCAGTATTATTTTAAACTATTGATTTCATTTTAGAAGAAAATGGACTTATATAAAGAAAAAAATCCTAACTGCGATTATTCACCATATGCCTATCTGTTTACTAACATTGCGGGGTGGGAAGAGAGAACACACTTCTGTGCTTCAGAGCTGCTTGTCTAGTATTTATAATATTCTGTAGATATATGGAAAGATGTGGTTTTAAAAGGTGATTAAACAGAACAGGCAGAATGATTGTTCATTTATATACTTCAAAATAGAAGTGCAAACTAATTACATACTTAGATCTATATTTTGGCTGTTCATATGGGCTAAAGTGACATTGAATATTATTTCTTGACAGGATTCAAGGTTGTTTTGATGCTTTGGAAAAGAGATACGTAAGAATGTTTGAAAATTTATCTCCAGATTAAAGACCCGTCTTTACTCTTTAAAAAAGTTTAGACATTTTATTTGGTAGTGTTTAAAAGTATAGCTGTGCCTGCCTTTGTATTTATTAGTCGATTTTCTTTTATTTTGTCTGTGTTGCCTCACTGATGTCTCCTTTACATCAATTAGAAACGAAAGTTTCACTCTCCTTTTTATATACGCATATCTTTTTTAACCACAGAATTTCCTCTGAAGTCACTGGACAAGATCCACAGGATGTGGGTTAAGGAAGACAAGAATCTGGTAGTTAGCACGTTGAACACGTTCAAAATAGTGGTGATTCATTTTGCATACGGAAAAGAAGAAATAGTTAAATAATGAATTTTTACTCTATTTTATTTTGTTACTTATAACTCCTGTGTATAACTTTGAATTTTTAAGAGCCCAGATTTTAAGTGCATATGATCTCTCATGCTTCAGTAGACACGTATGAAGAGTGTGAAAAATGAAGGCTCAAGGCCTGACTGAAGAGATGAGATGCATATAAATGAAATTCCTGCCCCCATGCTGCCTCCACTTTCCTCTGTGTCTTCACTCATTAGCACCACTTTAAGAAATGTTGCAGTGAAGAAGCTTCAAATTATATTATTAATGTAGTCATAATTCCCTCATTCCTTCTCACTCTCAAGTGGACAGTTATTCACATTCATTCCATGTTGGCCCAGGGGACGGAGGGATACAAAGATAAAACAGATAAGTGAAGGGCTTAGAGACCATGGCAGAAGGTGAGTGTTGTTCACATGAGGGCTAATGATTGCTAGTTATCTACTGGTTCAGCTGTACCTGTTGCTAAACTATTGGTTGTCTGTAGTCTGGGTTGAGAAAGAGACACTGCAGAATGAATTTAGGCTTCTTGGCAGCAGGATGGATCAGCCTCTGCCTGAACACCTAGGAACTATTCATAAGCTCTTTACTGTTACACAAAAGGCACTTTTAGCAAGTCAATTTCCGCATAGCAAAACCTCTTATCTGATCTAGGAGTTGTGTGAAGGATGATTACCTAAGCAATTCTCAGCCAGGAGACTTCCTGGTTTGCCAGGTATGTCTTGGGACTAAGTTATGCAAAGGCTCTGTGAATCCTTCAGAAGAGCAACTTGGTAAATCTCAACTAACAATCAAGGCCATCCAGACTGTGACAAGACCCTGTTTCTTAAATAAAAAAAAAAAAAAAAAGAAAGAAAGAAAAAAGCAGGTCACTGGTGGCATAAGCCTTTAAACTCTGCACTCGGGAAGTAGAGGCAGGTGGATCTCTGTGAGTTCCAGGCCAATGGGGCCTACTGAGTGAATTCCAGGACCACCAGGAAGGACTGTTACATAGAAACCCTGTCTCAAAAAACCAAACAAAGAAACAAAAAGTAGTTTAAGTAAAACCAAGTTTTGAGTAGCAGGTGCCCTTGGAAGATGTTCTGTTGAAGAACATGATCTTACTAGTTATGAAATTCTGGGTACTTTATATTTTATGGTAAATTTGAATTCTTTAAAGTAAGCACATATATTAAATGATTCTTACAAAAAAGGGAACTGTGTAACTTCCTCTATTTCCCCTCCCATCTCTCACAATTCCTGCTCACTTTCTACTCTACATTCTTTCAGAAACCAAACTCTGATCGTGTTATTCTTTATGCCTAAAACTTTTCCAAGAATTTAAAAATAGTGTTCAAAGCTGTTTGCGTGATGGAGCAGGCCTGAATGTCCCTATTGATTTTCCAAGACACCCTCCCTCACTCCATGCTCAGATTGACTCTATCTATAGGATGCCAGTTCTTTGTATCTTTCCACATTGTTTCTCTTGCTTAAAAAATTGTGTTCAGACTCTATGCCCATGCCTAGCTCTAGTTTGTCCTGCAGTTAACATTTTCCTTCATTGAGGGTTCCCCTGACACTGTGTTGTTTCTTCACAGCAGACCCTGAGTATAACAGTGTGGCCGTGTGATCATCTTAGCCTTAGTCCCCCTTGCTAGTCAGCATGCTTCTTGAGATCAGTGGCCATGTTCTTTTTTTTTTTTTTTATGTGTCAATAAACTATTAACACATTTCACTGTGTGGTCATAAAAATCAGTTATATGCCAAAATAGCCACAAGGTGGCACTAAGGTTTTAGTCAACTGCTACAGAATTATGGTCTTCAAGTTTTATATTTTAGGTTTAAGAATTTATCATAGCCTTGATTGTATCTATGTTTGTATATTCAATATTTCTTTAAAGCTGAGAGAATGTCTTTGTAGTTTTGTGGTATATAGCAGACTTTCTGATTTGTCTACCTTGCTCGGTAAGTTTTAAAAGGAGTACTTATTAGGGATTCTTATGCTATATTTAATTTTGAGCAATAATGAATTGTTTTGCATATCTTTTGGTTCCCAATTAGAAAATAAAAAACTTTTTTTGATATTCCCTCTTCTGTCCCAGTAAAGCAAGTGTTTGTAATAGAAATTGTTTGAATGAGTGAATTAGTTCCTTTTGCTTACCTTCTAAATATTTTGTCTCTGAAGTCATATTTGAATTAGTCTCTATCAGAATTGTCAGTACTATGGTACAAGCATATAATAACAGCAGTTTTCTTTTCTCTTGAAGCTACACATGGCAGTATTAACAGTAAGTACAAACTTAAAGGCCAAGTCTCTGTCTCTACATTTCCTTTTGGCAAGTAAAGCATTTAAACAGTAATCATTCCCTTTCTCCTTTCCTGAGATTTATGACATTTTATCATTAAAAAACGGGATATATCAGAACTTTATAAGGAATTATAAATGTTCAGTATATTTCTTTGGCATATATATTATTATATGAGAGAACATAGAGATATATATTAACTCTTAGGATTTAAATATGTTTTTTGATATGTAACAGATTCAGAGTTTCTTGTTTTGAAAGTTTTGTGGACTTTTTTTGGAAGTTTTATATACCCATGGGTATAAAATGGTGATAGAAAATCGAGATACCTTTGATAAAATATATTAATTATTTAAATATTTATGTCATAACAAATTAAGAATTTATTTGTAGTTCAGTCATATTAATCGCAGATACTTTATATCAGTTATAAACTTCCTTATATTCAGTGTTCATAGAAAGTTCTAAAGATTCTGAGTTTTTAGTAAAATAAGAGCTCATCCTATCTCTAGCTTGAAATATGCCTAGCTGGTACTCAGTTAATAGAGCACGAACTGGACTCTTTACAAAGACAGTGTATCAATGAGCAGCAATCTAGCAAGTTTTGGAAATTAAGTGCTCTATGTTTTCCTTTAAACAGCTTTACACAAATCCCAAGGAACCTGAGGTAAGAGGGTAATGTATAGATGGTAGTGTCTGTGTACTATATTTTAAGTATGTTTATCTGAATTGAGGCTGTAGATTATGTTACTAGACTACCACATAAACGAGCAACTCATCATGAACTTTATGTTTTATTATAAATGAAACCAGTCTTTTATTATGATACTTTTTAGAAACTAGATTTTTTTTTTTTAGAAACACTCCTATGCAATGCTTAAAAAATACAAAAAACAAAAAACACTGCTTAGAACTGAGGCTATTCTATAACATGTCAATATTAAGATTCTCCTAATCATAAGTGTATAAAAGTAATTTCATTTATAATATTTATATTTATTAATATATAATGTAGAAATAATAAACATTTAAGTATAATAAAAATATATTTTAATTATTTGTTTTATGATCTTTTGGGAAAAAAAAGCTACAGCATTACTCTGAGCTCTTTAGCACCTGAATGCTCTCTGTTGATGCTTTCATAAACTTTGAGAACATTAGGTCTTTATTCTCATCTTTTGATTCCTGGACTTGCTTAGTGACTCCTGCACCTTGCTGCTTTTCAGATCTTTTGTGAAATCCTCTTTGGTTCACTGTCTGTACTACCTTCTACTTTTTCTAAAGTCCTTTCCCAGCAGAACCCCAGTTTAACCCTCTGGGTTGATTCATTTATTTCCTAAAAAGATTAGGATTAGGAGTTCCTGGGAGCAAGGTGTTGTTTTCTACATTGCAGAGTGACTAGTACTGCCTAAATAGGACATAGTTATCTGCGCCACTTCAGTGGCTTTTCTACCTGTGACAGGGACACGGAGTGAGAAGTCCTTTGCTTTCTCATCCTGTTTTGTCTCTCTCCTAGCTTTCTTCTCTTTTTTTCCCCTTGCTTTGAATTTTTCTTTTCTAAGCCAGTGGATTTAGTCTAACTGGCGACATTCAAGACTAAATTGTTTTTAAGTCCTTAGTATTTTCTCTTTGCAAGATTACAAATAACCATGCAGGTGAGGAGAATAAGCACTGTGCACAAGTGTATAGCAATTCCTTAATGCTCAAAGTGCTCTTAGGCCTTGTTTTCTGAGTCTCTCTCCCCTCAAGCTCTGTTTTTAGAGCCTACTATGTAGTTGAGAATCACCTTGAACTTCAGATCCTGCTGTCTTCACCAAATATCCCAGCTGTGTGTATCCAGTGTTGGGATTACAAGGCAGCATCATGCCTGGCTTACAGAGTCCTAGGGATGGAACCCAGTTTTTGTGTATGCTAAATAAGTGGTCTACCACTAACCATCCCAATCTTTTTCTATTTAGTTTCAAAATTTTTTTAAAATTAGGATTGATTTGTTCTTCTCCTACTTATTATGTTTCCCTATGCATGCATATCCCCTAGTTTGAAATCTGGTTAGTTTTGGACCATGATGTTTTATTTTTTTGCAGATTTTTTAAAATAATAAACTTTATTTTTAAAAAGAAATCAGGCCAGGCAGTGGTGGCGCATGCCTTTAATCCCAGCACTTGGGAGGCAGAGGGAGGCGGATTTCTGATTCCAGGCCAGCCTGGTCTACAGAGTGAGTTCCAGGACAGCCAGGGCTATACAGAGAAACCCTGTCTTCCTGTCTTGAAATACCAAAAAAAAAAAAAAACAAAAACAAAAACCTAAAGAAAGAAATCAGTAGTTTTAGAGGTAAAACGAGTTTATCTCAGGAAAAATCTGACAGAATTAGAATAAAACTGCTAAATTAGTTTTGATGCTAGCATGTAGAATAACAAGGTTTTGAAAAGAGAGCTTTTTGTTTGATAACTTTCAAGTTATCTATGACCCTACAAAAATATTTTGAACACTTACTATTTATTCTCTGTGGTAGCAGTCCCTAAGTGCTACGTTTTCATGGAACACATCTGATTACTAAATAACGGTAGACTATTGGGTTTTTAAAAAAAACTCAAAACACTACAGGTTGTTGTTTTTCTCGTTTTTTGAAAAAAGAACACATCTCGAAACAAAGTCAGCAGTTGTATTAGTAGTTTCCTGACGCTGTGATAAGATGCCATCAACAAGAGCAACTTAGAGAAGAGTTTATTTTGGTTTACAGTTCCAGAGAGGAGTTCATCATGGCAAGGAGGCATGGCACGCAGCAGGCAGGCAGCGGGGGCAGGAAGCTGAGTGCTCACATCTTCAACCACAAACACAAAGCAGAGAGAGCAAACTGGAAGTGGAAATGAGCTTATAAACTACCAAAGCCCAGTGACACACTTCCTCCTGAAGCCAGGTTCCTCCTGAAGGTTCCACAGCACCCCCAAACAGTGCCACCAACTGGGGATCAAGTGGTCAAACAACTGAGGTTCTGAGGGACATTTTTCATTCAGATCACTGTAGCAATGATGCTAACAGTTTCACTACTGCAATAGCTCTACAGTGTTCATAGTATCTAAAGCATGCACAAGGTCCCACTGCTTTATGACTTGACTGCTTTCTAACATCAAGTCACTGAGAAAACTGTAGCTCTCTGACCTCATTCTCTTAAATAATCATGAGACATCATTTTCAGATCAACCTAATATCTGGCATTTATTGACCCTGTGCCAAAGGCTTGAGTCATCACTGAAAGGATAGCCTTCCCTAAACAAATGGCACAAAAAATAACAGTATTAATATTTATTAGGAATAAAAATAGACTTTACACATGGGACTAAAATTTGCAGCACTCCTGTGAAGAATATATCAAGTACAACAGTTGAACCATTGCTTAGATCTGTTCAGAAGCTAACAGAATTAGAAGCCGTGCACACAATTGTTGTACATTTGCATTTATTCTTTTGTGATTGCTGTCGTGAAGGAGAACCTGAAAACTGAAGTAATACAGACTGACAACGAGCTTGTCTGCACTCACACGGAAATATGGGAGGCATACAAAGCAAATAAATCTTCATTTGTGATAAACCGTTAAGAATTACATTTATGAGTTGGGGCAGTAGAGGCACATGCCTTTAATCCCAGCACTCAGGAGGCAGAAGCAGGTGGATCTCTGTGAGTCTCAGGCTAGTTTGGTCTATAGAGCAAGTTCCAGGACAGCCAGGGCTACATAGAGAAACCATGCCTTGCAAAACAAAACAAAACCAAAGCATTATGTATGCGAGTTTTATGATCAGTTCAGTTTTATGTTACAGTGTTAGCATGTGTTTCCTTGTCTAGTCCTTTGTGCCTATTGGAGGTGATCAAGACACAATTTTAATTGCTTATTTCAGTTACTGAACAGTAAGTGGTCCGAAAATATGTGTTTAGAGACTATTTATTTATTCATTTGTTTGTTTTTATTCATTTGTTTGTTGGTTGGTTTGTTTTTGGGTTTTGAGACAAGGTTTCTCTGTGTAGCCCTGGTTGTTCTGGAACTTGCTCTGTAGACCAGGCTGGCCTTGAACTCACAGATATCTGCCTGCCTCTGCCTCCTGAGTGTTGGGTTTAAGCCTGAACTAGAGACTTTTTTTTAAAAAAAAAATCTTCTCTATTAGAGACCAGGTGTGGTGGCACAAAGCTATAACTGCAGCACTCAGGAGGCTGAGGCAGGAGGATCATTAGTTTCAGGTCAGCTGCACAACATCGAAAAACTCTTATGTCAAGAGTGAATCCTTGTAAGATAAAATTCTACTTGAAGATGAACTCTGTGGTTTTTTTGTACTTAGCACTGTTTTCAGACATAAATGGGACAGACCAAGTCTCTGACCTCTAGAAGCTTATATTTGTGTGAAGAAGGATAAACAATAAGTAAATAGAATTTAGAAAAAGTCATTTAAGGTTGTGATGCCATGAAGAAAGTTTGAAAAGGTGTTGGGCTGGTCAGTGATGAGGTAAAGATCACAGAAGGAGGGCTCAGATGCCTGTTTTAGATTGACAAAGCCATAGGAAGCATCCCCGGGGGCTGGATTACTGTTGGAGCTGAAATGGAATAATCAGGAGTCAGATCTGCGCAAGGCACCAATGTATAACAGGCAGAACAGCACTGAGGGTAACACCAGGTTCTGGAGTCAGACCACAGCTCTACCACGTACTCACTTCATCAATACTGACAACAATGATACCAACCTCAGAGTTTTGGTGGCATGCTCCAGAATATAGACACACTGAGACCCTAAGACAGGAAGTATTTATAGGCAAAAAAGATACCCCCGATCTGTCTCGTAAGTGAACAAAAGGGAAATGGCAGGAGAGCTAAGTGGAAGACAGATGAAGAGGTGTCATAGGCTTCCTTACAAGGACAGTGAGAGGCCAGGGGAGGGAGGGGTGAGAGACAAATGACACGGTTTGATTTGTACTTGAAACGATTCTGTTAGTTGTAGTCTGAGAAAGTGAACTCGGGCCTTGCCTAGATCCTCCCCAACCCTTTCCTGTCTCTCTCATTCTTTCTCCCTTTCTTTAACGTTTTTGAGATGGATAGCTCAGATTTCCCTGCCTCAGCTTCCCAAGTAGCAAGCATAAGTAATCTGCACCTGGTCTGGTTTGTATTTTCAAAAACTGTTGGCTGAAGAACAGAGAATAAAGATCACATGGATGTGTGATTCACTTTGGAGACAGACTTGAGAAGTCCTTCCAGTGGCTTGGAATAGGGAGTGAGAAACAGTTTGAACATGGTGACAAGAATTAACACTTTAAAATAATTATTCTTTATATTTGTATTCATTTGTGTGTACTTGATTGTGTGTGCAGTGCTCTTAGAATCCAAAAGTGGATGTCAGATCTCCTAGAACTAGTTCTAGGCAGTTTTAAGCCTCCCAACTCCTCTATAGGAGTAAAAAGTGCACTTAACCTAAGCCACTTTTCCAGCCCTGGGATTAACATCTTTTTTAAAACAGTTAGTTATATATCTCAACGGTAAAACAACTGGTTTAGGAATCAGATAATAAAAAAAATGACCAACTGCTTAAAGGTTTCTTTTATTCACAAAATACATTTCCCATAGCATTAAGAGGCTAGAGTTGACCAGAAACAACGACAAGCAAGAAGAATAGGCATTGTTTGTATCACAGGACAATCATACTTAGCACTGGCCAAGAGAGGACACTGTGTCTAGCCAGTCTGGAGTGAACCTGTTGCTCTTAGGCACCTGTAACCACCTCTGATCTGACCTATCTCTTCTATTGTATTCACAAAACAGCCTCCTGCGAATAGGCTGAGTGGTTACAAAAGCAATTCCCTTTTAACATTAACTCATTATAGTCAGTCTCCTGAGGTTCAGGCAGTATAAGCTAATTTCCAGGACTTGATCACCTGTGGTTAAGTTGTATACTAAATAAAGATCAGCAGAGCTTTGAGCTCAAATCTTAGAGATAAGTAACAGGAACATGAAAATTGCTTTTGATCAGTTTAACATTCCTATTTCCACATTGTCAGATGAATGAGGGTCATAGTCTATGTTCTGATTTTAACTCATACTCTATCTGCCTTTAGCACCCTCAGCTCTGTCTACAAACTGTATAATTTATCTGGGTAAAGCAGTTATTTTTAAGCTAAAGCATTTAAATTTTTTTATGTGTGTGTCTGTGTGTCTGTGTGAGTGGCAAGTGTATAGAGGTCCTGTTGTTCTTCTGCTCTGGGTTCCTGGGATAAAACTTGGTTAGTCTAGCTTGCAGTGTAAGTACTTTTACCCTCTGAGCCATGTTGACCGCCTGAAAGAACTATTTGAGTTGGTTTTTAATGAGGAAATTTATTCTCTGTATTCCATCACATCTTTACCAGTGATGAGAGCAGATGGTAGCAATAGCTTCTAGGGAAGGAAACAAAACTCAGTGCCCTAGTTCCTCAGTTCCTTTTCCAATTTTTAAAATCCCTGTAGTCATTCACTTACTTCTTCCCTAAATTACCATGGCAACTTTCTAGGTGTCCTTATGGCTTCCTGGCTTCCCTGCCTGTATTCATCCTTCCTTCTTTCCTTGGAGCAGGCTGACCCAAAGCACACAGAGATCTGCCTTCTTTTGCCTCCCAAGTGCTGGGATTAAAGGCTTGCATCACCACACCTGCTCATTCCCTGTCTTAATCACTGTTCTTTTGCTGTGAAGAGACAACATGACCAAGACAACTCTTAGAAGAGAAAGCATTTAGCTGGGGCTTGCTTACAGTTTCAGAGGTTTAGTCTATTATCATCATGGTGAAGAACATGCCAGCACACAGGAGACACTAAAGTAGTAGTTAATAGCTACATCCTGATCTGTAGGCCAAGATGGGATGGGGGGAAGACAGACAGACAGACAGACAGACAGACACTGGGCCAGGTGTTACCAGTGATACACTTCCTCCAACAAATATCTTCTGATCCTTCTAATCCTTTCAAATAGTTCCACCCTTCCTGGTGACTAAGCATTCAAAAATACGAGCCTATCAGGGCCATTCTTATTCAAACCAACACACTGTATTCTTAAGGTATACAGAGAGAGCTTTAAAAACTGTAGACCACTGATCTGTTTAAACTTTCAGTAGACTTTGATGAACTTAGAATAAAAATCCAAGATCCTTAATATTGTCAACAAAGTCGCAACCACATCTCCCATTTCTAGGTAATTGTCTTCTTTTTTGGATTCTAAGAAATACATCTCTTCTCAATTCAGAGGTTTTGCATTACTGTTCTGACTATCTGAGACATTGTCCCACATGTTTACATATGACTAACCCTTCTTGAGGCTCATCGCAAAATACCACATCTTCAGACAAATCTTTCCTGAACCTTCTAAATCTAATCAGCCCTTCTTTCTCTCCACTATGCACTTTCTACCAAAGCATTTGCTTTATGTTGTCCAGGCACCAATTCTGTCTGAAATTACCTTATTTTCTTTGTTTACTAGCTAGCTCTGTAGATTCTATGAAAAAAAGTCTTCTCTGCCTTGTTTACAATGACTCCAGTTTCTAGCTCAAAGTAGATAATTTGATAAAACATTCATTGCATGAATGAATGATTCCTCAACTGGTAATACCTAATGTAATGGTAATACCTAGCTTATTTTTAGCTGAGAGGAGCAAGATTAAGTTATCATTGTATCTAGAACCACTACTCCTTGATAAAGTAATGCTATGAGACAAACATACAGAGGAAACATAAGAGATATCAATAGAATGTTCATTTTATGAGATAAAAATCTGGTTTTGTTTCAAAATTAACTTCTTTCTCTGCTCTCTTTGGTTTTTCTAGAAAGTGACTGAAATTTACCAATTCAAATTCAAATACACAAAAAAGGGAACCACTATGGACTTTGACAGGTAGAATCTAATTGTTTAATGAACATGAGAAATGTATAGGAGTGCAGTAAATATAAGCTTCTATATGGCCAGTGGAAATCTTACATCCTTGTAATTTTTTTGTAACCCTATAAAACCTCAGTATCACACATAGAAATTATAATTGTTTTAAAGTCTGAAATCCATAAATTTGACTGGTGAAAGTAGAGGCAATGATGAATATCATGGCCCTTAAAATATATTAATGAAGTGGCTGGAGAGATGGCTCTGTGGTTAAGAAAGCACTCTTCCAGAGGACCTGAGTTAAATTCCAAATGCCTACCTATATCAGGTGGCTTACAAGTGTCAATAACTCCAGTTCTAGGTCAGTCATGCCTCTGAGGATTCCTGAACTCATGTGCACATACCCACATGTAGACACACACCTATAAATAACTAAAAACAATGATAAATCTTGAAGTAACAAAAGATTTAATTTAAAACTATATAAATGAGGCTGTCAATGTGATGTTAGCTAAAGAACCCACATGACTGTCTCTAGCTGTTAATCCAGTAGCTCTGTTGGTGTGCAAAATATGTTAATTCTTTTCATTTTCAATAGAAGAATATTGAGCCTGAGGGAAATGACACTCCTGGATTATTTGCCTATATGCACAAATACTGTTAGTTGCTTATCCATACACATACACATGTCATTCACATGTGTGTCATTGTGTGGGAAAACCCATATACACTGTATTTTCCTATCAAGTCTTTTGTTGTTTTGTTTTTTGAGACAGGGTTTCTCTGTGTAGCCCTAGCTGTCCTGGAACTCAGTCTGGAGAGCAGGCTGGCTTCAAAAGCAGAATCTGCCTGCCTTTCTTCAAGTGCTGGGCCTAAAGGTGTGCTCCACCACTGCCTGGCCCTATCAAGTCTTAAATCCATGTTTTTAGATATAGTAATGGGTCAAAGAGCAAAACCAAGGAAGACTCTAGTGCATATGGAGATGTTTGTTAAGGAGCAACATTCTTTTCTCAGAAGCTTTTGGTTTCATATCAGCCACCAGGTATAGCGAACCGAGGATTGCGGATGAGATGGGATAGAAGTCGGTGACACAGATTCTATAAAAAGACTTAGTGAAAATCTTCAAAGGGGAGATAGATACCCTGAAAGGAACAAAACTGAAGAGAAATTTGGCTATATGCCTTTTCTCTAGTTCCCCTGGGGAACGTAAGGATTTCTTTCCAATACTCACTTTCTTACTTTCCTCTCACTTGTGAGACTTGCAGAAAGTACTCAGATATAAGAAGAAAAGTCAGTTCCAGAAAGGATATTTAAAACATTAGCCACAATTAATTAGTATTTATATACTGTTTTACAGGTTGTAAGCACTTTGTCTTTGAGGCAGCATCTCATGCGGCTCAGGCTGACTTTGAACTTAATGTATAGGCAAGGTTGTGCTCTACCAAGCCCAGCTGTATAAGACATACTTCATACTTTCCCCCCAAAATAAACAGTTGTCCTTACTCTCCAAAACTCCAGTATACATATTCTGGACAACCAGGTTAATATTTTTGTTTGTTTTAGAGACACATATGCTGAAAGGTAAACAGTAAAGCAAATGGGTAAATTTTTCAGATACTCAGGAAGTAAGAAGGTAATATGTAGTATAAATTTCTAGAAATATTGCTTAAATGAGGGTCCTTAATATGATCTTCTGATGTTTCCTAAGGCTTCATGAGCTACTTATTTATACTCCTTCATTCTGGCTAATTAAAAGTCCTGGTAGACAGAACCTTTAGGTTGTTAGAAATCGATAGAAAAGCTAAAATATCCAGTTAATATATGTTTGTTTACTTTGTGATATCTCACTGCCTCCAAAAATCAGGGAGAGACCTAACAGTTTAAGTACTTGGGATTATTTTGCAGTGCTAAGTCCCAATATTTCAAGGTACTGCAAATATATTGCCATTGTAATGTGTCCTTAAAGATACCAAATGTGAGACTAACTGGGAAGAAAACTTTGTAGAGAAATAAAGAAAATTTGAATTAAAAGATAATTAGCATAACTCTTTCATTCATTTATTAATTCAGCAAATATTTATTAGGTAGGTGGATACCAAACATAGTAGTGTGGAGATGAAAGATTTAGCCATTTATAGTCTATATGGGAACAGATAATTCTTCTGAGGGGAGTTTCAGAGTATAGGGGAGACGAGATGCCACATGAGCTAGGTAGGTGCTACGGGAGCATCAGGAGGAAAAACAGAAAGTACAGCTGCAGATGCATGTGGTTAAACAAACTGGGTGACAGCTGCGGGGTGGGTGGGAGTGAAAAATAGTTGTACATATGCCATTTCTCATGTTTGGTTCAAAGATGACACATGTAACAAATAGAAAACTTTAGCAAGAAGGTGACATAAGTGAACCTTCCTATTGGGGTAGTAATTTGACTGCAGCATGGAGAATGTCTTGAAGTGTAGACAAAAAAGAAAGCCAGAAGAATAGATGCTTTAGTAACCTATGTCCCAGTGAGGAGGACATTTCTTTGAGAGACAATCAGATGGTAGATAATCATAGAGCTAGTGGCTGATTTCATGCTTGGAGAGCTGCAGAAAAGTCCATAAGCTTATCTCACAAACGGGCTACCTGACCTAGAATGTGCGCAAATGACTTGACCGAGGTCATTCAGCTGGCTAAGAGTATGGCTGATATTGGATGCCAGGTCACCTAGTTACAAATCCATTGTTCTCATTATTAGGATATGTGATTATTTGAAAGCCAACATTTTAAAATGATACTTAAGATGCTTTAGGAGTGTCTGTTATTCAGAGATTCTGTGCATATACATTGCAGAAAGTACTATTATTTCCTTAAGTTACCTCTTAAAAACCGTCTACAAGATGTCCTAATGTTTACGTTATTAGATGACAGAGCCAAAAGCTATATTGTTTTATAGTATACTGTGAATGTTATTTATGATTAAAAGATGCTGTTTTTCTGTGACCATAGCAGTAGTACAAGCTTTGAAAGTGGGACAAACAGTGAAGACATTAAGAAAGCCTGTTCCCTACTAATCCGTCAATTGTATATACTGATGCAGAACCTTGGACCCCTTCCTAATGATGTTCTGCTTACTATGAAACTCCATTATTATAACTCAGGTAGGTAGAGACCTTTGGTCAAATTCCTTGTTCAGTGCTCAAGTGCTGTTGTGTATAAATAGGATTTATAGGCATCTGAAAAGTGTTGTTTACTGTATATGAAATCACTTACTCCATTGAAACATAATTTGCAATATTCTTGTCCTTTCTGCAGTGACCCCACATGATTACCAACCCCCTGGCTTTAAAGAAGGGGTGAATTCACACTTCCTATTGTTTGAGGGGGAGCCCGTGAGCCTTCGAATGGGTTCAGTCTCCTCTGGCTTTCACAGTATGAAATTAAAAGTCACAACCGAGGCCACCAGAATGCTTGATGGGGAGAACAGTGTTGGTCAAGACGATGGCACGACTGAGATAGCCCATCAGGGTCTAGACTATGATGAGGAAGAAGAGGCCTGCAGCAGTCAAGTAAGGCCAACTTTTAGTGACCCTTCATTGCTTCACTTAAACACAGGTGACATTTCCAGTTTGTATTTAGGTCATGTCACAGTAACAGAGTCCAGTGGAGCATGCCAGCTATGAAAACTGAAACAAACTAGCCTGTGACGTCAAGGACTTTTAAGTCAAAAAGTCCTTCTAGAAGGAAATATGTGCTGTTGTATGAGATTGTCTAGCAATAAGAAAAAAATCCAAGCATGTTTTATAGTACTTAAAATATTCTGAGTATCTGATATTCATATTCAATATAATTATACATTAGCTCTTGATTATTGTAGTGACTGGCCATGAGGGTTAGGGAGGAAAAATTTTATGGATTAACCTGAATCAGAGAGAGAGAAAAAAGAATAATAGCAACATCCATGGCAAGCATTGCAGTTTGATTGCTGGGGAGAGCTGAGGGGTTGAGAGTTTGCAACCAGTGATAGGTAGAGCTTTGCTTGTTTCTGTAAAGACTGAAAGCTGCAGACTCGCTAAGGCTCTGTTTTGTAGTAGTAAGGTCCATACCATGACTTAGCAGTTGTCTGGATAATAATGTTTGCTGTGTGCTAGCATTGTAGGTGAAAGATTCTGGAACAAAATCATTTTTAGGCTGTTTAGTAAAAAGGAATACTATAAAAATAATTTTTTTTTGTCTTAGAATCCTACTTTTAAAAGATGATTATAGAGGCTATAGAGTTGGCTTAGCAGTTAAGAGCACTGGCTGCTTTTCCAGTGGACCCAGGTTCTATTCCCAGCACCTACATGGCAGCTCACAACCATTTGTAACTTCAGTTCCAGGGGATCTGACCCCTCTTCTGGCCATCATGGGTACCAGGCACACACATGCAGGCAAAACATGCATACATGTAACCATAACAACAGCAGCAGCAGCAGCAACAACAACAATTTGATGGCTAACTTTGCTAGGTGGCTTCTCAAAGTACATTCTAACTCCTTAACTCAGTATTGTGCTTAGTATATTGAAAGGGAGATCCTAGTCTCAATTCAGTTAACATGACAAATGTAACCAAACAACAGGTTTTTTTGTCTTTTTTTTTTTTTTAACTTTTTCACAGTGTCTGGCATGAAAATAACTAGATTCTAGTGCATAATTTTTCTTTTGATTCCATGTCAAAGCAGATATAGCTAACATGGAAAAGCTAATCATAATAACAGCAAAAATAGTGGTTAAGAAAATAATGTGACTATTTTTTTATTATGAAGAAAAAACTTAACAGCTGAATATGATCGAGCATGCCACTAATTCCAGTACTTAGGGGGCAGAAACAGGGAGATGTCTGTGAGTTCAAAGTCAGCCTGGTCTACATAGTGAGTTCCATGAAAGCCAAGGCTACATAGAGAAACTGTATCTTTTTAAAAAAAAAGCAAGCAGCAAGCAAGCAAGCAAGCAAGAAGGACAAATTTTAAAGGGACTGGAGAAATGGCTCAGTGGTTAAGAGCTCATACCACTCTTGCAGAGGACCCGAGTTTCATTTCCAGCACCTCTGTCTGATAGTTCACAACCACACATAACTTCAGTGTCTAGGGGGGACCTGTCACCTCTAGCCTCCATGGGCACCCGCACTCATATGCACATACCCACATATGCACATGCCCTTCATATGCGTGTGAATGTGTATAGATGTGAATATTTCTATAAAGACTACACATAATTTAAAAGGCAGGCATGGTTGTTCATGTCTCCAACCTTAGGTGCAAATGTGGGGATACAGAAGTTCACGAGCTGTTCTGTTAGATAATACATTTGAGGTCAACCTGGGCTATCTGAGACCAGAATACCAAAAAGAAAAATAAAAGGAGATTGTCTTGCTCTTTTGCCAAACAAATGTTGAGCAGAGCAACCTGACAGGGAAACAAGAGTGACAGGGGTCTGGACTTGTTGAGAGAATTAGTGACTTAAGTACTACTGACATTTCCCACTAAGTTATCCTAGTGTTTTCTTCCTAGAAAGCATTCACATATCAGTGAGTGCACACCATGTGTGTTCTTTTGTGACTGGGTTACCTCACTCAGGATGATATTTTCTAGTTCCATCCATTTGCCTAAGAATTTCGTGAATTCATTATTTTTAATAGCTGAGTAGTACTCCACTGTGTAAATGTACCCCATTTTCTGTATCTATTCCTCTGTTGAAGGACATCTGGGTTCTTGCCAGCTTCTGGCTATTATAAATAAGGCTGCTATGAACGTAGTGGAGCATGTGTCCTTGTTATATGTTGAAGCATCTTTTGGGTATATGCCCAGGAGTGGAATAGCTGGTTCCTCAGGTAATATACTATTTCCAATTTTCTGAGACTGATTTCCAGAGTGGTGTACCAGCTTACAATCCCACCAACAATGAGGAGTGTTCCTCTCTCTCCACATCCTTGCTAGCATCAGTTACCCCTGAGTTTTTGATCTTAGTCATTCTGACTGGTGTGAGGTGGAATCTCAGGGTTGTTTTGATTTACATCTCCCTGATGACTAAGGATGTTGAACATTTCTTAAGGTGCTTTTCAATCATTCGAGTTTCCTCAATTGATAATTCTTTGTTTAGCTCTGTACCCCATTTTTAAAATAGGGTTATTTGATTGTCTGGGCTCTAATTTCTTGAGTTCTTTGTATGTATTGGATATTAGCCCTCTATCAGATGTAGGATTGATAAAGAACTTTTACCAATCTGTTGGTTGCCGTTTTGTCCTATTGACTGTCCTTTGCCTTACAGAAGCTTTGCAATTTTATGAGGTCCCATTTGTCAATTCTTGATCTTAGGGCATTAGCCATTGGTGTCCTGTTCAGGAACTTTTCCCCTGTGCCCATGTGTTCAAGGCTCTTCCCCATTTTTTCTTCTATTAGTTTCAATGTATCTGGTTTTATGTGGAGGTCCTTGATCCACTTGGACTTGACCTTTGTACAAGAAGATAAGAATGGATTGATTTGCATTCGTCTACATGCTGACCTCCAGTTGAACTAGCACCATTTGTTGAAAATGCTGACTTTTCCCCCACTGAATGGTTTTAGCTCCTTTGTCAAAGATCAAGTGACCATAGATGTGTGGGTTCACTCCTGGGTCTTCAATTCTATTCCATTGATCTTCTTGCTTATCTCTGTACCAATACCATGCAGTTTTTATCACTACTGCTCTGTAGTCAGCTTGAGGTCAGGGATGGTGATTTAAGTGGATATTAGTCCCAATGCTCAGAATACCCAAGATACAACTCACAGACCACATGAAACTCATGAAGAAGGAAGACTGAAGTATGGGTGCTTCAGTCCTTCTTAGGAGTAACAAAATACTCAAGGGAACAAATACAGAGACAAAGTGTGGAGCAGAGAGTGGAGGAGGGGCTGTCTGGAGACTGCCCTACCTGGGGATCCATCCCATGTGCAGTCAACAAACACAGACACTGTTGTGGATGCCAGGAAGTGAATGCTGACAGGAGTCTGATATACCTGTCTCCTGAGAGGCTCTGCCAGAATCTGACATATACAGAGCTTGCAGCTAACCATTGAACTGACCATGGGGTCCCCAATGGAGGATGTAGAGAGAAAACTGAAGGAGCTGGAGGGGCTTGTGGCCCCATGGGAAGAGTGACAATACCAACCAACCAGAGCTCCCAGGGTCAAAACTGCCAGCCTGGGAATGCCTCGAGGGACCCATGGCTCTAGCTGTATATGTAGTGGAGGATGGTCTTGTCAGGCATTGGTGGGAGTGGTGGTCCTTGGTTCCGTGAAGGCAGGATGCCCCATGTGGGGAAATTCAAGGGTGGGGAGGGGGAGTGGGTGGATGGGTGGGGGCACACTCTCATAGAAGCAGCAGGAAGGGGGATGGGATAGGGAGTTCCTGGGGTGGGGGAATGGGGAGAATGGGGAGAATGGGGAAAGGAGACAACATCTGAAATGTAAATAATGAGAATATCCAATTAAAAAAAAAGAATTTCAACTTATTAACAATTTTTGTAAAAAATAAAATAAAAGAAAGTATTTGCATCCACATTCTGACACACAGATACATGGAATCTTCCTCTTTATTAATTAAAATCAAAACATTTTTGAGAAAGTTCTCTTTATAGCTCTGACAGTCCTTCCTTGTAATTTTACCATCTCGGAGCGTATTAGTTTGAGTAAACATATAGATGTAATTATACTCGCAGACTCTGTCATTTCTGTCTTTTGTTTGACTGTCAAAAACGTGATCTCATTATTGCATGTGGTTTTATCATTTCTACTGCTGTATTCTACTCTTTTTGTTTGTTTGGGTTTTTGTTTTGTTTGTTTTTGTTGTTATTGAGACGATTTTACTATGTAGCCCTGATTGGCCTGGAACTTGCTTTATAGACAAGGAGGGTTGGAACTCATGGAAATCAGCCCGCTTTGCCCCTTTCATGTACTGGAATTAACTGTGTGTACACTCACATTGACCCTTGTTTTTGTTGTTTGAGACAGAGTCTGTGTTGCCCAAACTAGTTCAGGTTTCTGACTTGAAGTGATCCCTGGGTCTATGGGGACTGCTTCAGCCTCTCATGTCACTGAAAGGTCTTTCCTGTCTAGATGGTATAGTCTGGCTGGCCTGGAACTCATAAAGATCCATGTAGCTCTACCTCTACATCCTGAGTGCTGGGATTAAAGGTATGTGCCACATTTATATGGACACTTACTGGTACACAGGCAAAGGAGTGTCTACAGGGAATATACTAGCTTAGGCTTTGTCTTAATCACTGCTCTATTGCTGTTAAGAGACACCATGATGTGTCTTTCTGAAGAGACAGCTTATAAAAGCAAGAATTTAACTGAGGGTTTGATTACAGTTCTAGATGGTTAGTCCATTATCATCGTGTCAGGGAACATTGTGGCATACAGGCAGGTACTGGAACAATCTCTGAGAGCTATATCCTGACCCATAGGCAGATCTCTAGACTTTGTATGGGCTTTTAAAACCTCAAAGCACACTCCAACTTCCTCCAAGAAGGCTCTTCTACTCCAACAAAGCCATAGCTCCTAATTGATCTAATTCTTCTTCTCAAATAGTGCTAGTCCCTGATGACTAAGCATTCAAATATATGAGCCTATGGGGACTCTTATTCAAACCACCACAGGTTTACACATTTGTTAGAAAGGACAAAATAGATTTCCAAAGTACTATACCCATATTTATTATACTAACAGTGGAAGAGAGATCCTGTATTCTTGCAAACACTTATTATTGCCAGAGTTTATCTTTTCAGTACTCTGCTTGATATGCTAACACCTCATAATTTTAGCATATTTTCTAATTGTTGATGCTTGAACATTTTTCATTAGTCATTCTGATTTTGTGATGCATTGCATTATCTTTCTTCATTCATGTAAAAATATTCTGGGGGCTAGAGAAACAGCTCAGTGGTAACAGTGTATACTGCTCTTCCAGAGTACCTGAATTCAGTCCCTAGCCCCCACGTCAGGGGGCTCCCAACTACCTGTAACTCCTACTTCAGAGGGACCCATTGTCTAGTCTCTGAGGGCACCTGTGCTTATAGCAAACAGACAGACAGATATGCACAATGCATATAATTAAAAAATATTCTGATAATCATTCTTTTTTACTTATTTATGTTACAATAATTTGTCTATTTTTGTGGCTTTTCTTATTAAGTGGTCTTTTGATAAAGAAAAGATGTTCATCTAATAAAGTGTAATCTTTTATTATGATGTTCTTAAGAAATTATCTACTCAAGGATATATATGTATATATATATGGCTTATTTCATTTATAGTATGAAGTAGATCAGACCCCTTAACAGTTTTATGTCTAATTATTATGTGCATGCAGAAAAATATATGGCTTAGTGAAACAGGTCAGTAAATACACACAAACTGGACAGTAGGGTTGGGACATGGGTGAGGCAAGCAAGATGCCTAGGAAGGCAGCTGTGCTCAGCAGTATATCAGCAATGTAAGCAAGATGCCCAGGGAAGATGGATGCCCTCAAGCGGCAAGAGTGAGAGCCTCCTCAAGTTGTTCTCCCTGGGTTCTTGCTTGTCTCAACACATCTTGACCCTACGGAGTAGTCTGACAAAAACATCAGTCAGATCAAGAAGAGGGATACTACCAGCTGCTTAGAAACATAGTTTTAACCTCACAGTTTTTACTCTAGTTAGCAAAAGCATCGGCATCCTTCCTTCTGTTAGCATGTATTTGTTCATGCTGTTGCTAGGATACATTTGGATATGCTCCAGCTTGGGGTCACTAGGACTAGTACTTCTGAGACTTATGGAGCATGGTGCTCAGTCAAATACACATTGATGGAGGGAATCAGGCTGATAGGAGTGGAACTGCTAGATCAAAGGGTGAGTGTCCAGTTAGCTCTGATAGGTACAGTTTCCAGAGCGCTTTTGTCCAGGTGTGTTCCCTCACACCGCTGCAGCTGCTTTACATCTCATCCACTTTGGCTGTTTGTATTGTTTTATCAGGTGTATTTTGTGTGCTGAGCATATTTCATCTTGTTAGAGATAAGCATTCTGGTGGGGAGCAATCATAGGTTTTTGTGGCTTCAATTTTCATTTCCCTGCTGAATAGTGAAAATCAGCACAGTTGTCTGATTTTACTGAGGTATAGGGATTCTACAGATACATTCTGCATAGAAGAAATTTGCCAAAACAAATGTATAGTAAATATCTTAACTTCATAAATTTCCTTCTCACTATTTTATGGAGATGTTTTATGAATAGTTCTTTTTTAGAGGAATATAAAACTATTTCTTGACCACTGTTCATTATTTACAATAAAGTTTACAATATGCAATTGAATGACATTTGTTAATATGAAATTATTTTCTTGTCTTCTAGTAAATCAGTAATCAAATACTAGAAAGGAATGAGTCAGGGTAAAGAAAAATGTACAAGTCAGTAATTTATATTACCAAAATTTTGAACAGAAGCTAGTTTAAAAGAATCCCGTGTTAGTCTTTTCTGCAGTTTAGAATACTGCTTAAGAAATGTTTGTTTAGGACCCTTCCTTAGACAGGGGTTCAGTGCCCTCTTTTGGGCTCTGTGGGCACTATACAGACATACACAGAAAAAGAATTTTTAAGTACTTAAAGAAAATAAATCCTAGTTTACTCCAGAGTTTACAGAGACATACTCTGTGTCCTTCTCTTAAAGGGAGAGGACAGTAACCACAGGGAGAGAAGCTTTGTTTAACTATGGGGGAGTGTGCTGAGCACATATGGCCTCAGTACTGGGATAGGAGTGGAGGGAAACAGAAACAAAGATCACCATAAATACTTATATATAAATATATATGCACACATGTATATACATATACACACATATGTGTGTGAACATATGAGTACCTGGCCTTTTTCTCAGTCACTTTTAGCTATACTTGGAGTTATTTATAAAGTTTTCACAATTTGGCAATCTATTATGTTTCTGTAGTTGTTTCCTCTTTTTCTATCTGGTGCTATTTATTTGAGTCCCATTATTTATTATTATTATTATATGCCCCAAATCAGTATTTTTCAAAGAGGTTGTTTTGATTGTGCTGCTCATACCTATTGCTTCTCTTTTCTATTTAACTTGTGGTTTCTTTCCTCTTTATCTTCTCCCTGACCTCACATTGATCTTCCCATCCATGTGCAAACCTGGATACCTACAGGGTCCTCACAGTACCATTGGTGTACAGATCTGCACACTTGTCTTAGTCACTGGAAAGAAACACCGTGACAAGGCAGATCTTATAAAAAGAACACATTTAATTGGGGACTTGCTTACAGTTTCAGAGGTTTAGTCCATCTTAACAGGAAAGTATGGTGGCATGCAGGCAGGAACTGGAGCAGTAGCTGATAGCTAGCTACATCCTGATCTGTAGGCAGAGAGGACTCTAGACTTGGCATGGGCTTTTGAAACCTCAAGGCCCACTCCCAGTGACACACTTCCTCCAACAAAGCCACACCTACTCCAACAAGGCCACACCTCCTAATTGGTCTAATTCTTCTTAAATAGTGCTAGTCCACACTGACTAAACATTCAAATATATAAACCTATGGGGGACATTCTCATTCACACCACCACAATCCCTACAAGTCCCTCATAGTCCCACCAATGTTCAGACTTGTATTCCCTAGAGGGCCCTCATTTTACCCTTCAAATGGAATTTCAGCTTCTAGCCAAACATCATTTTCCTCTCATCATCTGTGGCACTAGGCACTGTCACTCTTATTTCTGAACAACCAAGATGTTTAACCTCGTTTTCTCCTCACTCCTCACATTCTTTTGGATCCTGTTTCAGTCTGCTTGCTTTGAAGTACTTCTAAAGCCTGGCCCTATCCGACCCTGCTGACTCAAGCTGTGTGAGGCTTTCTTGCTGAGTAACACCTACAGTTCCCCTAACATCCAGTCTGTCTTTCAGATTGCTAGAGAGTGAAGGTATTTATCATTTTCAGATACTTGAAATAGTATTGTTTTTGTAGTTTGAAGAGGCATAAAGAGACAGTGAAAATAGCAGTGAGCAGAGCAGAAGTAGGGAAGAGGTTAATTTGATAAAACTCTTCCGTTGCTTTTGGTGGTAAGAATTGAATCCAGGCCTTGTACATGCTAGGCTTATGTTCTACCACTGAACTATATCTATAGCCTGAAAGAACTTTTTAAAGCAATAGAATTAACATCATTGAAGTAATTAAAAATTCAAATCTTTCAATTGTCCTTATGTCTTATCAATACAAATTTTAACTTGCATTCCTTATCCTTTTCAGCATTTTCCAGTGGATACATTTATTTGTATATTATTTCAAACACTGTATATATAATTTCATTTTATTTAGCAATAATTTTATAAATATGTCCTACCTACCCTTTATATGTAAAGTTCAATGACTTTTTGGTTCATTTAGGTTCATGCCATTTCTCTATTTTTAAATATTTAGGTTGTCATGCATGAATGTTGAGTGTTCCCCTGTACTTTACATTTAAAGGCTTGGTTCCCAGGCTTGCACAATTAAGAACAGATGAAGCCTTTTAGGAAGTGGAACCTAATGAGAGGTTTGGGGGCCATGGAAGTATGTCTTTGAAAATTAGCTTCCTCATTCTCTTTTTGCTTCCTGGTGATAAAATGTATAGTTTGTCCTGACTCGTACTCCCACTTTGGTTTCTTGTCACAGGCCCAAAGCAGTGGGCCAATCAGTCTGGAGCTGGGGCCTCCAAAACTATAAATCAGAACCAACTATTTCTTGGTGACAGAGAGCTGACTAATTTTGGTAATGCTATTATAAATAGCATTGCAATAAATACCTTGCAGGTGTGACAGTTCCTTTCCTTACTTTCTATTGGATTCACAGTAGCAGGAGTAAAATATACATAGTTTTGAAATTTGTATAGAGCTTGGCTGAATATTATCATACTATTTTTCAGAAACTTCCAGTTTTTCCATCTCCTGAGGATGGCATTTTTGATAATGACAACTACTTGATAAAAGGGGTGAAGGGGTAAGCTCCCCATCACCAGCTCTGCTTACATCTATTACATGCATACATAGACACACACACCACACACACACACCCACACACACAGTACATATGCTCTTGTTCAAGATAGAGTATAGATGATTATCTTTAGAATTTTACAAAAAAAGTATTGCTTCAGGAGGATAGTTGAGCTAAATTGATCTCTGAGATTTCTTTCATGCTAAGATTTACTGGGATGTATTAGGACTGATACCTCAAAAAACAAGCAAACAAACAAAAACCAAAAAATAATGGTGTCTTGGCCAGGCAATGGTGGGCCATGCCTTTAATCCCAGAACTTGGAAACCATAGGTAGGTGGATTAGTCTGTGTGTTCAAAACCAGCCTGGTCTACATAGTGAGTTCCAGGACAGCCAGATTCATGCAGAAAGATCTTGTCTCACAAAATTCAAAACAAAAAGAAACAAAAAAGATGCCTTGCTGTGAGGAAAACAAAACTATAGAAGATGTGGTTTTTGCTCTGAGAACTAACTGAAGAGACAGCACATGTTTGTTATGAGAATATTGGAGGCTATGTGAATGACAGAAAGAGTCTTACTATTTTTAGGGTCTCACCATATAGCTCTGTCTGCCCTGGAACTCACTAGTAGATCAGACTAGTCTCAAATTACAGCATCTGTCTGCCTCTGCCTCCCGAGTGCTGGAACTAAAAGCATGTCCCGGCATCCCTTAGCCTTTCCCTCAGTATATTAAGGTAGAAGGTTAAGCTGAGATATTTGATATTTTGAGACAAGGTCTCACTTTATAGCCCTGGCTTGCCAGTAACTAACTCACTGTGTAGTCCAGGCTGGCCTTGAACTGGAGTTCCTTCTACCTCAGTTTTCAGCCATGCCTTTTTTTTTTTTTTTTTTTGCCTCTTGCTTCTGAGGATTGATTGAACCCAGGAACTTATGTATGTTAACCATACACCTTATCACTCATGTCCCAACACATTTTTTTCTTTTTCTTTTTTTTTTAAAGTTTTTATCTATTTTTATTTTGTATATGTAGATATACTGTCTGCATGTACATTTGTACACTACATACATGTAATGTATGCAGAGACCAGCAGAATGCATTAGTCTCCTGGCACTGGATTTACAGACAGTTGTGAGCCACTGTGTGAGTGATAGGAACCAAACCCCAAGTTCTCTCAAAGGACAGTTTTTAACCACTAAGCCATCTCTTTTCAGCCTCCTTTTTTCTTTATGTATATTTAGTATCAGTGACTAGAAATAAAAATTGAGATGTAGAGACCTAATTTTCAGGCTTTCAGGCATTTTTTTTGGCTGGATAGAGAAAAGGGGCTACCAAAAAAGGAGCAATGCTGATTATAGAATATTCAGCTGCCAACAGCAGAGAAGAGCAGGTATTGTATTTGAGTTGTTGGAATGATTTGGACTCTGGTCATTTTCATTAGATAGGAAGATGGATTTTGAGGAAATCTCTTATTAGGTCTTGAGATATTGTAGAACACTTACCTAGTTGCACAAGGTCCTGAGTTTGATCTCTAAGCAGCATTCAGGTGCATGCAACACACACACAGAGGCACACACACACAAGCGTGCACACGCGCGCGCCACACACACAACACACATACACACACACACACACACACACACATAATTTCCTGTGTAAACAGATGAGTGAGATGAGTGATCACTTTGTTGCTGTAGGTATCTGGGCATTACCCTGTATCCAGTGGTTTGTTGCTGGTTTTCATTCTGTGATAAGTAGACAAGGGACCAGCACATATATCATTAGCAAGAGAGGAAGCAATTCTTGGTGGGTTACAGGTCTATGAATTGTGGATTAGGGCTGTGAGAACCTGTGACCGTTGTCCCTAAGAGGACCCCCTATTTCTACTTCCTTTCCCCCTTGAGATTTTCTTTCTCTGTAATCCTAAGGGAGTCCTGAAGGATGGAGGCTTATCTTCCAGAATTGCTTGAGAACTGATTTGGGATTGTTTGCCTTATCTATTAGAGGATGGAATGTATTTTTCCAGCATGACATAGTATTTCCATCAGGCATCTAATATGGATTGAAAACTGGAAGCAAAATATCAGCTTTACTTGGTATTGACAGAGTTTAGAAAATATAGATTACATTTATCAAATACACACAGACCAACAATTAGCAATGGACTAATGGCTCCCAGCATGGTAGAAGCCAGCATTTGGTATAATCCTTTCATAGATCTTTTGGTTCTCTTTGTGCAGCCCATGTAGGATCTGGCAAGATTTGTTTTTATACTCTAAAAGAACCTGTTGGTTTTTTTCTAGATTAATAGTATATTATAGAGTATGGCAAGCATGGTTTCTCTTCAAACAAAATGTGATTAAGAAGATCCTTCTGTTCAGCATCTAGAAAGGGTTTAATTTTAGACAAATGTCTGTGATGTCTCATAGCCTCAATAAGGCAATAGGTGATAGCATAATTCAGGGTCCTGAGTTTCTTGGAATAGTATGTCTAAAGTCTGTTTAAGTAATGGCTGACTTTTTTCACTCTTCCTAAGGACTGGGAATGCCAGGCAGAATGTAGTTTATAATTAATCCCAAGGGTTGTAGAAGGTTGTGTTTTCAACAAAAGAAGATCCCTTATCACCCAGCAGGGACATTGACAGCCTAAGTAAAAGGCATTTGTAAGAGGCATTCGATACCTCTAGAGCCTTTTAATTCTAGTAGGGAAAACATATCCATCCTATAAAATACCTGTAAACAAATTAATAATAATAATAAATACCCGTGAACACCAATGAATGTTTATATCTAGCTTTAGGAGGTTTTTGAGTAAAGTCTAATAGCCAATTTTCCCTTATTAGGTACCCAGGTATAAGAGAGGCTTTACAAAGTGTGGAGCCACTGAATGGGTTTAAGGCTATTTTGTATGCGAATTTATAGTTGTAAACACTTCTTTAACAATTTTATAAGTGCTTTTCATAAGAAAGTAGCTTTTTCTTGGGTCCCTGGGTGCATACCTTCTCTGGTGAGCAACTTTATTCAGGTGTTTAATAATCTTCTGTTGATCAGCCTCTGCACTCAGTCTTTTGTCCATCTGTGATATAGCTTGCATGATTGATACAGAATCCCCACTTACTCCATTTTTGCATACCTGATCAAGGGCATTTAGCATTCTGATTAGGTCAAGAAAATCTGGGACTAAGATTATTAGATTTGTGGTTGTATGGAATCCTATGTGAGATCTTGGGTTTTAGCTACATGCTTTGCAGTCTTATCTGTCATATTATTACTTTGGCTTGTTAAGAATCCATCCTATTAATTTTCTTTGTAGTAAGTTATTTCACTTGTGTAGAGGACTGTACCGATGGAGAACTTCCAACCATTAACATTCTCTTCCAGAAACCATGGACGACATACAGTAATGGGAATCCTTACATTAAATCTGCGTAACTGCTTAAGATCTTTTCTTGGCCTAACTATAGGGCCTGAGTAATGGCAATGAAATTCTGCTTTGGGGACTGAGGCATAAAGAGAAAGGACATTTGCTTCTATAGTACCATGGCAGGCAGCTACAGCATCAGCCCATGTCTTTAACAGCTTTTGTAAAACTACTGCCATCTGTAAACAGCTAGCCTTGGAGCTATCCAAAAGCATATTTTTAAGTATGATTGGCTGGAAAAGGTTTAGTGATCTCTATATATTGATAATCTAGAGGAGAAAAACTTGGGAGCAGAGTAGTTGAATTTCAAGTTTTAGCACACATGCAGGGCTTGATATGTTCTCAGTTTTCTGGTAAGTTAGTGATGCCCTTTGATTTCTTAAACCCTCTGAACTTGGTAAAGTTTCTGAGCTTCATATGTTATTGCAAAGTTAATTTGTAAGCCTTTTAAACTAGCAGAGTTTAAAAGTTTAAAGTAGTTTAGGTAGCTACCTCTTTTAAATAGCATGACTATCACTGGGCCACTAAATCTAATTGTTTATAGAGAATTGGTCTTGGGATGTGTCATAGTTTATAGGCTAAAATTCCTAAAGTCAAACCTGGCACTCCATATAGAAAAAGCATGGAAGTTTTCAGGAACCAAGGAGACCTAAAATGGAGATATACAATTTAGTTTGGTCTTCAGTTGGTCAAATGCCCTTTGATGTACTTAGTCCAGCACATAGGCTTTCTCTATTCCCCTTTAATGCTTCTCACTAGTTTGATGTCATTTAGGACCATATTCAGCAAAAACCTTTCATGCCTAGAAACCCTCAAAGATGCCGTGTAGACTTGGGGTTAGACAATAAAATGGTAGCCTACTTTCCATTGGAGACTAGTGTGCAGACTTCTAGGGTAAGAATCCTACATGTTGAACTTTTTGAAAGGTGATCAGGAAGGAAATTAAAGGTATAGTGGCTTATACCTATAACATTAGCACTTGGGAGGCAGAGGAAGAAACAGATTTGAGGCCAGCCTAATCTACATAGCAAGTTCCAGGCCAGCCAGTCACACTACAGAGTGACTCTGACTGTCTCTGTCTACAGTTTCTTTCTCTGTCTGTCTGTTTCTCTTTCTCTCTCTTTCTGCCTCACACACACACATACACACACACAAACTCCTTACACACAGTCACACACACATGAAGGAGGAGAAGAAAGAGGAAGAAGAGGAAGAGGAGGGAGGAAGAAGAGGAAGAGGAAGAGAAGGAGGAGGAGGAGAGAAGGAAAAAGTAGCTATGATACAGTAGCCTGATTTATCTTAGTGGTAATATCAGTAACTCATTATCACTATTTAAGCAGGATTCCATTTTATAATTGTATTGTTATTAAGTCTTGGGCTAAAGCATTACCAAACAAGTAGACGGTTCCTAAATCCCTAAGGCAATACTATCCAGGCGTACTGGATAGCTTCTTGAGTTTTGGAGTTCTTCCATTTAAAGATAAGCCATCTATATTGGTAAAATGGTGTGTAAAGTAAGATGTCATTTAAAATTAAAACAGTAAAATATTTAGCTGGTATTTGAATAAAGTCTAGAATTTGTGGCCTATAAAAATAGATGGAAACAACAACTTCACTTATTTCCCTGAGACCCTGTGACGGTGATATTTTTCAGAGGGCTTCCTAGTATGACTGTTGAGTGTTATGTAGGAGATTGGCATGCTTAAATAAGCTATTGGCCAAGAATTTTCTCAGTAGGGTCTGTATTTCACAAAGACATTTGAATTTAAATGGAATTATCTTTTCTAAGAGTATTGGACCCAAAGTTTTAATTTGATCTGACCTGAGGGACAGCTAATAGTATACCCTGGGTTTGTGGTATCCCATAGCATGAGTTTTACTAAATCAAATACTCACTGAAAGATATTAAGAGGAGAATATTTTCCTGTTTAAAAAAATTACTAAATGAATTCCCTGTTTTGGAGGAACCTCCAAATTTGGCTTCCAGTTAATGAACTGAGTCTTTCTTGTTTAATCAATAGATTCCTTACTAACAGAGGAATGGCGTGTTTTAGTACATAAAGAAAGTACATAAAGAAATTGGCTTGGAATCTAGGCAATGGTGCACACCTGTAATCCCAGCTGTGAAGCTTAATCAGGAGGATCAAGAGTTCAAGGCCAGTCTTAGTTATATAATGTGGTCGTAGTGGTGCGGTGTTGTCTGGATACCAGTTTCACAAGCAAGACAAAAAGTAACTCACTTAGGCTGATAATCTACTATTACAGAACACTTTGGTTTGATAAACGGCCCAGTGGGTCAAGTCAGAACAGAATAAACAGATCCATTAATCAGTAAAGAGTCAAGTGATTTGGTCTACCACATGGAGAATGACACAATAAATGTTTTTTCTTAAAAAAGAAAAATAGCTGAGTATAGTAACACAGGACTTTTAATTCCAGCACTTGGAGGTCAGAGGCAAGTGGATCTCTGAGTTCAAGATCAGCCTGCTCTACAGAATGAGTTCCAAGGTAGCCAGGCCTGTCTTGCAAACCAGAAAAAGGGAATAGAACTGGGTTTTCATCCCTTTACTGTATAATCTCTTAGATCTTGTAATAAGTTGGTTTCATTATATACTTGTTTATATCCTTGGAGAGACAGGTAAGAAAATGTTTGATTTGTTCCCTGTGGGCATCACAACTGTAGTTCCATTTAGGGTTGGATGTTGCTGTTTTTGTCTGTGTCTTAGTTACTATTCTATTGCAGTGAAGAAACACCATGACCAAGGTTTCTTATAAAAGAAATCATTGAACTGGGGTCTAGCTTACAGTTTCAGAAGGTTATCCTATTTTCATTATGTCCAGAAGCATGGTGCAAGCAGGTAGGCATGATGCTGGAGCAGTAGCTAAGAGTTTGCATATTATCTGCAAGCTCATAGGAGAAAGAGAGTAAGTTTGGCCCTGGCCTGAGTTTTTGAAACCTCAAAACCCACCCCCAGTGACATATCTCTTTCAGCAACCACACTGCCTCCAATAAGACCATACTTCCTAATCCTTCCCAATCAGTTACACTAACTGGAGACCTAGCATTCAAACACAGCCTATTGAGGCCATTCTCATTCAAACCTCCACATTCTGGAAGGCAGATCCTATACTATATGCACTGTGACCTAGATGAGTAAGAAAAAATTTATCTGTCGCCTCTTCAGCTTCAGTTTTAGTTTTTATAGATATTATAGAGCACCAAACCAAAACTATCATTACACTTGGTAGGTGAGGAACAGGAGAAAACTATGATTTTTATGAGTTTATCCTGGAATTTATTGGAATCCTCTAAAAGCTTGACAGTTTTTTCTTTTCATGTCCTAACTCTGAAACGGGGAAGAAGGCATATACTCTAATGAAAGCTACCTCACCTTTCTAGTTGGATGTGGCCCTAAATGAGAAAATGTCACTAGTTGATTCCAGCTTTGTGTAAGAGTCCCACAGGAGAAGGAGCTTCTTGAGGAGTAGAGCAAGGCCGAAGGGAGTGGTGTTGCATGTAAGTGGTGGTAGCAGAGGAAGCAGAGCACTAAGGAGACAGGATGTCAGCAGACCCTGAGTCCAGTTGTGGGGAGGGCTGTAGGGTGGGCCATATAGAATATGTCTATCTCTTCTGAATGAGGATTGTTTTGAAATGATAGTTGTAAACTATGTAGATGCTATAGTTATTTTTTTTAAACTTTGGATCTTAGATAACCAAACATAAATCTGTATGTACAGATGTCCCAATTTTCTTGTCTCTTGGAACAGTATTTCAGATATAAAATGGTATTAAAATTTAGAAAGCTATTAAGAGGCCATCTTTTCTGACTAAGAGCATATTGAGTCAAGTGTGATGGCATATGCCATCCCATGCAGTCACATTTAATCTCAATATTTGGGAGACAGGGACAGAGGATCTCTGTGAGTTTGAGGCCAGCCTGCTTTGCATGTTGAATTCCAGGTCAGCCAGGGATACATATTGAGACCCTATCTCAAAAACAAAGCAAAACAAACTTAACAAAACCAACCAGCCAACCAACCAACGAAAACAACCATATTGAGGCCAAAGACAATTATCTTCTTTTTCTGTAGAGAAAGAATCCTTTGGGGGTACTTTTAGCACTTCCATACCCAGGATTCCTATAAATCTAATGCCTCGCAGTAAGTGGCCTTGGGATGTAATGTAAAACCCAGGAACGTCCCACACACGTACACAGGCTATGTTCATGAATGTGTGACAACAGAGTAGAGTAACCTGAGACAGTACAGGCTGGCTCTCTAAAGGAATCTATCCTGGCTCTCTAGTTTTAAGAAAATCTATCAGGTAATAAACACATATATGTATGTGTGTATGTATGTATATGTATGTATGTTCACATATGTGTGGGTATCTTAGGTGTCATGAAACACCATGACTAAAAGCAACCTTAGAGGAAAGGATTTATTCCACTTTATATCACCATTCATCATCAAAGGCAATTGGAAAAGAACTCAAACAGGGCAGGAACATGGAGGCAACAGGCCATGGAGGAATGCTGCTTACTGGCTTAGTCCTTAGCCAGGATCACCAGCTGACTCATGACACCACCCACAATAGTCTGGGCCCTCCTACATCAATCACTAATTAAGAAAATGCCCTACAGGCTTGACTATAGCATGATCTTAGAAAGACATTGGGGTTCTCTCTCCTCAGATGACTCGAGTGTGTATTGAGCTCTCTTAAAAATCTAGCCCACAGAATGAATATTTGTTTATGTTGGTATGTGTGTGTATCCAGAGTTGACGTGTTTCTCCTCAGTTGGACTCCATTTTATTGACTGAGGCAGGATTTTTCAGTTGCACTCAAAGATTGCCGATCAACTAGTCTAGCTAACTGGCTCAGTGGATTCCCTGTCTGCCTCCCCAGGAACTGGGATTACAGATGGGCCACCATGCCTATCTAGCTTTTACATGGCTTTGGGGATCTGAACTTCAGTCCTCATGCTTGTGCAGGAAGCAGTTTACTCACTGAGCCATCTCCCCAGTCCAAAGATAAATTTGGTTCTGAGCCTCACCTTTAGCAGCTGAGCCCTCTCTCCAGCCCCACAGATACTAATTTTCATTCTAGTTCTAATCAAAATCCAAATCACAATCCAATTTACGTACAAGATTAGATGAGCAAATGAGGTGTTTGAGGTAATAGGTTGCTTCATGGAGAGAGCATGCAAATGTAGCTGTGTTAGAAAGGATGGCCTAGTTCTGAGAGGACTCATTCGGACCATCAGAGGAGATCAAGGGGTTCTCTTCCCCAAGAGAAAGTACAGAGGGTAGGATGCAGATTTGTGAAATGGGTTCAGAGACACATGAAAGCAGTGTGGAAAGGAGAGGAAAAGAAAAGGGAAAAGCAACTACACTAAATAAACAACAACCCATGACCGAAGACTTGAACCTGTCAGATGACATAGTAACTACTTTTAGCCAGTGATTTTCAACCATGGATAGCTGGCCTTTTGAAGGTCTTATGGGACCAGAGTCTTAAATGAGAAAAAGATGAGAGGAACTTGAACCCTGGAGTTCTGACATAGTTGGAGTCTAGAAACTTCACCAGGTCCCAATGGTGGAATATTTCACTGCCCAACTCCCACATCCAAGTGCAGGCAAGGGGAAAGAAGAGGGAACTTCTGTCTCTAGGGTGGAGGAACTGGCAGTCTTGGTGACATCTAGAGACAGCTTCCTCGATGGTCACTATGGAGAAGGGAAGACCCAGGCAAGTGCTCAGCTGGAGATCATGTTTCGGGGATCCAAGTTGAGCAGCTCTTGCATATCCTTGTACTTCCCTGCAGTTACTAGGGCCATTTTGGACACAAGGGAGCTTTGATCCAGCAATTACAGAAGTGACTGAGATACAGAGAATAAACTACCAAGAAAGTCATAAATAGGAAGGGAAGGGGGTGAGGGAATAGGAGACACATTGATTGTATGGGATTTAGGCTGTCTGATACCAAAGGTAAAAAGTAGACTTTGTCAGGTTGTCTCAGGTATGGTCATCTTGGTTCGTCATGAAGGTGGTGTTTTAAAGAATCTCGTCTCTGTGCTTTCAGGACATTTTCATATTTAAGAGACAGCTCAGTGGCAATGTGTCATTGAGGATACCCTTACCCTGCACCTGGTTTTGTTTGTCCTTTTGTTTGTTATCTCTCTTAGGATAAAAGATAAAACAACAGACACATTTTGGTAGGCCACACATTTATACATTAAAACATGAGATTTCTGTTGCGTGTCCAGCTATAAATTTCCCTGTGAGCCATGTGTTAGTTGTTTGAGCTTTACTGTGTTTTCATTTTAAATTGCTTCCCAGTATTTTCCGCTTTCTTTCTGATATATTTAAATATTTAAGAGTATGTTGATTGCAGATTTGGGCACTACAAATGATCTTTGATGGGGAGGGGGAAAAGAGGGTGGAAAGGGAAGCAGAGTTAGGTAGATATGAGAAGAGTTTGAGAAAGGTGAATAAGACTTACTGTATTGATTGTCAAAGAACTGATTTTTTTAAAAAGGAGTATGTTAATTTCGTATTTGTTGTTTGTTTGTGTGTTTGTTTATTTGCAGTACCGGGAATTGAATCCAGAGACTTCTGCATGCTGGGCAAGTATTCTACTATTGAGCCATATCTCCAGCCTTGTTTGTTTATATTTTAACTTTTTACGTTTATTTGGGGGTGTGTGTGTGTGTGTGTGTGTGTGTGTGTGTTTAAAAATGAGAGGACAACTAACTTGCAGGGGCAATTTTCTCCTTCTATTGTGTGTGTTCTAGGAATCAAACTTAGGTCATCAGGCTTGAAGGCAAGCACCTTTATTTGCTGAGCCATCTCTCCAACTTGATTTTTTGTTTTTGTTTTTTCAAGACAAGAGTTTCTCTGTGTAGCCCTGGCTGTCCTGGAACTCTGTAGACTAAGCTGGCCTTGAACTCACAGATATCTACCTGCCTCTGTCTCCCGAGTTCTGGGATTAAAGGCATGTGCCATCACCACCACCTGGCCTGGTTTATTTTTTATATAAGACTAGATGACACTCTGTAGGCCAATCTGGCCTAGAACTTACAGTGTGGCCCAAAATGGCTTCAAAACTCATAATCCTTTTTCCTCAGCCTCTCAAATGCTGGGATTACAGCAGACACATGGTTCCATGCCCTCTTTGAAGTTAATGTCTACATATTTTTAGTGCCCCATTTTATTCTTTACTGCAGTTAGAAAACTTTTTTTATTTCTATTTTTAAAAATTTATCAAAGTTTGTTTTTAAACACTTCTTTTTTTTTGGTTTTGGTTTTTCGAGACGGGTTTCTCTGTGTAGCCCTGGCTGTCCTGGAACTCACTCTGTAGACCAGGCTGGCCTCGAACTCAGAAATCCGCCTGCCTCTGCCTCCCAAGTGCTGGGATTAAAGGCGTGCACCACCACCGCCCGGCTCAAAGTTTGTTTTTAAAAAGTATCAAACACAGTTTATGCTGGAAGATGTCTTGTTGCATTATGATGTCGAGATTGTTTTCTCTTCATTTACTTAGTCATTCTACTCATTCTTGAAAGTGGAGTACTGAGGTCTATGACTGTTACTATTCAATTGCCTATTTCCCCTTGCTTTGTGTATGTTTTTGTTTCCTTGCAATTTTGTATTCCTTTATTGGGCATGTGTATTTGTTTCATGAATTGACCCTTTTATCATCATAAAATTCCCTTTATTATTTCCAGTAACAGTCACTGTCAACAACTGCTTACTGATCATTTAATCCAGTCACATTTAATGCTTGCATTAATATAATTGTAGTTATAATTACTGTTAATTTTTCCTATGTATTTAATATCTTTTTGCTCATTTATTCATTCTTTGCTATTTTTCTTTGCATGAAGTATATGAAGCATTTAAATTTATTTTATAGTTATAAAAATATTTTGGGTTATTTTTAATGGGTTCTTTAGGGTTATATGTACTAGCCTATACAGAAAATATATAAAACACACACACACATATGTGTGTGTATATACCAATTGATTAGTTCAGTTTCAACTACATACTAGTTTAACTACAGTGTGATATTTCAGTGTTGCCCTTATACAGATTCAGTGTTCTTCCTCTTTCTGTATCATTGATATATATATATATATATATCTCCAGTTAATGTTAAAAGTACAACCATTGTTACAGTTCCTATTTTACTCTGTAGCCATGCCATTTCTCTAGCTAAGTGCACTTTTTTCCCTGTGCCTTTTTTCTTTAATGTTTCTGTCTCTGTGTGTATATATTTACAATGTGTGTGTGTGTGTATGTGTTTGTGTGCATGTGCACATGTGGCACTTTTGTGGAGGTAAAGGACAACATTGGATATCACTTCCCTCTTCTGTTTGTTTAAAGTGGGGTCTCTTGTCATTGGATGCTAAGTACACCTGGCCAGTGGTTCACAAATTTCTGGGGATTCTCCTCCCAAACACTACAGGAGCTCTGGGCTCACAGGTATGGGCTCCTATATAGCTTTGCATGAGTTCTGGGGATTAGAACCCAAGTCCTCATGCTTGTGTGACAAGCATTTTGCCTGCTGAGCCATCTTCCCAACCCCCAGTGCCTCTTTTATTCCCATTAATTGATTTTAATTAGCATACCAGGTAATAGGTTTCACTGTGACATTTATAAATGCATTTGTGTGTTGCTCATATTCACTCCTGTTCTCCTCCTTTCTGCCCCCTTCAACTTCCTGCTCGTCTCTCTCCTCCAAAGTACTTCTCTTTTACTTTCCTGTCTATAAGCTTTGCATGTGAGAGAAAACAAGTGACATTAACCTTTTCTGATCTCGGCCTATTGTATATGAGGATTGTCTTTTCTAACTGACACAGCTCTTCTGTGCAGTACAAGCAAAAGAACATACTTATTTATATTGTAAAAAAACTATATATTATATGCATATTATTTATATAATTTATTCTTGGTTCATTTAACAGAAGAAAGAAAAACATTTATACTGCTTTGAAACTTGAATTCAAGAACAGTTTTATCAATACTCTTTGTTTTCTTTGGATTGTTTAAAATAACTGGGGTTCTTGCTTTTAGCTTAAGGTTTTTGTTTTGTTTTAGTATTGCTGAAAGATTGACATACATTCTGATGAAATCTTGTTAGGTGATTTCACTGTTGTCTGACTATCACAGAATCTACTTCAACCATCCCAGATGAGGTAGCCTACAACATACCTGAACAGTGTGGTATAAATAACAGGCTACACACTAGGAGAGATGTGACTGCTGAAGCTCGGGCAGTTACAGCACAGCGTTGACTATGTATCCAAACATGAAAAGGTGCAGTGAGAAAATGGTGTGGCACGTTTTAGAGTGGTGAGTTTCCATTCCACAAAGAAGCATGCCAGGCTTCAGGTTGCTCTTGATGTATCAGTACCTGAGCTGTGAGTGACAGCTGTGAGTGACCCGTTGTCACCCTTCTGCAGACTGTTGACTGACACCTACACTTAGACTACTCTAAATTTATTAAAAAGTATTTTTCCTCTTTGGATGATCAATCAGTTTAACATTTTAGCTTTCTAAACTTTAAAAAACCTTTTAACTTATTTATAGTTTAATATACTTATTTATTCAGTTTTATGTACACATTCATATAGCTGTACATAATGGGTTTTTCCTATATATTCTTGAAACTTTTCTATTAAAATTTATTTTTATTATTTTATTTTTAAAACTTGTTTATAAAACAAAAACTCACTGGATGTAGTGGCTCACATCTGGGAGAGGAAGGCACATGTCTGTGAGTTCAAGGCCAGCTTGGTCTACAGAGTGAGCTCTCTAGGACAGCCAGGGCTACACAGAGAAACCCAGTCTCAAAAAACAAACAAAACAAAATGAAGCAAATCCACAAACTTATGCATGAGCCTAGGAGTCGCACAGGGTCAGGCTTATTAGTGTCAGTGTTTCCCTGATCCACGTCTTCATCACCCTCTCATGCTGCATGCTCTTCTCTGGGGCCGCAGGGCTGCAGCTCTCTCAGAACTGTCAACTCCTGTGACAGCCCTGTCCTTTGGGATCCTTTCTAAAGGACCATGTAGCATACATCATTTTTAAATGTATGTATCATTTTCAAACCTATTGCCTCTTTTCTTTCATTATTTTCCTGTAGATATTTCCACAGATATTCCTCATTATTGATGAAAAATTTTCAGTTTGTTATTTAGGATTTTAGTTCTTGTTTTGTTTTGCTCTTAAACCTTTTAAGGAACTTGTTATGCCTGCAAAAGCCTCTACTAACTGTTCCTTGTTCATTGTCTGGAGCTTCTTTGTTTTTTTTGTTTTTTGTTTTGTTTGTTTTTTGGTTTTGTTTTTAATTTTTGTTTGTTTTTTGAGACAGGGTTTCTCTGTGTAGCCCTGGCTGTCCTGGAACTCACTCTGTAGACCAGGCTGTCCTCGAACTCAGAAATCCACCTGCCTCTGCCTCCCAAGTGCTGGGATTAAAGGTGTGTGCCACCACTGCCTAGTTTGGAGCTTCTTTTTCATTTATACTTTTCTTTCCTCTTCATCCCTGTCTTCACTAGATATGTTACATTGTTGTAATTTGGTGGATCACCAAAATATTTGTCATTCGTTTTCCAAACTGTTTTCTTTTTTAATGTAATAATTTATATTGATCTGTCTACAGGCCTGCTAATCATTTTCTTCACCAGCTCAGATCTATTGCTGAAACTTTCTGGTGAATTTTTCATTTCCATTATCTCCAGAATTAGCGTTTGGCTAGGAATTTTTATCTTCTTGTTATCATCTATTTAATGTAATGCTATTGTATTTTCCTTACTTGTATAATCTGGTTTCCTTTGGTTCTTTGAGCACATTTATAACGGGCATCTTGAAGTCCTATATTTTATTTGATATCTGCTCTCTTTGGCACCTTTTCCAGGTCAGGCCATGGTTTCTTTGCATATCTAAGCTTTCTGTTAGAAATTGACCTTTTAGATAAAATAACAACTCAAGTTTTAGTCTTTTCCCTAATTAGGGCTGATTGTTGCTGTTTATTGTTTACTGATTGGCTAGATTATTATAGTCAAATGGACTTTTTCTTGCAGTACTGTCTCTGATATTCTTACTTGGGTTTATCCATAGTCACTCGAGGATAATAGTGGGTTGTTCTGTTGTTATTGTCAGTGGTGGCAATGGTTTTGATTTCAGATATAATCTCACTGTTCCATTGGCTGGCCTGGAACTTTCTATGAAAGCCAGGCTGGTCTCCAATTCAGAGATCCACCTGTCTCTCCCTCTTAAACTTTAGGGGGTTGGGGATTTAGACTCAGTGGTAAAGCATTTGCCTAGCAAACCCAAGGCCCTGAGTTCGGTCCTCAGCTCTGAAAAAAAAAATGTCCTAGAATGAGAGTAACATGGCTTTCCTCTGTCTCTTTTCAAGAGACCACACTCAGAATTTACATTTCCTCAGCTAGCTGCTAGCGATTGAATTACTGTTTTAAACGGTGCTCCCCAGCCCTCAGTCACAAGTTGGTAGTTTAGTTCAGTCATGGTTGAACTCGTTGGAAGGGATGTTTCTGTGTTTTATATTTGAAAATTGCTCTGACCCCAGAAAAAGTGACCTGTTTCCTGATTGTTTCTCCACAAAATAATCATCTTACAGTGTATCTAACTTCCTTGAAATAATCTCTGCCTTGTAGTCATGGGGCTAGAGGTGAGGACAGTACCAGGCTTCTTTGAACAGCAATGAAGCTTCAGCGGCTAGGTCAGTTAGTATTTCCCATCACTGTGGCCCAGTTCTGTTGAAGACAACTGAAGGGAGAGGAGGTTTATTTTGGCTTGAAGTCTTACTCCGCCAGACAGACCCTAGAACCTCCCAAAAAAGACCACCAGCTGTTCAAACACAGGAGCCAGTGAGGGCATTTCACATTTAAACCAGAACACTGCTAGGTAGAGTGGGCACAGTAGACTCAGATCTTCCTGACTTGCCTCATATCACGGAGGCAGTTGCTGCTTTACAAGTCCGAACAAAAGAGTTAGTGATGCTGTACACAAAGCTCATCAAGGTCAGTTGGGTGAAAGGAGAGAAATGCTGCTACATGGCTGTACACTCTTGGAACTTACACCAAGAGATATGTATTTGAAGACAAGATAAATGTTGGTGTCTATGGTGACAGCCCCCAGTGTTAGAGCTTATGGGAGACAGCGTTGTTTTCTTGGTTGCACTAGGCTGTGATGAGATAGGATGAAATGAAGGCTGAGCTTTACTGAGATGAGAGGGTACAGGAAATGGTCTTGGTTCTAGTACCTTCGAGTTTTGTTCTTATTCTTAGCAATTTCTTGTAGCTGTTCTTGAATAAAGGTGTTTCACTTGCTGTATGCCCTCGAGGTACTTCTACAGACTTTACTTTTGTTTATACAGGGTCTCTCTGTGGAACCTAAACTGGCATCAAATATGTGATTTTCTGCTTCAGCCTCTGAAGGCTAGGGATACAAGCATGTGCTGCCAAATATGACTGAGACTTTAATTTCTTAAAAATAGTTTTCCCAGTTTTGCTGGAGAGCCATTCCATGGAGCTCCTTCCATGGACATGTGAGAAGTTGATCTCTTACACAGTATATTGCAGAGAAAACTATAGAGACAGAAATTGATTAGAAAGCTTCATCTGAGGCTTAAGTACAAAGAGGCTAATAGAACTGATTTAGGTTGTTAATGTATATACGTTTATCAGAATTCACAGATGATTTTTTATTTTATGTAAATTAGACCTCAATAAGATAAATGTAGAAAGCTATTATAAGTATGGTCACAGATTTAAAGAAAAACATAAGTATAACAAGGAAGGAAATTACAGAACTTGTTTCTTTGTTTGTTTTTTCAAGACAGGGCTCTCTGTGTAGTCCTGGCTGTCCTGGAACTTGCTCTGTAGATCAGGCTGGCCTCGAACTCAAAGATTTACCTGTCTCTGCCTTCCAACTGCTGAGATTAAAGGTGCATGCCATCACTGCCCAGCTTTTGTTTTTTTTTTTTTTTTTTTTTTTAAGGAAAGAATCACAAAATGAACTATAAATCTGAAACATACCATATTTGTAACTTTAAAATTTTACTGGATAGGTTTAGCAGATAAGAGGCCATTAATAGTTCAGTGAGTTGCATTGTACAGCAAGAGAAGCATAGTTGAAGCATATTGAAGAAAACAAAACAAAAGGCCTAAATAATAGAGTCTTAGGCTTTGTGGGACACCAGCCATTCTTAAACATGGACTTAGTATATGATGCAGCAGTGTTTACTCCTGGTACTTAAGCAAGGAGAATGAAAACATATAATCACATAAAGGCTTGTGTGTGCACATTCATTACAACTTTATTTATAATAACTCCAAACTGGAAACAACACAGATGTTATGAGTACATCAAAGAAGAAGCAAATTTGTGATGTCTTTGGAAAATTAATTATAATTTGCAATAAAAAGAAACAACTGATGCAGGCAAATTTAGGTATAATTTAAAAGAAGTAAACTATGACTGATTCAGTTGTGCACCCTTTAATCCCAACCCTTGGGAGGCAGAGGCAGGCATTTTCTCTGTGAATTCAAGAACAGCTTGGTCTTCATAAGTGCTAGGATAGCCAGGGCTACATAGTGAGACATATGGGAAATTTTTTTTAGCATAAATGAATGTTCTGTATCTTCATTGTAGCTATAATTATCATTTATCAAAATAGAGATACACATTTTAAATAGTTTCATTTTATTATTCATTTCATTGTGTTTTTCCTCAGGTCATTGAATTTAAGACAAGGTCTCACTGTGTAGCTCTGACTGGTCTGGAAATCTCTGTGTACACTAGGTTGGCCTTGAATTCACAGAGATCCATCTGCCTACAGTTGAATGTAAAAGCAGTGATGCAGAGTATTTTTTATTTTAAAACACTGATTTGTTGTTTGTGTGTATGTATGTATCTTGAGTACATGTGTGTGGTATCTTCAGAGGTAGGAAAAGGGTATCTGACCCTCAGGAGCCAGAGTAACAGGCAGTTGTAGGCCAACTGATATGGGTGCTGGAACAGAACCTGGGTTCTCTGGAAGAGCAGCAGTGATCTTAACTCCTAATTCATAGTATTATGATTACAGTTCAATTTATAGTTGTTAAAAATTAGGACTAACCTGCCGGGCGGTGGTGGCGCACGCCTTTAATCCCAGTACTTGGGAGGCAGAGGCAGGTGGATTTCTGAGTTCGAGGCCAGCCTGGTCTACAGAGTGAGTTCCAGGACAGCCAGGGCTACATAGAGAAACCCTGTCTCGAAAAACCAAAAAAAAAAAAAAAAAAAAAAATTAGGACTAACCTAAGTGTCCCTCAGAGAAGGATTGGTTTAGTAAATTTTGCTAGGTCAACAAAGTAATGGCTTCAGTTCATGGATGGCTTATTTGCATATCTGAAGCACTCTAGCTAGTGGCTACTAAGCTAGACAAGATGAATATAAAAATTCTCATCAGCAAGAAAGTTCTGGTACACAGTGCTGCTCAAATTATCCCTTGGCTATTGAGAACCGTCAGTTTCCTCTTTGGTCAGCTCGTAGGGTTTCTGCCTGGTGCTACCCTCACTCTGCAGCCTCCTCTACCAGCTTCCCAGGCACTCTGCAGGCTTGGGCATCCAGATCTTACATGTCCTAGAAATATCATTTACCCTATGTTTGATTGAGCGTTTTGTTGGAAATAAAAATCTAGCATAATTATTGTCTTGGTAAATTTTGGGGTCATTGTTCTTCTGTCTTCTAGCTTTCAGTATTGTTGCTTTTTTTGAGGAGTTTCAGACCTTTCTGATTTGAAGTCTTTGTTCATTATCTGATTACTCCTGTCTGGAAGCTTTGTTCAAGGTTTTAAAATTTCATAGCAACTGCTCTTGATGTAAGTATTTTTATACATTATTTGTTCTGGTTACATAGTGACCCATTTCAGTCTGGTAAATCGGACACTCCCTCAGTTCTGGGAAACTTTCTTGAATTATTTCCTTAAGGAAAACAGTGTCTCATCAAATTTCATGTTTCTTCTTTGTGGAACCCCATAAGAATATCAGATCTTTTGTATAGGTACTCTGTTAAAAGATTCTAATCAGTTTTCCATGTTTGTACTGTTCTTGTTCGGGAAAGAGAACCCTCTACACAGTCCTGATTCTTTCTCATTTGTATAACTATATTTTCATTTCCAAGACCTTTATTGTTCTCTGAATATAGCTTTCTCATGGCATCCTATTGTTGTTTTGGGTTAGAGATTTGTCTCCTATCTTGAAAATATTAATTACCTGTGTATAAGTTTTGGAGGTTTTTATTTTTTTAGGTGTGTGTGTCTTTGTGCAACGCGTGCGTGCATGCATGCGTGTGTCTGTCCATCTGTCTGTCTTCAGACTCTTGTATTTGTTTATTTTATTTAAATAGGGCTAACCCTCAAATTTGGCCTCCTAAGTCCAGGGATTACAGCCTATGCCTCCATGTCGAGCTTACGAGTCTGTCTTCCTCCCTCCCGTCCACGTTAGTGTTTGTTTCTTCTGCTCTCCATCTCATCTCTCTAGCTCCTATGTTCACATTTAAGAGTTCAGGACTTAAGATCTGAAGCTTGCTGCAGCCTTCATTATAGAATGACTTGTCCAAGTCTTTGGGAGAATTCCCAACATCTGTGTGTTAAGTCTTTATTTTTCTTCATCAGTGTCTACAAAAGTATGGTACTTAGCTTAATAAACACAAGAGGTAAAGGCCCCTCCCCACTGTGTGTGTGTGTGTGTGTGTGTGTGTGTGTGTGTGTGGTGTACAATCGAGAACACTGTAGAGGCTAGAAGAAGGCAATGGATCTCTTGGAGCTGGAGTTATCAGCAGTCATGAGCCACTTCAAGTAGGTTCTGGGAGCAGAACTCAGGTCCCCTGGAAGAACAACCAGTGCTCTTAACTGCTGAACCTTCTCTCCAGCCCAGCTAGTCTTTCTATGCTTTCTGTCCTTTTAACTTTCTGCTTTCTGAATTTATCCCTCTCATTCTAGTGAGGTTTGTAAAGAAAAATGCAAATTAACATATCTTTCCAGAAGACAGTAAATACATTTCTAAAAAATACTTCAAGAAATAGTTAGAGGACCTAGAAATGAAGTATTTTTATGCATTTTGATCTGAAGAGTGAATAAATAAATATATAAATAAGCTTCATACAAAGTTGAGAATTGCCAAAGTTTACATAAAATTTAACATGAAAACACTCCAAAATACTGTAAAAATAACACAAATGTATTTAGATAGTAATTCTGAATAGCCCAGAGAAGACAATATTAATACATTATCTTCTATTTGGAAATAAGTATCTCTGCTGGGTAGAAGGCCACTGGATATCATAAACTACATTATCTGAAAAAAACTTTGACCTAAAAAAAATTTCTCCCACATACAGAATTTTTTCAGAGCTTTTCAGAACAACTTTGAACTCAATTTTGGAAAAAAAAAAAATAGTAAAAGGGATACTTTCTTGTTGTTTTTTAAGGACAGAGAATTCAAATTCCTCCACTTTTATGACATACATCTGAAATTGTTCAAAAATTAAGACTTGGAAATTCTCAGAGAAGAGGAAAGTAAGGGAAATTTAAAGAAGCTAGTCTAACATTCAGTAGGGGAACAAGAAGTGTAACCTTCAGGTGACCCTGATTAGCTGCATTCTAGCTGCTGTCCTGATTCTTTCCTTACAGCCTTCGCCCCCTCCTTACCACTCTTCCATGCAGAAAGCAGGCTTCTTCCTGTAGCTTCCCGTGTAACCGTTCTCTTCAAACACAACAACTTTCTAACTAAAAGGTGTCACAATCTTTGCTCCTGTTTCATTCTTCTGTATCTATGCTGTGATGATGACTATGTATTCTTTTTGAAACACTCTTCATATTTCTGGTATTCTTGTCTTATTTCCTTTTTCCTCTGTCTACCCTGCTTTCCATTTCTCTTTTGTTTCTGTTCCTTTTCCCATCTCTAATTGCAGTCAGCTCCCAACATTTCCAAAGATCTGACTTACACTCTCCCAGCTCTACATTTTCTTTGGTGGGCCCATTCATTCTTAGAGCTTCAGGCATTGTTATATGTACTGTTGACTTCTATATGTCTTATCCTGAGCCTTGACTTTGTCCCAAATTCCCATTTCTGTAGTTTTAAACTGCTATTCAGCAGTTCTCCCCTTTTTGTCTCACTATCCTAATTAAGTATGCAATTGCTTTATTCTTTACTGCCCTTCCCCTTCCACACCAAGGGCACATTTCCCTACCCAATTCCCCAGCCTGTCAGTGTCACCTTTATCCTACATCTTCACGTGTAACCATTCTCTTCAAACGTAACAACTTTCTAATTAAAAGGTGTCATAATCTTTGCTCCTACTTCATTCTTCTGTATCTACGTTATGATGATGGATGATGACTATGTATTCTTTTATGTCCCCCCAAGCCTTTACTTTTCAGTGTGATATTACTGGAAAAACATGAGTCCAGACTGGCATTTGCAGCCTCCTCCACCATAGAGCATCACTCGCTCATCTGCTTTAACATAACTATAGCTTTCATCAGATCACTTCCCTAATCAACAAGATCTCATGACTCCCATTTCCTACTACATCAAGTCTAAACTCCTCTGCCCGGCTTCAGGCTGCTCCTAGTCTGGTTCCACCTGACCTGTGTTCTTTCTCACTGTTGCCCAACACATTCTGCTTCCTGGAGTTAGGCTAGTTTCTCACTGGCATGAGAAAATAGTCCATTTATGCTTCCCTATTTTATCAACTGTATTGTATCTTGTCCAAAATGCCCTTCTACCACATATAAGAACTCTGTCCATCCTGCATGACAATTGCCTTGTGTCTCCTCTGCTTTCTGTTGTTTTTAGCCCAGTTTACTCAGACTTCATCTTGACAGCTCTATTGTCTAGTCCACAGTTCTGTTTGTTTCCTAACATTATTCACTTCTTGTCTTAGTTTCGTTTCTGTTGCTGTGATAAAATACCTTGATAGAAAACAACTGAGGGGAAAAACCAGCGACAGCTTACAGTCCAGCACTGTGGGAGGTCACCGGGACAGGAGTTTGGAATAGCTAGTCACATCACACCTACAGTCTCAAGCAGAGAAAATGAATGCTGATATGTTCACTTGCTTGGTGCTCAATTCGATTTCTCCACCCCTGTCTAGGAAACAATGCTATCCACAGTGGGTTGGATCATATCACTTAAGCAGACATGCACACTGCTCAGCTCAGTGTTTATAATCCCTGAGACTGTTGTCCCAAGTGATTCTTGTATCAAGCTAATCTCACACCTCTTCATCTTTTCAGTAAGCAATACTATCTTTTATCCGGTTGCATCAGTCAGAACTCTGGGAGCCAAGTGGATCTCTATGAGTTCGAGGCCAGCCTAGTCTATAGAGTGAATTCCAGGACAGCCATGTATATAGAGAAACCCTGTCTCAAAAAACAAAACAAAACAAAACAAAAATCCCTGGGAGCCACCCTTGGTTCTTCTCACTCACAACCCACATCTAGTTCATCAGGAATCCACTGAGCTGCTTTCCATGCAAGATATATTTCACATCAAACCGCTTCTCACTACTGCTACCACTCAGACAGACAGTGCACAGCACCTCAGCGATCTCTGTGCTCTTAGTTTTGCCTTGCATGGTTTAGTTGACCTAAGACATCTTTTAAAGATGTCTGTGGTCTCAGAAGTATCCCTGATAGGCTCCAGTCCAGACTGCGACTTGACATCCTTCCAATTTCTTCTCATTCTCTCATCTCCAGTCTCTGGTATTGTACTTTTTGACACCTCACTTACGTGTGTACTCATCGCAGAACAGTCGTAGGAAGGTTAGAGAAGAGTAAGTGCCTTTCAAAATATTTATTAAAAATATGTATGTAGCAGAAAAAGGCAAGTCCTTTTCCTAAAAATACTTTCCTAAAAATCAACGTTTTTCTATGGTTACTTTTATTTTGATATAATGCCAGGTTTGCAGGAAAAGCTGCAAAATCAGCACAAATCAGGTTTTTGTTTGTATTTTTCCTGAACAATTTGCTTTATTACCCCAAAAAACTTAAGTGATTCCTAGAAATAGAACCCTTCACCTCCATAGTCACAGTACAACCATCCACAATAGGATAAACTTCTATAAATAACTGTTATGTGGCCCACAGACTCTACCCCAGTTTTCCCAGATATCTTACTAATGTTCTTTATTACAAAAGGATCCAAGTCAGACTCACGGTTTATTTATTTGTTACATTTCTTAAGCTTCCTTTAGTTTGGAACAGGTCTTCAGTCTTTCCTTGACTGTACTGATTGTGGCATGTTTTAATAGACTCACTGATCATTCCATATGCATTTGACTGATGTCTCTTTAGGATTAAATTCAGGGTATGTGTGTGTGGTTTTAAATACTCCAGAAGTGATGTTGAATAATCATTACTTCCTTTAAGTAGCAAATGATTTTGATTTTTCCCGTTGTTAATTTTTTACTTGGTCATTTGATTAGGGTGATGTCTGCTAGGCTTCTCTATAATAAAGTCAGTCTTTTTTTTTTTTTAAACCTTTTGGAACTATTCCTCTGAGACTCTACATTATCTTCATCAAACTTCTCATTTATTCACTTGTGAATCCAGTATGAATTCATGAGTACTTTATCCATCACTGTCTCCTTTGATGCTCATAGTCTCATAGGAGATTTTGCTAGTAATTATCCCGTCAGAGAGGCTTTAGTGTCCCCGTAATTGTTTAGTACCTGCTCACATTCTGCCCTGACAAGCTGTCCCAGATTTATAGTTTCCCTGTTCCAGTCTCAGAATCAGCTTTTATTTTCCCCTGGAACCCCTGGGTATGTAGTGGTTTCTTTTAGTAACCAAGGTATGGGCTCTCTCAGTGGACAGAGATAGAGAATATATGTCAGCGCACAAGTGCTTGAGCACAAACACACACTTACACCTATATATGTGTATCTATGTTGGAAGTCCATGATTTCATATTGCCAGTCCAATACTCTAAAGATCATTCTGGTTTTTTCACTTTCCATTTATAATTTTTCCATCCGTGAGAACTTGGGCTCCTATCATCCATAACATATTTAGTTGCTTCCCTGGAATGTAACCAAATTCCTATGCTCATTTTTTCCATACATGCTCATAGACACCTGTCACCCACCCTCCCACCCAGGGCTCTTGACTCCACCCAGATTTCCTCCCCACCCTGCTGGGTCTTTGGTATTCTACACTAGGCCTTTTTTTTTATTTAGATGGCCTCCTAATCCTGCTTATGTTTTGACACTCAACTGTTGGTCACTCTTGCTTGTAACACACCCTCCTTACCCTATTTAAAATCTGACTCCTCACCCCAATCCTGCCTTCCATGTGGATCCTTCTGTCTCTTGCTCAGGCTCCATTCTCTTTCCTGCAGTTTGCCTAGCTTGCTTAGACACATCTCACATCACCCCAGCACTCAGCAGATAAGGGTTAGGAAGAAGAGGAAGAATTGAGGTCAATATTTTATTTAGAAATTACATCTTTAATGCATTGAGAAGACTATCCCACTTCTGTTTCCTTTACCTTAATTTTTATTGTGTGTTTACCAACTTTAGTCTGTCTGCAATACCATACCAATCAGAAAAGTCAAGCCGCTGAAAGAACAGCCAACTGAAATAAATGTAGAAACAAAACAAGCAAATAAAGGGCTCTTTTGTGGTTTTTCATCTTCTGTTCAAATATTGTGGTATTACAACATTCTCAGAATTACTATTGAGTAGTTAATGGTTAGTTATATTTATGAACCTTACATCTTGAAGAGGGTATTTTCTAATGACTGGAGCTTTTGGACTACAATTTACTTTATCTTTTAAAACTGAGAAATGCAACTATTTTACATAATAATATAACTGCCATTCAGTTATACCACAAGATTTTGCAAATCAATGTCTATGTTGAATTGACATTGAAAGTGTCTGGAAGATAGCCCTGATAATCTTTGTAGAGAGAGTTGAGGATGTACTCTAGTCAAAGACATTAAACTTAGAACTAGCCCAGAAAAAAAACTAATGTCCTTAAGTTTGCCTCCAAATATTTTCAGTATATAAGCAACCATTCCAAAAAGCTTTTTCATTCCTATACGTACCTCAAGTTTTCCTCGTGTGAATCACAAGTAGTCTTTCTTCTAAATCAGCATATGATACGGATTTTTTTTTTACCTCTGAGCCACAACATACCTAGACTCCTACTGCATTCCTTGGAAACCCTAAGTCAGTACTTCTCAATCTGTGGGTCGCAACCTCTTTGGGGATCAAACAGCCCTTTCACAGGGGCCACATATCAGATATTCTGTATGTCAGATATTTACATTTATGATTAATAGCAGTAGCAAAATTACAGTTATGAAGTAGCAACAAAAATAACTTTATGCTTGGGGTCACTACAACACGAGGAACCGTATTAAAGGGTCGTAGCATTAGGAAGGTTGAGAACCACTGGTCTAAATGCCATGGAACTGCTGTCTTGGCTATACCTTTCTCCTTTATGGGATCAGCATTCCACATACGTATCCTCTGGGAGCCACGAAGAAGGAAAACTGGCTCTGACTTTTCTCCAACCAGGTGGCTCGTATTAGCTGGGTAGTCTGCTTAGGAGGACCCTAAAAGGTTGCTTGGTGGGTATTTGAACACATTCTACAAAACTGCTGATGACCTCATAAACCAAAGACCAGGTCTCACATTGTGGACTAAGCCTAAATATTATAACTTTATATTTATGTAGAGTCTGTTTTCCATGGAACTCCAGCCTCTTTTCAGACATTATGTCATTAATCCTCAAAGCATCCCTGTTTGCTGCATGGCAAATATGAGTCTCCTTCCTTTTTTTTTTTTTTTTTTTTTCTTCTTTTTTTTCCTTCTGTGTGGAAACTCGAAAGTCGGTTCTGGAATCCAGCTCCCCATCCTTACTCTCCATACTATATCCTGAAAAGGGCCAGAGAGCTAGCTTTCTCCACAGTGTCCCTTGCCTGTTGGTAGAGTTGGAAAGGATGTCTCAGTTTGTATTTGTATGCAGTCTGGTGCTCAGTGTCTCCAGTTTCAGTTCTCCTCTTGGAGTTTTTTCTTCATTGTGGATTCAGCATGTTTCAGCATGTTCAGGCATGTGTAGTTCACCTCCATGTGGAATTTATGGGACAGTAGAAGTTCACAGCTAGAATTTGAAGTGAAAGACTTTGTAATAGGATATGTACTTTCCTTGCTATGTAGAGATCCCTTACACTCTCATACCCATAGCAAAATAAAGTTGATTTTAAGTCACCATGCCAACTCAGAACATATTTCATTTTATAGTCATCTCATGTTCAATGAAATCAGATGTTTAACTAGATGCAATTAACTGATCTGTTTTGAATGATCAACATATACTGCCCTTTATATCAAAGATTTACAAAGATTTTTACATATGTAATATTACACAAGAACCTTTTTAAGTTTTAAGTCTTACATGTGTGAAAATACCTACAGTGAGGCAATCAAAACTGAGGGTCAAGATGGCCTAGCAAGCAAAGGTCCTTGTTACCAAGTTAGTTCAATCCCTGGAACCCACTTAGTGGAAGAATAGAAGTGTAAATTATCCCCTGATCTCCACATGTACAGCATGCAAACATGCACACACACACACCCCACACACATTTTTAAAAGAGGTGTTGGTAGCTATCTCCCTGTAAAGAACTCCCCAGTTAACTTTCTTTACCATAGTGGAAATTCCAGGAGTAACTAATTTTCACAAAAATTTGAGTAAATTATAAAACTTGCCAGGAGTCAACTCTATACCCACGACGTCAAAACTTAAAAGGTCAGTTGCAGTGCAGTTAGTAGGAAGTGTGGAAGAGGAAGCAGCACAGCATATCTCAGGACAACCGTTTGTTCATCTCACTCGGATAGGTTACTCCTGAGCAAGATTCCTAGAACTCAGAATTGTGAACTATAGCGGCACAAAAACCCATTGCACATCCCATGTCATGTTCTTTCGAAGTTTGGTAGATGTCACTACTTGGCTGAATTTGGTCATGCCAGTGAATGGAGAGATGCTAGGTAGAAATCAGAGATGCCCTTTAAAACAAGGTTTCCAGTCTGAATCAGTAAATCCTGAAAGCCTCAAAGCCAAAACATGTCACATGCCAGCAACAGTGTCATTCCACTCAGCTCCCCAGATCTGCTAGATGTGAAAGGGCCCTGCATCTAATTGTGTTTAACTGGAAGCCGAGCAAGCCCTGCCACATCATGGAAAATCTTTATAGGCTGGAAAACATATGTCATGCTGAAGTGTATAATGTGGCTGTGTTCTGAATGCATGGCTGCATTGCAGTGTGTATCCAACAGCCTTGGGCTTTAAATACGTTTTCAAAACATTGCAAACAGTGTTTCTTATATTGGAAATACTAGCCAAAGGGATGGTCTTTGTATACCAAGTCAAAACTTAGTGATGGCATTAGAAAGTGTGTGTTTAAAACTGGTGTTCAATGCCAGAAGTGTGGCTCAGGGATAGAGTGCTTGTCTACTGTAGCGGCCTGGGTTTGATTCTCAGAAGTGTCAACAGCAGCAGCAAAATAACTTTTGAGTGTTTGCTCAGCAGGGTTCCATGCACGCTGTGCTGAGTCGCCTGCACACTTGGAGGAATACCCAAAACACACAGAAATATAACTGGGGGTCCCTTGAGTTGAACAGGATCTAGAAGGCCTAATTTTAACCTTACAGTAAAGGTTTCGAAAATGCTCACAATTGTTCTTGAGCAGACAGCTCAGGACGAGTTGTGACTGCAGTGGTTCTCTCATTATTATTTCCGCATTCAGTGCTTTTGCAGTTTTCTTGGACTTTTCCCCCTCCATGTTGGTTCCAAAAGACTTCCTTTCCAGTCTTTGTACACTGCCTTGGCATAGTCTCAGCTCAGTTCTCATGAGTCAGGGAAAACTCGTGCACTCTGCAGAGAAGCTCGTTAGACGTGTTCATCCAGCTGCAGGCTAATTTATAAAGTCCTTCCCTCCATCCCTCGCCCTCCTGCATTCCTAAAGCACACTGCTCGCACTGTTTTTAGCCCTTTCTTCACTTTGTTTGTGCTAGATGTTGATAAGAGTTTGTGGCTTCTGTGTCTTCTGTCTGACTGCCTTGAAATGCTCTAGTGCCAACTCCTGCCCTCCTGTTGCCACTGTGCCCTGCTCCTTTTACTGCCAAACCTTTGCCTTTCTGACTGTCCCTTCCCTCTGCTCTCTGGCTCTTTCCCTCCTTTAGTTAGGAGGAAACCGGGTGGTTGCTAGATGGGAATAACTAATGGCAGGAGGGAGCTGTCCCTTGGACCAGGAGTGACTCTGCTTGTTCCACCCTCAGCTTGACTGTCATCTCTTACCACGTCTCCTACAGGTTTACGTCAACAATTTGGAGAAAATAAAATGATTTTTATAGCAATTTCAGTTTTCAGTTGTACCAGTGACTTCAAAGTAAGAACAGGTACTTTCTGCAAAAGATTCAAGAAACTGAAAATGTCAAGACATGATTGTCTTTTAGCAGGGGAATTGATTGACTTCAGGATCCAGCCTCACTGTACATTTTTCCATTACCTTTGTGTTGCATGCTGCAAGACTGTACTAACTATTGGAACAGATAAGTAATATAAAAACTTAAATAGGAAAATTAAAGACTCCAACTAAATTAATGGCACAAAATCCATTTATTATATGAAGTGATTCAAATGTATTAATTTGATCGAGAAAAATGTATAATTGTTTTAATTTTTGTTTAGAAACTTTATTCTTTTTTTTAAAGGATTTATTATTTGTTTTATATATGTGAGTACACTATTGCTCTCTTTAGACACACCAGAAGAGGGCATCAGATCCCATTACAGATGGTTGTGAGCCACCATGTGGTTGCTGGGGATTGAACTCAGGACTTCTGGAAGAGCAATCAGTGCTCTTAACCACTGAGCCATCTCTCCAGCCCAGAAACTTCGTTTTTTTGTTGTTGTTGTTTACATTTTTTTTCCAGTGGTTTTTTTTTTTTTTTTTTTCTCAATTTGGTGTGTTACACGGTTTTTATTTGTTTTGATTTTGAGACTGAATCTCACTACACAGCATCAACTAGCCTGGAACTGGCTGGCATGAAACTCAGAGATTCACTGGTCTCTGCCTCCTGAGTGCTGGGATTAAAAAAAAAAAAAAGTACACTACCACACTCAGCTAATTAAAAAAAAAGAAAAGAAAGAAGAAAGAAAAAGAAAAAAAAAAGGACAGGATCGCACTGTGTATCCTAGTCTGGCCTAGAACTCAGAATCCTCCTGCCTCTACTTTCTAAGAACTGCAATCACAGAGTGAGCCCCCATGCCCAGCTTTCTTTTTGTGTCAGAAACTTTGATATGAATGTTGAATGTGAGCTCTGAGGAGGCGGCTCAGCATTTAAGCTGTTGCAGAAGACCTGGGTTCAGTTTCCAGCCCAACATGGTGGCGCCCAACTGTGACTTTAGTTCCAAGATATCTAGTGCCCTCTTCTGGCTTTCATGGGTACTGGTGCACATACAGGCAAGCAGAACATTCATACACATAAAGTAAAAATAAATAAATAGGTCTTTTTAAAAACTTAAGTTTAGGGCTAGTGAGATGGCTCAGCAGGTAAAGGTGTTTGCCTCCAAGCCTGAGACCCACATAGTAGAAGAAGAGAATCTACTCCTGCATGCTGCCCTCTGACCTCCACAGGAGCACTTTGGCATGCCTCCCCGATCAATAAATGTAATTTCATATTTTTAAAAAAGATGTTTGAGTGTCTACTCTTCTTTCAACACTTGTCTTCAGTCTCTGTCTCTTTCTCTTTGAAGTGGGGTCTAGCTATGTAGTGCTGGATGTCCTGGAACTCACTGTGTAGACCAGGTTGGTCTCAAACTCACAGTGATCTGGGTGCCTTTGCCTCCTGCTACTGTACTGGGATCAAAGGTATGTAGCACCACACCCAACCTTCTTCTCTTGTTAGAAGAGTCAGCAAACGTGTCAGATGTAATGCAAATGTCATCATGTCATTTCTCACATGTAGGTTTCTCTTACTCGTCCACAAACCAAACACCAGCTTTTCTTTTTTTATAATTAGGTAAGTATGTGTGCGGTAAGTTTATGCTTTTTGTGTCTGTCTTTACCACCAGAATTCAAAATCAATTTCTTAGGTACTGGAAAGTAGGGAAATAACTGACTTTTCTTGAAAAGCATCTAGTAAAATATTTTGGAATAACTTAACGATCTTTAAAAATAAGCCAAATAGCGAGGCATCCCAACACTTGAGAGGCAGTGCCATGAAGGCCAGAAGAGAGGATCAGATCTTCCAGGATTGCAGTTACAGAATATAACTATATTGCAGGAATATAGTTGTGAGACACCAAGTAGATGCTAGGAATCGAACCTGAGTCTACTGGAAGAACATCTCAGCTAATGTTCTTAACCCACTGAACTATTGCTCCAGCCCTAAGCTTGAATGTATTCTTATAGACTATCCAACAACTGCTGTGGATATTCATTCATTACCTTTCCCTTTACTTAAAACACACACACACATGCACAACACACACACACACACCATTAGAGAGCACTTGAAATCTGGCTAGTTTTGGTACAGGAGAGGGAACTACTCAGGAAAATACTTGCTGTGCACACATTAGGGCTTGAGCCCAGATTCCCAGTACCCAGTGAAAGTTTCAAGCTAGTCTTACTTCATTAGTGAGCTGCAAGTTCAGTGAGAAATGCTGTCTGAAAAGGAGTGGGGATCTTAGCGAGAGACACCCAAATTTAGCCTCAACCCTCCACACATGCACATGTGCATACACCACACACGTATGCACCCATATACACACCCCCATACACAAATGTGGCTAGTCTTGAATTGAGATGTATTTTATGTATAAAATATTTACTAGATTGTGAAAAGTGTGCTATAAAGAAGGAATATAAGATATCTCAGTAATTTTTATTTTGGTCACATGTTAGAATAATAGTGTTTTGATAAATTGAATTAAATAAAATATTGGACTGGGAATGTAGTTCAGTGATAGAGTGCATATTTACCATGTGTGAGGCACTGAATGATAGCCCTAGAAACTGTGTGTGTGTGTGTGTGTGTGTGTGTGTGTGTGTGTAAAATCTGTTTTTAGGTTTTAATATGACTGACATCTGAAATTACATATGTGGCTTATAATACATCTTATATTCTATTTCTACTGGATGGAAAAATATATAGACACACCTAACACATACCAATGTAATATATTTAGCTTCCGGACATCATAAAATGAGACAGTAATGTTTTTTAAACTTTTTGTCACTTAATATATAGCTTAGAATTTTTTTCTCATAGCATATTTAGATGAACTACATTCCTTTTAACTGTAACATGGTATTTCTTAAATTTCTGCCATTGAAAACATATTGTCTTACTTTTCTGGATTGGCAACATTACTTAGCAGGGAAAGATGCTTGCCACAGAAGCCTGACAACCTAGTTTGATCTCCGGAATACATGCAAAGGTAGAGGAGAGGACTGACTCCACAAAGTTGTTCTTCAGTCCACATGCACACCTTGGAGAGTGTGTGTGTGTGTGTGTGTGTGTGTGGTCTGTGTCTGTGTCTGTGTCTGTGTCTGTGTGTGTGTAACTCAAAGGTAATTAAAATTAATACATTAAATAAAATGTTTTAATTTAAATTTTTTTCATAAAAACAGTGCGTTAGATATATTTTTCAACATGGCTGTGCACACATGAACTCATTTCTTTAGAATTGACCCCTCGTGAAGTTTCTGTAGCTGATATAGTCTGTTATGTTCAAACTGTGCTACTACAGAGATGTGTGTTCCTTTATGGCCCTATCTTTAAAAACACATCATGGGCATATGTTTTTGAGTTGAGGATAATCAAATAGCCAGTCTATTAAACTGCAAAATTTAATCCCAGTTACTTAGTGAGCTGAGGAATTCATGTATGCTAGGAAGATTCTATACCACTGTGCTATAGCCTTTAAAATTTTTTTTTGAGACAATCTCACTCCTACCCAGCCCCAGACTCACATTGTTGCCAAGGCAGACTTTGAACTTGTGATCCACAGGCCTCAGTCTTCATAGTAGCTGGGACTGCAGGCCTATGCTATGAGACATAAATGTTGTTTTAAGCATTTTATGTCTGTAGTTTAGTAGCATAAAGTATATTCACATTGTCATGTAACCATGACCACCACCCATCTTTGGTGTCCTTATTACCAAAGCTATTTTCCATCAAATAGTAGCTCCCTGTCCTTACCATCATCTCTCAGCTCTGAAAACCTTCATTTTACTGCCAGGCTCTATCCCAGAGACCTCATATAAGTGGTATCAAGCAATACCTACCCTTTTGTGACTGACTTATGTAACACAACATTCTTAAAGTTCATCTGTATATACATATCAGAAATGCCTTCCTTTTAAGACTCAATAATGCTGTATTTTGTGTATATAACATCTCTCCATCTGTGGACATTGTCCTGGCTAGTTTTATGTCAACTTGACACAAGCTAGTCATCTGAAAGGAGAGACTCTCAGTTGAGAAAATGCCTCCATAAGGTCTAGCTGTAAGTCATTTTCTTCATTAGTGATTGATGGGGGAAAGCCCCACCCATTGCGGTCCTAGGTCCTATAAGAAAGCACACTGAGGAATGGAGAGATGGCTTAGTTGTTAAGAGCACTGGCTGCTCTTCAGTAGGACTTGGGTTCAATTCCCAGCACCCACATGACAGCTCACAACTAATATTCCAGAAGATCTGTCATCCTCATACAGACATACATGCAGGCAAAGCACCAATACACAGGAAATAATTAAATTTAAGCAAAAAAAAAAAAAAAAAAAAGATACCAGGCTGAACAAGCCATGAGGAGTGATCAACCCAGAAAGCACTCCTCCTGGTCTCCATGGTCTCTGCTATCTGCTACTGCCTTCTGGTTTCTGCTGTTTTAAGTTTCTGACCTGACTTCCTATGATGAACAGTGATTTGGTTTGGATGTGTAAGCCAAATGAACCCTTTCTTCCCAAGTTGCTTTCAGGCATGGTGTTTCATCCCAGCAATAGAAACTCTGACTAGGACAGGCACATAGGTGGCTTCCATTTTGGCTGTTGTGAGCTATACTATAAACACTGGTGTGTACATAATCTATGGTAGACAGATGCTCCACTACTAAGCTATGCCACTATACTTCCTTATAAATTTTATAATAGCCTTTGTTTTTATTTATGTAAGAAATGTTCTTGGGGTTCTTTTCATTCATTTAGTAGGGGAGGCAGTACATGTGTGTCATGACACGTATGTAGAAGTTAGAGAACATCTCAGTTCTTTCCTTCTGCCTTATTGGTTCCAGGGATTAGACCAAGCTCATGAGTCTTTGCAGCAACCACCCTTACAAGTCGAGCTATCTCATTGGCCTATTATTAGGGTTTTGAAAGGTGTTGCTTTGAATCTATAGTAGTGACGGTGATAATATTGTCTTACAGCTCATGCATGTGGACATCTTTTCATTGTTTCGCTGTTTCATGTATTGCTTAAGAAACTCTTTCTACCAGATGTGGTGGTGCACGTCTCTAATCCCAGTACTGTGGGGGCAGAAGCAAGGGGATCTTTGTGAGTTTGAGGCCAGCCTGGTCTACATAGCAAGTTCTAGGCTAATCAGGGATACATAGAAAGACCCTATCTTACAAGAAAAAAAGAAAGACAGAAAGAAAGTAAAAACTTCACCTCTCCTCAATGCTGTTATAATCAAAATGTTCTATATTTACTTCTCATATTTTTTTAAAAGATTATCTTTTTTAAATATTTGACTCCTTAAGCAAGCTGAAGCTTTTGTAGTTTGAAGACTTTTCCCATTGTATTGATAACATTTGAACAGTCTGCTCTGCCTTGCTAAAACTGAAAGGTCGTGTTCTTAGATATGAATATTTTATGGTTGATATTCTGTGTCACTTATAAATCTCCTCTTGAAATATTGTTATCATGTTCTAGTCATTCTAATTTTATGATATGTTTTGGTATCTGGAATTTTAGTCTCTTCCCTTTCATAATTCTCTTCTTTAAATGTCCTTATGGTAATTTTCTTTTCTGTATGACTACTATAACTCATGTAATGAGTTCCAACATGCATATTATTGGAATTTTGGCCAGATTATGTTAATATGATAGTTAATTTTGAGAACAGTTGTTTTTATAATCTTGGTGTCTTAAGGAGGCATGATTTAATAGTGTCTATGTTTCTGCTACCACTGTGTCCCTAGAAAGCTCTTACGTGTATGTTGTACTTGGAGGCATCTACAGAGTGCTTCCCAAAAGAACCATAGCTCCATAGGAGACTCCAGTCTGCCTGTGTGCTCACCACTGTCTTCCATGTTCATATCCCTCCGTGTCTTTTTCTTTTAAGTACACAGGATCATTTAAGCCCATCTGGGTAATTAAGACTAATCTCCCTGTCTCAAGATTGTTAATCACGTCAGCAAGTATCTCCTTTCTCCCCTTTCTCATGTAAAGGAACATTCACATGTTTCAGGAGTTAGGACATAGGCATCTCTTGGGACCCAACTTTTAGCCTGTCATGGGGATGCAGTATGGCTGGAGAGTCTTGAGGCAGTGAGAGTGAGTACAGCTGTCAGTCACTGAATGACTTGACTGTGAGATACCGTTTTAGGTTCTCTGTCTATGCCATTCCGTTTACTCATTACCAGAATGCTGTGTAGGCCACTTCTGATGACAGGGAAATGATGATGAGTAGAAAATTAAAAGTCATGAGGAAAAAATGGGTTCAAAAGAAGCACAATAATTCCATCTTAGCTGTGTTTAGGTCACAGTAGACTGCTCAAGAGAGGGCCAATCCTGAGTAGAAGCCCAGGATCTACAAAGAGTTCTGGTGACTTCTAAAATTTCCACCTTTGTTTCCCCCCTTTGGGTTGAAGAAGCAAATTATAACGACCGATGAATTTGATAGCAGGAGACCTGGATTCTTCTTATTAAATAAACTGAGCTTTAGTCTCCACATTAATGAAGATGAATGTTCTTGTTTTCTTTCTGATGCTTTGGTAAACACCATAACCAAAAGTAGTTTGGGGAGGAAAAGGTTGATTTCAACTTACAGGTCACAATCCATTATTGAATGAAGCTGTAGCCAGAGCTGGAGGTAGGAACCAAATCAGAGACCATGGAGGAATGCTGCTTACTAGCTTCTTCCTTCTGACGTACATGCTTACTGCTTCCTTTGCATATTTGTGTATGTATGGGTGTTTTGCCTGCATTATGTTTGTGTGTCATGTGTGTGCAGTACCCAGGGGGTCAAAAGAGGGCACCAGATCCCCCTAAAACTGGAATTACAGATGGTGATGAGCATGTGGATGCTGGGGATCAAACCCAGTTCCTCTGGAATAGCAGCCAATGCTTTTTTGTTTGTTTGTTTGTTTGTTTGTTTGTTTTTTAAAGACAAGATTTCTCTGTATAGCTCTGGTCGTCCTGGAACTCACTCTGTAGACCAGGCTGGCCTCAAACTCAGAAATCCGTCTGCCTCTGCCTCCCAAGTGCTGGGATTAAAGACGTGCACCACCACGGCCCGGCGCGGCCAATGCTCTTAACTTCTGAGCCCACAGCTAATTTTCTTTTACAACTAAAGCTCGCCTTCCTAGAAGTGTTACTGATCACAGAAGGTTGGGCATTCCTACTTCAATTAGCATTTAAGAAAATGCCACACAGACATGCACACAGGCCAGGATCTGAGGAGATAGTTTTGCAGCTGGGGTTCCCTTTTCACAGTGGACTCTTGTTTGTGTCAAGTAGGAGAAAACAAAACTAACCAACACAAGAAATCAGGGTCTAAAGGAAAAGGAACACTGCTCACTCTGGTAGGAGTGCAGACTGGTACAGCCACTATGGAAATCAGTGTGGAAGTTTCTCAGAAAGCTAGAAATGTATCTACCCTGTGGTTCAGCTATACCACTCTTGGGCCTACCCCCAAAGACTCTACTATAGAGACACTACCTCATCCATGTTCATTGCTGCTCTACTTAAAACAGCCAGGAAATAGAAACAGGATGGAATATGGGAAAGATAACTAACACTAAAGATTTTTGAAACAAATCATAAGGAAGCCTACTACTGTGGATGTTTCCTAAAATATAGCCATCCACACATAAAAAGACTTAAAGCTGACAAATGGATAAAATGCATTACATCTATGCAATGAAATTTTTAAAATTTGTACTTAATAAATTTATACAATATATTTCCCTTCCCCAACTCCTTCAAGATCCTCCATCCAGTTTCATGTCCTCATTCTTTTATCTTTATTTTCTTAAAAAATTCCAAACAAACAAAAAACAATAAGACAAAAAAAATAACAAAACAAAAAGCACACACAAAAACCATGGAATCTGTCAGGGTATGGTGCTGCCACTAGAGAGGATTAATTTTCCCTTTCCCAGCAGGTATCAGTTGCAAATAGCTTCTTGGTTAAGGGTGGGACTTTATGGCCACTCTCCCTCTTGGTGCTGGGGTTTTATACAATGGACTATTATATTTTTATCTGTTAAAAATGAAATTATAAAACTCGCAAGTAATAGAGCTTAAAAAAAAAATCACCATTCTGACTAAGGTAACCCAGGCCCAGAAAGACAAATGTCAAGTGACATCTCTCAGTTGTGAGTGTTAGCTTTGAATCTTTAAATATGTGCGTTTCATTTGGAATACTCACTGAGGTCTGGAAACCAGTAAAGAGATATGAGAGGCTCCTAAGGGAAGGGGATGGAGTATAGCTTCTAGGGGAGGGGAGATAGACTGCAGTGTGCTAAAGGGGAAAGATGGACCTTAGAAGGTTAAGGACGGTGGGGGATGGGAAGGCAGGGTAGAGGAAGGAATATGGGTAATAAAGCCTACTACTGTAGATGCTTCCTAAAATATATACATACACAATAGAAAAAGTTAAAATAATGTTACTCTGTAACAGGACAATAATGCCCCTACTAGATACCACAGATTAACAAAAAGCCCAGTGCCAGAGGTAGGTAAGTTTTCTCCTTTAGAGTTAAGAGTATTCATCTTTTGTAGTTGTTGGCCAGTGAGGGCTCATAGATTCCCAAACTTTACATCACAGGTTACTGCTAGTGCTCTTGGTTACCTTCCAGAACTTGATGGTAAGGTCCTATTGCTGAAGACACCATGTACTTGACTCAGATCACAGAGAGATTGATGGTACTGACCTGAGATCTTCATCTGTACTGGCTAGCTTTCACAGTACTAGAAGGTTCCATGCATGCTATGGAGGAAAGAAGTGATCATGAGCTTACTTAGCTGTTCCAGCAAGATATGCCCACTGGTACAATAAGTGGCATGAGTGTCATGGAAGTTATCACTTTCTTCTTGGATTTGAGGCTGATTCCACAAGATGAAATCTATACCTGGCACCATTATGGAAGCCAACATCTTGTGACTAGACAGGTCACAGGCCCTAAAGGAAAACCTACCACTATTATTCTGCTAAACAGATACAGCATTAAACTGCTGCCAATGACTTATTCTTATTCCCTTAGATTTGTGAATATCTCAGCCCTCATCAGAGAAACTTCCTCTTCAGTAGATGACAAAAGAAACTCACTGACTACTAGTCAAGAAACAGAGAATGTTTAGCACTGAAGAAGACATTATATCACATCTCCTCCTCCCAGGGCTCTGGGATCATTGCAAAAAGAAGAAGTGTACAGATAGTGTGGTGATTTAAATGAAGAATGGCCCCATAGGCTCATATATTTGAGTACTTAGTCACCAGGTAGTGGGAACTTTGTTAGAATTAGAAGGATTAGGAAATGTGGTCTTGTTGGAGGAAGTGTGTCACTAGGGTGGGCTTTGAGGTTTCAAAACCCGGTGTCAGGCTCAGTCTCTCCCTCTGCTGCCTTCAGATCAGAATATAGAACTCTCAGCTACTTCTCCAATACCATGTCTGCTGTGTGCTGCCATGCTCTCTGCCATGATGACAATGGACTAAGCCTCTGGGACTGTAAGCCAGCGTCCAGTTAAATCCTTTCTTTTATAGGAGTTGCCTTGGTCATGGTACCTCTTCACAGCAATAGAATAGTGACTAAGACAGATTGTAAGAGTCAGGGACTGTGGGTGACTATAAGAATGTTTCCTGAATATGACAGAACATTTGCACATGGGAACCCAAATACATTGTGACAGCATGCACAAGTTCTGAACAAGCTCAAGCTAGACAAAATCCCAACATTGAGAGGAATGTGAACATGAGTCTTACCTCTAAGTTAGTGACAATAGATAGCTTTTAGGAGAGGAAGAGTTGGTTTTCTTTAAGGGTGTTACTCCTGGTAGATTGACCACACTCCAGTGGAAGGCCACACGCCCAAGAGTACATATGGTAGCACACATTGGACTTGATGTTTTGTTTTTTAAAAGAAGACACAGATTTGTATAGACAGGGGAATTGGTCTGAGAGAAATGGAAGGGAGTGTAAAAATTATCAAAACACATTGTATCCAATTCCCAATGAACTAACAATTTTTTAAAAACCTAGTCAAGAACTCAGTCAATAAATTGTCTCAAGAACAGTTCACAAAAGATGATATGCAAATGCTAAATAATGATGTGTGATGTAAGATGTCTAGTTGGGGCATTATCTCTCCCATTTGTATGGTGATTCCATTTATCTCTATTCATATTCCCTTCTTTACCCTGCCTTCCATTCATTCCTTCCCCATTTAATCCTAGTTTCCCCCTTTATTTCCAAATAACACTGTATTCTGTTTTCTTTTACTTGAAAGATTCCCTCCTCTCCCCTGATCCCTTACTATATAACTAAACTCCACGACTATTCTAACTGAAAACACATATATCTAAAGCTTAAAAGCGAACACCCACAGAAACAGAAAATATTAAATAATTTGGTTTGGGGAGTCTGGGTTACTTTACTCAGAATGATTGATTCAAACCCCATTCACTTACATGCAAATTTCATTTTTCTTACCAGCTGAATAATATCCGTTGTGTCAATATGCTATATTTTCATTGCCCTTTCATCAGTAGATGGATATACAGTAGGCTGTTTCCAATTTCTAGCTATTATGAATGGAGCAACAATAAACATGAATGAGCAAGTATCACTGTAGTAAGATGAAAAGTCCTTTGGAAATATGCTCAAAAATGTTATATCTTTTCGTTGTGGTAGATTAATTTCAGCTTTGTTGTTGTTTTTCTATAGCCCTGACTATCCTGGAACTCTGTAGACCAGGCTAGCCTCGAACTTCAAGATCCATCTGCCTCTGCCTCCTAAACACTGGGATTAAAGGCGCTCACCACCACCCAGCTAATTTCAGCACTGTGGTAAGTCTCCACACTGATTTCCATAGTGAATGTATCAGTTTGCACTCCCACCAGCAATGAATAAGTGTTCCCTTCCACATTCTCACCAGCATATGCTGTCATTTGTTTCATTAATCTTGGTCATACTGACTGGGGAAAGATAAAACTTCAAATTAGTTTTAATTTTCATTTTCCTGATATCTAATGATATTGAACATTTTTAAGAAAATGTTTCATCTGCTGAGAACTCTATATAGATCTATACTCTATTTTCAGTTGGGTTATTTGTTTTTTTGTTGGTGTTGTTGTTTTTTGTTTGGTTGCTTTTTGGGTTTTTTGTTCTTTGTACATTCTAGAGATACTAACCCTCTGTCAAAAGTATAATTGGTCAAGTTTTTTCCCATTCTGAAGGCTGATGCTTTGAATGGTGGTATCCTTTACTGGACAGAAGCATTTTTGTTTCATGTGCTGTTTGTGTTCTGTTCAGAAAGTCCTTCCTCTGCCAACAAATTCAAGCCTATTCCCCACTTTCTTGTCTACTCAGAATATCTGATCTTAAATTGAGGTCCGATCCATTTGGAGTTTGGTTGGGGATGTTAGATATTAGGTCTATTTTCATTCTTTTTTTTACGTGCAGCTCCAGTTTGACCAGAACCATTTGTTTAAAAGGTACTATCTTTTCTTCATTGTATGTTTTGGGCTTTTTTTGTCAAAAATCATGTGTCCATAGGTTGTAGAATTATGTCTGGGTCTTCAGATCTATTCCAGTGATCACTGTGTCTGTTCTTTTACCAATACTGTGTTATTTTTATTACCATAGCTCTGTAGTACAACTTGAAATCTGGGATGGTGATATCCCTAGCAGGCCTTTTATTATTTAGGATTGTATTGGCTATCCTGGGTTTTTGTGTTTCTATATGAAGTTGATGATTGTTTTTTTCAATTTCTGTGAAGAATTATGTTGAGATTTTTATGGGGATTGTGTTGAGTCTGTTGACTGATGTTGGTAGGACGGCCATTTTCACAACACTAATCCCACTGCCATGTGCATGGGAGGTCTGTCTTCTGATGTCTCCTTCAATATTTTAAAGGTTTTTTTGTTTTTATTGCACATGTCTTTCACCTGCTTTGTTAGAGTTATCCCAAGATGGTTTTTGAGGCTGTTGTGGAAGATATTGTTTCCATGATTTCTTTCTCAGTCTATTAGTCATTTGTATATCTGAAGGCTACTGATTTTTCTGTATTAATTTTATATCTTGCTACTTTTGCTGAAATGTTTATCAGTAGTAGAAGTTTCCTTGTGGAATCTTTGAGGACCTTTTATGTATAAAATCACATCATCTGTAAGTAAGAATACTTTTCTTTCCTGTTGGTTCCCCTTCAGTTTTCTTCTCTAGCTAAGACTTCAAGTACTATGTTGAATAGTTATGAAAAGAATGAACATCCTTATCTTGTTGCTGATTTTAATCAAGAATGCTTTGAGTTTCTATTTAGGGTGATGTTGCCTATGGACTTGCTGTAAATTGCCTTTATTATGTTGAGGTATGCCCCTTGTATCCCAAGTCTCCTCAGGACTTTTATCAGGAAGGGTATTGGATTTTGTCAAAAGACTTTTCTGCATCTAATGAGATGACCCTGTGATTTTTGTCTTTCAGTCTTTTTATATAGTACAGTGGTTCTCAACCTGTGGGTTGCATTTCAGATATCCTGCATATCTTATATTTATATTACAGTTTATAAAAAAATTGGTTATGAAGTGGCAACAAAGTAATTTTATGGCTGGGGGTCACCAATATATAGAGGAACTGTACTAAAGAGTTGCAGTATTAGGAAGGTCGAGAACCATTAATATAGTGCATTATATTTATCAATTTACTTTATATTGAACCTTCCTGCATCTCTGGTATGAAGTATATATTTGATCATGGTAGATGATCTTTTTGATATGTTTGTAAATTCAGTTTGCAACTATATTATTGAAAAATTTTGCATCTATGTTCATAAGGGATATTGATTTATAATTTTATTTTTGGTTGGGTCTTTTCATGGTTTTAGTATGAAGGTAATAGTGGCTTTATAAAAATGTTTTTAAATCTTCCTTCAGTTTTTATTTTACAGAATAATTTGAGGAGGATTGGCATTAGATCTTCTTTGAAGGTCTGATAGTATTCACTGAATCCATTTGGCCCTGGGAATTTTAGGGTTGATTATATCTTCTGTTTCACTAGGGTTTATGGGTATACTTAAATTGCTTATTTTATTTTGACTTAATTTTCTTATATATCAAGAAATCCATCCATTACTTTCAGGTTTTCAAGTTTGGTGAAATGCAGCTTTTTAGATTAGTATATCCTTATGATTCTCAGAATTTCCTTGGTGTCATAATATACGCCTTTACATTTTTAGTTATAGTGATTAGTTATATTGGCTAAAGGTTTTTTTCAATCTTGCTGATTTTCTCCAAGAACCAACTCTTCGTTAATTATTTGTAATTTTTTGTTTTCATTTCATTGATTTCAGCCCTGAGTTTTATTATTTCTTTCCATCTCTTCTTTTTGAATATTATATCTTCCTGTTTTTTGTTAGGACTTAGGTTATTAATATGTGATCTCCTGGGTTTGGGGCTGGTTAGTTGGTTTGTTTTAATGTAGGCACTTAGTGCTATGAAATTGCCTCTTAGAACTGTCTTCATTGTGTCCCATAGGTTTGGGTATGTATTCATTTGCATTCAGTTCTAAAAAGTTTAAATTTCCTACTTGATCAATCTTAATCTAATATCCATTCAGTAGTGAGTTAGCTTCTCTTGGGTTTGTATACTCTGCTCTTTCTATTCTTGTTGATACCCATGGTGATCAGATAAGAGGCAAAGTGTTAATTTCAATTTTTTCTGTATCTGTTGAGACTTGATTTGTGTCCTCGTATGTGGTCAATCTTGGAGAAAGTTCCGTAGACTACTGAGAGGTATACTTGGGTGAAGTGTTCCATAGATGTATGCTAGGTACATTTGATTTAGACATTACTTAACTCTACCATTTCTATGTTTAGTTTTTTTCTGAATGACCTGTCTACTGGGGAGAGTCAGGTATTAAAATCACCCACCATCACTGTGTGAGGGTCAATATATATTTTTAGTAGTTTCTTTTATAAAATTGGGCGTCTTCGTGTTTGGTGCATAAATGTTTAGAATTCTACTCTGGTGGATTTTTCCTTTAATGTATACGTAGTATCCTTCCCTATCTCTTCTGATTAGTTTTGGTCTGAAGTCTATTTTTTCAGATATTAAAATATCTATGCCTACTTTTTTTCTTGTTTCTTTTTGCTTATAATATCTTTTTCCATCCTTTTAACTTAAGATAATATCTTTTGATGGTGAGGTGTGTTTCTTGGGTAGAACAAAGAATTGGATCCTGTTTTCTATGTCTTTTTTATTAGGAAATTAAGGCTATTGTTATTGAAAGTTATTATTGATCAGTGTTTATTGATTTCTATTATTTTGTTTAGGTGAGTTCACATCCCCCTCTTTTTGAGGGAAGATTAACTGTTCTGTGATTGCTTATCATTTGTTTCCTCTTAGGTGTCTCTGACTTTTTCTTTGGGCAGAATTGTTCTTTCTAGTGGTTTCTGTAGAATTTAATTTGTGGACAGAAATTGTTTAAATCTGTTTTTATCATGAATTTTTTTCTTTCTCCATCAATTGTAATGGGAAGTTTAGCTGGGTAGTCTGGGCTGTCACCTGTGGTCTTTTAGAACTCATAATAACAAGCCGGGCAGTGGTGGCACACGCCTTTAATCCCAGCACTTGGGAGGCAGAGGCAGGCAGGTTTCTGAGTTTGAGGCCAGCCTGGTCTACAGAGTGAGTTCCAGGACAGCCAGGGATATACAGAGAAACCTGTCTCCAAAAAACAAAAAACAAACAAACAAACAAAATCTGTCTAGGCCCTTTTGGTGTTCAGAGTCTCCATTGAAAAGTCAAATATTACTCTAGCGGGCCTGCTTTTATATGTGATTTGACTTATTTTTCTTTTAAAATCATTTCTTTGTTCTGTACATTTAGTGTTTTGATTATTATGTGTTGTGGGTAATTTCATATCTGATTTTATTTGATGTTCTCTATACCTTTTTACTTTGATGAGTATCTCTTTACATTGGAGAAATTTTATCCTATGCTTTTATTTAAAATATATATGTATATATGTATGTATGCAAATAGATTGACTGATTGATGGATTGATTTTGACCTAGGTTTCTTTTTCCTCTATTAACTGACAGATTTAGTCTTTTCATAGTGTCCCATATTTCCTAGATGTTTTGTGCCTGGATTTTTTTTTTTACATTTAATATTTTCTTTAACTAAAATACCCATTTCTTTTCATTTATCTTCAAGACCTAAAATTTTCTCTTTCATGTCTTTTAATCTGTTGGTGAGGATTACCTCCAAAATTTGCTTGGCTTCCTAAGTTTTTCATTTTGACTTTTATTTCAGTTTGACCTTCAGTAATTCTATTTCCTTATTGAATTCTACTTTCATGTATTATATTGTTTTCATCATTTCCTTTTCATGATCTTTATTAAGACATTTATTTATAATATTGTTAAGGTCCTTGAACATTCTCATAATTGCTATTTTAAAGTTTTTGTTTTGTGCTTGAGCTAAATTGCTTTTATCGGGGCCTGTTATAATATGGCTGCTATCTTCTGGAGGAGGCATATTGTCCTGGTTGTTGATGTTTGTGTTTTTGTGCTGGGACATAGGCATCTGGTGTTATGATATTTGAGGTGTTTCTTGGTGTAGCTATCTGTTCTTGCCTTCAATGGGTGGGTGGCCTTTGATGGGTGGGTTCCTTTCTTTGGTTACTGTAGCCCCAATCTGGGTCCTAGTCAAGTGTAACAACTCTAGGGATCCTTGAGTCCCAGCCAAGTATGGCGGCTGTGGATCTCTGTTAGGCAAAGCAGTTCTGTGGGTTCACAGGGAGTCACAAAGAAATGAGGATAGGACAGAAAGAAAGACTGAGAAGGGGCAGAAGGGAAGAACTAGGGGGACCCTGGGACTGCACCAAGAGACTGAGTCCCAGGGAGATGGAAGTAGGCTGAAAGTGATTGATGTATCTTAAAACTATCTGAGTTATAAGTAACCTGACGATTATTTTTACATGCCTTTTATTGGCTCCTTTCCCTGTATTCTCTTGTGATGCTGGACAGGACCGTGAGCTGCAGCTCTCATGCAGTCAGCTGATACTCTATAGTGTACTGTGCAGCTAAGCTGAGATTTTCATTAACTTAGGTGTTTTAAATGCATTTTCACCTAAGAATATTTTGTCTTAATATAACTCCATTACCAATCAAGAAGATAATCAAGGTAGGCAGAGGCAGGCATATCTCTTTGAGTTAGAGGCTGGCATAATAGCAAGTTCTAGTCAAGACTACATGAGAAGGAAGAGGAAGAGAAAGAGGAGGAGAAAGAGAAGGAGGAGGAAGAAGAGAAGGAGGAGGAAGAAGAAAAGGAAGAGGAGGAAAAAGAGGAGGAGGAAGAGAAGGAGGAGGAGGAAGAAGACGAGGAAGAAGAGGAGGAAGAGAAGGAAGAAGGGAGGGAGAGGAGGAGGAGGAAGAGGAGGAAGAGGAGGAAGAGAAGAAGGAGGAAGAGAAGGAGGAGGAGGAAGAAGAGGAAGAAGAGAAAGAGGAGGAGGAAGAGGAGAATGAAGAGGAGGAAGAGTAGGAAAAGGAGGAGGAAGAAGAGGAGGAGGAGGTCTGTAAACTCACTTTATCTCTTTGCTTCCAAATGTCAGAAAAGCAATATCCCCTCCTTTGTCCAGAATACTTCCTTCAGTGTCTGTTCCTAGTGCCATTTCCTCTGCCACGTGCTCCTCTTTCAGTGTTAGCACCCTCATGGCACCCGTTCTAGTCACCCTGTGTCCGGCCCCCACACCCTTAGTCTCCTTTGGCTCTCATCTTGGTCAGCAGCATTGCCAATGCGGGTAACTTTGTGCTTTTGTGTTCTTTGCTTCTCATCCTTGTGCTGATCCCAGTGAACAGGGAGGTCAAGTAGGGCTTGAGTGGAGGCTGCCATTGTCTCAGCCTTCTAGCCTCTCACTGCCCTTCCCGGACCTTGCTGCTCCTCTTGCTTCTGCTCAGCCACTCCTCCTTTAAAGCAGTATCATTGCATCTCAGCTCAGCGTAACCTGTCACCCTTCACACTGCTGCCCCAGACATGTGTCTTCAACAGCCCTTTGGCCACACACTGTTTTAGGGCAAAGTCCACATTTGAGAGATGATGTTCTCAGCCCATTGCTCGCACCCCTTCCCGTTAGTCTCATTGAACACATTCTTAGAATCCCCAGGGGTGTGCTGCCTTCTACCCTGCTCCTTCTGTCTGCAGTGTCTTCTCTGCAACCCTTTCCTTATGCCATTTGCCTGCTGACTAACATCTTTCTGCCTGTAATTCTTAGTTCAAGCTCCATGTCTTTGAAGCCCTGACATGTGTCCTGAAGAAAACTTGTTCAAATCTTGTTGGAACTCTTACTGAGCCTTCGCCATGACTGCCATCTATTCTCTGACTGTTCTCCCTCCCAGGATCTCTTTAAGGACATAGAGCACATTTTGATCAGTTTCTAATCTATAGTGCTTACATCAATGTCTGCAACAGAAAGGGTGCTCAAAAAGCATTTATCTACTTCAGTCTTTATAAAACTTTATTTATTTAGGCAGAGTCCCACTATGAAACCCTGGCTGACCTGGAACAAGTTATGTAGGCCCTGACTTTGAACTCACAGATATCTGCCTCCCTCAGCCTTAGGAGTGCTAGAATTAAAGACATACACCACCACACCTGACTTCATTGTGAGACTTTTAGGGAACATGGAAAGATGATTGATATAATAGCTTCTTGGGTTAAATGGAATTAATCTAGTTATAACCCTATAATGAATACACATTCGTCTCCTAAATAAAAAGTCATATTCAGAACCGTGCTTATAATAGACAATAAAGAAATTACTGCGTCTTTTATAAGACCTAGTAACACATAGGCAATTTCCAAAACTGCTCTGAAGTTGGAGATAAGCATCCTCTGTAAGCATTCGCCTTGTACTGTTCATTCATTACAGTGTTAGCACAGCCTACATTTATGTTAATGCCATTTATTTTAAATTGCTGCTAATCCTTTTATGATGCCAGAAAAGATAAATGGGAGAAGAGTCAAGCTAATGCCAATGCTACACCTCTTTATAGGGATACAGACTCTCTGGAACATAGAATTTTGTGACTTGGGAAATGACAAGTCCAGAGAATCTAGAATTAAGGCTTCTTTATGAATTGACACCAGAGAAATCACATTTTATAGAAGAGGCATATGGCCAAATAGGACCTGAAAAATAAATTTGAAGTAAGCAGCATTCAAATTCATTGCACTCTCACCAAGGCATGTAAAGTACTCAGTGTATTTCCTGGATGCCTAGGGCAGCCCATCCCTTGGTTCCCCACACAGGCCAGCCTCCTGATGCAAGATAATTACTGTGGCCTGAACTGCTCACTCTTGCTATATGGAAATATGTCTGTTTTCTTTCCAAAGCCTGAGAGACCTGGCTTCCAGCTGGCTGACACCTGGAGATCATTTGATAAGTTAATTTATACTAACATCATATTGAGTAATAATTGGAGGATATATAAAACCTAGCCCTGTGAGCTGCTCTAATAGAGGGACATTTCCCATTGTCCCATATACCTTCCTTGTTGGTTTTTTTTCTCTTTCTTTCTTTGTCTTCTCGCAACTCAGCAACTTGAAATCTGCTGAACTCTGCCTCAAGTGACCTCCTCCCCTCTGTGTCTACCACCACCTTCTTCTGTCTGGAAAAATGCTACTCACTCTTCAAGATGGAAATCAATTGTCTCTTGTCTAAGTTCTCTGTATTCTCCAGGCCTTTCATAAAGTTTTGTGTTCTTTTTTCAGTTTTTTTCCTGTAGTTATTCACTTTTTAGTTGACTTCTACCCCCATGATTCAGTGATTAAAAAGGGCACACACCAATGTCCGTCATCCGTGACCTGTCAGTCATACTGGATGTTGCTGACCACCACCTTTTGACTTTCCCATTCCCTGTTCTTAGCACTGCTTTCCCTGAGTTTCTTGACATAGCAGTCTGCTAATATTTTATCTGTCATTTTTTTCTTCCTCAGCCTCGTTTTTTGGCTCCTCTTCCAGCTAATCTCTGAGTTTTGGAATTCCTTAAGGCTGTGTCCTGGCCCCTTTTCCTTCTCACGCTCTGCTCTCCCAATAGGCAAACGCTTCCACACCCAGGGCCTTCATTATTCAGGCAGCTGATTCTCAGATTATATCTCCAGCCCTAAGTTCTGTCCTGATACTCAGACATCTACTGTTCAATACAGTCCCTGTGGAAGTTTTGCAGGTACTCTTGTCTACACTCATCAAGTTCAAAATCCACATTGTTCTTTAGCTAAGAGAATAGCTCCTTCATTTATCCATTAGCCAAGCTAAAAACCAGGAGTTACTACTGACATGCCTAATCTCTTTCACTGTCATATCCAGTTGGCCAGTCTTCTGACTCTAACTTCTAAATATTTCTCTCATGTTTGACTTGTGTACATCTCCACTGACACTCAAGGTACCATCAGGGTACAAGTGTGTGTAGAACCACCGTCTTGCACCCACTCCATGCCTCTACTGCATTTCTACATTGCAAACATAGTGCTGTTTGAAGAGTCATTCACTCATTCTTAACCCTTTTCTCCATGCAAGGCACTTCCTAGATGTTGCTGATACAAATGTGACTAAAACTGTCTGTTCCCAATCTCCTAGAATTCTACAGATTGTGTGATTGGGGAACTTAGTGTAATTGAGATTGTGTTTGTATAAATAAAGCAGACTGTTTTTCTTTTGATCTTACAACTCAATTAACATAAAAGACTTTTTCTTCCTCTGTGTGTGTACATTACATGTATGTATGTGTGTTCATTTGTGTGCCAGCATACATGAATATGTATGTATACAAGCATGCTGAAAGTCAGTGTCTGCTATCTTCCTCAAGTACTCTCTCTCTACTTTGTTTTTTGAGGCAGGGTCTCTAGAACAGGGAACTCACTAATTCAGCCAGATGAGCAGACCAGTGAACTCCAGGGATCTCCTGTCTTGGACTCTCACCCAGAACTGAGATCGTAGATATTACCACTGTACCCAGCTTTTACACAAGTGCTGGGCAGCCTGAAGTCCCTGTGCTTGAGAAGCAGGCACTTCACCCACTAAGCCATTTTTAGCTCCAACAAAGAAGACTTTTATGACATTGAAAAATATGAGTATTTCTCTTCACCAAAAGGAAGCAGTCATTTCTACAACAGGAGACATCAATTTGATATCCTCCAACTCAGTTGACACTATCTACTTAAAGTTGTCCCCAGTGTGCCATTTGTGCCCCCAGGCACACACAGTTTAGATGCCAATTGCTAGCTACAGATTGTTTCTTTCTCCTATGCTTCTGACCTATTGGCACAATTTAGGATTCCCACAACCCCCTCAAATTCACCTAATTCATTTGAATGCTCCTAGAATTTAAGGGTGCACACTGTGTTTATAACAGATGTTAGAAGGTGCATAGAGTGATGTATAGGAGAAGGACATGGAGCTTCCATGCTCTCTCTGGCATTTGTCCTTTGGGGATTGTAATGCTAACTAGATGACTACATGACGGACGCTGTTACAGCTGGTCTCCCTGTTCAGTCTTCTTGATCTTATGAGACAGGTCATTTTCTAAAATAAGGGTAATATCTGCTGTTATTTATCTAGCATCTACTATCAGAAAAAGTAGGTCAGAGGAAAGACAAAAGATTTGAATTTCTGTGACATGCCCTGAGGCAGGAATTAGGAGCTAGAAACTGTAGAAACTAAATATATGTCTATAATAATATCACAGGGATTGGCAAAATTTCTTTGGGGAAATAATTTTTCACCATAGTCATAATCTGCAAGTGAAGATATAAGAGAGAAGAGTATTTTAGGCAGAGTATTGCATGCAAAGGACTAGAATCAGAAAAGGACAGGGTATGAGATCAAAGCACACGGTTGTATCCAGATGTGACCTTACTCAAGGGGTCCAGTAAGCTCTCACCCAGTCTGCCAGAGTGGGTGAGCATGTGAGTCATACCTGAAGAAACACCACTGCCAAGCAAGCAGCCAACACTGACGTGACGCCATTGGAAGATTCTGAGTCAAAAAGTAATGTAACCAGACTGTACAGCCCTCGGCACAGGGATTTTTATCTCCTGTTCATTTAGATTTGTCTCATGCACAGTATTTGCTGAAAGAATGGATGTCTGTTTGGATGATGTAGTGTTGCATTATATTGTAACATGTGCTTAATGACTCTTTTCACAAGACTCAATCCTGAAAAACTGACTTTGATTATTTTTATATTAATATATTATTTATTATATGTTTATATATATATATGTATATATATGTATGTGTATATATATATTTTTTTCCTAAATATATAAATGCCAACCTGCTCAGTCCATATGTTTGTATGTGTGTTTTCAGGGCTGATCATATGGGCCTAAATAGCCTATTTGTGTGTTCTCTAGGGAAGAGCATTTCTCTCCCTCAACACTCCGTAGTTGCCTGTACTCTTTGCCTAAGGTTGAGGCCTTATAACCTTTCCACCACTCAGACTTTTACCTTGAACCCCTTAGGCGGGAACAATGACTGGCGTCATGCTCAGAGGATCAGGTGATGAATTCCAATCTCAGCCATGGTGCAGCTGAGTTGTCTTTGCAGTGACCATGTAGAGACGATAGTGGGCTGCAGATACACGTGCACATGTGTGGTTCAGAAGAAATCTAAATTGAACATGTAACTGTGGGGCTCTTAACTTACGAAATGTAACTGATTCTTAGGAGAGGATAAAATCCCTTATAGATGGGGGGTGGGAGGGAAAGGACTGGGGAGAAAGAGAAAGAGAGAATAAGAAGCAGAAAAGACAGCGAAAGAGAAAATTCTGGGACAATATTCAAATAATAAGCATTTTTAAGATGATGACTATAAAGGAAATAACAGTCATTTACAAAGAAAAGACCTTTCATAATACCATCCAAATACTGTCACATGAAGTGGATATCTATCTGTGCATGAGGCAAATCCTGTTCTTGGACTTCTTAAGTAGAATGTTACTAAGTCAATAATGGAAACTAGTTAAGCCCCACACAGTAGAAAGTATATCTTCTAAGTATTTTTAGTCTCATGTGAATTCTGTATTCCTTGGGTTCTATTGGTAACTAATCATGGTAACCTCTAAGTAGTCTGAATATAAGAAACATTTTGTGATTTTTAAATTTTGGTCTCTTTGAGACACTGAAGCCCAAGCTGCCCTTGAACTTACAACAGTCCTGCCACAGTCTTCCAAGTACTGTGCTTAGAGATATGAGCCACCATGCATGGCGAAGAAACACCTTAAGAACTGTGTGTTTAAAGTATGGCAGGGCTAGGTACATAGTACAGGTGCACTACATCAACTGCTGTAGTGATGTACACCTGCAATTCCAAAGCTTGGGAGGTAGAGACAGGAGGATGAAAATTACAAGACCGTCCTTAGGGTCAAGCCTAGCCTGTGATACACATGAGACTTTGCATCAAGAAGTCACATAAGGACCCTCCAGAGAGATGTCTATGTGGGTACAAGCACTGGCTGCTCTTACAGAGAACAGGGTTTGGTTCCCAGCACCCACGCTGTGACTCACAACTGTCAGTTACTCCAGTTCCAGGGTATTGGAACCCCTCAGTCTCCTCGGATACCAGGTACACATGTGGTGTACACACATATAGTCAGGCAAACACAAATGAAAACAAACATTATGTATTATATATACATGCATTTGAAATCATTTGATTCATAGCTGATATGTTTACAGGAGATATATCTAGCCTGCCTGATTCTTGGCAGTTGACCTTTGGCATCAAAGGCACAAATGTAACCAGTTGGAGTATACCTTGTGTGGATATATTTATACAGTTCATATAGATCATTTATCTATGTGGAAGTGGCCCCTGACTGATAACATGCTTGCCTTTGAGCATACCAGTTTCCTATAAACCATTGAGAATCCCAGGCTTCACTGGTTGCCATAAAACTTTCAGGTATTTTGATTAGCTCAGTGAAATAAAATTGTAGTCCTGCAGTTTAAAATGAAACTCATTTGTCTGGCAAAAGAAGAAAATGGGACTAAAATTTAGTTAAAGCATCAGGTGAAGTTGTCGTTTAAAGCTGTTTAGCCGTTATTTCTCTTTATCCATGTGTCCCCAGGACTGATGGAAGAGTGGTAGTTCCAGCAACATTTCCAGACAAGATGAACTTTATCAAGTGCTTTTTCTTACAACCAAACTATAACAAAGTCATCTCATAGATTAAAAAGCTGGCTTGCGCTTTGTGTTTTGATGTTGCTATTCATTTTCCTTTAGAGCAAGCCGTTTCAAACTTCCAAATATATAAACAAATGAGTTATTTGATAAGCAGCCCTAATCTTTTCAAACTTTCACTATTTCATTAGTCAGTGTTTTAGTTAAGGTTAAAGGGAGTTTGTGGTTTCTGAGATGAGAAATTCAGCCCTCTTGTAAAACTAAAGGATAAATGAATGAAATGAACGCTTAAATTGCCCATTTTCAGACTCAGTTTCTGTGTCTAAATGGTATGTGAAGGCTTTACTGACATTCTCACTATTTTGCAATTACACCATATCAGCAATAACGCACATCTACTACAAAAGAAAAGAGGAATAATGTTGGAGCCCCTGCTAGAAATTCTGACAAGTCTGGCTTTAAAGTACACTGCATTTCATTTTCCTTCAAAAGGGCCAGAAGATGTGGGAAAAACATCACTCCTTTCTAGTGGCTGAGTAATACAACAATGTCCTTTATGCTTTTCTTGGAACTCCAGGCATCAGAGGCTGTCTAACAGATGTGTATACTTCCAGTTATTCATTCAGTTGAGCAAAAATAAGCCCCAAGATCGTTAACTAATGGGGATGATAATTAGTGATAATTCACTGATCAGCTTTTTTGTAATCAATAATATGTACTTTTTTTTTTTTTTTTTTTTTTTTTTTGGTTTTTCGAGACAGGGTTTCTCTGTGTAGCCCTGGCTGTCCTGGAACTCACTCTGTAGACCAGGCTGGCCTCGAACTCAGAAATCCGCCTGCCTCTGCCTCCCAAGTGCTAGGATTAAAGGCGTGCACCACCACTGCCCGGCAATATATACTTTTCTTCAGCAAAGGAATCATTTTTTTTTTTTAAAGTCGTTGGTCTAACCAGTTGGAGAAAAGACAAGGCTGTATGTCTCTGCTGGCTGGAAGAGGGACTTACATTACGTCTGCCTCTAAAATAATCAGTGCCCTAGATCTCTCCTGACCCTTACTTGCTCCTTGTTGGCCCCACACCTTGATCAACAACCCTTCCCTCAAGAGTTGGGTGTGCTGAATTCACTAGAGAGAGCCAAGAAACTGTCCCAGAAACTGGCTGCCTCCAGGGGACTTGAGCTCCTGAAACTTGGAATGCCAGATTCTGATACTGGCAGCAGGGTTATGATCTGGGCCAAACAAGCCCACAGGAGAGCAGGTTTGAATCGGTTATGCATGCTTGGTCTTCCTGTTTGATAGATGTCTTGTGAGGTGTCACATCTCTGCTGAATTGTACCTCTCTCTGTGATTCTCACAGGTTCAAAAAACAAATTTTGTGCACATTGAGCCAAGTTTTGAAAGCTCCAGGAAGAAGAGGAAGGTCAGCGAACCAGTGACAGTCTTCATTCCTAAGAGAAAATGAAACTTAGGTGCCTTTGCTGTGCCTGTTTTGCAAAAATGTGTGAAATGTAACAGGAGTCACCAAACCTTTTTTCCTAAAGCTTTTGCTCAAGTTTTTACTCAGTTTATGAAGTGGCTAAGCTATTGAGCAGGACATAGATTCACTTCTCTAGAAGGAAACAAGATCACCAGAGCTGCTTTGGGATGGGATTACCTCACGGCTGAGTTAGAGATGAGACACGCTTTGTGTTTGCACAAAAACCACAGCAGTTATTTTGGAAAGAAATAAGCTGCTGTTCTTAAAGAAAAGGGTTTTTCTTTACATAATTAAATTCTCCAAGTATCTCTGTGAAATATTCTGACTTGTTATAACCTGTGTGTTGGAATTCTTCTATAGCTTTATTAAAACTCTCACAGAGCAGCATAGGATGTGTGTGGAGGTGCTTAGCCAGGTGACTTATATGTTGACTTCAGTCACAAAGTTGATCAGCAGCATGTGTATCCAAATGCCCTCCCTGTAAAATTTGTCAGCTCTGGCCCCAGGCCCTGGATTGTTGGTCAATCCCAAACAGCTGACATGCAGTTCAGGAGCCTGGTTCCCTTGTAAGACCTATGTTGACTGTTTTCCCGAAAATACTTGAGTTTATCAGTCTGTAACTTGCAGGTGATGTTATTTGTCCCCTTCATGTTCTAGAAGAACTTTGATAAACTTAATGATAATGTGATATGAATAATAAAGGACTTAAAGAATTGTTTTATGATTTATATAACATGGGATTTAATTATTGAACTTAAATGGATGGGATAAATAAGTTAGATATTAAATATGTGTGCACAGTATGTGTGTGTGTGTCACATGCATGTGTGATAATCAGAGGACAACTTGTTGAAGTTGGTTCTCCCCTTCCATCATGAGGGTTCTGGGGATTGAACTTGGGTCCTCAGGCTTGGCAGCAAACCTCCTTATCCATTCACTGGGCCTGCATGCAAGACATTTTTTACTCACCGAATTTTGCACTTTGTAGGATTTTTTTTTTTTCACTTAAATTAGTGTTTCTCCAGTGTAAGGTTACTGAGGCTCTCAGCACCTGGAGTGCCCATCACACATTATGTCTTAACTGGAACTAATCGAACTGTCAGGGCCGAGTCCTGGGGAACAGTCTCATCCTGCTGCAGAAGTTGAGGTTTGTGACTTTGACAGAAGAGACTCTCTGGGCCAGGTGTCCCTTAGTCTGCAGGAGTAGTATGTGTTACATAACAGAGGAAAGTCAGGGTACCTGCCTGCCTAGTGCTGCCCTTTGCTGGGCTTGCCTCTGTTTCTGAGGACCTAGGGCTGAGTATCAGCTGAAGCACTAAGGATGGACTGTGGGGAAGGGGGTTGGAGTCTCCCTGCCTGCATATTAAAGTGGATTCATGTAAGCCTGCTCTTCCACTAAAAGGAGCAGGAAGGGAAAGGTAATTGGTCTTATTAGATCCTTGATAGAAGTGTAGCCTGAGTCACCATAATTTTTTAAGAGAGTCACATAAAGGGATTTGATGTCTAGTAGAAGGATTAGGTTTATTTTGTGTCTCTCCAGAGGGCAGATCTGAAAGCATCAAGAGGTCTGAGCTTCACATACTGTCAGGATTTTGTGTTGGGCTGTCTTATAAAGTGGTGAGAGTCACCGTAAGCTGTGAACACAGGGAATGTCACTACATCTCTAAGGGTCTTTGATTTACAGAGTAAGTAGCCTGTATTTCAGAAGGAACCATTTTGTTTAAAGGGGAATTTAGCTCTCAATCTATATTTACATTTATCAGAAACTTAGCCTAAAATTGACAGTGATACTTAGAGTTTAGAACCTAAATTTATCTAGAAACTTTAGTGATCTGACTCTATCTTTTAATGTCCCCTTTATCAACTGAACAGCTTTATCATTGCCATTGGGTATAGAGTGTTTTTGATGTGGTGAGTGCGTGAGATAGGAGAAAAGACTGGACACATGCCCTTGGTAGGCCTGCAGGGGAGAGATCTGCTATCAGGATCTGAGAAACATGAAAGTATGAAATAGCTGGTTTTATACAGCATTGCTAGCTCATGCATGAAACTAGTTATGAAGGACAGAGACCAGCCATTTCTATTCAGTGGAAGATTTTATCTGAGGAAATAAATTTTTTAGTCTTCTATTTCTGTCCCTAGCTGTCAAAAGATGAATAAAAACAACTGCATCAAATACTTAGAGAAAGGGAGAAAAAGGAGGAGAAGAAAAGAGGGGAAGAGAGAGATGGTGAAGGGAGAGGAGATTTGAGGAAACTTAGCCCCTAGGCTGGGTACCTGCAGTGTGCTAGGCTGGCCCTTCACTCACCTGGACTGTGTCTGCCTCCTCAGCACAGTTACAAAGATTAGAGGATGATAGCTTGGAAACTGGGGCATTGTTAAATTATGGGGAAGTTTGACTTTGGCTGAGTGGTTTTTCTCTCTTTACAGAAATTAGTCTAGCTAAAAAGAAATAGGTTGGGCTCAGGGTTGCCCCCAGCCTTTGAAGCCAGGCACCAGAAACCACACCTCCGTTTCCCTCCTGCAGGTCCCTCCTGTGTCTAGGTTCTTCACTCTCCAGCTCACATCTGCCAGAAAGAGGCTGGAAATGGTCTCAGTGTCAAAGCTGCACTGAGATAAGTTCAAACTTCTGTGGTTTTTAAAATTGTAGTAAAGTTGAAGCTCATCTTGAGTGTGACGAGTTATTGGTTTATGGTTTCAAAACCAGCAGTCTAAGATCTTCAGTGACTTCCACAGATTCTTTTTTTGTGTTTTTGTTTTGTTTTGTTTTGTTTTGTTTTCTCTGTGCCATGGAAGTCACTCTGTAGACCAGGCTGGCCTTAAACTCTGAGAGATCCGTTTGCCTCTGCCTCCCGAGTGCTGGGGTAAAAGGTGTGCACCATGCCACCACTGCCACCATCACCGGCTTCCACGATTCTTATAGTAAAAACAATGCTCAGGTATAATTAATGTCATTTAAAGGAAGCCCCATGTAATATGAGAGAATACCTAAGTTACACTCTTTGGAAAGTATTAGTCTGTTTCTGTGATAATGTTTTAACTGTGATTTGTGTATTGAAGTCCTTGCTGAGACATAATATGCAAATTTTATTAGTGACACCCAGAAAACAAGGGTGTCACTGGAGACATTGGTTTTTTTTGTTTGTCCAAAGTTTATTTACTTACTTACTTACTTGGTTATGCAATGGTAAAGTTAAATTGCTATCCAGAAGTAGTGAGACTTGGGGAGGAGCTAAAGAGCAAACCTGTTCATACAATACCTGCCTGATTGGACAACATCTCTGCAGGTAGGGTTTTGCCTTATGGAAACCTCAAAGGTGCTAATATCTGTGTTGTTTGTTTGCTTTGTTTTTTAGATTTGGGGTTTTGGAGTTTTTTGTTTATTTGTTTTGTTTTGTTTTGTTTTTTACATGGGGTCTCTCTAAATAGACCTGGCTGTCCTAGAACTCAATGTGTAGACCAGACCTACCTAGAACCCTAGAATCTGCCTGTCTCTCCCTCCAGAGTGCTGGGGTTAAAGGCATGTGCCAGGTGGAGAGTCCTTCTTGTAGGAGATGGTTACTTACAGGTACCCTTGGCTCACTGTGTGCAGTCAGGGAAACTGCCCTAGTACTCAAGTAGGAATTACGTGGAAGACCTTCACAAAAGGCAGCCCTGGGAAAACTTGGCCAGCAGCTCTGAAAATAGGCTGACCATTCAGGATTAGGATTTTTCTGTTATAATTCCAGGATGATATCCTTGAACTTTCAGTGAAGTCTCACTCAGTGTTACAGACTGATCTTGCTGGTCCCTGAGGTTCACCATACAAGTACCTCTCCCCAAGTGGAGAGGCAAGCTGAGTGACAGCCTCATAAACGCCCGGGAGGCACTGAAGTACAGATGCATTCTTTGATGGTCTCAGATACTTCAGGACAGAAATCTAGTGTAAAAATGGCTTTGAAAGGTTGTTATCTGCTTCTTCAGCACTTCACAGGCAGTAATGCTCGGTTCCTAATACTCAGTTCCATTAAGATATTTACTAACTGACTGCAGGGTGAACAAACAAAGTTAGTTTTTTGTCTTCCTTTCAGCAAGTAGTCAAGACAAGGCTTCAGCTTCCCAGGCCTGATAGTACACACCTGGGTTTCAAACTGCCCAGTAAGCATAATGCCAGGGCGCCAGAGATGTTCGTCAGATTTGCACGTGCACACATATACACACAGAGAAAGTGGGAAGGGAGAGAGGGAGGAAGAAAAAGAAACAAGAAAGGAAGGAGAAAGAAAGAAAAAGAAAACACATACCTGAGATATTTAATTCAAACCTGATGAGTTTTTAAATAAGTTATTTTCCCTCTCTGACCCGCAGTTTACTTGGTCTAATGAAATAAATAGTGAAACTTGGTTCCTGTCTCCTTTAAGGATGAAGCAAGAAAATCAACAAACTGCCCAGTAAGCATATAGCCAGGGCTCTAGAGATGCTCATCGTGTGTGTGTGTGTGTGTGTGTGTGTGTGTGTGTGTGTGTGTGTGTGTACAAGCTTGAGCATGCCAGAGTCTTGAACATTCTCAGTCTTATCTCCATCTTACGATCTTCATCGCTGAGACAAGATCTCTCACATACTTGGAGCTTGCAGATTCAGTTAAGCTGGCTGCCAACATGCTCCAGGAATCTGCCTGGCCACCTCCCCCATTCTCAGATTACAGGAGATAACCACCTTGGCTTTTCACATGGGTGCTGGAAATCCAAACTCAGGTCCTCATGTTTGTACAACAAACACGTTGTCATTAAGCTGTCTTCCCAAGCCCTCAAATTGCTATTTTATGCTCCTAGCATCTTCTCTGGTCATCAAGAACTGAAGATCTCTGCTTCCTTTCTTTTCCCTACTATATCTTTTCCAAGCCTGGAGTTGACCCTTGACCCTGCCTGTTCCCATTTGCCTCTGTTCTTAGTGTCTCCCTGGCCCTCTCCTCAGAATGGAAACTCCCTTTCCTTCAGGACAGTTCGTAGAAGGAAGCATCAGATTATACTTACTGAGCTGCCCTCTCACATTTGTATCTTAAATATAAACTTGTTACTTAGAAAAATGAATGTTACCTAGGGTCCACGATGTGAAAACAGACTGAAAACACAGAGAAGAAGAAAGTCGGAGGAGAGCTTTACTCCTCCTTGAAACATTTAAAGAACTGTTTGGGAACGCATGGACACATTGTGTTCCAAAGAGCGACACAGAGTAGGTGGAGGAAGCTGAACAGCACAGAGCAAAGGTTTCTCCACACTTCAGCAGTGTGGCCCAAGGCGGGCATGCAGCATTTTCCTGATTTATTAGCAGTTAGAGTTGCCAGCCTCTGACTCCTTCTAGCAGGAACGTTCTCTCATCATTAGAAGTGCTCAACCCACTTCATAGGAAGTTGTTCCTTGTCATGAGAGTAGAAGCAGGTCAGTTCTAAAATCCCTTCCAACTGCCAAGTTCCGGGACACTCTGCATTAATGGCAGGATTTCAGCAGAGATACATGGGAACAAAGGAATACTTTATAACTCTTTCTCCCAAAGACAATGAAGTTTAAAACTAAGGTTCTAGACTTCAGAGACTGATTGGGCATCCTCTAGTAGCCCAAATTATTGGGGCACATCATCTGTCTGCTCTCTCTATGTTTCTATTTCCCTGTCTAAAATGAGGATGGGTAGTATCTTTCTCACAGTTATGAGAGCTAAGTGAGTCACCACACTCTAGGCAAAGTAGAAGACTGGCTGGAATATACAACAGCACTGTTCAGCAAATGTTAGTTACAGTGCATCACTGACACTCTGGCTTCTTCTAAGCACTTTTCCCCCAACTTCTCAGTATATTAAGCAACATCCTTTGTAGCATAATTAACTCAGACTTAGGTTTTTTCCCCTAATCAAATGACAGCCTTGACCATTATTAATCAATTCTTTGAAATCTGTGACCCAGCTTATTTTTCAAAAATTAATTTATTTCTTTTACATCCAGATGGAAGCTTCCCCTCCCTCCTGTCTTCCCAGTCCGTCCCTCTCTCCTCACCTCCTCCTCTCCCCCCTCTCTTTCTCCTCAAAGGAGAGGCCTCCCATGGATATCACTCCCCCTTGCCATATCAAGTTGCATTAAAACTAGATGTATCTTCTATTGAGGCTGAAGGAGGCAACCTAGGTAGGGGAAAGGGATCCAAAGGCAGGCAACAGGGTCAGAGACAGCCCCTGCTCCTGCTGTTAGGGGTCCCACATGAAGACCAACTGCACATCTGTTACATATGTGTAGGGGGCCAAGGTCTGTCCCATGCATGCTCTCTGGTTAGTGGTTCAGTCTGAGCCCCTGTGGGCCCAGCTAAATTGATTCTGTAGGTTTTCTTTTGGTGTCCTTGACCCCCTAGTTCCTTCAATCATTCCTCTCTGTCTTCCACAGGATTTTGGAGCTCTACTTAATGTTTGGCTGTGGGTCTCTGCATCTGTTTCCATCAGCTGCTAGGTAAAGCCTCTCAGATGACAGTTACGTTAGGCTGCTGTCTGGTTGTCCCTAGTGCCAGCAGGCCTCCAGGAATGCAAGCAGAGCTGTGGGCCAGAAAATGAGGCACACAAGAGTCAGGGCACACAGCTCATTGCTACTGGGCTTGTGGGGGCGGGGGCAGGGGGACCTGGCAGTTGTGAACAAGTTTTAATACAACAAACGGTAGGGCCTCAGGCACACACAATCACTCTGGTAACATCTGGCAAGTAGGAGATGCACAGTAAATATTTGTTTAATAAGTTGATGATGAACTTAGCAGAGTTCATACTATTTCCTACATTTTATTTATTTGTTTGTGATTAGGTAATACAGTCATATGACATAAAATTCAAAAGGAACAAAAAGATGTATATAAAGACATTGCTCTCCTGACCTCATTAATCTACTTCCTGTCCCCAAAGGTACCTAGCATAACCACTTTCTCATATAGCTTTTCAGAGCTATTTTAGGCACAGACAAGCAAACATGCCTGCTTACGCACACTCATTCTTCTTTTTAAACAAATAGCATCATGCACTGATCTAGGCACGGTTATTGAAACAGCTACAAATGTGTGGGTGAGTGGGAACATGCAAAGAGGGATTAGAAAAGAAAACACTTGGGGGCAGAGAAATCAACCAGAGATTAATAAATAGTATTGATATTCACATGAGTGCTGAGGACCTGGACTCCTGTAGTAAAGGCATGATCAGGGAAATAATTTTTTGAAGATTTTTTTTTACTTATGTTAAGATAACTATAAAGATACAAATCATTTCAAAAATGCCCTCCTGTCCCTCAGCAGGCTGTCTCCTTTCACTAGGCTCACATACCCATCCACCTGCTTTGTCAGAGTACAGGCCCAGTGGATTGTGGGAGGACTTGTGAGCAAGGCTAATCATGGCATTGGTCCATGTGCTCCTTCATTCAATTCTCACAGACATAGAATAACTAAGACAGAGAAAAATCACGTGGACAAGATAGCACAGCTAGTAAATAGCAAAGCCCTAACTGTGAAATCAGAGCAACCTTGAATCAAGAGGATGTTCAGGCTCCAACATAAAGACCTAGCCGCAGTTTGGCAAGATGTGTCTGGAGCAGGGGGACCTTATGTTAGTATCAGAAGAACTTGTTTACAACCTTCAAGCTTGTCTCATGCAGCCAACTGCCTTTCTACATAGGTACTCCTCAGTGGACAGAATGGCATTTCAGTTGCCTTTGGTGTTGCACACCAGTCATGTCACTTCCAAGAAATTATAACATCTAGAACTACCTCTTTATGTTAAAGAACTGATGTGGTCATGTCATTACTAAGAACGACAAGTATCTCTGCCTATCTATGGGTTCCATGTTATTCTGAAACCACAAGGAACGTGGTTAAGTCCCCTGGTCACATTTCTCAACAAAAATGTATCAGTTTCACTTTTGTCTCCAAAGAGCCTTTCTCTTGGACTACAATGTTAATTCATAGTGATGTCCAGTGGGCCTCCCTTAAAGAGTAGCCTATTAAAAAAATAGTTGTACCACATGTTAAGAAACTAACCAACATATTGAAATGTCTCCTCAGCTAAAACAGTATCAGAAAGAATCCATTGAACTAAATTATAATGGAGACAAGTTCCTATCAAGGAAATGCTGATTTGTGATAGTCTGTCCTGTGAGAGAAAGACATGACTGTAATCCCAGCATTTAGAACGCAGAGGCAGAAAGATATGTTTGAGAATAACCTTATCTACACAGTGCATTCCAAGTCTGCCAGGGCCACATGGTACCATCCTGTCTCAATTTTTTTTCTTGTAAAGATAGATTCTTGAATGAAAGAGCATGGTTAAGTATGAACAGTGAGACCAGTTTTCACTTGCAGGTAAATTTTACTAAGTACAGAGCTGATTTTTCCAAGCATTTCAAGTCTGTACTTTATCTTTTATTTGAGACCAAAGTTTGCCATTTATTTGTATTGCCAATTAACTTTGAGGTGTAATATTAATATCAATTTTAAATAAGAAAAGTTACTTCCAGTCAGTATAGAATGAAAGAAAATATTAGCATGCATTTGGTAGCATTTCAATTTTGAGAGGAGTAATAGAATTGAGTCTCTTTTCTGAAAATGTAGATCATTTTCAACACATTAATGCTTAATGAAGGATGCATTTCTTCTCACACTCCTCTATATTGTCTATTTCTTCAGTACAGATACTCAGAAACTACAGTAGCAGAAGGGAAAGGTCCATGGAGCACTCAGTGCAGTGCGAAGGGTTGTGTGGTGACACACCAGGCAAGCGACATTCCTTGGTTTCTGAGTAGATTTTGAGGATGGTCTGCCTCAGAGTAGCATGGACAAATTAATAAAGCTTTGTTGAAAGTACAGATTTTAATATTGGGGGAGGGGTCCATGTCTTTGTGTCTGTGTGTGTGTGTCTCTGTGTCTCTGTGTCTGTGTCTGTGTAGTGGGGTATATAACATGCAGAGGCCAGAAGATGGCATGTGTCTCCTCTGCAATCTGCACTTGATTCCCTTGAGAAGGTCTCTCGCTGAGCCTGAACTTCAGTCTCAGCTGCAGCCGTACAGCCTTTTCCTTGATTCTAGAGATTCAAGCTCTGGTCTTGTGCTTGCGTGTGGGCACTCTGGCCTACTGAACCATCTCTTCAGCCTCCAGATTTTAATCTTGCCTTGGTTCTTTTTTTTTACTTAGACATCCAGAACCAAACAATCTGCTTATTCCTGTTTCTTAGCTGCAAAGTGTGAGGTAACCCTGATTTCCACCCATAATTTTTTACCAACCAGGTAGTGAAGCATGAGTCCTGAGAGTCTGTGTGCTCCAGATCTGGCCCAGTGGCCTGGGTCCTCTGCCCGAGCTCTAAGATGGCTTAGAGGAGGGCTAGAGAGCTTCTGGCAGAGCCTGGATATCCACCAGTGAATAACTCTAGACAAAGCCTGATCCACAAGAACCGGGGAAGCTCAAACCAGCTCTCTTCTTTTCCTCCAGAGACTGCTGCTGAGCAAATGTGAGCTTGCTCTGAACCTAGTTTGTTTAACTGAAACAAGCCCACAGTCTGAATCATGGCAGCCTCAGGATGAGACTCAAGGTGCAACTGCTTTTATTAATAAAATTCATTCATAAGTGTAGCGTATAAAACAGTCATCACATACATTAGCTTGCCATCACTCCTTAAGAGGTGGTGGGAAACTGGGCCTTTGTGGCTCACATCTGTAATCACAGCACTCTGGAGCCTGAGATAGGGGAATCATTAGTTCGAGGCCAACGTGGTATACACAGTGAAGTTTTGTCTCAGATATGAAATAAAATACATTTTAAAAATAGGGGTGGAGTGGTGGGGCAGCCTATGGTGGTGGCACAGTGTGAAAAGTACTGAAGCAGCAAGAGAGCAACACACCTGTCAGTGTGCTGCAGGTACTCCAGTGGACAGGCTGCATAAATGCTAACACGGGTCTAAGTCAGCAGTTCTCAAACTACCCTTTCACAGGGGGTCGAATATCAGATATCCTGCGTATCAGATATTTACATTGAGATTCATAGCAGTATCGAAACTACAGTTATGAAGCAGCAATGAAAATAATTTGATGGTTGGGGGCTCACCTCGGCATGAGGAACTGTCACAGCATTAGGAAGGTTGAGAACCACTGCTCTAAATTGTTAGTCTAGCAGTTCTGACGGAAACTGTCCAGCCAACTCTGTAGTGAAAAGATAAACAGCTAAAAGCTGCTGCCGGGTATCAGGATTATTATAATATTCCCTTTATCAAAAACCTGCAACTGAAATTTACAGGTGAGAATTTACAGTAAGCAGCAAGTACTTGGAAACTTGTCCGTTAAGGTTTCCCCTTACAGAACTGCTGTGAGCTTTTTAACCCTCTACAGTTGAGAAAAAACAAAAACCTTTCATAATTAGTCTCTAAGGAAATCATATAAAGGTCATGATATTAACAGAAGCTTTAAATTGTTATTTCCAACAGGACAGAAGCCTCCGAAGGAAGAAAATAATGTTTTATTCTTTGAGAGGAGGGGCATATATAAATAACCGTCAGCATCAATTTTCTCAATTTATTTCAGAGAGCAAGAGTTAACTAAATCATTTTATAGTGACTTCATTTCCTGCTGCTCCTTCAAAACTGAGAATACAACAAATATTTGCATAGGCTTATTATTCACACTGAATCATGAATAATTCACTTTGTACAGACAGCTGGGTAAACAAGAGATCTGGAGTTTCCTTTTCTAGATTCCTTTTTCATTGGCTGGAAGGAGATTTCATTGGTGTTGATTTTATTTGATTTCCAGTGATATCCTCATCTTCTTCCCAGATGGAGGAGCCCCATCTTTTGTGGAGATTTTTTTTTTCAATTTACTTCTTACTGTCAGCTCTTAAGTTAGAACTTACCAACTCTCTATCTTTATTGCAAAGTAAAAACATATCTCAGTCATTCAGTTCTGTAGTCTACAAGACAACAGAAACCATGTGTTTCCTCATTTTTCATGCATTAGAATTTTTTAAAGCTAGGTTTAGCATGAGTGTTCTCTAAGTGATAAGAAGGATCCCTTCAGACTCTGTCTGATTGTCACTGTCCCTGGCTGTCAGTCATTAGCAATTTTACAAGTACTTGACTATCTCCCCCACAAGCTGGTTCTCATTTCCCTCTGCTCCTCCCAAGTCTACGTGAGGAAGGGAAGCAAGTATTACTGTACAGAGATTTACCCAAGGCATTGCAACTTCTGAGCAAGGGGCAGACTTCACCAAAGGTCAAGGATGTTTCCACTGCTGTGAACGTCACTCATCAGTGGTGATAGTAAACCTGTGGTTTAGGAGGGAATTAGACTTTCCGTAATTCACCTAGGACCAATTGATGGGGGTTATAGTATATCCTTGGGAAATCTCTGTTCTTTGTCACAGCCTGGCAAACAACTAAGTGTTTAGCCACCCACCAAAAGGTCACACATTCACCCTCACTCTATTTGTTGAAGACAAACATAGATCTAAGTTAGTAACACACATCACAGATACAAGTGTCCTAGAAAATGTATAGTGAGCATGCCGGAAAAATTCATCACAATTTGACTAAGCTAAAAGAAAATACTTACTTCAGTGCTTAGACTGTGATGGATGTTACACATATTAACCCCTTAATCTTCATAACAACCCTTTCAGATAGGTACAGTCTTTCTCCCCACTTTACAGATAGGAAACCAAGATACAGAGAAGCTGAGCAATTAAAATCACAGGAAATGGTACAGGGAGGATTTGAACCTAGCGTCTGCTCCAATCCTGTGCTTCTTCCTTCTCTTTCTCTTCTCTCCTCTCTCTGTGGTGGTGTGTGTGTGTGTGTGTTGTGTATTGTCGTACAGTCCCTTGCATGTCCATAATGGAGGCCAATTACGGGTCTCTCTTCTTCTCTCTCTTCTGTTCTGCTCTGCTCTCCTCTCTGCTCTTGTTTGCTGCTTGTCTTGTCTTGCTCTTGCTCTCTGTCTCTCTCTGCTCTCTGCTCTCTGCTCTCTGCTCTGGCTCTGCTCTCTCTTGCTCTTGCTCTCTGTTCTGCTCTGCTCTCTGCTCTCTGCTCTCTGCTCTCTGCTCTCTGCTCTCTGCTCTCTGCTCTCTGCTCTCTGCTCTCTGCTCTCTGCTCTCTCCTGCTCTCTGCTCTCTGCTCTCTGCTCTCTGCTCTCTGCTTTGTGCTCTCTGCTCTTGCTCTCTGCTCTGCTCTCTGCTCTCTGCTCTCTGCTCTCTGCTCTCTGTTCTGTTCATACAAGGTCTCTAATTGAACCTGAACTCACAGTTTCAACTATATCAGCTCTCCAGCAAGCCCCTGGGTTGCCGATCTCCACTACCACCGCATCACTGAAGTTACAGGCATGCTCTGCCTAGCATTTGCACGGGTGCCGGGATCTGAACTTCCACATTTGTGCCCACGCAGTGAGCACTTTACCCCCTGAGCAATCCTCCCAGCTCCAGGCAAATGCTTTTCTTAGTCTACTTGGCAAATGCTTGCCCAGTGAAATTTAGAAGCACTCAAGACCAGTAGAGAAAAGTGAGGTTGGAGTAGCAGATGCCTTGCTTGAGTGCTACCTGAAAAGTGAACTAAATAAAACTTTTAAGTAAAAATGTAGCCTAGAAACATTGTGGCTTTTTCCTTCAAAGCATTTTGCCTCCTTCCCACTTCTTATGATTCAGTTTCTTGTTTGTGAGGTAAGGAAGAGGTGTGTCTGAAGAGAATGAAGTCCAGTCAACAGGAAACTCAATGTCCTTAATACAGCACAGTAGCCTCGGATTGTACATGAGTGTGGCTGGGTTTTCTTTTTCTTTTTCTTTTTTCTTTTTTCTTTTTGGTATTGATTACTGTAGTGGTGATGACTGTGACTGGGGGGAATCCATTTGCCAAGAAAACAAAACTATTACTATGCATTACTATTGATTACATAGAAATCTCTAAAGCTAGGACAGTTTGCTCATTGGTACTGCAGGTTACAGTTTTGGCCAAGTTATACACTATCCCATCCACAGCACAGGTAAGTGCTGAGCTAACCTCAGAAGCAGAAAAGGAAACTAACTTTAAAGACTGTTCCCCTTGTCAATTGAAAAGGACTAATTTATTATTACTTGTTCTGCATGAGTCATGGTTTTTCTATATGTCCTGGACTTGCCTCAAACAGTCCTCCTGCCTCAGCTCCGTTTGTGCTGGGATTACAGACACACACTACCACACCTCACTCTGTTGATTGAATTTCTAACTCTAATTAAAGAGATGGGTGAAAAACAAAGCAAACAACAATGTTCAGAAAAAGGAAGAAGTCACTGATGTCCATCTCGGGAAAGGGGAAAGAATGAAGGCGTGCCTGCCAGCAATCTGCCCAGTCTCAGGTGGGCAAGCAGAGAGACCAGGCTAGCATTCAGTGCTGCTCTGGGAATTACTCTCGTATGCACATAATTTCCACAGTAAGTACCTTCTGGAATTTGCATCCACTGAGTTGCTCTTTCTAACTTCCTGTCCAATGTTTGGACTTGAATTGTTCTACCAGAAAATCGGTGCATATTAATTACTAAGCCAAACCTCTTTCTTCTTGGAAACTAACACACACTAATGGGAGCTGTATATTCTCCTTTATCCTCTTGTTTGTCCCTTTAAAGCACTTTTCCCCCATTTCCCAGTCCCTGGTCTAAGGTGCCCGGGAGTGATGCAGAAGGCACTATTTGGAACTAGGATGTGGGGCCAGGCAGAGAAATGGAGAAGATGCAGTTTGTCTTCAGTCCTAAAGCTAAGGCCAAAGCTCCTTGCATGCAATATTTTGAAAACTGATCCTTACGTCTTTCTGTCTTTGTCTTACCTTTTAGTTTGGGGGCAATGACAAAGCACTGGGACAGAGCACTAATCAGCCATTCCACTTACAGTCTGGTGCAGCAGGTCTTCAATACCTTCTGTTGTTGAAGGTCACAACTCCATTCGTCTTCAGACTCCAAAGATGCTCTTCCAAGGCAAGAGTCAAAGATTTGGGGAGCAGTGAATATCAAGGGTAGTCTTTCTGCAGGGAAGATTTAAACATAAATAACAATGATCTATACATGACCATACGCTATATGGTAACATTTTGTCCAAGGACACACTGCACATACAGCGGTGGTCCCATGAGATTGTATCACTTCCTCACATGGATGCCAACTTAGAGTAAGGACACTCTGTGTTTGCACAATGATGAATTGCCTAACCATACACATCTCAGATCTCTTCCCTGTTGTTAAGTGACATGAAACTATATGGCTTACTCCATAGCCTGGGAAGCTGAGCCACCTGCCCCAGTCACAGTTTACGGAGGAGGCAGGGCCTAGTATTGCAGTGGGTGTCCTGTGACTTGGCTGTCCTCTCCCTCCACACCTAGCCAGTTCTACTGTAGCTTATTAGAGTGTAGTCAAATGACATCCAATAGTATTTGGCCTTGGCATCCCTCTGCCCTCTCCTGAGAGGCTCTGACTGATGCCCACTGCTTCCTGCTATCCCTGTGTCCACACATCCTGCCTTTTATTCCTCCAGAATTGCCAAAGGCCACTCCACCAATCCTGCTGTCCTGAAAAGCCACTCATAACATCAACCTAGTTATTTTCCCCCACAGTTAAATCATTTGACTACACCTTATCTCTCCACATGGAAGCCAATTCTGCCAAGAGACCGCAAACAAGCAATGGCTTATATCGTAATATCCCAAAGCCCTAAGGGTCACTAGTGGCTGTGTAAGCATGAGCAAGTCATTCAGCCTAGCAAGAGTCATCGTGAATGGACAGAAATCAGGAGAAAGTGAAATAATTGACATTATTCATATACATCATATAATCACACGATTGCTATATACATCAGGTATTTCCTCTTGCCCTCCAAATTTTTTGACTATTATTTTGTGTGTATGAGTGTTCTGCCTGCATGTATGTATGTATGTGCACTATATGCATGCCTGGTACCCACACAGCTCAGAAGAGAGTGCAGGATCCCCTAGAACTTCGTTAGGATGATTGTGAACCACTATATAGGTCCTGGGAATGGAACCCAGGTCCTCTACAAGAGCAGCAAGTGCTCTTAACCACAGAGCCATCTTTTCACATACTCACTCTTCTTTCTTTCCTTCTTTCTTTCTTTCTTTCCTTTCTTTCTTTCTTTCTTTCTTTCTTAAAGCAGATTTCAGGGTGCCTTCTGCCCAGATTCCTACCATAGTCTATGAACCAGCCTCCCAGACTCCAAACTTGGGCATCATCACATCTCTCCCAGGCCAGGCTAGGGGCTGGATAGGGCCTTTCTAGAGTATAAATGTGCGTAGGTCTATTCTCTGCCTAAGACCTTCAGCAGTTGCCAGGGTTGTGAGCTGGTCAGCAGGTTTAGCATTGCAGAAGCACTGTGTGCTCTGGCCCCTGTGCCCATCTCTTGCCATATGCCGTGCCCCTTTCTACCTCCTGTGCTCTGAGAAGACTGGGCTCTTTTCCTGCAGCACTGTTCTCTGCTGGTGGCCTTTCAACTTCACAATCTTCATAGATTTCTTGTTTGATCCTCCTTTCCCTCTGGCCATCTTTCTGACATGGGTCAGAAATCCCTCCTTTGTGTGCCTCTCACTCTCTTGTACCCAGAACACGGTTCTGGCTGCCTGGCCCATCCTCCTGCCCTGAACTGTAAGCTCCCTGGGAAGAGGCAGAGAAGAAGGCGTCCTTGCCCTACCTCCTGCCTCAGGGCAAGTGAGGAAGAAGGGGTGAATGAATCCCTGGCACCTTTCCTGGAACATAGACAGTGCTCAATTATTTTTTAAGCATGTTACTCTTGAAAATATTTGCATTTCAAAATCCCCATGCTCTTTGCATTTCAAAACTCAACCATCACTGCTTTGCTCTCTATAAAGGAATAATTGGAATAGTAAGCTTAAAGAAGAAATACAGTATTTTTTTTTAATACAGAGAGAGGAAAGGAACAACAGTAATGTTGCAACATGATTAGCATTAGTTCTGTGGCAGATGTGTAGGCATCCCAGTTGACTCTTAAAATATGCCTGTGACCAGGATTGAACTCACATTTCAGAGTATATTAAATGTATGTCTAAAATTAAAAGCAACAGAAAGCACCATGAATTCACTTAAGATGGAACCAGAGGCAGAGCACTGGTGTAAGCATAGAGGGTTCTCCTGGAGCCCAGGCATGGAGCTGGTGTTTGCACAGGGACTAGTGCTTTAGAGACCTGAGGTCTCTGGGAGATTTGTTTCTGTTTCTCTCCCATAGACAATTCATTTTTTTTTTAATTTTTAACTGTCATTACGTTTTATTGATTTATGGGGTGGCACTCATACATGCCATAGCATGTGTGGGAGATCAGAGGATAACTTGTCTCCTTCCACCATGTAAGTCCCAACTTTCAAACTCAGGTAGTCAAGCTTGGCAGCCAGTGTCCTTTGTAAGGACTCTGGCCCGTACACTGTTCGAGTGTCCTCTTGTTGCTGTGAAAAGGCAACCTGGGGAGAAGAGAGTTTATTTGGCTTACACTTCCAGGCCATAATCTATCACTGAGAGACAATAGGACAGGAACTTGAAGAAGAAACCATAGGACTCTACTTGTTGGCTTGCTTTCTAGCTTGCTGACTTCCTTACACAGGCCAGGACCTCCTGCCCAGGAAACAGCACCGCCCACAGTGGACTGGGCCCAATTAAGACAATCAAGACAATCATCGATTAACCTGATGAAGACAATTACTTGAAATGTTTTCTTGTTGTTTTAGGTGGTTTTAGACTGTGTCAATATCTTAGTTAGGGTTTCTATTTCTGTGAAGACACGGTATGACCACTGAATGTTTTCCTTATAAAGGAAAACATTTAATTGAGGCTGGCTTACAGTTCAGAGGTTTAGTCCATTAATCATGGTGGTATGCAAACAGACATGGTGCTGGAGGAGCTAAGAATTCTGTATCAGGATTGGCAGCCAGCAGGAAGAAGAGCGAGTGAGCCACACTGGGCCTAATTTGAGCATCTGAGACCTCAAAGCCTGACCCAACAGTGACACACTTCCTAATAGTTCCACTTTCTATGGGCCTGGGGGAGAAGGGAGTCAAGTTGACAGTTAATGCTGACTAGGACATACACCAAGTCCTTAGAATATGGCTCCACATGACTCCAAGGTCAGTAGTCAGGCACGGACCTCAGAGGAAATGATAGTCGTGTCCGACAGTGCCAGATGGAAGACATCCACAATGACCAGGTCAGGAATAGGAATTGAACTTGACAGCAACCAAGTCTCGTTATTAAGTGGAGATGAGATAGGGACTGGGAAAGGAGTAGGTACTCAGAGGCTCCCCAAGGAAAGGTTAAGGGATGTGTCTGAGAGCAAAGAAGGACAGACTGGGAAGTGGGCTGGTGAGATGTCACAGCAAGCACAAGCACTTCTGCCAAGCCTGAGGACCTGAATTCAGTCCCAGCACCAACATGGCGGCAGGAGAGAACCGACCCCTGCACCTGGCCCTCTGACCTCAACTCCTGAACTGTGGCACATGTACATAACACACAAAAGTAAGAGTACGATGCTAGCTTTCACTATCTACAATTTAAAAATCAATGTTTTCAATCACTTAGACATTTTGAGATTAGACATAGCTTTGACGTGTGTCCAAAATGTGCATTTTGCAATGCATATCTGCTAGGCATACTAAATGTCCATTTATAAAAATGTACTGTTGGGGCTGGAGAGACGGCTCAGTGATAAGAGCATGTGCTCCACCACTGAGTGACTCACAGCCACCTGGAACTCCAGTTCAACGGGATCTGATGCCCTCTTCTAGCCTTGGCAAGCACTGCACCTACTGATGAGCACACACATACGCAATACATTCATAGACACGTACATACATACATACATACATACATACATACATACGTATAATTTTTTTCAAGAATAAAGGCTGTTGAAAAAAAACTCCATTAGAAATGAATGGGCTGTCACGTAGAGAAAAAGCTATTGAAGAGATCTCTTAAAAATTGTGGTAAGGATGCTGAAGTGTAGCTCTCCAGAACTGATAGCTTCTGGCAGCAGGGTTAGGGGGACGGGGGACTCAATTTCCTTTAAGGTATGACCACTTGGAGTTTGACCATGCACCAGTGTATATGAACAAACAAACTGGACTTCTTCTTCTTTGTGGAGTGGGGTGGTCACAAGGGAGTCAGGGCAGACCTGGGAAAACTGGAAAGTTAGTATGATCAGGGTTCATGATGTGAAATTCCCAAATATCAAAAATATTAAGAAGAAAGAAAGAAAGAAAGAAAGAAAGAAAGAAAGAAAGAAAGAAAGAAAGAAAGAAAGAAAGAAAGAAAGAAAAAGACTCTGTGAGTTGCTTGGCAGGAAGAACACCCAAGTTCTTTGGAATCCTTTTGCCATAGTTAAAATTAAATAAGAACAACTTATATTAAATCAAAGCAAGAGAATTATCTAATTAAGTTTATAAAAATCAATCCTTTAAAAATTAATGCCAGGCAGTGGTGGTGCACGCCTTTAATCCCAGCACTTGGGAGGCAGAGGCAGGCAGATTTTTGAGTTCGAGGCCAGCCTGGTCTACAAAGTGAGTTCCAGGACATTCAAAGCTACACAGGGAATCCCCGTCTCAAAAAAACAAAACAAAACAAAACAAACAAACAAACAAAACAAAGGTGATACTCAGATCTGTCTTCCAGGGACAGAGTCTAGGAATCTGTATTCCTTCCAGGTATCCTAGTAGGTTCTGATGCAGTCTCTCTTCTGTCTGCTCTACTGGGAGCATCTGATCAGGTCACCAGAAGCAGGCCAGGCTCTGGTGCCCAGTTCAGAACTTTTTTTGTACTTCTTCCTACACACACAAGCCATTCTTTCTCTGCATGAAAGGCTCACCCCGTTGACAACCTATCACCCCTCACTATCAAAATACAAACTTCACTACCCAAAAAACAGAAGTCCATGTGCATTGGCTGAGCAAACAGAGGGTGGAATACCAATATCCATATGCTGCAATGCTATTCACCTTTAACATGGAATAAAATTCTACAGCACTGATGAAGCTCACATGCATTGTGCTTAGTGAGATACACCAGCCGAAAAAGGACAACAATTGCATTATTCTGCTTCTATAAATCACCAAGAAGGAGCAGGTTCAAAGAGAGTAGAAGTGTGACTGACAGGAGCAAGGGAGAGGGGAATGGAGAGTTATTGGTTAATAAATAGAAGTTTCAGTTTTACAGCAAGGAGCACCCTGGAAACACATGGTTGTGATGACTGTACAATGCCGTGTTACCACCACAGGACCTGACTAAAATGATAAGCTAGTGTGTGTGTGTGTGTGTGTGTGTGTGTGTGTGTGTGTGTGTGTGTAGCACTGCATTATTCTTTAAACTACTGTTCAGCTCTCTACATTTCCTGAGGTATGATAATGGAGAGATGATTTAAATTATACAGAAAAATATACATAAATATTGTGTTGTTTTATACAAGAGACTTAGGCATGTTGATTTTAGTATCTGAGGGGGAGTTGTGTGTGTGTGTGTATATATTTATATATAATTACAATTAAGAATAATACAACTAAGAAAAAACTAAAAATAATTGCACTTGAAGCATATTTCATTTACCATTTTGTAGGTAGGAAGACCCTATATAGTCCAGGCTGGCCTCAAACCCTTCTATTCTCCTACCTCAGCTTCCACAGGCATGGACCACCTGCCAACAGGCTAATGTGATAAGACCTTGGCTCTTGAGAGGCTCAGCCAGAGGGAGAGAAGAACAGAAGGAATGGAGGAAGGCAGGCAGAGGCTAGAGTGGCATTTTGGAAACAGTGGAAATGGTTGTGAGCTTACATGAATGACAGCCAGCAAGACTGTTAAGACTGGGGACAGGAGTACGGCCATCCGGAGGGAACAGCTGGAGCACTGCAATGTCCTAGAAACCTGAGACACTCCTTTGAAGACAGAGAGAGGCCATGGAGAAGCGGCAGCCTCCTATCTGTGGGAGAAGCCGTGAGAGAGGAGATGAGACAGCTGAGACTCCATACATTGTAAATTCAGAGGGCTGGATAGGAAACTCACATTTCATTTTTATTAAAAAGAAGAAGAGGAGCAACAGCATCAGTGAGGGGGTGTCGCTTGATAGGGTGCCTCTCTGGTGTGCACAAGGTCCCAGGCCCAGTACCCAGCAAAACAAAACACAAACCTCCTGAATGGCTATGAATGAGAGCAAAACGCAAGGAAAAGGAAACCAGGAGGAAAGGCCGGCCTGCTGTGCAGCAGAGGTGTGGAGATGCTCCAGCTCTGCTCAGATTTGGTGGGTAGTCCTGAGTTCCAGGCACTGGGCAGTTTTCCAACGCAGGGAAGTTACTCAATAAGAAGAAGCCAACTCCAGACAGCGCGTCGGGAAATGTGGAGAGTCAGTGCCTGGGTGGTTTTCATGCTAATCCAGGATTTATTAAAGCTCAGAGAGCAAGCAGCGGAGAGGGCTTTTATAATGAGATGTTTCCACAAGTAGACTCATCAGCATTTTCATAGAAAAGAAGTTTCTATCTGAAAATTTCTGAGTGAGGCACCTGGAAGAAGAGGGGGCTTCCTCTTCAAATCTAGGAGACTCCAGCAATGAGCCCTTCCCACCCACCCCATACAGTTTTTATTTGCTCTTGAAAGGAATTGGGCTCAATCTATAGTCACCTTTTCCTCACCCGCCTCAAAATGTAATGTGATATGGCTCTACTACACTGATAGTTTATATATAAATTAAATTGTTTTAAATTGACAAAGGTAGCTGGGGAAGCCCTGCCTAGAGACATTTGTAAATCTAAACAGTCAAGTCCCTGTATCCACGGGCTTGTAGTCAAGATACTCCAGATCAGAGCTGGAGGTAGACCACCACTACCACCACATACACACACACACACACACACACACACACACACACCCCGCTGCTTGAGCTGACTTCTTGTCATTACTCCCTAAACTACTGCTCGGCTCTTTACATTGCATGAGGTATGAGAACCAAGAGATTATACAGAAGAATATACATAAATATTGTGCTGATTTATACAAATGACTTAAGCATGTCAATTTTAATATCTGAGGGGGAGTTGTGGCTTCATCAATCTCCTGTGGGCACCAAATTCGATGATTAGTTTCGACTGTCGGCTGGATTGACAGATACATATGTAGAGAGTTCATGAAGCACACCTCTGGGTGCACCTGCGAAGAGCTGTCCACACATGGGTGGGTGAATGGATCTTCCCGTGGATGAGTGTTCTGGGCTGGGGTGGAACAGAGAAGGTCTAGGGGGAGGAGTTAGGTGGATGGAGAGCTTTGGCTGTGCTTGGCCTGTCTCCTTCCTGCAAGTTCCTTTCTCTGGTTCCTATCTGCCATCAGGTAAATTACTTCCTCTTCCATGTGTTTCCTGTAACGTTCTTGCCAAGCATGTGAGCCAAGCAGCCAAGAACTAAACCCTCAGAATCCATGAGCACAAAACCAAAAATCTCCCCTCAGAATTATTTTTATCAGCAACTACCTATAATTATTCAAAAGCAACCAGCATTTCAAGGGACAACTGGGTAGTTTTGAAAAGTAACTAGATATTCCTGAAAACATTTTTCTTACAGCTCTGGATTTTGGTTTATACTCTTTGCTGCTGGAACATTTGGTCTAGACAATATAATGTAGTGTAGATTATGTGTCCTTACCTGTCTTTAGTCCCTACAATGTGATATCAAACAGAGCTGTTTCCCTTAGACTAAAAAACAATCATTCTGAGGTCTCCTTAGGATGTCATTTTTATTTCTTCATATAACAATGTTTTGTTTTCCAATTTTCAAAAGCACATTAGAGGATGGAAGTACCTGAGCCTGGCAGGACTCTCAGTGTGAGCCTGGCAGGACTCTCAGTGTGAGCCTGGCAGGACTCTCAGTGTGAGCCTGGCAGGACTCTCAGTGTGAGCATGGCAGGACTCTCAGTGTGAGCATGGCAGGACTCTCAGTGTGAGCATGGCAGGACTCTCAGTGTGAGCCTGGCAGGACTCTCAGTGTGAGCCTGGCAGGACTCTCAGTGTGAGCATGGCAGGACTCTCAGTGTGAGCATGGCAGGACTCTCAGTGTGAGCATGGCAGGACTCTCAGTGTGAGCCTGGCAGGACTCTCAGTGTGAGCATGGCAGGACTCTCAGTGTGAGCATGGCAGGATCTCGTGTGGCATGGGACTCTCAGTGTGAGCATGGCAGGACTCTCAGGTGGAGCTGGCAGGACTCTCAGTGTGAGCATGGCAGGACTCTCAGTGTGAGCATGGCAGGACTCTCAGTGTGAGCATGGCAGGACTCTCAGTAGTGAGCAGGGCAGGACTCTCAGTGTGGGAGCATGGCAGGACTCTCAACGTGGGCTCGTTCTTAGGCACACCTGGAGGCTGATTTTAATGGTCACTTCAATGTACGTTGTTGGGAGAAGCAAAGCCTCTAGCTGGGCAGCATGAGCTGTGCTTTTAGACAGCACACCACAGGCAGCAGCAACAAGCCCTGAAGGAATTCCGGTCATGGATAAGAAGAAAGGAGCAGGAGGCTTTGGAAGGCAAAAATTGGGGGGGTGGTGGGCTTCGTGTGAGAGGAGGAAGGAAGGAAAGGCCCCAAAGGGGAAGGCAAACCTGGGTTTTTTGAGGTAAAATTTGAATTTTTTTGGAAAAGGGAAAAGGGGGGCCCGCATTGGGCTGGGCAAAACGGCACCCCCAAAGGCTTGGCCACCGACCCCTTAAAAATTTCCAACCCTTGGAAAGAAAAAGGGTGGAAGGGGAAAACCAAAACCATTTAAAAGGTTGTTTGGGGGTTTTTGGTTGGGGGGAAAATAAAAAAAGAGAGAAAACAGGGGGGTTTTGGAACAAGTTTAAAAAAAGGGGAAAAGGGTTTATAGAATCAAAGATTGCCGAGGTTTTACGCTTCCTTTTTTGGGTTTTTGTTTTTTTTGGGGGAAAAAAAGGTTTTTTGCCTTGGGGAAGTTGGTTGGTTGGGGGGAAAACAAAAAAACCAAAACACCAAAGGCAAAACCCAAAAGGGGCCAAAGGCCTTAAAAAAAAACACTGGGAAAATGGGGGAAACCGAGATTTTTTTTTTTGGGTTTTTTTTTTTTAAAAGGCTTTTTTTTTTTGGGGTTTGTTTTGGTTTTTTTATTTTGGGGGGAGGTTTGGTTGGTTGGGGTTTTTTTTGGGGGTTTGTCTTTGCAAAAAACCAAAATTTTCACAAAAGAAAACCGCAGTGGTCCCCATCGAAAAACCCCAGCCCAGGGGAACCAAAAACCCTTTTGGTTTTTTGAAACCGGGTTTTCCACCTTTTCAAAACACCACGGGAAATACCCCAAGGGTACAAAAAAAATTCTAAAAAAAAAAGTCATCCCGGGGGGGAAAAAGGGGGGCACGGAAGGAATTTGCTGTCTTTTCCCCAATTTCAGTTCCAAGGCGGGCCAAAACCCTCTTTCCAGTTAAAACCAAATCCCGTTTTTCCTCCCCCAAGGAACTGTCCCCCAAAACCCCGGAAAAAAAAAAAAAAAAAAAAAATAAAAACCCCGGCCCCTATTTTCTTTCTTAACCCCTTCTTTTGGTTAACCCCCGGTTTCCTAAAAAATTGGGCCACGGAAAAAAAAAAAAATCGGGTTTTTCAATATATCGGTTTTTACCTTTTTGGGTTGGTTTTTCGCATAAGGGTAAAGGGGGAAAATGCTTGAGTTTCTTAAAAAGGTTTTTTTAAATTTTTAAATTTGGGTTGGGTGTTTTGGTGATCCCTTAAACCCCCAAAAACTTTCGGTTCGGTTCTTTCTCCCAAAATTTTCCGGGGAAAAGCTTCGAAGCCCTTTCAAAAATTACCCTTTCAGTTTAACTACCTGGGAAACAAAAATTTTTTAAATTTGGGTTGGGGGTAAAATTGGGTTTGGTTTGATTTCCTGTGTGCCTCTTATTTCCCGCAGGGCTTTTGAACTCGGGCCGCCATTTTTCCTGGTACAATAAACATCCACCCTAAACGAATAGATGACGGATTGAGGGCGGGAAACAGACGCGGGCCCCAGCACAATGACGGAACCAGTTTGGGCCCGTTTTCTTTTTTCCCATATCTACGCTTGTTTCCCCACTACATAAGGAAACACCCCAGAGAAACACACATGCATCAATTTTCGTACGTTACAAAATGGGTTTAAATGCATTTGTTGACATATCAAAAAAAGTTGCTCTTTCAGTTTGAACTACGTCTTCCAGACGCCAAAGCTCACCGGATGAGGTGAAGCATATGGGTCATATATTTTTTTCCAACCACCCGAAAGTAAGTGGTGGGTGTATGTGTTAGTTGTGTACTTTACCAGGCAGAAAATAAGGGGTTGATCCGTGACACATATTGTTAGGCCAAAACAGCCCCCCCAAAATGCAGTCCGGGACAATGTCCTAAAAAGAAGGACATTTGGCTGGACAAATAATTTATTGGGCAAACCAAAGCCTAAAGACAGGTTTCCTTTTACCAGAAACCTCCCTTATCTGGCCCCCCAAACATCAGCTACCTCAGGCAAAAGCATCTAGTTCCCGGTCACTTCCAGCACAGCTGTCCCACCTCAAAGCCCTGTCCTTGCCATTACAGACACTCTGGTCTTTGCCAATTTACTTTGCCCTCCACCGCCCAAGACAGCTTGGTAGTTTGATTCCCAATAAATCTTTCTAACCCTTGGAGTGGTCCAGTCAATTGTTTCAACATACAACGCCCTTTCTTAATTTGGAACCCAAACCTTGGTTGCTCTTTTCAAAGTCTGCTCCTCCAAACTACAGCAAAGTGCTGATTTGACCTTCCTGAGTGTGGATTGTTCACCTCTGCGCTGGCCCTGCCTCTCCCCACACTCAACTCCAAATCTTACAGTCCATCTCTTTAGCCACTTCTCTCCCACTTGTAGAGCAGGCCACCTACTCTTCTACCCAACTTGTCTCTTCCTGGCTCCTCAGGTAAGGTCCTCTTAGAGCTGCCTGCCTGTCTCTGGTTTTTAGTTGGCTTGCTGGAGCTTCCTCCTAACTCTTTGGAATTGGCTACAAAAGTTGTTGTTGGGGCATTGGCAGCTTTCCTAGGCAGAATGGGGGTGCCTTGAATCGAGACTCCGCCGCTCATCGCTTACATAACAGTGCTGTCCTTCCTCTGCTTCCACTCTTGTGCTGCTGTAACTCTCTGTCCAACAGCAGGAAACTCCCATGTAGGGCCCCCCTTCTCTAAGTCCTCCCTAATTCCTCCTTGCCTGCCACCCATTCAAGGACATTTTCTTTCCTGCCTGCTCTGTCTCTTGCCCACTTCTGGAGCTTCCTCTGTCTTTCTCGTGCCTCTGGAGCCTGTAACTAGCCATAGCTCTTGTTAGACTGTGGACCCCTCACCTACCTTCTCTAATCTCTTTTCCCTCCTCGATTTTCCTCCCTCAAGAGATTCTATTCAGCCACACTGTCTTACTACAAGCAGCTTGACCCTCAGTGCAAATAGATCAGTCTCATGGCCAGAAATTGACAGGCTCATGTCACAAATTCTCACAGATTGTGGACAACTTCTGTCACCACACAGCAATTTGAAAATGCCGTTACTCTCTGTTTTCTCTACTCTTTGCTCTTGAAAAATTCTCTTATTTCTAAGCTTTCTTTTGCTCTATGTTTGCTGTCATCCCTCTTTTGATCACTGACTCAGGCTTAGAGACTTTCAAGTATCTTTTTAAGTATTGGAATATTGTCACATGCTCTGGAGATGAAATCTGGCCTGCTCACTAGAGACCCAGGCATGTCTAAAAGTTTCCTTCAAAGCCTCTCTACTGGGGGTCAGGAGGCTGTCACACGTCTGTCGAGTGGGAATCTGGGAGTGGGACATAGGGAAAAAAGGACAGGACATAGACAAATGGACAGACAAACAGAGCGAGGACTACTTAATTGAGAAGAACTAAAGAGGTGAAACTGTTGTAATAGAGTACAATGGCTAATGTAAAACCACAAGTTTGGCTCTCTGATCACCCACCCTTTCCTTGCTTCTGTTTACTACTCTTTGAAGCTTTTGCTGAAAGAAACTTTATCTCAGGATTTGTAACGATCATTGGGGTGATGGTTTTTAAAAGTCTGTACAACCCCAAGTGGAGTAAAAAAGTTAGGGGGGCTTAAAACTTGTAACAAAGGGGCCGGAGAGATGCTCGTGGTTAAGAGCACTGACTGCTCTTCTTGAGTTCAATTCCCATCAAGCCAATGGTTGCTCAACAACCATCTCTAAATGGATTCCAATGCCCTTTTCTGGTTGGTTTGAAATAACAAATATACTTCATCTACAATGAAATAAATCTTATTCTTAAAAAGCAAACAACAACAACAACAAAAAACCTCTGTAACTAAAAAGGTTGATAACTAAAAATCTATGCATAATAATCTTAACTGCCTACTCTTGTTTTAAAAAATAGGAGAGTTTGAAGAGGGTTTGTTTTTTTCTGTTTTATAATTAAGGCTATCTAAACAGCAGGCCTCTTATAATTTGGACAAGGATGAAATTTTGTCCAAGAGCAAAATAACGAAAGAAACAAAGCCAAATGGGGATTATGGAAATAAAACTTAACAAACAACAAGTGTTATGTGGAGGTTTAATAAACCCCTTGGTTATAACAGTCTGCTCGGCTAGCAGAAAGTGACTTAAAGAATATTCAACCACTTATGCTTTTGGTAACTTTGGTTAAAGCTTAGCTATTTGAAGAAACTGAGTCATATTAGAAACTGTAATATTTTGTAAAACTGTGCTAAGGAAGAGCCAGGAAAATTGGTTCCAAGTCTCTCCATGGTCTGTATTTGTGTTTTTAAATTTTGTTTTGATGCTAAAGGATCTTCAATTCAAAAATTATAAATTCTAAGGCTCAAATGTAACAGGGATAAGATTATAAGATTCTGACCTTATTAGTGTCTTGTAAACTGTTGATGATAATTAAGACATGCAAGTTAATAGTCAGCGACCTTATAAACGGTCAGGATTTTTAATGTGCTCAGAGTGATGTTTCTAGGTATGCTAAGTACAAATGTATTCATTTACAGGGACAAGCTTTTGAGGAAGAGGCCAGTTTATATCTTCTATCATGTAGCCTCCTGTTGCAGTCACCAATTAACTCTGCTCAAATCGATCCAGCAGCAGCGGTGACAGCAGTGGCAGTGGCGGCACACATTCCTCGATACCTGCCCCAGTGTTCTGAGTTCCCAAATGAAAGACACACACACAGAGACGCGCCACGCACACACACACAGCCTTATATTTTAATATGCCTTAAAACAGCTCAATGTCTGGGACACTCTCCCAAACCTCCACATGGCTAATACCTCCTTTCCGATATTCCTGAGCTATTACTTACTAAAATCTATATTCCATCTTTGTTGTCCTAGAGCCTGTCAGGGGACCCCTGGGGCCGCTTCTCCCTGGCTCTTATGTGATTGCTATGCTTTCTCTTCTGCACCCTCAGGCCTTCTCCTTACTCCTTTGGTTCTATCTCTTTCCCTTCCTCCTCTGTTCTTAGCCCAGGAATCCTAAAAGTCCCACCTCCATCTCCCTGCCCAGCCATTGGCCACCAGCAACTTTATTTACCAATCAAAACCAACTGGGGCAGGGACCCTCAGCATCTTACATGCAGATTTCCATGCAGTTTGGGGACCCAGTTTAACATAAGTATCATTAGACCAAATCCACGGAAGTCTTCTGTATATAGTGTTAAGGTTAAGCCTACAGCAAGTAACTAAAAATAAATTTAAAGTTTGTTTAATATAAAATAATACTCAAAATCAAGTGTATTAAGAGAGAATTTGCCAGTCATGGTGGAATCCACCTTTGTTCCCAGCATTTAGGAGACAGAGGCAGGCAAATATCTGTGAGTTTGAGGCTAGCCTGTATACATAATGAGTTCTAGGACAGTCAGGGATATGTAGAGACCCAGTCTCAAGAGAGAGTAAGACAGAGAAAACACACACACACACAGAAAGAGAGAGAGAGAGAGAGAGAGAGAGAGAGAGAGAGAGAGAGAGAGAGAACCTAAGAGACTATATGATAGCCCTCAAAGCCCTCAGAGAGATCTGTTGAATATGATATTTAAGGTGTTTAATGAGCTGGAAGCACAAAGAATGAAAAAGGCTTCCTGTGATAGACAGAAAGGCCAGCCTCTAGTCGTATCCCTGCAGCCCCACAGGAGATGATGGAGCACCAGCACACCCCACCCTGGAGCTTTCTTCAAGCTCGGCACCACTGGTCACTGGACAAAGAACCACACTTCGCCTCACCCAGCACCAGGGCCATGCCCAAAACTGTGGACAAGTTGGACACAGGAAGCCTGACTGTCTCTCTCCACCTTGCTAAAGTAGGCCACTCCCCAAGTCCCTCTTCCACAGGAAAATCTTTCTGATCTTCTGGGCCTGGCAACCAAATGTCCTGGCCTAGCAGTTGAAGACTGGGACAACACAGAGGAGCCTAGGGTGAAGACTGTTGGTTTTAATAGTCTGGGGCTGGACTTCCTGCTCACTCTGGTAAGACATATCCTCCTCAGATCTCTGTGGGCGGTGTTAATGGCCAGTCCCACCAGCCTGGAGCTGCAGGTCCTCCACTCTGTTCCCCTGGGACCACCTGCTCACTCCTTCCTGTTGTCCCCAGTTGTCCAACTCCATACTGAGCAGGGATATCATGGCTAAGCATACTTCCATTTTCATCCAACTCCCTCTGGAATTTCCCCTCTGCCCAGCTGCTGAAGGGCCTCCTTGTCCACTGGCTGACACTAATGCTTTACTCTGTCCTTTGCCAGACTCCCTCACTGACCCAAAGGTACAGGACACCCCTCTCCTTCTGTGGTCCCCTATCATCCCCCCATTGAGAGCCTACTCTGGAACCTTCCTACACCTGTTGCTCTCAATACCCTATCTCTCTAAAACATAGAAAAAGCCTCAGACCTGTCATGCAGTGTCTTCTTAGTAAGGACATTCTCAAGCCCACTCCTTCTCCTCATCACCACTGTCTCGCCTGCTCTGTCGTGATCTTCAGGACATGTTCTTCACCATTCCTTTACACCTCTTGGCATTTGCCTAGGAGGACCCTAGAATGGAACACATCAGCTTACTTGGACTGTCTTTCCCCAGGGGTTCTGAGACAGCCCTCACTTCTTCAGCCAGCTCTGTCCACCTGTCTCCCAGCCACCTAATCCAATATGTGGATAATCTACTATGCAGCCCCCTGCCTTCTCTGCCCCGCCCCTGCTACAACACCATACTGCTCAATTAAACTTTCCAGGAAACAAAGGATACAGAGTCTCCCAAAGCTCAGCTCCTCTGCCTTCAGTTTTAGCATCTAGGCTTTCTGCTGTTTCCTAACCACCATGAGCTCACTGTGAATCACAGATGGTGCCTGTGACTCTCACACCTCCAACCACCTGGGAAGGAACTCTGTCCTCCCTTAGTCTTCCAGGGTCCCAGCTTTGCTCTTCTTGCTCACCCCCTCTGTGAAGAAGTAGCTAAGGCCCCCCATCTGAGCTTCTAGGCCCTACCAAGCCTGCTTTCTCTCACCTCTGAGAGGCACTCCACAGACTTCTGCTCTGACTGTCTCCAGAGCTTGACCAGCCCTTTATCTGGTCTGAAAAATAGGGGATGACCCTGGGAGGTTTTGGAACAACTGAGAGGACCTACCTTTGTCCCTGTTGCCTATCTTTCCAAACAGTCTGCTACAGCAGTTGGGGACAGCAACCTTGCCTACAGGCAGCAGGCTGTAGCAGCAGACTGGCACGGGAGGCCTCTATGCTCACATTTGGTCACCCTCTCTGTGTCCTCTCACTGGCTCAAGGATCTCCCTCCTGTCACAGGACAGCCTCTCTACTTTGTTCCTTTCTAAGCTTCAACTTCCTCACATGACCTTCCTAGGAAATCCCCATATCTCATTTAATTCCTGCCCTCCTCTCAACCCTTATATACTCCTTCCCAAGGCCACTCCACTCATCCCTGCCTAGAATCCCTTGAGACCTTACCTACAAGTTCCACCTCTTTCTATCTCTGCTCTGTCACATCCTGACTATATTCAGTTCATAGAAGGAAGCTCATCTCTCAGCTACACTGGCTCCTGCCAAGTGGGCTCTGCCGTAGTCTCCTCCGACCAGGTCATAGAGTCTGCCCCTTTAATCACCAAGCACTACTAATGATACAGCTCTAGGAAGTGCTTTCGCTGACAGGATTGCTGAAGAGGTCAACCAACAACCCCCACCCTCCTTCCTCTAGTCTCCTCTTTGCTCCTCTGGCTTCCCGACTACCTGATCCCGTCATTGACAGGCCCTATCTATACCAGACAAACCAGCAGCCCTGCCACTGGCTGCTACAGCAGCCAGCAGCAAGCAGGCCTGGCCAGCGCCTCACCAAGCTGCAGCTGCCTGCCTGATTAGTCCATTCATAGCTAGGAAGTGCTTTCACCTTAAAAACATTCTGGCTTTACAATAACATTGGATGCAAAAGATGTACCTGCTGTTGTGCTGATACAAATTTGATAGCTTTAAAAGAAAGTTTAAATTGCCTGAGTCTCTTAACTGAAACAGCTTTGAAACTGAGGCTCGGTTACCTGCCCAGCCTAATTAGTTTCCAATGTGGAAGCTGTCTTTGCCTTTTCCTGGCGCTAACAGACTTCCTACCGAGAAAGGTAAACTCACAAACAGGTTTTAATGAGACAGCAAGCTCAAAACTAGCATGTGGTTGTCACTGGCTTAAAAATTGTGTGTGTGTGTGTGTGGTGGTGTGTGTTGTGTGTGTTGTGTGTGTTGAAATGATGATTTTTTTTTAAAGGATTTTACTTGCTTTTTCAATGACTACTCTCAAAAATCAAGCACTGGTGTCTCATGGTAAATTATTTGATATTTCCAGGATGGAAAAAATGATAGATTTATGGAAGTTGTGAAGTCTGAGGAAGTAAGGTAATGTATATTAAAAACTAGACTTAAAGATGATAATATAATATTATATTTTTTTTTATTCATTTATTTTATGTATGTGAGTACACTATCACTGTCTTCAGACACACCAGAAGAGGGCATCAGATTCTATTACAGATGGTTGTGAGCCACCATGTGGTTGCTGGGAATTGAACTCAGGACCTCTGGAAGAACAGTCAGTGCTCTTAACCACTGAGCCGTCTCTCCAGCTCCTGGTATTACATTTTCAAAGTTAAGAATTTAACTCACCAGTGGTAAGCTTTTGCATCAAGAGTTGTCGTGAGGGATTGATGCTCTTTTGTTAACAGTTATAGGTACTGGCTACTAAAACTTTAAGAACAATTAAAATTATCATATCACAGGCTCAAAAAAATTAATTTCCTTTGGTCACTTTTAACCTGTTCCCGTTGCGTAGGTAAGTCTTCAGGCTTCGTTTTGCTATAGCTTCAAAGGTGTGTGTCTGCTCAGGCTGTTGGCTGACACTTGATCACTACTTTCTCTGCAGTGAGGAGTCAGTGCAGGCTACAGAGAGTGGTCCTGCTGGTACATCTGGTGTCTCTTTTGGTCAACTTAAAAAAGGGGGGAGGGGTTGGGGAGTCAGGTGAGTACTTAGACATTTCAAGTGTCCCCCCACCCCAGCTCCTTGACTTTACCTTCTGTCCTACTTCTGTATTTGTCCCAGATTTCTACTGAGCTCTCAGACACCATCCAGGAATCAACTGCTCAAAAGTGGCCTCACCTCCCTTGCCTCCATAGTCCTGAAAACCATTGAGCACTGAACTTGCTGACAGCCGGAAAAGTGGACACTTGTCTCCTCCTAAATGAAGACTGTTGCTACTATGTGAACCAGCATAGCCAAGTGAGAGAGAGGATCAGAGGTTTACAAGAGCTACCTGGATCATGAAACATAGCCCCCAGGGTTATCTCTTATGAAGGGCTTTTCCTCTGGGTATCTCTTGAGGCCCTAGCTACTCCATCTCCTCAGCCCTCTGGTTGCTGTCTTTTTCATTATAATGATTGCCCTTAGTAGAATAACCGCACAGTCAGTAAACCATAGCTTCTGACAGAATTTCCCCAGGTTTCCTACACAGGCCAACCAGCTTGAGCCCCAACTTTGGACCAGTGTTCCAGCCCCACCTCTTCTCAAGCCTCCTATCAACAGGAAGCAGCCAAAGGACTATCATCCCCCATATCATCAAAGTGGCCCCCCAAAATGACAGTGCTGGTGACAGTATCCTATGTAGAAGGACTTTGGCAGGTAAATAGGATTGTTACTGGGTAGACAGAAGCCTAAAGGTGGGTTTCTGTTCACTGGGAACCTCCCATGCCCTGCCCCCAACAGCCTATACCAGCTCAGACTCTCACCCTGCTCGCGGGACAGAAAGTCTTCTTGCTTTTCTGCCATTTTGCTTCTCTCTGCACCCTCCCCAGAGACAGCTTTTGAAGTTTGATCCCCAATAAGCCTTCCTTTCTACCTGTGGAGTGGTCTAGTTCAGAGGTCTTACCGTGCCCTCACTTACAACACACACACACACACACACACACACACACCACAGGAATCTAAGAAAGATGACCTTACAGATATCAAATGAAAGCAAAAGGAACACCCCAGAAATGTCACTGTTGTAAACCGGAGGCCCAGACTGTTACCTGGCTGCTGCTGGCATTTTAAACAAGGCACAGTTTTTGTCAAGAGAACTCACGTGCACACTGAGCACATCAAGCACCCAGAAGCAGCCAAGATTGCTTCCTAAGACACGTGCTGGAGAGCAAAAAGAAAAAGAAAGGCACCGAGGAACAGGTCTGTGGGTCCACTGAGACGCCGGCCTGCTCAAAGAGCTGAAGAGCTTGACCTCTCCAACAGCTGCTACAAAGATGGAGGACTTGGCTGGCCTGTCTGCCCAGCGGTCTGAGATATTTGGCAATAAGGCTGTCCTCATCTTGTTCTGTTTCTGTTTTTGTTTTGAGACATGGTATCTCTACATAGCCCTCTAGGGCCTGGAACTCACTATATAGACCAGGCTGGCCCTCCAACTCACAGAGATCACCTGCCTCTGCTTCCTGAGTGCTGGGATTAAGATATGTGCCACCACATCCAGTCTATTCTCTGTATTCTTGCATTGAGCAAGCCCTTATTTAGTCCACAGCATATGTCAGGCACTGTGTTAGGCATGAGACAGATAGAGTTCCTGCCCTCACACAGCTTGTGTTTAGTGAGGGAGAGACAACCACCGGGGAAAGTCAAGAGGGCCCAGAGAGACAGCTCAGCAGTCAAAAGCATGCGCTGCTCTTGCAAAGGACCTGAATTCCGTTCCCAACACCCATGTCCATGTCCTATTGCTCACAACCACTTACAGCTCCAGCTCTGAGGGATGTGATGCCCTCTTCTGATACCCATAGATACCTGTGTTCACTCGTGCGCGCACACACACACACACACACACACACTTGAAAATGTTAGAGAGGAGAAACATTTAAAAACAATGAAACCTTGTTATCAGAAGCTTGATACAGTCTCTTCAGTACGGAATGAAAATTCTTACGGGCAGCCCTGCTGTTGTCTCAGACAGGAAGTTGAATAAACTTGGGTAGCTGAGACCTATGAGCAATAAAGCCAGCGGCTTGTTAGTGATGGAGTTCTCACCCAGCTGTTCAAAGCTAAGCTGTGTTTTGCAACTCCCTTGTACTTGAGTATGGTCATGGTCCTAAGATGTCTTGAATCAGATGCTAACAGGAAAGCACCTTCCCTTTTTTCCATGCTAGTTTCATCTGGGACCTTGGCATCAACCTAGCTTAGACAAGTGAACCCCATGGAAAATCAAAGCCCCAATTAAAAGGTCCCGGGTCACTTAATGACAGCAAAGAATGGGGCCACCTGCTAACCTCAGTCACTTACCAGGCAGGGTTACTCGATGGAGAAAAGGCTTCTGTGTTCCTTAAAACCGAGTAACTGTCTTATCTCTAACCTAATCTAACTAAAATAGTAATAATAGGAAGGGAACCATCACCAACCACTCCACATTTAAAACATTGCATTTAGTCAAAAAACTCATTTGTCTTTATGAGATATCGAGGATTCAGTTTGAAGCCTGTCTAGGGATAGATAACAATGGAATTTAGGAATCTGAAAACTGAGTCTGGTAAAACCTGTTAAAAGATGGTTGTTCAGACTGGAAAGGAAATTTCTTATGGGCAGCCCTGCTGCTGCTTCAGACAGGAAGAAGAATGAAGCTGCACGCAGGTAGTTCAGACCCGTGAACAGCTGGGATTTATGATGAATTCTACTCAGTGTAGGGTTGAGGTTCCTGTTGTGAGGACTGACTTTAAAAAGCCTAAAGTTAGACCGGTTGAGATGGCTCAGTGGTTAAAGGTGCTTGCCGCCAAACCTGAGGACCTGAGTTCAATCCCTGGGACCCCCTTAGTGGAGAAAAAGACCAATTCCTGCATGCTATGTTCTCACCTCCATAAAAACACCGTGGCAAGCACATGCATGTACACGTGAGTATGCATGTGAGCATGATATGCACACACATACAGTAAATAAATATGTAAAAGATTAAGTATAGGGGGCTAGAGAAATGGCTCAGCAGTTAAGAGTATTTGTCCTCTTAGAGAGGACCATGTTCTGACACCTACATGGAGGCTCACACGTGACTGTAACTGCAATTCCATGAAACTTGGCATCCTCTTCTGGCTACTGTGGGCACCAGGCATGCAAACAGTGCACATACAGACATGTAGGCCAAAACTCATACACAGATATTTTTCTAAGTCTGGCTTTGGGTACCAGAAGTTTCTCCTCTAGTCCCCCACTCCAACCACACACACACCACACACACACACACACACACACACACACACATTAGTGAGCCATAAGGATGATCCCAGCATTCTTGTGGAGGTCCCAGTGGATTCTGGGGTTGAATTAACTAGAATAAACAAGTCAAAATCGGGCTAGTTTGGGTGAAATCCTGAGGCAGGAATCACCAAGAAAGCCGAGCAATCCACCCGCCAGATGGAGGCCGTGGCGCGGTCTCTTTACGTTCTGTGTTCGGCATTTTGCACTTACTCTGAACAAGTGGCAACTTAATGAAAGCAAATTTTAAAAATTGATTTTTCTTTATTCCTTTGATAATCCAAAAAGTATTTATGAGCTATCACTTTAAAAAAAAAAAAAAAAAAAAACTTATCTTCTAAGATGAATGATCCTTTCATTCCAAAGAACTCAAAGTACCATACACCCCAGCCACAGTGAGGCTTGTCACATATCTGAACTGCTACATCAGGGGCAGAACTGTCCAGCCTCATCTCTCAGATAAGACAGCTCCCAGAGAGGGGAAGTCCTTCAAGGTCACAGTGAGTCAAGAACACAGCAGGTCCCTGTGAGGCCTCCCTCCCCTCAGGCCTGTGGACTGTCCTGAGCCCATATGCAGGGCACCCACATCCAGATACATCTCCCCCTTGGTTCTTGCCTTTGATCCCACTCCTAGGGGTAGGGCACACAGAGGTGAGTGGATCTTTGTGAGTTCGAGGCCAGCTTGGTCTATATAGCAGTTTGCAAGCCAGCCAGACCTGCATAGTGAGGCACTATCTCAAAAAATCCAAAACCAAAAAAATAACCTGAATATGAATGTTCTTTACAGAGTTGGAAATTAACATAGGCAATTTTATTTTAATTTATTCAATTTCATTTAAGGATGATTTTACAGATAAAGAAAGTGGCATCTGATAGGGTCATGTGGGCAAAAGCCCTATCTAAGTAAGCCTAGCTCCTGGGGCTCCTGGCACCAGGTTTTACCACATATCTGCCCATAAAATTGTAGGCTCAGGAACACCCCATGTGGTGACCTGGAATCAGTCCCTCTCCATGAGCCCTGCTGTCTGGAAATATAAAGGCTCACACTGTATTGGCTTTGGCCACTGAAGAGAGAGAATATTCTGCAGTCCTTGAAAACTCCGCTGAGGGGGGCGGGGAGAAATGTGTGGAGCCTTGTACTTACAAAGTCAAAAGGGGAAAACATGTGTTTCCCATTTGTCTTGGGATGGGAAAGAAAAACTTTTCCTTTCACTTAATCTCGGTTCAAACAAACAGAGAGACTGCCCTTTTTGTAAACTCGCCGAATGTCAAATATTGTTCACCAACATGGCATCGGTTTACTAAGCCACGACACAGCCACTTTCCTCACGTAATCCCCTCAATTAGAAGGCACTTCAGCCTGAAGAGGGCCCACTAAACTAATACACATTTCCTATGAACTGGCTGAGAGTCAGCCTGTGGAGTCAGGTTTCCAAATCTATAGCCTCTGATTTCAGCCAGAGCCGGAGGCAACGCTGCTCCAGTCATGACTCAGGATTTTGTGAGTGAAAGCAAGCACGTCAAGTGATGTAAGAAAATTTCCCCGTTCCCTAGCCCCTGGCTGCCTCCTCCCTGGGGAATTCAACCAAAGAGCCTTGGGTGTGTTGGGGGGGAGGGCACCATGTCCCTGGGTGCCCAGTTGCCCGGCATACCTATCCGCTTACAGTGACCAATGTCTGACAAAGGGAGCACCCTGTGATGAGAGCTTTCCTCTTGGTCCATGAGCTCAGATAATTGTGTTGTAATGTGTGTGAGAATCTTATAAACTAAACCAAGAGACAAAGGGCCGTGGTGGTCTGGGCTGAAGTTAAGGAGGGAGGCGTGTGATGCAGGCCCACCTTTGAAGTCACTTTGTTTGTGAAAAGTCTGCCCTGCTCTCTTAAGGAAGCTGCCCTGGAATGAGGTTCCTGCGCATGTGGGGTTTAGGGCTATTGTCTTTGGCTCCGACTTTCCCCTCAAGCCCTAGCTAGGACATGTTTAAATCCCATAACAACAGCCTGACATGAGATTGCTCACCCCTCATTGCATCAGGGGACTTTTACTCAGGCAGATTTTGAATGCCTCATTGTTTAATAGGACAGGAAGTTTATTTTCTATGTAAATGAGGAATCTCCGCCCTCCCCCAGCACCCCACCCCCACACTTTTTAGCTGCTTGGGAGATGGGTGCAGAGGCTTGTCTGGTTATCTCCAGTCTAGCTCCTTCCAGGGGAAAAACTGCACTGGGTTTCTCAGAGTTAGCACCGAAAGCCCTAGGCATGCTTCCCCAGTGGTTAGAGCCACTCAGTGACAGGGCAGAGGTACATCTGACAAGAACTGGACTTCCTCAGCTGGGTGTCATGGTACATACCTGTTAGCACAGCACTTGGGAGACAGGGCCAGGTGAGTTCTAAGTTGGCCAGGGCTACATAATCCCAAAGGAGTGTGTGTGTGTGTGTGTGTGTGTGTGTGTGTGTGTGTGTGTGTGTGCCTGTAAACTTCATTTTAATCTGAATTGAAATTAACACACACACCATCCCCAAACCTAGAGGTGCCCCACTTCCTTTCCTCTCGGGAATTACTAAATAATGACCACATCAGGCTAAGGGCTCTGACATACAAAGCTGTGGGAAACAAACAGCAGGGGAAAGCCTACTATAGCACTAGTCAGCCTCCATCAGATCAGATGTCTGAAAAGAGTAGAAATTTCAAGAAATGAAAAGTCTCATGGGCTCCCATCTCCATACCATGTAGCCCTAAAAGGGCTCCAGTATAACAATCCCTCCAACAAGAGAAAATTGCCTATCATGGGGCTGGAGAAATGGCCTCACAGTAAAGAATACTTACTGTTCTTCAAGATGACCAGGTGTCTGTTCCCAGCACCCACCTGGAGGTTCCCAACCTTCTGCTATTCCAGTTCCAAGGAATCCAGTGCCCTCCTGTGACCTCCTTGGCTACTGCATGTATGTGGCTACACAGACACAGGTGTAGGCAAAACACCATACTCATAAAATGTTTTAAAACCCCTTTCTCAAGACATCCAAAAAGAAAGAGGTAATGGTTTGGGTTTTTGTCTGTTTGTTTTGTTTAAAGAAAATAGCCAGGGACTGTGCATAAAACCTAAGGTCTGGTCTAAGTCTCAAGTATTGCCTGCTACACTTTCCCCAAGAGCCACCATGTTACCCTACACACATACTCAAGTGGTTCCTTCTTCTAAAATCACAATATTGCAGGCTAGGGTTGTAGTTCTTAGCATGTATGAAACCCTAGGTTTGATCCTTGGGACCTCATATACTGAGTATGTTACATTCCTGTAATCCCAGCACAGGAGAGGTAGCTAGGGATTTGGGGGTCAGAGGTTGAAAGTCATCTTCAACAAGTGGTAAGTTTGAAGTCAGCCTGGGCTACATGAGACTCTTGAAATGCAGTAATGAAATTATTGCAAGTGAACGAGATTTTATTGATGTGTCCATGTGTGTACATGTGTACCAATGTGTGTGCTTTAGATCTGTCTAGTCCAGGTACAGTTAAGAAGATGCCAGAGAGCTGCTCCCCAACCTTCATTTTCACTAGCATGTAACCAGCAGAGTATTATAGTCACATCGGCAAATGCCTGAGTGTTCAAGTATCTCCTCTAAGATTCTGGCTGAACAGAGCTGGCCTGGATCTGCGCCCCAGTCCCCATCCCACTCCCAAAGCCCTTCAGGTGGTTATAGTCTGTGTCTAGGTTCCTGTCCCTACGCTCCGAGTTAGGTCCATCCTGTGATGTAACTACCTCTGTTGACCCACAGAATCAAGCCACAGGTAACAGTTCTTTCCATGGTCTTTTTGTTTGTTTGTTTGTTTGTTTGTTTGTTTGTTTTATGTGTGGAGTGCTTTGCCTGCATGTATATCTGTGATCCTGCTGCCTAAGGAGGCCAGAAGAGAGCATCAGATCCCCTGGGACTAGCGTTACAGGCAGTTGTGAGCCACCATGTGGATGCTGGAAATCACTGAACCTGAATTCCCTGCAAGAGCAGCCAGCACTTTTAACTGCTGAGCCATCTCTCCAGCCCTTCCCAGTGTTGTGAGCAGAAGTGTTTCATCTTCGTGTTCCTGACCCTGACCCTGATCCTGACCCTGGTTCCACTCTACACCAGCGTCTTGGGTGTGGCCTCTGTGCCCATATTGTGGCAAAAGAAAAAAATTCTCCATAACATGCTTTCAGATACCAGCATTTTGGTTGCTTCTTGTTCTCAATAAAGTTTATTCTATTTGCATCAAATCTAGTCATTCTCACATAATGAAGTGGCAAAAACCAAATTGGTTCAGTGGCTCATTACCACACAGCTAGATGCTTCCTCTGCAACCCTGGGAGGCAGCTTCCTGAGTATCAGGTGCAAACCCATCTTGTAGAAATAATTATGTGTCTCTAATCTTCAGGAACATCTGGAGTCCAGCTTAGAGCTTTGCACATTCTAGATGTTCAGCAAACTTTTAATAAAACTGAGAATATAAAGTCTGTAAGTCCGGGGTACTTCCCTAAGTTCATATACTTCCAGAAATTTAAATGACTGAGCTGAGAAAAAGTTGTCCCGGTGACTTAATTATGAAACATCGCTCAGAGAGTACGACAAGTGGCAGAGCCAGTCCTAGACATTCAGAAGTGGTAAGCAGATGGCATCAGCTGCCATCTGTGCCTCTCCCTTTCTTCACCTTGGGAACAGCATTGCATGCCATTGAAGATGTAGGGTACAGAAGCCACCTTTCTACCCAGAAAGCCTCATAGTTGGTCCAGGTATAAGCACAGAGCCCTTCTGGGTGGAGATGGCAGTCTGAGGTGCAGTCTATTAAGCATGCCTGGGAGGAAGGTCGTCTTTAATCAGCATAAACACTCAACGGGCCCCAATAGCAATACGCTCCATCCCACTCAGGTCTGGTTCCCAGAGGGGCTGGTGGGTGCTGACTCAGCGTTTGCTGCCATTTTACATTCTTAGTATTTTTTGTTAGTGTGTTCTGATGATTTGTAAGGTTGGTCTCTCTTCCCTCTTCAGAACTGCCTTTGTCGTTTTCTCCTGGCCATTAAATATAGATTTTTTTTTTAATCAATGAATTCTGTGGTGGCTTTTATTACAATTTGGAGCTGAAGAAAATTTATAAATTTATTTTTCCTATTTAACAATACCCATTTTATTTATATCTCCTTTATGATCTCCTTTTACTGAAAATAGATTTTCCCCTCACATAACTGTATCCTGAGTACAGTTTCCTCCTCCCTCTGCCTATCACTCTTCATCAGACCCACACAAGTGTATTGCTAGGTGTCATGGCCTCGAATGCTATTGTTATCTGAATATTGACATAGTTGCAGTAGCCTGTGGGGACAGTTGAATGCCTCGGCTTGTTTATCTTATATTTATCTTACATCCAATAACAAGCCTTTTTACTAGCTTAGTAGCCTTTGGGTTTCAAAAGCAACCACGTGATTGCAAAGGATGATATATTGCCATAAAAGTCAAGGCTGGTAGCGGTTCAAAATATTAATGTCCCAGGACTTCTGTAACAAAATACCACAAGCAAGGTAATCTAAAGAAACATAAGTAGGTCAAGTGTGGGCACACAGACACCTGTAATCCCAGCACTCACCAGGCTAAAGCAGGATTGTTGGTTCAAGTCCAGTGTGGGGGCACATAGCATGAGCCTTCTCAAAAAAACAGAAATGCAAATCCAATCAATGTATATTGTCTCTCTGTTCTGGAGGTCAGAGGTCAACATGTCAGCGCTTAATCCCTCCTGAAAGCTCTGCACACAGGTCTACCCCATGCCTCCCTCGGGCTTCCAGGAACTGCCGGTAACCCTGGGCAATCACGCTGGTCTCTTGTGGATGCATTGCTCCAATTTCTGCCCTTTCTCTTCACGTGGCTTTTTCCCATGTGTCTATCTCCAAATCTCTCCCTCATGAGACTGTCAGGCTTGACTTTTATGGCCTCATCTTGGCTTGACTAAATCTCCAAAAACTCTAAAAAACAAGGTCATAATCTCAGGTACTGCCAGCGGTTGCTGGGACAGAGGCACAACCCCACGCTGACACTGCACCTAAGGAGTCCTTTCATTGTCTCAGGAGAAGCCCTACAGTTGGACTTAAAAATAAAGAGGACGGCTTTATTGAAGAAAAGAATAAGGCACACTAAAGAGTGTGGAGTGGGCTTAAGAGAGGGTCAAATCAAACGCCGGCGTTAGCCATATAGACCCTTTTGGTGGTTCTCAGTCCATCTCAAAGGTTGCTAAGAAACCTTTTTACTCTTTTTGGTAAATGGATTATAGAGTGGGATTATAATCTGATAAGGTAAAAACCAGAAGCCACTGGTGTTGCACAAGGGATTTAGAACATGTCGTTTACTGTAAATGAGGCTTCTGGTGAGATTCCTAGAAAATTGTAGGTTTATAGCTGGGAAAGGAGAATGGCCTTCAGCAAATGTTGCTAATTGTGCTGGAATTCTTGATCCTTAGTTGGTAAGGAGTCTAAGCCTGGGTGAGGGACTCCTTCCTCTTCCCACATCTCCATAATTTTCTCTATCTTTCTGTCCTCTTTGGTACCCAGGGGGGTGAGAACACCAATGTATGGGTGGGGATGCAAGTGGCCTCACAGTTTCTAAAGTTCTTATTTCTAGCCAGACTACCTCTTTAACGTGAGGGCCACATTTCAGTAAGTATTGAAAACCCAGCTCATGCTCTGATGAAAGCCACCATGTGGTGAAGGATCTTCTTCCCCGGGATGAGACATAGTCATGAGAACTGTTTTCAGCTTGGCTGCAGGCCTGTGGAGTCACATAATGTCAACCTTCACATAATCAGAGGGCTTTCCTGGTACACCTCATCAGTATCGTTCCGGGATGGCATTCAGAGGGAAGTTGGGATTGGCTCAAAATACTTTTGGCTCAAAGATTCAAAGGATCTTTGAAATGTGGCTGTCTAGCACGGCCATGCACCCGGGGCAGTAGTGAGTGACCTCACCCTTCACTCATCTGGCAAATGTGTACAAGGCCTATTATGTGCCAGTGACAGATCCGGGGCAGGGACTGAGACAATGACAGACACCTGAGAGCTGCAGCCTGGCCTTCAGGAAGCCTGCTGGTAGTCCCCCGAAAAGGTCTCACATGCTCCAGGGTTTCAGAGTTGACACACAAGGTCCTTATGATCCCTAAGGAGCAATATGTAAATGATGGAAAGATCTAGGGTGAAGGGAGGGAGGGTGTTTTAAACACCAGATTTAAACAAGCACAGCCTTGTCTTGGCAGGACACATGCACAAGGGCAGGCTCCCTCACACTCTCACACAAGCTGGACCCTCAGCAGAGAACATTTATCTGCAGAAGTGTCAGCTTCTACAATCCTGCTTCCAATTACAGCGTTCCTAGCCTTACCCCACCCACCCTGTACTCAACAAACAAACAGCCTAGCCGCTGCTGTGGCTGGAACCTCCTCCATGCAGATATCAAATCCCTCTCCCAAATTGCAGCAGACAAAATAGCCGAGGCCCTAGGTGTTTCCCCTCTGCCCAGGACACCCAGCCAGGGAAAGCAAATTGAGAAGCCTAAATCAAATGTTTTCAGCAGAACCAGGCCCCAGGGTGGGAGGGAGAGGCCTCCGCTTTCAACTCTCAGCCTATGCTGTTACTTCTTGAGCCAAAACAAAGCCGGTCCCAGGGAAGTTAATCTGCCCTGGATAGAGCAGGGCCACTCCCTGAGGTACAGAGCCAGCTGTGGGCCCAGAGCACCCAGGCCCAGGAAGCTGGGTCGATGAGGCCACGGGCCCAAGGGGGAGTGGCTAGTCACTGAGGACTGGAACTGCTTGCTTGCTTGCTGCCTCTTGATTGGTTGTAAAGTGTCTTTTAATAGATTTATGGGGGCAGGGTGTGCTGATGCACACCTTTAATCCCTGAACCGGGGAGGCAGAGACAGGTGGATCTCTGTGACTTTCAAGGCCAGCCTGATCTAAATTGATTCACGACTGCCAGGGCTACACAGTAAAAAAAAAAAAAAAAAAAAAAAAAAAAAAAAAACGGGGCTGGAGGCGCAGCTCCCATCTGGGCATGGTAGCATTTATAATCCCAGTGGGGAGGAGATGGAAGCAGAGGATCAGAAGTTAAAGGTCATCCCTGGCTACATAGAAAATTCAAAGCCAAGGGTAGCCTAGGCTGCAAAAGATCCTGTCTAACAAACAAAACGACACAACGACAACATCCACAGCTGGCACTGAGAAACGTCTAATGCTCCATACAAAGTCTCAAAAGTCATCGGATGAGTCTCCTGAGATGACAGTGCCTCTGCCCTGGGCAGCCAGCTCATCCCTCATCTCCCTGCCTTCTCCTCACACAGTGCAGATGTATGCTGTGTGACCCAGATACACACACTGTCATGTCCATGTGTGCACACCTACACATATTAGTGTGTACACACTCACCCTCATATTCCTAGGCACATGTGTACACACACACACTCTAACACATGAATCTTTACACTTACGAGAACACACACTCTCACACATGCACATCCGTCCTTCCTAACACAGGCGCCTTTCTGGTTTTGTGTTGGATTTGTGAAGAGTTGAAACAGTCCCTTGGTATGTCCCGTGTGCACTGTCCCAAGCTGTACCCCGGTTTTCACACATCCCCCTGTTGTCTCTTCTCTCCAGGAGCCTTATGAGGCTTTGTGCTACCGAACGATGTGACCCATCCTTTGATGACGACACAGAACCCAGGATTTTACACAGGACTAAGTTCTGTTTAATGCAGACAGTCTAGCTCACATGGACTGTGGACAGGTTACAAAGCAGCTCTCCAGCCACAGATGAGTCCCATGACCTCTGAGTCTCAGACTCTCAATCAGAAAAATAGGCGAGGGCACCTGCCTCGTGGAGTCTGGGTCAGTCGATGAAGCACCACAAGTGGAATTGTTCAGCAGAGAGCTTGTTCTGGTTTGCTGCCTTAGGTCACCAGAATTTCCCAGACTCCCAGTTTACAGGACACTGGCCACGTTGGGATTGGGAGCTAATGATATCTAAGTAGAAAGCGCTGAGGGCAGTTTGTGTTGTAGCTGTTCCAAGGCACATGTTACAAGCTATCCAGCCACCCCAGCCCTCTCCATGGCTAACTGAGACATTTCCAGAGACCTGAGAAAAAAACAATGATGGATTCCTAGTGTTACCAGAACTGTAGGGTTTTGTGTTCAAAGCTACAGAGACCAGTTAGGGAAAAACAAAGGGAAGAGAGGCCATGGAGAGGAGACCCCAAAAGGCAAAACTTGCCAGAGCTCCCAGGGCTGCTGCCTGCGACATCCGGACCAATGCTGGTGGGCACAGAGGAAAGAGCAGCCGCCAAACCAGCTCTTGGCAGGAGCCCTGGGAGCTGCCCAAGGGGCTGAAGCAGACCCGGGACTTCCTTCTGGAGCTAACCTGGGACAGTGGCTGAGACGTGGAAACAGCATCTGAGTGCTTTTCCCACCAACTGTTGCTGGGCCTCAGTTTTTCCGTCTGGAAGGTGGGAAGTTAAGCAAAGTTAAACAAGCCCTCATCTGGAGGGACAAAATAAAAATGTAATTCTGTGAGTGTGCGACACTATACTGCACACTCAGACAATTCCAGAGATGACAGTTGTCACAGTCACTTTACATAAGAGAGTGAGAGACAAGACAAGACCCATATCTGAAGTAGGGTAAGGATTTGAACCCAGAGCTATTTGTGTCTTAACCCCAGCACTAGCCTGCTGAGGAAGGACAGGTGTGAGTCCCTCGGCTCTTTGTGTCTGTCTCTTGCGTGTTTTCCTTTTGTAGGTAGAGAAAGAGAGAACCAGAGTCCCAGGGTCATGTCACCTTCCATACCTATCCTGTTTCCACACCTCAGACTCCCACCATGTCCCTGGGAGGTGGGGCTAAGCTGGGGGCTTTGTGAACCCATGAGGACACAGTGGCTGAGGGCCCGTATTTCCTTCTTTTGAGAAACGCTTTGGCATCAGACAAGTCTTGGGAGAGGCAGGAGGAACTTGGCATGGATCTTGGTAGCAGCCGTCTGGAGAAACACAAGAAAAGCCATCTGGAGTTGTGAACACTAGAAAAGAAGTCACTGCCCTTTCCCCTTAGTCCTCTTCCCTGTCTGTGGTCACAGAAACCTATGCACGGGAGGCCCAGCTGCCCTACTCTGGCCCGGTGGGGAAATTCAGAGAGAAATGCCGCTCTGAATCCCAAAACAAGCAGGGACTTCCCACCACCATGCAATTTGGCAGCCTTTTTGTCCCATGGGACCAAGTGAGCTATGATTACAAGCCCGCCTGCCCACCCGGAAGCAGGTCTCACGTCATTGCATCAAAGGGGTGACATCCCAATCCGGTCATCATTGCTAAGCAGCTCCCGTTGGTGAAGGGAAAGTGCTCATTTGCATGCTCTTGCTTCATCTCCCTCTGCTGCTTGGGAGCCACTACTCACAAGCATCCTCACAGGATGTCTGAGACCCCGAGTTAATGGGCCACACAGTGGGGATCATGGAGTCTGATTCATCAGAGATCTGAGGTCACAGCCAAGGCCTCCTCCACAGCCATTCCTGTTACCTTGTTCGACATCTCAAAAGACACCTGAATGCCATTCACACAGAAATCACCTCTAGGCTACCACTCTACACCCTGCTCACGTTTTGAATTGGGGACCTCCACGGAGATCACCCCGTGAGGTTCCACCCGCCCCTCAAATTGGCCTTGTTCACCCACGGATGAGTCAGCTGGAATTTTTGGATATTGAAGGCTCAGCGGCTACAGTACCAGGAGCTGTGAGGAGGCTGGAATGACAGGAATGTAGCTCTGTGGGCTCTGGCCAGCACCCCCCTCCCCCCAGGCTCAGAGAGGTTTGGAAGGTAAAAGTCACAAGGTTCCTCAAGGGTTTGAGGATGACAGGTGCACGTGAAGATGGAGACAAAGACTGATCCTTGTCTCCAGGCAGCCGACACAGTTCCCCATCCCACCCACACACATCCGTGGTCCAGGTCCAGATGCTTGGAGGCCTGAGCATCAGCGAAGGGCAAAACATCACGGATTAGAGAGTCACAGTTTTAAAACATGTCCCAGGCTCTTAAAAGATGGAACTGTTGGCTTTGTGTGGCTGGGACTTAGCCTTGCAACTCTGTCTGAAGCATAGCCTGGTGCTGCCTCACAAGCCTTTAGGCATCCCACCTAGGTCTTTACAGACCCTTCTCAGCACAGGACTCCAGTGGAGCTTTCCCTCTAGAGAGGGGTCCCAGGGTACATCAGTGAGCTTTCGAGGACAGGGACCAGCACAGTGAAAACAAACAAGGGCTGTGAAGGAGAGGAGAGGGGCTGCTCTAGAATGAGGTTGAACCTGCAGAGCTGTCTGCTAGCTGAAGTTGTCACCCTTTCACCCACAGAGCACCCACAGAGCCTGGCCATCTCAGCTGGTGTCACCTTGCTGCCAGGACACAAGTTTCCCAAAGCTTATTTCAGTGTCAGCCCCTGGGGAGACACATTCAGGCATGGGCATCTCCCAACTCTCTGGTGAATGTGGGAGGTGGTGAGGTGGGAAGGACCCCAGAGAACAGAATGCTTAGGAACTGTTCAGGAAGCCTGTGGATTTCAAGGTCCTCCTTGCGTACAGGCTGTTCAGGAAGGAGACAGAGCTGCAGGTAGGAGCTATGATCAAGCTGTCTGCTGGAAGCTCCAGCTAACAGATGTTGTGTTGACCACCTATTAAAACGAATAAATGAGGGCTGAAGAGAAGGCTCAGTGGTCAAAAGTACTGACTGCTCTTCCAGAATACCCTGGTTCAATTCCCAACACTCACATGGCAGCTCACAACTGTCTGTAACTCCAAGATCTGACAATCTTACACACACATACATGTAGGCAAAAACATACTAATGGTATAAAATAAAAATAAATTAAAAAAAATTTTTTAAAAAGAGAATAAATGCAGAATTCACCCAAAGGCATGTCAACATGGGACACTGGAGAGAAAAACACTGCCGAATCAATCGCCCACCTTTTTACCTGCCACATCTGTTTTAACTCGGCATCTCTGCTTTTCATCCTTAAAGATGGCTGCAGTTATAGTCTCAGAGCTGGAAAGGACCTCAAAAGGCCTCTCATCTTATTTCCAGCCTTTGTAGATAAGGGATGTGTCAGTCAGAGACTGTGACTCAGCTGTGGTCACACTGCTGGTGGAAGAGCCAGCTGGGACCAGATCATAGCCTCTGCCTCCCCAGCTGGAGCGTTCCAGTCCCCTCCCCACCCCCACCCCACACCTCTCAGATCGTGCCAAGTTATTTCCGTGGTGACCCAGTAGTAAGAGGAGCAGGTTATGGTGGTCACTGGAGTCGTACCCTCCCCCTCTCTGCCAAAAAGACTAGAGAGAGCCTGTTCCAGACCGAGCAGCATCTCAGCCATCTGATAGCTTACACTGCTGGTGCTCCAAGAGGACCGTCGCTGGCATTCAGAATTGTCATTTGTCTTCCTTCCATGGAAGTGACAGTCCATTCTCAGCTTCAGAATCACAATGCCATGGAGCCAGAGGGCAATCACTCCTGACTAGCCATGGCCTCCTAAGGTCACTTCTGAGCTCCTGCATTGGACTGTCAGCTCTGCTCAGGTCAAGATGGCCTACTCTCCAGGAGGTGCTTCCTATCCACTCTGTAGAGAGGAATTATCCCCACCTTTATCCTGTATTGTTTCCTAACATGTAGAATTCAAACATAGCTCTCCTTCCAGAAGACACGCCTTTCCAAAAGGAAGGCATGTGCCTTGATGGAACTGAGGCTCAGAAAAAGTTCCCCTCTTGGCCTAAGTGCCTGGTCTCCTCAGTGGAGTGACTCCTGGAGCTTCCAGGAGTCTGATGTAAGTAGTTGGCCATCATGTCCTAAGGATGAACAACTGAGAGTGGAAGGAAGGGCCCAAGTGTCCCCTCAGTGAGGAGTGCTTACCACAGGGACAGCACAAAGCTTGGCGTCAAGGCCCAGAGAAAGGGAGAGCTCCATAGAGGTCAAGGTCGGAAAGAGGAACTCAGGAGGAGGAAGGGGGATGAACTTCCAGGGTCGGCTGAAGGGCAGGGACTGGTTTTGAAGTGGAAGGGCCCAGTATGAGCCCAACTGAGAGCATTAGTCAGCACCAAGGCTTATGAAAGGAGGAATTGTCAGGGGCCCTTATTCACTGGGCCAACTGGGTCATCCCTAGAGCCTGGGAGCCAGGCTGGAGAAGGGAGCAGAGACTCCAAGACAACTGCTCACTACCCAGGTTAAATGACAAGGGCCACGAGGACCAAGTGCGGGGCTCTGCCTGGCTTCAGTGGCCTGTGAGTCACAGGCCTCAGTTGAGTTTCTTCTTTGTCCACAGGTCATGGCACAGGGAGGCCGGAACCCTAGTGGGAAATCTGACGAGACCTTGGGCTGGTTTACAGGCACCTGCCCCAGTCTCAGCTGCTCAACTGTGACTGTCATCAGCAAGCCACAGATCAGAGCCACCCCAGGGAGTCCCTGCCTCCTCCCGTTCCTCCCTTGTGCAGATATGTGGGGTCATGCAGCAGACTGCCTATTCAGTCATCCTTTGTAAGGTCAAAGTACTGAATGTTATTTGGGCTTTAAAAAGAATGAATTCTGACACAGGTTACATGTATGAACTTAAGAGCACCGATCTAAGTGAAATAGGCCAGGTATAAAAGGACACACACGTATGGTCCTGTTTACTCAAGGGACCTAGAGTACTCAAAATTACAAGGGCAGAAAGAATGAGTGTTCCCAGGGACTGGGAGAGGGGAGAAGGTGCCACAGTCCTGGTGATGGCAGGCAGCGGTGGCTACAGAAGACTATGGATGTATCCATGCCTCCAAACTGTACATTTAAAAATGACCACAGCGTGGATGGGGGGAGCTCAATTGGTAAAGTGCTTGTCTCACAAATGTAAGCACCCACATAAAAACTCGGCATGGTGGAATACATGTCCCAGTGTTGGAGTACAGAGACGGGAGGGGGGGAGGAATCCCTGGGGCTTGCTGGCCAGCCAGGCTAGCTGAATTAGCAAGCTCGAGGTTCAGTGAGAATCCCTGTCTAGAAATTAAGTAGGGATAGAGGGACGGCTCAGCAGTTAGGAGGCTTTGTACAGGACCCAAGTTTGATGCCAAGCACATCAGCTGCCTCACAATTGCCTATAACTCCAGTTCCACGGGGTACAATGCCCTCTGGCTTTCTGGGGTATATAGAAAGGAATGCAGGTACATATATATACATAAAAATAACAAATCTTTTAAAATATGGAGAATGACTAAGGAATATACCCAGCATCATCAACCTCCAGGTACATGCCATATGTGTGCACACACATATAGACACACACACACAGAGAGAGAGAGAGAGAGGAGAGAGAGAGAGAGAATAATGGAAAATTGTAATTATATTTAACCACAACAAAACCAAATACAAAGCAGTTATTCAAATAGTATGTACATGAGCACAAAGGTAGACATGCTCAAAGCCCCAGCTTATGGGGTTTGGAGTGTAAATCCAGCATGGATTTAGCATGCACAAGGCCCTGGATTTGATGCCCAGTATAAAAAACAAACAAAAAACTACTTTATTATTAACAGCTTGAAATATGTCTTGTCCAATCTTCAAGATTCTAGGATACAAATAGCTCAGAGATAGGAAGATGACAAACTGCTCCAAGCTGTGCTCCTGGTCTCCAACTCCTTGAGGGACAGAGTCATACCTGCATCATCAGGTGCCAAGCAGCAAGGTCATGGCAGGGTCAAGGCAAGCCATTAACTATCAAAGCCTTCAGTGATGCCTAAGACATGTCTGGCTTAGCGCTGAGCCCTTTACTCATCCAGTAAAGGTTCTGAGTGAATGATTCCACTTAATCCTCACACCAGAGCCAGGAGGAAGGTGCATCTTTATGTCCACTTCAAAGCCCATCTCAAACAGAGACTCCAGCACTGAGCTCAAAGGAGCTCCCAGGTCCCCTGATAGGAAGGAGGAAGAACAGGAGTGAACAGTTAGGTCACATTGCTGAGTTACCACGGTGCCTGGGACATGCTAGCCTCCTACAGATGAGGACTGTGGGGGCGGGAGTAGGGTGTTGGCTTTTCCACTGCAGCCCCCCACTGATCACCCAGTGCTGGCTTCTCTGTCAGTGGTCCTGGAAGAGAGCTTGAGCCATCATGCTCTTGCTTGACTTGGCCCCCTCCAAGCCCAAGAGCACAGTAGGTGCTCAGAAAATATCTGTGAAGGAACAGCCCCATCAATTTCTCTGATCTTCCCCACAGCCCTGGCAGGTAGCAAATCAGGAAACAGAACTGGTGCTGCTGTGAGCCCTCTGCTTAGCTAGAGTGTGTTTCTCCAGGTCACACGGCCCCGGTGTCCTCTGAGCTGTGGTATCAGCCTTTGGCTCATCTCCCAGCCCTTTCCAATTCTATCACCAAGACCTTGGCTCTGGCTGCTGAAGGACAAGCATTAATTGTAAAGAGGAACCCTTTGACTCATTACCAGCAATAATAATTACAGCCATACTCATTGTGATCTTTAATTTGTGTAATCCCACATCCTTAACACGGTGAAATAGTTGTCATCTCTAATGGGTCATTCTACAGAGAGGTTGCATAACTTCCCCAGCATTGCACAGCTCCGAACCATTGCAGAGATTTGAGTTTCGTCAGAGTCCAGATTGTGACTCATCTGCTGCAGAAACTCTCAGGACCCTGTTGCATCCTCTAGGAGACCCAAATCGAGCTGTATGTTGATGAGAGAAGGAATTGTCAGAAATGTCTCTCTATTGGTCCCTCCTCCCTCTGTCAGAAAACACTCCCTGAGACCTGAGTGGGCCCATACATAGCCCTAATACACAGCAGGATCCAGATGGGTCTTCCCTGCCCGTGGGGAACCTCTAGGGTAACTACAGAGCCAGACCAGACAAGTATCGCTGTGTGATTGTTTTGTTAGAGCAGACTTTTGCCAATTTCTAATGCTGACTGGTGGGGGCCGGGGAAAGATGTCCACACAGCTGACGTCTCCTGCATACCCGAGAGCAGTTGGGAATTGGAGCAGAAATGAAGAACTTCTCAAGACAGGGTGCAGCCTGCACAGGAGCTGGCTTTCGACTGGATGGATGGACTGCTGACTCACCTCGAGCTATCAAGATCGGAGCCAGGCAGCTGACAGAGAGATGAGGGGATGTGGGCAGTGTTCGTCTGCCCAGTGCCCAGCCCTCCCATATAGAACTAGGAAGACTACAGTCACATTTACTCTCTTGTCCTAGAAACAGCAACATCCCAAGTCCCCACTCTTCCTGGATTCCATACCTTCCGGTTGCCAGAACACACTGACTCCACCAGGCCAAAGAGTCTACGCAACTATCCCCAGTCAACACCGCTTGCACTAAGCCTTGGACCATCACAGCCAAGGGAAGGAAGTCTCCTTCCACAATCTCCCTTTCTCCTCAGTGAGATGCACCTAGCAGCCCCCACCCGGAGCTCTGGATTGCCTGGCAGTGTTGTGGGACATAGTCCAACTAAAGAGATGGGCAAAGAGAGGCTCAGGGTCAGGACTCAGGACTCAGGACTCGTTCTCCAGGCTCCCCCGACCCGACGGCAATGATACAGCACCTGCTCCACTCTTAAAGATCATGTCATCTAGCAAGGGGAGCCGCTGGTTAGTGACTGCAGCAGCCAAGGAAACAAAAGAGACCCAAGGCTGGGGAGACTCAGGAGGCTCCAGGAGGCAGATGCACAGGAGACAGTCTGGAATGGCCTTCAGAAAGCCACTTCAGAAGCTGAATTGGGACTAGGGGACTCCTCAGAAGGTCTGTTTCAGATGTGCCTCAGGGCTGGGGCCAACCTAGCTAAGGCTGGCATGTTGGTTATTGTCAGACCCAAAAGGCTGAAGTGTGACTCCGTGTCCAGGGCCTAGAGACCCACAGGCTCCTCATCCATGAAGGGGAAAGCTAAAGCAGGGTTCATCGCCTGCACCGGAGGACACGCCCTTCCAACAGATGTGTCTGTGGGACCCACTCCGAATTATAAAGCTGATCTTTTTGAGGCAGAGTCTCCCTCAGTTGTTCAGCCTGGCCACAAGCAGAGTTCTACCAGTCTTAGCCACCTAAAGGTCTGGAAGTTCAGGCATGCACCAGTGTGTATGATATGCTCAGCCTTTAAAAGAAATTGTGCACAGTTTGGGAAAGGCAGACTAGTCGTTTGCGCCTGCGCACACCCCGCCCTAGCTCAGCAGGCAGCAGAGCTGAAATCACTTGATAGCTCACCCTTCCAAACTGCTTTTTATTCATCCTCTGATAAGGACTTAGTTTGAGTGCTATAAAGAGGAGAAATGGGGGTACGGTGCTCAGGGACCAGGGGAGCCCAGAACAACTCTGTGGAGAAAGTGGAATTTGGACTTGGCCTGCAAAGAGGGGAAGAGTTTGAAAAGGCCACAAAAAAGAGGAATTTCCCAGACCAGGGGAGCATCCCAAGGAGAGGAAGGTCTGGAAAGTCAATGTGACCTTCTGTGGCGCCCCTGTCACATGCTAGCTGCTGTTATGAGTAACACATGTAATCTCAGCAACTCATGGGTAGAGACCAGAGTCCCCTCTGCTGAGGATGGAAATCTGAGGTACTCTACCTATTGGTTGTAATGGGGCTGTTTAGACCCAGGGCCAGCTCATACCCAAGTAAAGCAGGGCAGGGGTACCTTAAGTGGGACCAGTTCTTGGGGGAGGGGCTCCTTAGCTCAGTGCATGGACCCTCAGGGGCCTATCCCCCTGAGGAAGGAGGAGCTGGGACTTGGCGCAGGGCCAAGGAGGGGCACGAGGAACCCTCTGCCTGCTACATAGGACATTATCAGCACCGTGCAGAATCCGACAATCACACAGACCAGCCACCAGTGTCACAAACCAGAGATAAAGCAGCCCTGGTCATGAGGCTCTGACTGTTGCTGACCAAGCAGAAGCATCACAAGGACACTGGCCAGTTTGAAAGGAGGCCTCCCTGGGACCCATCTGGATCTGAGGAAGGAACATGTCCAGGAGTAGCAACATGGATGCTTAAAGGCCCTGGCATTCATGCAGTACCTTTGGCAGGGCATCAGATCCAGTCTGGGTCCAGTTCTCAGTCCATGGCTCACTGGCCATGTGACCGACCGTAGGCAGATGACATCACCTCTCTGAGCCTCAGTTTCCACAACCATAAAATAACAACAGTAGCATCACCTTTCCTGTCAGGAAGTGTGTCCAGCCAGCCTGTTGCCATCTTGTCCCTTCCTCTCCCTCCCCAGCATTCTGTTTCTCTGGCAGATCGCTTCTCTACACTGCCAGACACCCAGGGCCTTGCCAGGCCAGGAGCTGAGTCAGAGCTCAGTCTACTGAGTGGCTGCTGGGTACAGGAGCCCACATAGCCAAAGGAATCTCCTCCAACTCCTACCTGGCAGCCAGTGGTTCCCAGGCCCCTTGGCCCGATGGGAGGGAGGAGGGGAGTTCCAACAGGGAGGCTCTGATTTTGCCAATTTAAGCTTCTGAGCTCTGGAATGCCAGGCCAAGCCAGTTTGCTCTGCCAGTGAGAGGACTGGCCTCCAACAATAATGTTTTCCTCAACTTTTTCTACAAAGCATCGACTGCTTTCTAATTCAAACCCTCAGAAGGAGGCGTCCTGGAGCTGAGTCTTTGACCACTTCAGAAAGAAGCAGTTCCACAGGCTAGGCAAGGGCCAGCCTGGATACAGGCCTTGGCCATGGGGTTTCTAAATAAGATCCTGACCTTGGCTTCCTCATGGCATGCTAGTCAGTTCTTCATGCCGCCCTCATGCCACTGAGTCTGCTTCAGGTGTGCACCATTCCATCCCTACAATAGAATGTTATCTAGCCAGGAAAAAGAAGGAAGCGGGGGGGGGGGGGGGGAGCGAACACCTTTAATCAAAGAAAGAAAGAAAGAAAGAAAGAAAGAAAGAAAGAAAGAAAGAAAGAAAGGAAAGGAGAAGAGAAGTTATGCTTCAGCAGGGCCATCTTCGAAAACACTAGCTTAAATGATAGACGCTGATCCCCAAAGGCCGCCTATGTGAGTGCATTTATATGAAGTTTTCTTTGTTTATGAGGACAGTAGTCCAGGCTATGCAAGCCTGAGCTTCACGGGTACCAGAATCAAAGATCTGTGCCACCATGCCAAGCCATGGTTATTTTTACAGTTACGAAAATGTTCTAAGATTGCCTGTGGTTGTGGGTATACATCTGAATACATTAAAAGCCACCAAACTGTCATTTTGAATGAGGGGTTGAATGGTGGGAGCCCCCTATTTCTATAAAGCTATTTTAAAAGAAAAAGTTAGAGGCAAGCATGATGGTGCACACCTGTAGTCCCGGCACGTCAGTGGAAGAGACAGGAGAGACCAGTCTGAGGCTAACCTGAACTCTACAGTGAGACCCTGTCTGAGAGGGAAGAGAAGTTTAAGGTTCAGACTTGATGGAACTCATACATCAGAGAGGTCAGATTTGTGAATAGTTCGTCAGGACATCAGCAAGCACACGCAGAAACATGGGGCAGGCAATTCTTGTGAGCTCAGGCCTTGTGAGCCCAGGCCTACACCTGCCTGCCTCCTTGTCTGTTAGAACGGCCTGCTGTCCTTGCCCTGAACCCCCTGCTCCTGGGCCTCCTGGGGAAACTTTGGTGCCTGAGGAGAAATCGAAACAGAAATGCAGGTGTCACCTCCTGGGCAAATTCCAAGAAAAGACAGAGAAGCTCCTGAGGTGATAGCTCAGGAGCTTTGAAGGGAGGAAGGAAACACAAGCCACCAGAGAAAGTGAAAGAGGAGGTGGGTGTGAGAGAGAGGCAGGGGCCTGGGCGTAGGCCGCACTCTACACAGGGCCTCCCCCATCCTTCATTGTCTCTAGTCTCAGAAGCCCTACAGTCTCTCCCTTACTGCCATGGCCCCTGAGTCCTTGTTGCCCTGGGATTATGGGTCCTCAATCTGGAGGCAGACGATGCCACTGTGTTGTCACTGAAGTTGTTTTCTCATCCTCCCACCTCATGCATGAGACTCTCTGACCAGGCCCCACACTGTAGACTGATGACCTGTGTTCTCAAGACCAGTGTTACCCTTACAGTTCTGTCTCTGGAGTCAGAATTCAAATCCCTGGCCAGCGACACAGGGTTAAACATGGCATAATGACACTTCTTGTGCTGTCTTGGACTGTGACTTTACCTTGCTTTTGCTCCCTCTGGGTCACAGTACAAACAAGGCCTGCAGGCGTCCTATCTATTCAGTGGAAGATAAGGTGAGGTTCATGGAGGCAACCAAGGTGTTGGGGTTCCTGGGGCTCCACTACTCTCCTTTAGCCCTGTTGGCTCTGAGCTGACATGACAGGTGACAGAAGACCCATGCTTCTGCATGAGCAGGGACCAGCTCCACATTCACGTCATGCATCCTGGGTTAGCTGATAGAACCTTGCCTAGAATGGGCAAGACCCTGGGTTTCACAACCACACACACACATACATACACACAGCCACACACACACACTCTCACACACACATACACCCACACAGACACGCACACACACATATAAACACACACAAAACATATACTCAGCCATACACACATATACTCACATAGACACACAGACACGCACACATACATATAGCCACAAACACACACAGACACATATACCCAGTCTCACACACACACTTACACACACTCACACACATACACACACACACACACACTCACACACACACACATACACACACACACACACACACACACACACACACACACACACACACAAGCAATGTCCTAGGTCCCGTGGGCTGTTCACTATGACAAAGAAGACTCACACAGATGTCTTCCAATGAGCAGAGGCTTCATAGCCAAAGGCTGAATGAAGCTGGTTTATGTCAGCCCCGAGGGCAGAATAACAGAAACGTGGACAAAGGACTATGATAGAACAGGTTGCCTGAGGTGGGCTTCTGAGGTTACATAAGGTAGAAGCCAATCCACCTCTGACTCAGTTTCTCCTTCTGAACACTTCTGTGACCACAGCTGCAAGCAACTCAGAAGTGAATGACAGAGCTGGGTGCCCTTGAATTCACTCAATCCTGACAAGCTCACCGATCACCCCTCACTACCTCTGGTAGAGGCTGCTTCCGCTGTCAGGCACCAGCAGTTTTTGCTAACATGCCTTTTCTGCCTTCTTTAGCTGCTTGAGCCTCTCACAGATTGGGAAACCGCTCAGTGGACAGGATTATCACCGAGATTAGTACACAGGCTGCTGATGAAGAGGAACCCCCAGGGTAGGAAGAATTTCCATCTCTCCGACACTTCCCTGAAGGAATGTTTGGCCAGAAACTTCTTTACCACTGTCTTTCTGGATTTAGGAAGACTTCATCGTGTATGCAAGAGTACTAACGACTGAGAATCTTGAGGCCTCCCTTCAGATCTTAGTCTCCGTAGCCTTCCTCCAAAGTATGGAGCAGGGCCCCTCTGGAACAAAGAGAGCCTTCTGAACTACTGTCAGACTAGGCGGCTCAGGGTCATAGGCCAAGAACCATGGACAAAGGCAAAACAAACAGGTAGTGGCGCCCCATCACCAGGGCACTGAAGCACCATTTCGGGGACCAGTGGGGAGAGGGATATGGAGAGTAAGAAGCCCTGAGCCTGGCTTCACAGTGACACCATGTGAGTTGAGCTTGTCCTTTTACTGGCAGCAACCTGTCCTTCATACGTCTGTCCTAGATCTCTCCCAGGACTTCGAGAACTAACCCTGCTCCCAGAGAGTACATGTGTCCCAGGGTGAAATCATCCCTGATTAAGAGCGAGTGGCTTAGATGAATTAAACATTCCAGAGACCCTATGATGTCTTTGTTGTACACACAGAACCACAAGAATCACCCGTGTTTTGAGCCTCCCCCTCCCCCCCTCCCTGCTGCCCCCCACCTCTGTGATGCTGAGCCTTGAATGAACCATCCCATTTCATGTCTGCTCTGTCTTGATAAGTCAATACTGACTTCCACTTTAGATGAGGTTTCCTCTTGATGCAGGTCTTCTTGGTTAGTGATTCCCTAAAGGCATAGTTGTGTGTGTGTGCGTGTGCGGGCGTGCTTCCCCTGGGAAACAGACCTACCCCTGGAGAGTCACCTGGGTGTAACTCCATTCTGAGTCCACACACAGCAAGTGCCCCCCATGACCGGCATCCTGGAAGCTGTCATGTGTCAGGAGAGAAATGTATACAGCTGTCCAGTGCATCCATCCTGGCAGTCCAACTCTGCACTCATGGCCCCAAGTGCATTCTCAGGAGGGAGCCTGCTCGCAATATGCTCTACCTGGGCCCTGTGCACAGGTTTCTGACCCAGAAGACAGCCCACTGCACAAGAAAGATGATGCAGATGTAGACAGAACCCCCCCCCCAGAGGAGGAATGACTTACAAACGGTGGGGACCCCAGACTTGTCCACCAAACCTCAGACACCTGAGTAGTATCTTTCTTCCAAGCTAGAAAGAGGGCGTTTTAGAATAATGAGAACAGCAGGAGGTAGAAGGCCCAGTTAACTGAACATTTGGGCTAAGTAGAAGCCACAGCCCAGACCTCAAGAAGACCACAGCTTTGCAAGGGGCTACTTGGAAGCCACAGTCCTGTGAGGGGCCACATGGAAACCACAGCCCTGTGAGGGCTCCTTCCTGGGTTCCTTTTGTAAAGCACAGAAGATTCAACCTAATTGGTGGCTTCCAAGCTTTTGCGGGTATCTTTATTTTGTCTGTAGCGAAAGAAGCCCTACTTCTTAAAGAAAATCTCATGCAAAGAGGCACTGGGTCACCCCTCCCCCACAACCCCCAGTTCTATGAGTCTCCCTACAGTCTCAATTGAGACTGAGGTTCTCTAAGCTACAACTGCCCCCACCTAATGGTGACATGCCCCTCCACATTACAAAGTGGATCCTGGGAGATTCAGAGGCAGAAGCCAGAGTGAGGGCTTCAGATTTCCCTGAACATCTTAGAATGGAAAATTCTGGTCAGCTGAGGATCTGTTTATTTCAGTGGGTCTCAATATAAACAGGAATTCACAGAACCAGGCAAAGACTTGCTGTCTCAGAAAGGGTTACACACCAAGAACTCCAGCAGACCCAGGCAGGCTTTGCTGATTTTGGAAGACAAAGCCCAGGGTATAGACATCCCAACTTTGTACCTAGACTGGCAGCTATGGCCATAGCCCCAAAAGGATAGCTGTCTCAAGCTGGGGCCCTGAAAATCGAGGCAAGCATTGGCTCTATCCTCAGAGTTTTGCCATGTAGGTTTTTGTTTTGTTTTGATTTTTATCTGTTGAGAAAACTGACAGTCAGAGAGATGGCATCATTTGCCAGTAACGGAGGCCTCATCTTCAGGATCAGCGACCTCCTACACCCCACTGCCAAGGCTGGAGCAAATCCGAACCAAGCCTGACCTGGAAACCGGGACATTTGACATGAGTCTGTTACATGAGGACTAGAGACAAGCAGGAGTTGAGTGAATGCCTGGGTTCAGGATCAAGTTAACCACTGACCACTAAGAAATCAATGAAGGCAACGGCCTTGAGGATGATGGATCGAGGTCACTCTGCTAGTTAAGACAGAGACTGGGGAAGCAAACAGAGGATTTCACCAGGAATAGAATAACTAAGCTATTCTTGGACTGTGCAGGCCAGTGACAGAGGAGGTGTTGGGGAAGCCCAGTCACCTCAGAGGGAACAACCGGTGCTACTGGGTTGGGACATCTTGAGGAATTCTTCCATCTGTAACTTCCATGAGTTTAGAAGGTCATTAAGGAGTGATGTGAAAGAAAGACAAGGTATCCAGGATGCATATCTCAGATCAAACACACACACACACTCACACACACACACACACACACACACCACACACACACACACACACATCTTTCCAGAGAGATGCTAAATCTATCTTATTCTTTCCTGTGGCTGCCATGGTAAATCGTAGAAAATCGTGGCTTAAAACAGCAGGCATTGCACCTACATTGACCTGCGGTTCTGGAGGCCAGACGTCAGAAGCAGATGTCCCATGGACACATCATCCAAAGGTCCTGAGAGGATCCTGCCTTGCTTCTTGCAGGTTGAGGGGTCCCCTCCCATCACAATCCAGGACGATTCATCTAGGGACCCTTAACTCAGTTACATCCACAGTGACCACGCTTTTGGCAAATGTGACACATTCTCATGATCTGTCCTTTGGAAAGGTCAGCGATCCACCCAAGGCTGGAGCTGGTCATCCCATAACCTCCGTCTATGCCTGCGATGCTGGGATGTATGCCATTCAGTTAAACTGGGACCTCTAGATGCAGCAGGGTCTATGTGCGTATCAGTTAGTCCAGGCTAGACCTTTTTCTATGTTATGTGTCTGGTGACAAAAAGGAATCCTGTTCCACAGAAAAAGAAGATACAGAAAGAATCTGGACTGTGCAGCCCACCTATGGCTCTACTGTCCCCTTGAGATCCCTAGATTACCTGATATCCATAACAGTTGGGCCTAAAAGGGGCAGTGCAGTGTGTGGGGACTAGACTCTGGGGGTAGAGAAGTCTGGGGTCTAGCTAGACAGAAAGATTTATTCCAGGCCATTGCATAAACTGGGAATGTCGCTGGGAGTGTGAAGGGTTCTCACAGGGAGGAGGCCTGAGGAGGACCACTCAAGGAAGACTAACACCATCCAGAGAACATGACCGAGGAGGGATGCTAAGGGCATGGGCTGGAATGAAACGGAGAGCTGGAGCTGGACTTTTGAGTTGATTTTCAGGCTACTGTGGGCGGAGGGTTGCCAAGGGTTTGAGCGGGGAGTACCTCACCTACTTTGCTTTTTTTTTTTGGTTGTTTCTTAACATTTATTTATTTACTTACTTACTTATTTTATTTATTTATTCGAGTATACGTGGAGGTCAAGTGACCACAGTCAGGACCTAGGATCAAACCCAGATCCTCAGACTTCGTAGCAAGCGCCTGCTGAGCCATCTCGCCGGTTCTGGTTTGTATTTTAGAAAGGTTACGCCAGGCTGTGACTTAGATCCTGGTGAAGTCACAGTGTCTCTACCGGGACCCAATGGAGTGAGGGCGGCAGCCTAGAGTTCAGCTCTGATCTCTCTCGTGGCAGATGTAAGGTGAAGCGAGTGGTTTGGGGCAGCAGGAGCTGTGTCCTGTTCCCTTGAGGATAAAACCCTTAGGCCATGGCTTAAAGGTCTGGTGAAGAGCAAAGAAGATTATCTGACCAATCCAGTGTAAGAGGAGGCAGGGCCTGTGAGGAGGGCGGGGCCTGTGGGGAGGGCAGAGTCTGGACGGGACTTGCTATTGGGACCTAAGAGGAGGTGCTTAGGTCAACGTTTCCCAGATGGTGTCCGTGGAATGCGGACCTGGGAGGGCTATTCGAGAAGGCATGCCGTACACGCCTTTCCCGAACCCAGCTGTCCTGAAATCTCTGAGAAGCCCCACAAGAAAGACTTCCTGTTTTGTTTTGTCTTGTCTTGTTTAATCCACTGTTGCCCAAACTTTTTTGAATACAAAATCTTGTTTTTCTTTGACTACTGACGAATGTCCTTGTTAGTCGACGACGACAACAGAGCTGTCTTGAGTCAACACTGCTATGGAGGAAAGAGTACCAGACCAGAGAGAGAGGGCTGAGGCAAGGTCTTTGCAAGAACACCCACCCAGTCTCTGGGCCTCTGTCTCTCCGCACCTACTCCGCTGGTGTCTTACCCGCTGCAGTGATGAGGACAGGGCCTCCTGTGGGAGGGCCCTGTGCTCCCCAGCAGGATTCTGGGTACCTACTGTGAAATGAATACCTGGAGAATGAGGCCTGCCTCTCCCACTGCGGCAACATGGAATTAAGTCCAGGAGTGCCTATGAGGTGAGCTCAAGGTAGAAAACTTGAAGGCCCTGCTTGCTAGTAAAGAACAAAGTTTTACACACATTATATATCAAAGGGTCTGACGCCCGCACCCCGCAACCCCCACACACATCTACCAACTGGCCCAGGGCCTAAAACTTGGCTGTTAGTCACCCGCTTGCCTCAGAGCACTGATGGTCCCAGTGGAAATGTGAATGTGTGGCCTCCAGTGTCTCTTCTGAGCTTCAGGCTTCCTGACCCAGCCTCCATCCCCATCAGTCATCCTCACGGGTGACTCACTCACCAGATTAATCCCGTCAGAAACCCGTCTATACGCAAGAATTGGAACTAAGGGAGTCTGGGGTGTGGGATGAGGCTGTTGGGTGCCAGGAGCCTACCCACTGTAAGGCTACCACCTTCTGTTATGCTGTTACCTACCGCAAAGGACACTGGGATTGGAGGTTTAGAGAGGGCTAACTGTTGTGTTTATAAAAAGATAAAGAGATAAAGAGAATATGTCTTGTGGGTGTGTGGAGAGGTATGGGGGAAGGGGATGTCTCAGTGGGCCCATGCTGAGACATCTCTTCCCCCTGAGGGAGCAGCCACACACTGGTATAGCATAGAATAGAGTTTATTCAGGGCATGCGGAGGGGAGCCAGGAGAGTAGTAGAGGCAGAGAGAGAGAGAGAGAGAGAGAGAGAGAGAGAGAGAGAGAGAGAGAGAGAGGTAGAGGAGTAGAAGCTGTCCATGACCACGTGGAGAGAGGGAGAAGGGAAGGGGGAGGGGGAAGGGACATAGAGGAGCTAGAGGCAAGAGATCAAGAGATTAAGAGATAAAGAGAGAGGAGGGGGCAAGCAGCCCCTTTTATAGTGGGCAGGCCTACCTGGCTGATTCTAGACACAGATGAGGGCTATGCCAACTTTTTCTGCAGAAGGTTAGATACCAGCTATTACAAGCCTCATGGACTGTTATAGCATCTGTCACTACCACCTGTCTCTGGCATAGTCCCCAAAACAAAGATATGTAAAATAATGGACTGGCTATGTTCCAATAAAGCTTTATTTACAAAAAACCAAAAACAACAACAAAACCAAGCAAGCAGCTGAATTGAACATGTCAAAATCCAGGTTGCTCAGCTGCATCGAAACATACTTTATATGCAACCCTAGCCTGGTGGGACTTCTAGAGCTGACAGACCTCGTGTAGACTGAGCTGACTTGGAAATCCAATGAAAAGGAAAAGAACAACCATTGTCGTGAAATGCTATTGTGTAGGTGACATTAGGTGTGTTTTCTGTGTAATACCTTGTTGTCTTAACAGTAGCCTGGGAGTTGAGCAGGGTTCACCATTTTACATACAAGAAAATGGGAAGTCAGAAGGAAGATGAGGAGTTCTGGCCTGCAGCGCTAGTCAGGGGCAGAAGCTAAGCCAGGACACTCCGGGCCCCAAAGTCTGTGCCAGCTCACACCAGCCTCATTTCATGATCTGATAACCAAAGCTCAGAGAGTGAAGTGTTGCTGGAGTCCCAGCAACAGGAAACCCACTCCAGGTAGGATAAAGAACTGCCTGCCCTGCTCATGCAGGTCCCAGGGCCACCCCAATTCTATGTGCAAAGGTGACAGAGGTGACTTCTCTTACTACCATGGAGATGCATGTGTATATATGCAGGAGAGCATGTATGTATGTGCACAAACAGATCCATAGCCAAAGAACCAAATTGTGACAGTGGGACTGGAGGTCTGAATCTCGTCACTGTGACGAGGAAGCAGATTAGACAAGACAGGATGGTGAGAGGTGGCTGGTTGCTGGGTAGATTTATAGATTTATTTTACTTATTTATATTATGGTTATAGATTTATTTATATTATTATATATTATTCTCCCTGCAGTCGCAGTGGGATGATTCTTGACAGGTGAGGACTGGCCAGAGCATTGTGGTCCAGCATCCCAGCATTGGCCTTGACCATTAGAAGCCAGGATTCCCCAGCAGTGGTGTGTGCCAGCTAAAAATATCTCCTGAGTGCCAAGTATCTTGGTGAGGGATAAGAATTCCTGATTTTGCCTGTTCTGGGCTTGAGAGCTACCTTCCCTGACCTAAAGGTCTCAGATCTCCCCAAGCATTCCCTGAGAATCGTCTAGTATTCAGAATCCAACCAAACAGTACTGGGAAACCCCAAACATAGAATTAAGGGTTTGACACTGCCAAGCCATGAGCAGAATAGAGTCCCGTGGGCATGTATATAACTATGCTGAAGGGGACGGTTCCAGAACCTGTCTGCTTCAGCTCAACTCCAGGTTCACTCTGGCTTGCTCTGCAGGACACAGGCTGGCTTTGAGGGTCTTACAGTCTACCCTTTCTTTCTTTCTCAGCCCACCCACCTCTACCCCCAGCAGGTGTTGGAGTGGATTCCGGCAGGTCCCTTGGAGAGAGTCAGGGGCCCTGGACTGCTACAGGGAGAGGGGCACCCGGGTGTATGCATCCTGCCATGTGGGTGGCTGACTTCTTTGCGTCAGGCTGGTCTGGTGGAGACAATGACCTCACCTGCTTGGAAGAGCCCTGGACCGCTGCTGAGATCTGGGATGGGGAGGGGTCCCAAGTCCCAGACAGAGAGGAGCTGGGGGCTGAGAATACCCCTCCCCCGGGCCTGGCCGAGGCCCAGCATGGCTGCCTGTGGTCTGGCCCCAAAGCAGGGGACAGACCTCCTCTGTGGCTGGCACCCGCTCAGCAGCCTCTTCCCAGCCACGTTAAGAGAAAGAGAGAAGGGCTGACGTGGGCCTGACCTCATGCCCAGCCCCCTCCACTAGCGTCTGTCTCCCTCGGCCTGGCCTTCCCTGCTTCCAGGAAGCTGGACCTCCCTGCACTAGGGCAGGGAGTCAGCAGAGCTTTCTCCACTGGATTGGGAGACACCTAGTTCAGCTCCTCTTCTACTCTATGGGAGAGCTGGGCTTCGCCTTCTGACAGTTTCTATGGCAGTGTGGGTGTGGGGATTCCCAAAATTAATGACCCCTGAGGCAGATAGGGCACTGACATGCAGGTACTACTTGGCTGTATGGGAGCCTCATCACAGCTACTTGCCCTGGGACTTAGGAGGAGCCTTGGGAGCTTAGCAGAGCCACAGAGCCATGGAGCCTGTGCCTTACGTTTCCTCAGCTCCTGTCATCTGGATTGAACAGAACCGCTGAAATTCCCCTCAAAGTACAGATTGTAACAGGGCTGTTTTTGCCAGCTGTGGGGGGCTCCCTAGCTGCCACCCTTGACAGGCTGAGGAATCCCCCTAATCTTTTTGGAACCTTGAATCAGTACAACCCTAAGTTTGTAGCTTCCACTCTGAGAATAATTTCAGGACTATTTAATGAAGCCAAGTTAGTGGACTGACTAAAGATTTTAATGTAAGTTTAAGCATGAGCGTTAAGAGAGAGGAGGCCATGGCTGGGCAGTGGTGGCGCACACCTTTAATTCTAACACTTGGGAGGCAGAAGCAGGTGGATCTCTGAGTTTGAGGCCAGCCTGGTCTACAGAGTGAGTTCTAAGACAGCCAGGGCTATACAGAGAAACTCTGTCCACTCATAGGTATGGACTCCTCAAGGGAGAATAGCAGTTCATGCCAAGGCGGCATCTTTTCTCTATAAATGGGACTTCTAGTAAGAGTTCTAGAAAACATGTTTATAGCTTGGGAGGAGAATGGCCTTAAGCCATTGTTAATTGTGCTGGGATGAGCCTCCTTAGCTTAACCAGATGCCTGACTGAGGAGCGGCTCATGGCTCACGCTATCTCTGCCTCACCCCCCCAATTTTCTCCTCCTTTCTGTTTTGAGATAGACCAAGACCCAAGACTCTGGCTGTTGTTTGTTTGTTTTTTAGGAGGGTTTGTTACTAAGGATTGAACCCAAAGTGCTAGGAAATTTCCCTACCTCTTCTAGCTGTGTCCCTCTTTGTACTTTGAGACAAAGTCTCTCTAAGTTCTCTAGTTGGCCTTGAAATCACTCTGTAGTCCAGACAAATCTTGCATTTGGTGATCCTCCTGCCTCAGTCTTCTGTAGAGGTGTCATTACAGGTTCACGCCCCCAGGCCCAGCGAGATTCTACACGTGTAAGCTCTCCAGAGTGTGCGCAGTGCTGGCTGGTGTTCCCGTTTCACACTCAGAGTTTAGATACCCAGCCCAGGCCTCAGATAGTGACAATGTGATTGCTATGACCCAGGTGAGGGATCTACACACATGTTCTGTATGCAGTAGGTGCTCAATGAGAAACAGGTTCTTGTGAAATACAATCCTGTCAAGGGAAAGTTGGATAGATTGCACAGCCCTGGAAAAGCACACCAAGGAGCTAACACTGACCCAGAAGAACCCAACCTTACAGAGTCACAGAACATTTCACACAGTTCGTGAATAAGTCATCTCTAGGAGAATAGCCTTGAAGAATCAGACTCTCGCACATAGCAAAAGAAAGCCGACATCCTAGACAAAGAGAAGAACCAAACAAGCGTAGGCCAAAGTCAAGCAGTGGAGGATGCACAGCTGAGCTGACTTCTGTGACCCTGCTGTGGCTGAAGAGAGAAGGTGAGAACCTGGCAAGCCCAGAAGGTTAGCTTGTAAGATGGCGATGCCAGGCAGCTACAGCAGGTTGTTAAACAGGTTCAGGGCCCTTGTGCCTGAGGACCCTGTCCACACACATGAAGTAGGCCTTGAGGTGGGGATTAGATTGTGACTGACAAGAAATGGGCCTTATCCTGTTGGCATCTTGTGCAGAAACCTTAAGACTTTTGAAGTGAGATGGCTTGATCAGACTGGAGGCCTTGAGGCAAGGAGATGAAGGCTGTTGAAGGCTGTTGCCACAACACAAGAGGGGAGCAACAGGGACACAGTGAGGGGGGACGGCCTCAGGCCACATAGAATCTGATGAGCAGCTCTGATGCAGGTAGAAAACACACTGTGGCAAAGATGTGGGTGTGTTGGGGCTGGGTTAATCCACTTTCTGTTGCTGTAACAAAATGCCTGAGTCCACTTGAAAAGAGCTGTCCTTTGATTTACAGGCTCGGAAGTCTGAGACTGTGGTCCATGGCCTGCTTTCTGTGAAGAGGCAGCAAGCACTGCGTGGTGGAGCGAGAGGCTGGCAAAGGCTGCTTTCCCACAATCCCTATCAGGGCACACTCCCAGGAACTCTAGGTCAATATGATCATTTTTAAAGCTTATCTTATTGTCTGTGAATGAGTGCTTGCCACACATGGTGCCTAGTGCCCTCAGAGGTCAGAAGACGATGCCTCATCACCTGGAACTGGAGTTAAAGATGGTTGTGAGCTGCTGTGTAGGTGCTGAGAACTAAACCTGGCTCCTCTGCAAGACCAAGTGCTTTTAACTGTTGAGCCATCTCTCCAGCTCCCTACACCCTTCCTTAAGGGGTCACTGTGTCCTGGCAATCAAGCCTTCAGGGAACACTTACCCAAGACACCCATAGACATTACCCTGGGTTGTCCTTTGATATTGACACAAGCCAGGTGGCAACCTTCAGGCAACAAAACTCTCTTCCCCTCTCTCTGAGAACCAGAAGTGTAAACGTAAGATATTGGCAGGACCATGCTTCCAAAAAGCCCTTCCTGGCCCCATAGTGTCACCCAGTCCGCCTTCAACGGCCATGTCTCCTGCCTTGCTTTCGTGTATCTCTTAGGAAGAGTCCCTTACACTCTTTTTAGAGTCTAAGAGTACCTTAGAATTTAGGCTGAATGGATAATCCAAGATATCTCCTGTTGAGATCCTCAATATATGACATCTGTAAAGATGTTTCCCAAAGTCGGAGTCACAGACTCCAGGGCATTAGTTCCAGCTCCACCTTTGTGAGCAGGATAGAGCAGAATTCAATGACACCCCGGTTAGGGGCCAGGATGGGGAGAGCAGTCAGTAGGGGATTCAGGGTTCTGAACCTATGGGCTATCTACATGTGGCCCTTGCCTGTAAAGACTGAAGATCATCTTTTCTGGACCTGGAAGTGTTTCAGCTGGCCTGCTAGGCCCAGAGGCATGGGGCCTTGGAGGGGCCAGGCCTGGCTGCTGACAGGTAGAGCCCTTCTGGGCTTTGATTCATTGAACGTCTGGGCAGGAGCTGGCCAGGCTGCTAAGAATGAGAAAAATGCCTCATGCATATTTTCCTCTCAGCCAGCGGTTTCACTCAGTGTCAGTACAGTGGAGAGAGCCTGTCTGCTCTGCTTGCTGAACCCCAGCCTGGTCCCCATCTGTGGTCCGTCTGCGGCTCTCCCTCTCTTCTTCACATACACCCGCCCCCGGTCCCCGAGGCTGGATGGAGTGGGCAGGGCTGGACCACGTCCTCATAATTGAAATATTTGGCGCTTGGGGTGAAGCCAGACTTCCCCAAGTCAAAGGGACAGATTCAAGCTGGGCCTCTGACTGCAGGAAGCCCCCGGAAGCTGCCAAGATGCCAAAGTCAGTGGCCAAAGACTTTCCGTCAGGGTCCCAGAGGACTCAAGTAGCCTTGGAATAAGGTGAGGGCAGACACTCAAGGCCACAAGCTCTAGTTCCTTGGCCCAGTATTCTTTCCTGCCTCTTCCTCAGCCTTCCTCAGAACACCCTGGCTGCAGGACTCTGCCCATCACAGAACCTTCCTGGAGAAGGCCCTGCTGCCTGTTCTATGGGTTTGTTATAAAGCAGTAAAAGGGTCTTGAAAGTTTGGGGAGACAGTAAAGATAGCAGTAACGTGCTTGCTATACAAGTGTGAGGACCAGAGTTTGGATTCCCAAAACCCATGGGAAGGCCGGGCCGTGGTGGCGCACGCCTTTAATCCCAGCACTTGGGAGGCAGAGGCAGGCGGATTTCTGAGTTCAAGGCCAGCCTGGTCTACAGAGTGAGTTCCAGGACAGCCAGGGCTACACAGAGAAACCCTGTCTCGAAAAAAAACAAAAACAAAAAACAAAAAAACAAAACAAAACAAAAAAACAAAACAAAAAAAAAACCATGGGAAAAATTGGGACGCCCTCTGATCCTAGTGCTGGGGAGGCAGAACAGGAGGGTCCCAGGGGCTTGCTGGCTGACCAGTCCAGCCCAACTGTGAGCCTCAGCTTCAGTGTCTAAAAAATAAATAAATAAAGATAAAGAAGAGCAATGAGGGAAGCCTTTGCTGTGATGCTCTGGACTAGGGCCACACACACACACACACACACACACACACACACACACACCCCGCCCGCCTTTATTCCCAGAACTCGGGAGGCAGAGGCAGGCGGATCTCTGAGTTCAACATCAGCCTGGTCTACAGAGTGAGTTCCAAAATAACCAGGGCTACACAGAGAAACTCTTTATCTCCAAACAAAAAACAAAAAACAAAAAACAAAAAAAAGAGAGAAGAAAGTGAACAGGTGGTGACTTCCTGTGACCTCGGAGGCTGAGGCAGGAGTGTAGCCAGGGGCACATAATGAAACCCTGCTCCTTCCTCCCTCCCCTAAAGAGCTTTGAAACCCTGAGGGCAGAAGGAGGCTTCTGAGACTTATTCAGTACCAAGACTCAAAAGTCTCCCCTTAGGGGAGGACAAAGCCCTACTTACTACACATCTGTCATCTTGAACCCTTGTAGAGTCCCCATTGATTTGCACTGGGCCTCAGCATCAGCACAGACTTCGGTAAAAACATCTCTCCCAGGGATATAGGTGTTGCTGGCAGCAGGGCCCATGTTACCACTGGCTACCCACTGCCACAGGCCAGGGGTTTCTAGGGGAAAGTTCCCTTTGGAACCCAGCCCCACACTCTGGCAATGCTTACCTCAAGCCTCCTCCTTTTCTAGTTGTGAGACTCACGTAACAAGATCACATTTCCCTTATCCCCTTTGCTGCCCGGAATCTTTGAGGTCCAGCCATGGTCACTGTGTGGCCCCGTGCACCCTGGAACACCCCCACCCCTGCTCCTTGGTCTTAGTCTCCTTACTCAATTTGTATCTTCTCTGTCGTTGATTCTCTGTGTTATCGGTATTTTTTATGTACCTTCCATTGTGAATTGCTGGTCGCTGCAATGAGAACAATGAAGACTATAATCAGGAGATAAACACACAGCTCCATTACGCCGTTCACGTGTATTGATGAAAACAGGGTGGTTTGCTACAATAAATGAATTCTCCTGACGCATTCTCTTCAAAACTGGGGTTTTAGCTCAGGAAATTCTCTTTCTTCTACGTTAACACTTGAGCCCCTTAGGTGGAAAGCCTGGTACAAAGAGGCCCTTATCAGTTCTAACCACGTTTGCAGTGACCAGGTGCAGATGATAGCCAGAAACAGATGGCGGCAGACTGCCAAATGATGAGCACTGTAAACCGCTAAGCCCATGGACTTGTGGATCCAGTGGGATGTCTGTTAGCAATCGTCCTCTTAGATCAAGGGCCTTGTCCTCTTGAATTCCTGGGGACCCAAATGGGATCCCATAGGCTCTACCATGTACCTAACAGCACGAGGCCTTTGTGATCAGGTCCTATGGATCTGGGTCTCACTTACCATCAGGGGAGCAATTGTTGGGAGGTTGGTCAACCTTCTCCAGATTGTCCCCAGCAGCCTGGCTCTGGCTTTGTACTCAGAGCTAGCAGAACCTTCCCTTCCACATCCATCAGAGAGCCATGAGACTCTCATGGCAAAGCCAGCAGCTAGGCTGTGACATCCACCTTGCTTCCTGTCCCTGCCATCCTTGGCTAAACAGGCTAGGCTCAGTGAGACTTGTGATTCATGTGACATCTCTGTCTTTCTGTCCCTCAGCTCCCTCAGGCGCCACTTTAGGTAGAGAGGGCAGCTCTCATCTCTGATTGCTCTCACAGGTTCATAGATAGAGAGATAAATAGTGATGAAGAGAGGCAGGGACTCAGCCAGCCTTTCCCAGCACAGCAGGCCCTCAATGCTTCCTCCTATCACACAGTGTTTGTCACAGTACTCTCGAATGACCCAATAGCCCTTAATAGTCCATTGTTCTATCAGGCCAGGCCAGGGCCTCTCCCAGAGGGCAGGCAGGTGGTGGATTCAAGAACCAAAGCCCTGGGTGAGAAACCAACCCCAGAGGCTGCCTTAGGTCCACTCCCCTGCAGCACCTGATTGTGCTTCTAAAAATCTCCAATCTGCTCTTCCCTGAACTGTAGATAAGGATTCAGGATGGATAAGAACCTGTTTGGGTGGGGCAGTGCACATCTGCCTGCAGGAGGAAAGGACACCTGGGCTTCCAGCAAGGGGGCGATCCAGAACCTTCCCTGCTGTTGGTTACCAGGCCTGGGCCACTTTGCAGTGTTAGTGGGTGATGTCAGGAGGGGGCCATTAGAGCAGCCTTCCTCTCACTTCACATGCCCACAAATGCCCAGGGAGCCTGACTGTTTTCTGAAGCTGTTGTCTCTTATCACTGAGGCAAGACACTGAAATTCCGCATTCCTAATCAGCTCCCAGTGAAGCAGATGTTAAGCAGCACTGGAGGAGTGGGAAGCAGTCAATCCCATCCAGGCACAGAGAAGAAGATGGGATGCTGGCCGAAGATGCCTGCCCGATGGTTCTGGAAGTTTGTAACCTCCTGCCCTGGACTCCCCGACTCCTAAGAAGCTTTCCATTATTGGTATCTTCTCAGAATGGTTAACCATTGCCTCCAGGCACCAACCAAGATACACATTTGTGCACCAATTCCTAGGTGCAGAAACTCTGCCCTGCTTTCCATAATGAATCTCTCAGGGGAGCCCAAGACTCAAACTCCAGAGCAAAGCCCAGGAGATATTTAGGGAACCTACCAGACACATCTGTGTCTACCAGTGTGACTCTCACTGTTCCCCAAAGAATAGAGGAGAAAGGCCACTGTGAGAAGGCGTCTCTTGATGGGAGGAAGTACTGCCTGGGAGCCATTTGTACCCCAAAAGTCTTGCAGAAGTGCTGTCATGGCTGTTTAGTTAGCTCAATTAGGGCAAGCGTCCCTTGTGATTCTGATAGGAGCTGTCCTGTTTACCTCAGTCTTTTGGCTTAATTCTCATTATATCCCTATGGACCCTTCCTGGGTGACAGAGCCACAGACAGCTGGCATTTCCAGATCCCTGAAACTACACACAAAGAGAACATGAGGGCTTGGAGCTGAGTAGGCCCACACCCATTGGGCTGGGGACTAGCTGCACCTCTCCTGTGGAGGGGTGACCTCAACATTTCAGATTATTCTGGACATTCAGTTCCATCTCTCTGGGCTTCAATTCCCTCCTCAGCTAAACGGGAACAAATTGGCTGTGCTATTGTTTAGTGAAATGTCACACCAGTACCATGGAAGTCATCTGTCCTCACTCTTAGTGGCACCTCGTATTCTGAATACCACTCACTGTTATTCCTGGGCCCAAATCCCACCTTCCTACCCCACTGGACCAGCAGAGGACACCTCATCTTCCCAGCCTTCCAGCTGTCCCAACTGGCCATCACCTCACAAGCCCTCATCAAATCAATACACTCCAGAAGGTTCAACACAACGGGTTCTTTATTATTTCATTTTTTCTTTTAAAAAAAAGGTACTCCTTCAGTATAAAAAATAAATATTTTAAATAGGCATTGAATAAATAAAAATAATCTGTCAGTATGAAACATTCCCACAGGGTACATTCATCAAAGAGGAATTTGTCACCCAAGGCCAAGTCCCTTCCAAAGGAAAGGAAAGAGGGAGACGTCTGAGGCCCAATGGGCTGAACCAGCAGTGCAAAGGAGAGGCTGGGCTGGGACTGGGGAGTCATTCGAATGCAGACAGCCATATCATTTCACTTCTGAAGCCACTACCATGCAAGACTCCGGGGTTCTGGCCCACATGCCATGTCTGCTCCGGAGAGCCAGCAAGTAAGCTGGATTGCTTAAGTCAGGATCAAGGACACAGAGTAGGGGCAGATAGACCAGTAAACTTTCAGTGCTTTCAGGTTTGAAGTTTTAAATAATAAATAAAGGCCCTATGCTCCTCTCTGGATAAACTGCAAAATGCCCCATCCCTTCTTCCTATATCCAGACAACACTACCCATCATGCTTGGTGGGAGTCAATGCTAACAGGTGAAAGAGGTCAAGGTGAACAACTGCCTGCCCCTAAAGTTTTGTTTGCTCCAAAGGCTCGATGGTTCTGGGATGCTGTGCAACATGACTGAATTGTTGGAGTAAGATGCAGGCAGGTGGTTGCACTGTGGAGCCAGGGGTGGGGGGCTGGGCACAGAGAGAGTCCATTGGTCCCTGAGCCTTCAAAGCTGCCAGGTGGGCGGAGCCCAGAGAATCCAAGTCCATATGGATGTGAAGTGATGACAAAATCCAGCAGGCCCCAGACTGTGGCATCATCTTGGCTTTTAGACAAATTGCCTCTCAGCTTGGAGAAGGGCAGCCAGTCCTGAGCTGAGCCTGATGCAGCAGCAGCAGCAGCAACAGCAGGAGAACAGTGGAGTAACTTTGTCGCTGACATGTGTGTCCCCCATGATAGTCTCCTGGCTGCACCTATGGTTCCAGGCCTTTCCTAACTCAGAGCTTCAGGGCCTGTCCACTTGCCGACCAGGTAAAGTGCTTAGAGAGTGACAGAGAAAGGTGCAAAAATGCGTGAAACAGAATCCCACAGCTGAACTGCTAAGGACCGCCCTATTCAGAGCCTGGGAGGCAGCTAGCTCTGTAGTCGGCCACTGCCCCAGCTTGGCTGCCTTCCTCCCTACCCTGCTCCCAGATCGAGGGCGTTCCTCTGCTTGCCTGGCCCCAGCACAAAGGAGAGATCAGATCGGATTCCCTGCCTGGGAGCCCAGACATGGGCGGGAGTGGGAAGGCAGCGATGAAGCAAGGACCACAGCTTCCTGGTCTGCGTCCCAGGCGTCTCAAGCCTTGATCTCCCCTTCTCTGGAGCACTGGGCAGCCGTTCAGGCCCAGTTCAGGGCCTGCACTGCTCCAACCTCCTGTATTCACCCTCTGTGGGTGTTCAGGCCACCCGAGGAGCTTCCATGCTGGATGGAAGCACACTGGGTGCCGGGTCAGAATGTCTCAGCACTCCTCAACTGCAATTTGAGGAAGATGGAATCAGCTTTGCCCAAGGTTCCAGAGCCATTGGCTTCATTATGAATGGTGCACTGCAAAGCAGGAATCCAGGGGGTGCCAGAGAGCTCAGTGGGACAAAACAACAAAAAACTACTCCACCCCCTTGGAGACCAGAGGGAGAGAGGGGTGGGGGGAGAGAAAGAGAGAAAGAGACAGAGACAAACTGGCCCAGCTCTTTCTGGGGGACCCTGACACCCTAAAAGTGAGTCACAGTGGGAGACAGGGGAGCTAGCCAGTCTCTGATTTGACCCATGAGCTGTACCTGTAACAATCGTCTGCTTCCAGACCAGGCCTCACTAGGTGGTGAGTCTTGGCCCCAGCTCCCATGTAAAGAGCCTCATACTATTTCGGGGAATTAACTTTGCCATTTAAAGCACCAATAAGTTAACATAAATAGTAATAAATAGACAGCTGTGCCGGATCAGACACAGCACTCTGGGTCTCATCTTCCCTGAGACCCTGACCTCAAGTTCTGCTTTTCCATGTTCCAGGGACCCAAGACAGCCCTCAAGTACCTTTCAAGAACCTTTGTGACCTCCAGAGCCTCAGACATGACATTCTACTTTGTGCTACCTGTCTGTCTGCTCAAGATCACTTGTTCTCAGGGGTTGAGAAGCAGTCTGCTACTGCCCCAGCAATGGCCGCCTTGCTCCCTCCCTGGCTCCTTCCCTGGGAGGACTCTGGGGACCTGCTGAATCACCTCACTGCCTTTGCAACCTGCCTCTTCCCACCTGCACACACCCCACCTCTAGGCCCAGCTGGCTGACCCCAACCACGCCAGGCTGTGGGGGAAAATGCAGACAGTTGAGCCCGTCAGGCTTTGACAACCTGAAGATTGCCTCTATGCTTCCATGAGAGCCTGAACTCTAGTGACCTCCTAGAATCTTCCATCTGACAGTCCTTCAACCTGAACTCTCTAATCCAACTCAAGAGAAGACACATTCCATCCCAGGGTACCCTTCCACCCACAAAACTTAAAAAAAAAAAAAAGAAGAAGAAGAAGAAGAAGAAAAGAAGAAGAAGAAGAAGAAGAAGAAGAAAGAAAAAGAAGAAGAAAAAGAAGAAGAAAAAGAAGAAGAAGGAGTCCTTCTGGATCCCAGTCCCCTTGGCCCTTTCATATCCCAACCAAGCCTTCCAAAGTCTCTCTGAGGGACAGCAAAGGACCAGACGGTGGTGACTCTGCAGGGCTCTAGGGGACTTCCCAGCCCTTTGCTGTCTGCTGTAGACAACATGTGCAGCTTGTTCACATACCCAGTGAGCAAGGGACTGAGTGAGTGAGTGAGTGAGTGGGACAGAAATCCCTCAGTCCAACAACCTCACTGCCATTTCTAGCTGGTGCTGGGCTGTATGGAGGCTCTGCCTATGGAAGTTTCAACTTTGCCAGACTCCATCACAGCCCAGAGTGCAGTGAGTGTCTGGAAATCCCTGGGGTCTGCCGGCAGCCCCCTTTGCATTTAACAATGCCCTGAACCCCAGCACATTTTGAGCCCCCCTCCCCATATCTGGATCCTGCTCCTGAGATCCACTCAAGACCTCCTGTCTAGAAGGCCTGGACCACCACACTAATGACTTGCTTGTATGTCCCCAGGAGCTGGCAGCCCAACTTTTTCCTTTGGAAGGCTTCTTTGGTGGAGTTGTCAGGGGCGTATGGTACATCTATGTGGCCCACATGGTACTTGTTGCACAGACGGCAAAGCACATTGCTGACGAGCCCCTCATGACGTCTATAGTAGCATTGAGCTTGATCTGGAGGCTCACAGCAGTGGGGTTCAGGATCTTCTGATCCCGGGTGATATTGGCCAAGGAGGCACTCAGATATGCGACCATCCGATACAGCTCCACCAACTTGGTCTTCTCTGTCCCATTGGCATGGAAAGAAGGGAAGTCTGTCATGTTGGGCGCACAGAGCTTGTCCACATTGTTGGGAAACGGCTCCCCTTGAGCTGTGTACTGCAGAAGAGAGGAGAAGTGATGTGGGAGTCAGGGTGAGTGTTCCAGCCCGCCACCAACCCTTGGGGCAAGCTCTTGCACCTCTGTCTCCCCACCTGTGACATGGGGACTCGACTTATTGCCCTGTAGGCAACTGGAATCATTACTCAGCAATGATCTGAAATGTGAACTCACTCACCTAGGTCACTGTGACATAAATGGATAGAGGAAATGTGACATGTCACAGGTGTCACCTCAGCCAGAACACCACATACACTTGCACTTTCAGTCACCCCAGCCTCTTCCTGGGCCCCCCACTGTTTTCAATGACACTTCTCTGTCCATTCACTGCATAGCCTCCTCTTTGGCTCCCTGAGCTGTGGGACAAGACAGAAAGCACAGTCCCCACCTCTCACCCCAGCACTTCCCCCAACTTGCTGGTGACCTTGGAAGAGTACCTGCCAGTCTCTGAGCCTAGGCTAGGGTGTGCGGAGAAAGCCATGGGTTGCCACAGTGTTCTTCCAGGCCAGGCCACTCCACACCCCCTCAATATCCCAGGACAGTAACTTACATAGGAAATGAAGAGAGCATTGGCACTGCCATTGAGCTGAGTCAGTTGATTCTTGATCTGGTTCATGAGGTTGCCGTGGCATGGGTGGCGTGTGGCACAGGTGGCATTTACAGGGGTGATGGGAAGGGGGCTCCCCGCCCCGTGTTTCCAGTGCAGAACCAGCAGTAAGGGCACAATCCCTGGGAAGAGACATGGAGGGTGGATGGAAAGGCAGGAAGCCTGGCTGAGGCTCATGGTACATTGCACGGCCGGGTGGGGGGGTAGGGGTGGGGGGGCACCTTAGCGAGGCCCATCCCAACCCCTCATCATCCATCTGCCTTTAGTCTCCTGCTCTACTGAGGTTCCCTGGCTCTCTGGCTCCAGATCTCTGCTTTCTCTTTCCTTGTTCCCTAGCCTCAGTTTCCCCAACTATGCCACTGGATTGAGTAGAGAAGTAAGGTTATCAAGATGGGAGCCATTTGTACCATCTGAAAGCTAGGCCCAGGGGGCCACTCAACCATCTAGCCCCGTCCCTTCTGGTACCCTAGATGGATGGTATTAGGTCCAGCAGAGAGGAAGAGAAATTAACCCTGTCTTACCCCTCCCAGGATGGGCCAAATTCTTAATTTAACTTGGTGTTTACTGGCTCATTGCAGCCTAGAGCTGGACCCCTTGCAGACCTTGCAGGCTAGGAGTTGGGGTTTCTGTTGACCTCTCTTAAAACTGCCACTACACTCTGGCTTCCTAAACCAATTGTCTCTAATCCCATCTTCCTCAATGAGGCAAGTCCCCTATGGAGAACTTTCCACCTGTTCTGCAAGTGCCCACTCTCCAACCAAATCATCTTTCACCACCCCCGCCCCCCCGTTGCTACACTTTCCCCCAACTCCACATACTTTGGAATGAGAGGAAATGGTGCAACCAGGAAAGAGATCGGGGAAAAGGTCGCAGGCGGACACGCAAGAGGAAAGCGAAAGGTGTCAGGAGAGCCGGGAGCTGTCCGGGCCTGTCCAGGATCACCCGTCCCCCGGGGCGCCTGCCCCTCCTTCACTTTCAGCTACACCGGCCCCCTCACCCCAGCTCAGCCTTTCCAACACCGGGCTGAAGACTCCAGAAGGTGATAGAGGCTGAAGTCAACTCTTAAGGGAGGCTGGAGACCTCCCACCTGAACTCCCCAAACTGGGACTAAAAAGATCCTAAAACCTTAAATTCACTCCCTGGAATCCTCTATTGGTCTCAGCATCTCCAAACACCGTGAGGGCCCCGGGATGGCTGCGGGGGTACCCATACCTGCATCTCATCTCGCGCCAATCACAGCTTTCCAGGCACTAGCAGACGGAAGCGGCACCTGCGCCGGTCCTGGCCGGAGTTTGCAAGCTGCTCAGCCGCCTGCGCCCCTCCCAGGGAGCAGCCCGGGACGCAGTTGGAAAAGAGAAAGCGGAAAGAAAGAAAAAGAAAGAGGGAGGGTGAATCTAGGCGACAGCGGAGAAGTAAGAGCAGCGCGGGAGAGCAGTGGGGCGAGGAGAGGAGGCAGTGGAGCAAGGCTGCGCCGGCCGGTTCCCTCACAGCCAACCTGCTGGTCCGGGCGGGCTGGGCGCGCGGTGCCCGGACCATGTGCGGTGCTCGCTCCCGGCCGCCACCCAGCGCCTCCGGCGGGCCCGGACTGCGCGGGCGCCCCAAGTGTCCGAGTGGCGCGGCGGGCCGGTGTCCCGCGGGTGCTCGCCCAGCGCCCCAGGCTGCCGGCGCGCCCGCAGCGGGGACTCGTAATCGGCGCCCGGCGCATGGATTTACCTGCGGCCAAGACCTTCATTATGGGCTGGACTCCAGAGGGCCTTGGAAGAGACCTTAGATGCAGGCCGTTTTCAGAAGTTCATGCTCAAATGGGGAATTTGCCTGATTTATATACTGGAGCCTGTGTTGTAAGACAGAGAGAAACAGCTATATTTAGCCGGGATCCCCAGTCCAGGAAGTTGTTTGAGGTGCATCATAGGAAATTATGAATGGAAGAAAGTAAGAGTGAAAGGGGAGGGGGGAAGAGTGAGGGGGGAGGGTGGAGAGGGCAGACTTTTTCCTTCTTCTAAGAATTTGATTGATAAAATTATAATGAAGTCTTCAACAAAAAAAAAACGCCCTGTGGTTTTCCTGAGTGGTTTGCTCTGGGCGTTGTTTGCAGATGGGTCTGGTGGGGAGAGGGTCTCAGGGGGATTCAGAGGGGTCCTCAGCTTGTGCCCTTCAGATGTCCCAGTTTCATCTGGGTTTAGGAGGGTGGCAACAGACTGGAGGCTGCCTTTGTGTCCCCTGGTAGGGGGGCTTTGCCGGACAGCCAGAGGAGTCGGGCTGGGGTTCCACTGAGAAGCAGTTTCCAAGAAGGGGGGCTGGGGCCCTTTTGAACTTTAGACAGTCATAAAGTGGAGCAGAATGTAGACGCTGAAAGCCACCTTGGGGGTGGCTTTTCTTCAGCCTGCCCATTGCCAGTGGGCAAGGAGCCTACAAAGGGGCATGCTGCCAGTGTGCTGGAGGGTTTTGCCCCCCCCCCTTACAGCCAACAGCGTGCCCCCTCTATGGACTGGTACCTGGGGTGAGGCCTGGAAAGAACATGAGGCTGTATGTTTTGGGGGACTATCCGGGCATGCACGTCAGGAAGGTGTCTCAGCCTTACTATGTTGAAGGAGCTCCTAACGTAGTGACCCAGGGAGGCTGGGCAAAACGGACTCCTACTTCCTCAGGGTGCCTAGGATGGCTGGGTAAACGGGAATGGCTGGCACTCTTTGGAAGCCCCTTAGTGTTTGGCCTCAGAGTAAGAAGGTGACTCCTAACAGGTGCTTCTGCGGTGTATGGCGGGATCCCCGGGGCGGGTCCTTGCTGGTAGATTAGAGACTCTGTGAGGGACAGTGGGGAAGAGGACAGGCTGAAATGAGATCAGGGTCTCCCCACTAACTATGAGGCAGTACAGAGAAGCATGCTTGTGAAAGAGCACTGACAAACACACCTACCTAGGGCCATGCTATCCCTGAGCCACCGGGTCCTTCCAGACCTGGAGATGTCAGTGCCATGGGGACTGTATCCCAACCTTTCCATCTGACCTAACCCCAGATCCAAGTGGGACAATCAGTTTGCCAAAGCATTGCCTGGCCACTCAAGCCCCTTTGCCCACCCTCATGCCCTCAGCTCCTGCTTCATTCAGGATCTACTCAGGTGTTCTTATCCTTCCAGGATGCCCTGTGTCTGCTGTTCTCCCCCCACCTCCGCCCCACTACACATACACTCTCCCCGCCCCCCCTCCCCGATTCTTTTTCCTTGTGGTCTTTTGGCAGAGCCTTGGGTAGTGGTATGATAAAACCGCCTCTCCTGGCTGGCACTTCCCAGCAGGGAGGGAATCTTAGAGGCCAGCTTGGCACCCTTTCTTTCTCCTACACCACAAAACACTGTGTCTCTTCATTGGTGACCCCATCTGGGGTCTACCATTCCCATACACATGCAACGACACCCTCCACACATCCCAGCGCCACCCCACCAGCACTACTCAGAGCACACGAACTCTGAGTCAGCTCTCATCCACCATCATGTCTTTCAGACAGCTGCTGTCTGACTGTACCTGGCTTCCTTAACATGGGCCCCAAATCTATCAGCCCAGAAGACCATCATGGTCCTCTCTATCCATCTCCTGTCCCCAAGGCTAAACACCTCATTGAGTGGTCCAGTCAGAGACCTCAGCCCTAACTGCTTCACTCCTGTGTCTGGCTCTCCTCTCCATCCCTCCAGAGGCCTTCTAGGCCTTGCACTAACTACTCTCTAGATCAGTAGACCCCACATGGGTCCTACAGTCCCCACTCAATACCATTTAATCTCAGCTCCACCCTACAGGAAACAGGAAGTGGGAACAGGTTCCAGAAGACACTGACAATAGGGCCTTTTAATTTCAGTATCCTAGCTGACTCATTTGTGCCTCAGTTTCCCCTCTCACAGTACCTGACTTAGTCCACGCTCCCCCAGTGCTCTGGGCCCCTCGGTGCCCCAGGCCCTGCCTCTTGCTCCAGTCCATGTCTGAGCGCCACCTGTGATAGGCCTCTGAGGAGATGCCAGGAAAGGTCTCCAAGCAGAGCCGAGCCTCTGTCTTCCAGCTGCCTGCAACGTGGCTGGCTTCAGCTGGAGTTTGCATCTGTCCCTCCCTCTCTATGCTGCTGTATGTGTGTTTCCCCTCTGCTCCCTCACAGAAGGCATCCTCCCTTCTTGGCTGCCTGTTCCCAGGGTTGTGACCCTGGGCCCCACCCTGGAGTGGCAGCCCCAGCCCAGCCCCTTCCAGCTGTGATTTCATCTGCAGCCTGTCCAGCTCCTGCACACTGGGCCTGCTGGGGGTTTGACAGGCTTCAGGATGAGGGGGACAGCCAGTTTCCACACAGGGAATCCCTCAGCAGGGATAGGGGCTACCATGACAGGCCCAGGTGCAATATCCAGATGGTGGTATCTTCTCTCCAGGAAGTGAGCTTGTAGACTGGCCTGGAGGCCTAAGCTAGTCTGGGCCTTCCCAAAGCCCCTCAGAGTTCTCTCTTCCATCCACTTTGACACATATGTCCAGTTAGCCTTGATTTTCCCACTGACTTTCACTCAACAGTCACAACTCTCTCCCAGGATCTTATAGCTGCTTGCTTTTCTCATGTGGCAGTTACGGGGTTAGCAAGTAAAGACACATGCACAAAGAGTTAACAGCAGAGTCCTGGCCTCTGGCTTGCAAGATACGGTGATCCCTCTATGAGGCAATAAAGACTTTCAGCAGGAAGAGCCCCCCACCCCCACCCCCTGCAGCCCTGACCCGTTCACTCGGCCTTGGTGCCCATTCTTGTTTCAAGTAGGAACACACTGCTTAGTCTCTGAGGACTTGGAAGGGGTCTGCTCCAGACAGTGCTGGTCAAGAGGGAGGAGCACTCCGCACAGATGCTACAGTGCTGGTCAAGAGGGAGGGGCACTCCGCACAGATGCTATCTATTTTTGTTAAGCATTTTACACCTTGAAAGCAGTCTTGGGAATGGCAGGAGGAACCCTGGTGGTTTGAAGTATGTGCGGACTTTGACCTCATTTAGAAGCAGGCTGGAGATTTAGCTGAGTGAGGTACAAGCTGTGTGGCTTTTGGGAAGTGGACCCCTCTCACTCTTAGGCGAGAATGATAACACACACACACACACACACACACACACACACACACACAACTGGGTTGGGCCTGAAGTGTAAAGACTCCTCTGAGAAACGGAGATCTTTGTCTTAGCTAGAGATTCTCTAAGAAATGGGCACACTCCAAAGCTAAGGGCAACAACAGACAGGAAAAGTGGTATTCCTCACCCCACAGCTCCAGCTTCAGGGGTACCTCCGGAAAAATACCTCAGACAGGATATCAAGAACTAGTATGGTAATCTGCCCCCACCCCTCACACAAACACACACACAAACACATATACCCCACAGCCACCCCCAATCAAGGCTTGAGCTGAAAACAGTTGCTGGCTGGACCTTACTACCCAGGAGCTGATTCACCCCCAGACCCCATCTGAAAAGCTCAGCTCCGAGGAATTTGAATCACCAGCTGCCCCCTGCAGAGCGCGGGGGTGGGGCTAGCCCCTTGCCTGCTTGCTCGACTGTCTCTTTCCTGGGCCCTGGGGCTCTCAGACTCAGGAGAGAGGACCGCAGAGCAGTGGCTGCTTGCAGAGTTTGGGGGAGGTGTCCTGTCAGCCAGGCATCCTGTGTGGGCAGTGGTTACTCAGCAGGTAAGTAAGCAGCTCTCTGGGCACTGGGAATTCCCCAAGACCAATGACCCAGATGCAGAGCTGCCCCACAGCCAGGCCAGCCCCATTCTCCCTGCATCCTCCCCTGGAAGATCTAAGTTCTTCAAAACACAGAACCGCAGCTGGGCTTCGGTGATCTCACCTGGAAGGTGAGCACAGAACTGTGAGGTGAGCTCTGAGAGGAAGCTGGGGGCTGGAGGTGCTTCACAAGGCCTGAACTGGTGACAGGTGTCAAAGGCAATAGGAGAAACCTGAGAATGTCCCTGGCATGGACTTGGCAGTCAATAACATGTCCCAAAAGGCAGAGGTGCCTCCATTGTCCACCTTAAGAAGTGAGGGTGTCCTTAGACTCTGATGCACTGTGGAGCCGATACCCTCAAGTTGCTAAGTTACTTTTGGAATACCAGGTGAACTGTGTTGCCAGATAGAGGATGGTTTGGGTTGTTCAGCCAGAAAGACTGTGAGCTCTGAATCCCACACAAGCCACACACCAGCTGTGTGGCCCTGGGTGATGGCTCCTCTCTGGGCCTCAATTTCCCCTTGGAAAGCCAAGGATGATTCAGGATGGATGCTCTGTCAACTCTGGCCAGTGGAGTGTAGGGAGCTTGGACCAGGCCTGGGCACTTAGCATACTCTGCTGGTTAGGGCTGGGCTGCCTTCTGGGTCTCTAAGTCCTTGGAGGTAGACATGGTCCCTGGTAGTGGTGAGCCTTGGAGAGCATCAGCAAGCTCTCCTGTCTCAGTCCTGGAGAGGCTGAGTGCTACCGTGGAATCTGCCGCTTCTTACCCTCACCCCATCAGATCTCTGGCAGGCACCAGTGACACCCGCTCAGAGGCAAAGAAGAGCCAGAAACAGTCTGGCCAACAGCTCCAGCATCACCCCGACACTTCCTGGCTAGTTCTGCGTCAGGAATCAAGCCCCTGGAGGTGAATCAGAGTGTCTGCATTCCCCCCTCCCTGCACCCCCTTCAGTTCTGATAGAAACAGCAAAGGAAATAGCAGCCCACAGAGCTGATCCTCAGTAGGGTCAGAGGCCAGGGTGTGGCATGGTGGGTGGCCGGTCCCACCCAGACACTGACCTCCAGTCCTCTATCTGTAGAGGCTAGGCTGCTCTCCCTCTGGTCCAGCATTTTGTGTCTGTGTTGAATAAGCACTTCTACTTTGGCCCTCTTCCCCTGAGTGTCCAGGCCACAGAGGTGAGGGCGATGTTCTCACACTGGCCTCTAGCGCCTCACGAGTTACAGGTACAAGTTACAAGGTGCCAGTAGCACTTTCAAAGAAATATGGGATGATGAATGGGATGACAGAGCAAGGGCGAGCGCTCCCTGAAGCACTCTTCCCAGTTTTCCACAGGTCCACATGAATGTAGGCCTGGCCCACAAGCTCTATGTGACTTGCCCAAGGCCGTTCAGCGGTCTGCAGCACAGGGTGCCTGATTTCTACTAGGGAAGCACTGAAACCAGCTCAGGAATGGGCTAGAGGTGCATTGTGGGCTCAGGTATGGGCAGGTCAGAGACATGGTGTTGGGGTGGAGGCCTGGCATCAGGCCGAGCAGTGACGAAGTCCATTGCAGAGCCCAGCTTCTCCAGAACCACTTCCTTCCTCAGCCTCAGACCCTCAGGGCTCCCTGCCTTACCTAGGTTAGGCTGAGGACAGTCACAACTACCAAGCCTTTCCTCATAGGCATCAAAAGCCCTTCATACACACCACAGGAGGAGGAAGCGGCTGGGCTCCTTCAGGGTGGCCTAGGCCCAGGGCCCAGCTGCATCCAGAAGAGGGCGCTCTGCAGAATCCTTGTGAGTGAGAAGCCTCGTGGAGTCAGAGGCGCAATGAGCTTGTGCGCATGCGCGGTGCGGTGTCGTTGTTGAGTCTGTGTTCATCGGTGTCTGACCCTGTTGTGCGTGTGTATGCATTTGATTAGAGTGTTTGTCTGTGTGTGTGCGGCTGAGACAGAGCTGGACTTTGCAAGTCCTCCCCCTACCCCATGTGTGTGCGAGCATGTGCATGCGTACACTCGTGAGTGTGCATGTGTGACCGTGCCTGTGTGAGCCTGTGTGGGTCTGGATGGTAGACAGGCATGACCCTGTGCATGTGTATGCATGTGCCCCTGTGTCTCTGCCTTTCACTGTCTGGCCCCTGTCCCTGGGAACCATAGGGCAGCCTCGTGTCATGAGGGCCACCAGCAGCTGGTTCCCTCCCCGCCCTACCCCTCCCACCCTGGCCACCCTGGATTTTTGGCACAGGAACAACACTGATGTCAGAACCGAGCTGTCAGCTTCCTTTCCCCACTGGGTTTTCCGAGGGGGGGGAGACTGTAACCGGGCTGCTATTAAATAATCACGGGTGGGGGGGCACTCATTGGTTTCCTGAACTTGGAGGCAATAAACAGAACAGGAAGCAGCAGTGGACAGACACACAGGCAGCTGGAAGCTGGCCACAGAGGTAGGGCCTGGCCTCATCTCTGTCCCTTCTTCTAGTCAAACTCACTAGGGCCACTTAACTGGATAAAGAGGTAGTGCTGGGCAGGTAGCCAGAGCCCTGTCTCAACCCTTAGGGTGAGGAAGACATGAAAAAAGGTTTTCCCCCTGAGGATGGAGATGTGAGGGAGATGGAGAGAAGAATGACGGGTCCCATCCTAAGTGAGAGTGGAGGAAGGATCCCATGGTGAGGTGAGGGTGGAGAAAGATTAGTCAGGGTGAACTGTCTGCTTCCTGGGAAAGAAAAGAATAAGTTTCGGACTCTGTAGAGACAGAAGCAGGTGGAGCTGCTGGGACACAGGGACACAGCCAGAACTGGCTACCCTGTCAGGAAGCACAGGCTTGACTCTAGTCTCACACCAGTCCTATGCCCTTGGGCATCTGCAAATCTTAAAGACTCTTCCAGGACACAAGATTGGCATGCCCACCAGTCTCAGGGACCCCCTCCCTTCCACTCCAGAAAATCATAGAGAATGCCCAGAAGACGTCCTAAGGCCTCCAGCCCCTACTCCCATTTCTCCTTTTTCAGACTTGGAAACTGAGACTCCGGAGTTGAATTGTCCAGGGTCACAAGGGTGCAAAGGTCTGCATCCCCACCACAGCCCACCCTCTTTGAAATAGGTGGGGGGAGTCTAGGAGATGCTCGGGGCAGCAAGCTCTGTCAGTGGCTCTGGGGCCAGTCATCCCAGGGGACACCCCCTTCTGCCTAGGTAGGCCAGGTGGCCAGCGCTTATCAGCCACACAGCTCCACGACAAACTCCGCTCTGATCTCCTGCCCAGCTGGCCTCACCCCACCGCGCCCCTGGATCCTGCTTCCGTTCCCTGCCTTTCCAGGTGAGACCTGTGCCCAGCCCTCATGTCACAGTGGGTTCTGTGAATCCCTCAGCTGTGGCATCTCCCCTGAGGAAGACTCAGACCTGCAGGCCGAGAGGTGAAGACCATCTTAGAGGGAAGATGGTTTCCCGAACACTCATCTTAGCACCCCACCCCCACCACAGAGTCCTTGCCTACCTTTCAAAGCAGGGTGTGACTCTGTTAGCTGGAACAGAGGGGCCATGGACCCTGGAGTCTGTCAGACCTCATATTTAGCTCTGTCACTTAACAAGCTGTGTCACCTGAGGCAGGTGGCATCATCACTTAAACCTCAGTTACAACGTGTGCAAAATTGGCAGCAGCGTCGTCAATCGTAAGTTGGCAAAGCCACAAGATACACCTTTATATTACAGACATCGTTATCTAATACAGCTTCAAAGGTGAGGCCCAGAGAGGAGATGCCACTTTCTCAAAGCCCCACATAGCAAGGGCCATCCTTGGTAATATATGCCCTAATGCTTGTCCTGGGCTCCAAAGTGATGGGACTCTAGGGCTTCAAAACTAGCTGCTTGTGAGAATTCCAGAGAGGACTTACTCCTTGAGATCCCATTGCCTTCACTAAATTCAGTCATTGACTTTGGGAGTGTGGATGGGCTCCCTTAGTAACCCAGAAAACTGAGCTTAAGGTTCTTTGCCCTGTAAACGCTTAGTAGCTCCAAGCCCTGGTCAGCAGCGCCTCCTGCTGCCCAGCAGCAGCAGGTACAATCGGCTCACCGCCTCCCCGGCTCAGCCGGTACTAGTAGGTGGGTGGGCTGGATTGGCGGATTTGAGGAAGTGAGTGGGTGCCTGGGGTTCGGGATGGGGGTGGTCAGAGGCCATACGCCAACACAGGGGAAGAAGGCTCCTCTTGGGGGCTTCCAGAGAAGCTTTGTCTTAACATCTGCAGGGTGTAGCCCAAAAGGCTGGCCACAAGGGGGTGCCAGAACCACATGCAGTGGTCAATGGGGCACAGCCTTCTGACGGTTCTGGGGGAGGGGGCAGTGGCCTTTTCCTGGTCCTGCTACCTGCTCCCATTTTGCCCTGACAGTTCTTCCAGGTAGGGATCAGAATGTCCATTTTGCAGGGGGGCCACAGTGACCTAGAGAAGGAAAATGAACTGCCCAAATTCACACAGCAAGAGGCAAGAACCAGACCAGGGAGGGACACCTGGTTGTACAGACTGGTCCCAGGCTCCCCTTACCCTGTCATGTCCTGGCATGGCATGACATGGACAGGATCCTGGGTACAATTTCCCATCCTTTTGGCAGCCCCCTACCAGGTTTGGAGAAACATTGCCAAGTTAGAGGTAAGAGCCTCTTTCAATTTTGGATGCCAAGCCCCCAATGAAGGGCTCTGCACAGACTTGTTTTTGGTTTTCTCTCTCTGTGTGTCACTGTCCTGGAGCTCAGATGTCCAGGTTCGAAGACCAGTCAAGTTCCGATCTGGCCCAAGGTCAAAGGCAGAGGAGTAATGACCTTGGCTGATCAAGTTCCCCAGAGCACCCATGATGGCCCCCGGGGACTGTGGCAGCCCGTTTTGGATGGACAGGGACTGCTCTCAAATGCTCTGTCTATTGGAGAGTAAATGAGACCTCTGCAGGCTCAGAACTCACTCTGAAAAGGGAAAGGAATCTGATGTCCCTTGGGAATCCAGGAATCAAGACTACCTTTAGAATCAGGCTGATCCTACCATGATGGTACAATGCAAGATTTGATCCATGTGCTCTCTCCACTGCCCTTTACCCATCCTGTGAACTTTAACCCACAGGGCACATTCACAGCTGGTCTCGCCAGCTTTGCCTGGACATCCTCCAAGAGAGCCTCCCAACCCTGTCTTACAATGCATCCATTACAGGCAGGGAGACCAAATTCTGGAGAATTGTATGGGCCAGCAGGTGCCCCTGATGCACAGGGAAGCAACTGATGGACCATCTGCCCTTCTGGGGAGAAGTGTGGGGAGCAGCGGTGGCCTCTTCCCTGCCCCCTCAAGGGAATCCTACCGTGGTCTTGCAGCCCTCCAGTCTGCACCGTTGTCCAGTCTTCAGGGTGACACCATCGTTGTTGGGCCCTCTGCTTCCCTCTCCTGCTGAGGCTTCTCTGGCGCTGGCTCCTCACCCTGCCCCCCACCTGACTTCCGTCTGAAGCTGGTGGCCTGAGGCTCCCCCCACTTCTACCCCACCCCCAAGCTGAGGACCAGAGAGGCAGAGAGCCCACACCACAGATGGAGCACACACAGGGTGGGAAAGGTGTAGCTGGGTTGCTGGAAGGAAAAGCAGGATTGGGTGTGGGGAGGGGGCGTCCCTGTACTCGATGCCTCTGGGCTGCGTGGCAAAGCCACTATAGCCTGAGTCACAGCTGACTGGGCCGCGCCTAGCCTGTCTGGGTGACCCAAGCCAGCATAAGGCAATGACTGGGCAGCTCTCCTCATGACCAGCTGGGGTCGACCTTAGGTGTTTTGACTCAGACCTGCCACGGGCTGTGTGCACAGCCACCATCTTCTGGCTCTGTCCCCAGAGCCACAGGCCTATAGTTGCCCCTATCCCAACCCCCACCTCATAACCCGGGGAGCTACCTGGCCCTTCTGATCTGCAATCAGCCCTAGGCTTCAGGGCCCCACCTGCTGTGGGACCTTCGGCCCTCCCTGGGCAAGCCCTGCCCTTGGGGACACTCCAGGAAGCAAGGAGCTTTGTTGCTTGTGCTGAGGGCCTCTTGATCCACTGTGGACTGTGACCTTTTTCTTGGCACTATAAGGGGTTCTGTGGACTGCCTGGACAGGCCTGCGTGGACAACCGGAAGATGACTGGGGACAGGAACTAAGAGAAGAGAGAGATACAGAAAGGAAAAAGAAAACAAGAAGGGATTATAAGGGAGGGAAGGAGCGAGGAAGGGAAGGAGGGAGGGAAGAAAAGAGGAGGAGAGTAAAGTATAAAGGGAGGGAGGGAAGGAGGAACTGCTTACAGTTTGCAAACCTGCCTAGGGCAGTACTAGCCCTACACTTTTCCCAGGAAATCTTAGGGAAGTTGGTTCCAACAACACACTGTGCAGAGGCAAAACTGAGGCTTGGCCTATGAGGCCGAGTGAGAAGGGCAGAGGTCACATTCATTTCTCCTGTAAGTTCTTCATCTCTCACTGAAGAGAAAATAATCACGTTAAAGTTGGGATGATGGGGTGGGATGGAGAGATGGCTCAGGGATCCATACTCCCCTTTAACCTCTAGAGCAGGACATTACCAGGACACTACCAGGTGAAACCCCATACACATAAAGTCATTTTAAAAATTAAAACTGGGGCTGAGTAGTAGCACACACCTTTAATTCTAGCACTGAGAAGCCAGAGGCAGGTGGATCTCTGTGATCAAGGCCAGTATGGTCTACAGAGTGAGTTCTAGGACAGCCAGGGCTGCACAGAGAAACCCTGTTTTGGAAAGCAACAACAATAATAATACTCTGGGACAGGGGTTAGCAGATAGCTCTGTGGATAAAGTACTTGATGCACAGGCATAAGCCCCTGGGTTTGAATCTCGACATGGCAGCAGCCTGTGACCCCAGCACTGGGAGACAGAGATAAACAGATCTCGGATGCATGCTGGCCAAGCAGCCTAGGCAAATGGTGAGTGTCAGATTCAGTGAGAGACTGTGTCTCAGAAAAATAAGGTGGATGGGACTGGGGAGATGGCTCAGTGGTTAAGATATTTGCTGTTCCTGTAGAGGATCCAGGTTCAGCCCCAGTACCCACATGCTAGCTTATATAACTCCAGCTCCAAAGCATACAACACCCTCTTCCAGCCTTTGAGGGCATCAGTTACACAGACACACAGAGAAAACATAATACATATAAAATAAATCTGAAAAACGATAAGGTGGAGGGACTAGAGAGGTGGCTAGGTGGTTAAAGAACAGGAACACTTCGACCGAGGATTCAAGTTCGTTTCCCAGAACTTCTGTCAGGTGGCTTACAATCACCTGTGACAACCACCTGTGACAACCACCTGTGACCCCAACTCTAGAGGCTTCTGCAGGTACCCGTACTCACACGCACATACACACATAATTTTAAAATAAAGATAAAAAATTTTTTAAAGATTTATTTGTTTTATGTACACCATTGCTCTCTCCAGACACACCAGAAGAGGGCATCAGATCCCATTACAGATGGTTGTGAGCCACCATGTGGTTGCTGGGGATTGAACTCAGGACCTCTGGAAGAGCAGTTGGTGCTCTTAACTGCTGAGCCATCTGTCCAGCCCAAAGTCTTCTTTTTGGATATAGGGTTTTATGCAGCCCTGCTGTCCTGGAACTCACTCTGTAGACCAGGCTGGCCTCAAACTCACAGAGATTCGCCTGCCTCTGCCTCCTGAGTTCTGGGATTAAGTGCCACTCCCCACTCCCCACAAATAAGTCCTCTTCCTCCTCTTCTTCCTCTTCCTCCTCCTCCTCCTCCTCCTTCTTCTTCTTTAAAGAATTATTTATGTTTGTGAGTACATTGCTGCTGTCTTCAGACACACCAGAAGAGGGCATCGGATCTCATTACAGATGGTTATGAGCTGCCTTGTGGTTGCTGGGAATTGAACTTAGGGCCTCTGAAAGAGCTTAACTGCTGAGCCATCTCTACAGTCCCATTAGTCCTTTTTAAAAAAAGCAGAAACATTAAGGAACATCCTCACACTGACCTCTGATGTTCACATGTGGCCTAACCGGGTAAATACCACAGTTATGTGCAGTGTGCACACAGATTTTGTTTTTGTTTTTAATCAGTCTGAGAAAGCCGATGTGGTGGCACACCACTGTCATCTAAGAGGGTTGTAAGTTCAAGGTTATCCTAGACTTCACACTGAGATCCCATATGCAACAAACAGAACAAAACCACCGTAACCATGAGATGTAGCTCTGAGGTGGGGCTCTTGTCTACATGCCCATGGCTCTGTTTCCAGCACCAAAACAAAGACAGCTGGAACAGTGAAGTCCACAGAGGCCCAAGGAAGCTCAGGTCCTCCTGCAGGTTGTTCTGTGTCCAAGATGTAAGCTTCCAGATTGTGGGCTCGTTGGAACATAAAGTGCATCTGCTAAAACCCCTTCTCTGACCCTCGGGCTTCTTACCCTAGGAAACTTTAACATTTTTATCTATTTATTTTTAACTTTGAGTATATGGTGCCTGGTTCCCACAGAGGCCACAGAGAGTGACAGATCCCCTAGACGTGGAGTTTCAAGCACTTGTGAGCCACCATTTGAGTCCTAGGATCCAAACCTGAGTCCTCTGCGAGAGTAGCCACTGCTGTCAACAGCTGAGCCATCTCCCCAGGCCCAGCTTGTGTGTGATGTCAATGACTACGTCTGTGACTGTCACACACACACCCCTAAACCTCTTAGCACCCCCCAAAAAAGATTGTCTGGGGTTCTCCTGTCTTCTTGAGCTTGGGACTTGCTCCCTGGAGTACAGTGAATGCTGTCCCTTCTCAGGACAGTGGAAATACACTAGTGTATTTTTGTAAGCCACTTTATAGGGGCTTATCTTACACTGGGGCTCAGAAGCAGTTGCTGAAAGTCCAGTCTCTGAGATTTTCACAGCAGATCGTCTCGAGTGTCATTACACATGTGCCCAGGACCCGTGCAAACTCTACAGTATTGCACTCTGGGGGTGTCAGCAACAGGGAAACCCTCAGCCCTTCCCTTGAGGTGACCAAGAGAGGGGGGTACCAGAGCTGCAGGAGGGAGATGATGCAAGGGGTAGGGGATGGGGTAGGCTCCGAGAGGCCAGGCTGCGGGGCAGGGGTGCTGGGCCTGAGGGGAGGCCAGGCTGAGAAGGATTGAGAGGTGTGGCCTTGTTGGAAGAGATGTGTCAGTGGGGTTGGGCTTTGACGTTTCAAAAGCCAATGCCAGTTCTAGTCTGTCTGTTTCTCTCTCTCTCTCTCTCTCTCTCTCTCTCTCTCTCTCTCTCTCTCTCTGCCTGTGGCTAAAGCTCTCAGCTACCGTTCCTGCACCATACCTGTCTGCTTCCTACCCTGATGATAATGGACTGACCCTCTGAAACTGTAAGCAGGCCCCCAGTTAAATGCTTTCTTTGGTAAGATTTACCTTGGACATGGTGTTTCATCACAGCAATAGAATAGTGACTAACACAGACACTTGGGGCCTGAGGGGAGGCCTGGCTTAAGGGCAGGGGAGTGCTGGACCTCGACAAGTCTGGAATGGAAGCTTCAGCTGGAAGGCAGGAAGGTGCTGTGGATATTTTGTGAGTGGAAGAAGATGTGCTAACACTGAGGTGTCTGAACTGTGTGGAGGGAACTAGACTCTGGCTGGGGAAGGAAAACGGAGCTAAGCATCGCGTGAGAGGAAGAGCATGGAGTGAGAGGAGGATGAAGCATCGAGGATGTGAGGTAGGAACACTGAATAATGGACGGGAAATAAAAGGATGGACTGGGATTCTGCTACGTTGTGGGTGAGGCAAACAGTGTAGACAGTGGACAAGGCTAGTGGAACTGGGATTTAAAATGCCTCCATGTCTCCTGGAGCTGGGGAGGAACAAGAGCCAGCCTTGGGAGACATCAGCTTCATGAATAACTCAATGAATGATAGATCCTTGTTGCACTGATCCAGGACCATCCTCAGCTACTTCTTGGGATGGCTGCTGCTCCAGGCCAAAGGCAGATCACGAACCCCTTCCCAATAGGGCTGCAGGACTCAGCCAGAGTGGGGCAGCCACAAGCCTCCCTGCCCTTCCTCTGCAGACCAACCTCTGCCCTCTCTGTGGGTAACCTCAGCGCCTGCCTCAGACCCAGCTCTCCTTCTGCTTCAGGAAGCTGGGGGTGCCTGTCTTTCTGTGGGTACCACCTCCCACCCACAGTTTCCCAGCAGCCCCGGCCAAGGAAAGCCCCCTTCTCCTCTGTGGTCAGGGCAGCTGTGAGAGAGAGCCAGTTCACTGATTTGGCAGACCTGGTGCTCCAGCTGTGGGGATGCTGGGATGGGCAGAGTGGACTCTTCAGTTGGTTGGTTCGTGAGCAGCCATCCTCCGTCCTCTCTGGGCTGAGGGCTGCGGGCCTATCCCCTTCCTTCGTGTGAAGCTCCTATTGTGTATCAGTGTGCTAGGCTAGGACAAAGTGAAGGCAGCAGATGATGGCCCAATCTTCTGTCACCACAGGCCTTTTGGGAAAGTACTCAGGGATGCAAACGTCACAAAGAGAACAGTTCCACATGAACCAGCTTTGAGAAAATGCACAACCAACTTGGTGGCCCTGGGCAGGAAAAAAAAAAACCTAAGCTTTTGCTTTTTGAGATTAATTTTATCTTTAATTATGTGGGTGGGTGTATAAGTGCAGGTGCCTGTGGGGGCCAGAGGCATTGCATCCCTCTGTAGCTGGAGTTATGGGCAATGCAGACATGGTTGCTGGGAACCAAACTCGGGTCCTCCCCAAGAACAGTGTGTGTGCCCTTAACCTTGGAGCCATGGCTCTACCCCTATGCCCTTGAGCTTACAGCTGTAAAGAAGGAAGGTTAGTTTAGCAAAAGATCAGAACAGCATTCAAGACAGCAGGAATTTCATAGGCAAAGATCATATCGTGGGAGGGAGACCTGGAAACAGCCAGTGGGGGTAGTGGATCTCCCCAATGCAGTACTTGGCAAATAGGCAGCCGCCCTCCGTGACTACAGAGGAATTCTGGGCCCCATGTCTGGTTCTAGCCTTTGCACAAGTGTTCTCTGAGCTTGTGTCAGACACTCTTCCTCTCTGGGATTTGTGATTAAGCCTTTACTTGCTCACCTCTGACCCTTAAATATCGGGGGCCTTTGCCCTGGCTGTCCCCATCATACCTGCACGTCATTCAGACCACACTGAAAACGTCACCTCTCCAGACAGTAGCCTGACCACCCACAGGGCCTGATCCTGGATGTTGGTGTTACATCATCCCCTGGTCTGCCCGGTTCCTGCAACCTCATACGCTCCTGTTGGTTCCTTAGCTTGTCTGCTGTCTGTCTGCCCCTTGCCCTGGAGCTCAGTGTCTCTAGGGACTCTTGTGATTGTCTTCCAAGATGCAGAGGCAAGAGATAGGACCAGAAAGATGCCCTTGTCTTGGGGCCCCAAGGGGCTTGAATTCTAACTGTGCCAGCCCACAGCTACAAGCTGCAGAACCTACACTGGACTCTCAGGCATCAAAGCTGCAGCCTCAGATCTGTAACTGAGTCCGCAGCAGTCCCATCGTGTCCCCTATTTCAGGAAGTGGGGGAGACAGAGACTGTTCTGGTCATGTTCATTTCTCTTTCTAGTAATGCTGGAGGTCTAACCTGGGACCTTACTCATACTGGGCAAGTGCTCCAGCACTGTGCTATGTCCCCAGGGCCCTATCTTACAGGAAAAGAACATACTAATTCACTACATGCCTAAGGCATATTAAAGGCTGAGTTCAAAGTCTCACCCACATGGTTGTTCAAACATGAGCTGAGCAAGGAGGACACCAGTAAACAAGCCAAGGTGGATGGGAAAGTCCACGGGCCTCAACCTTACACAGAACTATAGGCAACCGAGGAAAGCTGGGCATGGGAGATGTAACCTTCCCTGGGAAGAGCATACCAACTGGTCGGCCAATGCCAAATAGTCAGCCCTGAAAGTACACACACACACACACACACACACGTAACATTATACAGACTTAACAGGTTATATTCATGAATCTTTTCATCTACACAGATGCATATGTATATGCAATAAGTTAGTTAAAAAAAAGAAGCCGTGAATTTGAGGGAAGGTGGGGACAGGTATGTGGGAGGGTTTGGGAGAGAAATGTAAGTAAATTACAAACCCAAAAAGAAAAGAAAAAAGGGAATTTCTTGACTTTTGTTCATAGCTCCCCTGCCTTTGGCCTATAGGCATATCCCTCTCCCAAGGAAGCATCTGTAGGCCTGGAGGGGCTCCCTGTTTCCTGGGCCCCTGGTATAAACTCTAATGCAAGCACATCAGGAAGCAGGTTAACACACACCACGTCCTAAGTTCTGCCTTGTGCGTTACACATATGAGGAGATCAGGGTTCTGGCACCCTTAATTTGCCTACTATCTTACAGACAGACAGAAGGACCTGAAAGAAGAACAAACTGTCTAGGTCTGCCTGTCTCTGTGTCCTGTGTGCTGTGTCTTCTTGACCTGCCACAGAGCCAGTAGGGTGTTGGTGGCAGGGGTGTGGCTGTGAATCATTCCAAGAATACTGACAGCACTTACTGTGATCTAAGCACCAGGGAGACCTGTGCCCTTGGTCCCTACGCACACAACGGTAGTGCACCTGGCTTGTGCACGTGACCAGCCAGCATAGAAACACACATTATTCCACATATGCAATCACACAAAAAATATATTTCTAAGTATCTGTTTCAAAACTAACATTTAGGCTTCAAGATGAGGCCAGAAAAATTCACAATACATATTAGCACACAAACTTATCAACACACACCCATCATATACAGCACATATATCCATCAGAGCAGATACAGACTCATCATAAGTGCACACACATTCTCTCTCTCTCTCTCTCTGTCTTTCTCTCTCAGGATAAAGTTACACCTTCAAGCTGAAACTACCTCTCTGATGTTTCTGCTAATGTATTTGAAATGTGTTTTACTTATGACTTTTTTTTTTTTTTTTTTGGTTTTTCGAGACAGGGTTTCTCTGTGTAGTCCTGGCTGTCCTGGAACTCACTCTGTAGACCAGGCTGGCCTTGAACTCAGAAATCCCCCTGCCTCTGCCTCCCAAATGCTACTTATGACATTTTAATATTTATTTTTATTATTTTAAATTATGTGTAGGTCTGTGCCTCCAGGGGCCAGAGACGGCAAGCTCCTTGAGTGGGAATTATATCTGCTGCTGGGACTTGAACTTGGATCCTCTGGAAAATCAGTACCTGCTCTTAACTGCTAAGCCATCTCTCTAGCCCCAGTTTGTGACTTTCTTTGTCCTGTTACTATAAAAATGTAATGAAACTACTTACACATTGGAACTTGGAATTTGGAGTGATGTCAGTCTGTGTTCACAGTCCATGGTCACTCATACTCCGCTCTAGAATAAAACATCTTGCAATGCTTTTGAGATAAGAACTATATTTCTGTGTTGACTGTTCTAGCACCCAACGTGGGGTTCTGAAAATAACCACCTTTTTACCAGAGGAGTCACCTGGATAGACACATTGAGTCCAAGCTCTCTGGTGTTCTTAGTGGATTGCAGTGAGCTCTTTCCCAGGTTCTCTCAGATTTCCCTTGGTTTGGTCAATGTTCATTTGTTTATTCTGGCCTGTTTGGTAGAGCCTTTCTGTTTGGTTTAAGGTATCTATTTTGTTTGTGTCCTTTGGAAGATGGGGTTTGGTTTTTGTTTGCTTCTTTCCAGATCTCCAAGGCATTCTTGAATTCTGACAGATCTGCTTTCTGCTGATGCTCACATTCAGACCTTTGAAGACATTTTGGGTTATATTTTGGTAGTATTTGATTTACCACCATTTGGCTTTTGTTTCCTGATACTCTTCAACTACCAAATTTTTCATTTTCTGTGGCCTCCGCCTGTGGCAACCTTGCTGACTTCAGCTTAGGAACACGTGGGCTCCATCACAAAAACACTGAAGACAAGAAACTCAAATTCCCTCCAGCCAGACAGAAGGAAATCCTGCAACACAATGGCCTTATGGGAAACCCAACAAACACAAGGTTCCTGGGTCCAAAGGAACCTTGTTAGCTAATCTGGGGAGACACACATAAGACATGATCACCTCATGTCTTGACCGCCATTGCAAATCTGTATAATGCTACCCTGAGACCCAGTGGCTGGGAAGGGGTGAGAGCTGGGATGGCCATCCCAATGGAAATTGAGAGAGCTGGCCTGAAATGCAGCACCTTAGAAACAGCTGCTTCTGTGAGCTCTGCTCATCTGAGGTCTTGCCACTCTCTCTGCTTTCCTGCCTGCCTCCTCTGCTGTCTAGAAAGCCAGCAGTGTATACAAGGACTCCACTTGCTTCCTCCCTCACAAGGTTCTGAATGAGAGGTTGACTTCTCTAACTTTTAAGGTCAAAATATGTAAGTTTAAGCTCCACATGTTTCCACTTTATAAGAAGAGGTTTATAAAAGTAGCTGGGGAAATGGCTATATGGGACAGGTCTGTGCTGCAAGGGAAGAGGCAGGCCAGTATCACCAGGTCTAGATTAAGAACCAAAACCCAGATGGATACTGGGCAGTAGATGGTACCTAACCCAAAACCTGCATTTCTTTCATTTCTTTTCTTTCCTTTTTCTTTCAAATACAAATACAGTCATAAGGAATATGATTTGCCCTCACTGTAAATAAAAGTGTATATATATATGTATATATGTATATGATATATTATGATATATTGTATATGTATGTATATATGTATGTATGCATGCATACATGCTTTGACTTAAAGCAACATTGAGAAAACCATTTTCATCAGTATATTAGTCAGGGTTCTCTAGAGTCACAGAACTTATGGGTGGTCTCTATATAGTCCTTACTATATGGAGAATTTATTGATGACTTACAGTCTGTAGCCCAACTCCCCAACAATGTTCAACAGCAGCTATGAATGGAAGTCCAAGGGCCTAGCAGTTGCTCAGTCCCACAAGGCAAGCAGGTGAAGAAGAGCAAGTCTTCCTTCTTCCACTGTCCTTAAGTAGGTCTCCAGCAGAAGGTGTGGCCCAGATTAAAGGTGTGGACCACCATGCCTGGATCTGGATTAAAGGCATGTACTACCTTGCCTGGGCCTAAGCTTTTCATAGCCACTATGCCTCAAGATCAGGATCCCAGGTGAGCCTTCCAATTCTGGATTGTAGTTCATTCCAGATATTGTCAAATTGACAGCCAGGAATAGCCACCACAATCAGTAAAGGTATCTCCCTCTGGGCTGTTTAGCTTTTAAATGAGGAAGTGATTTTATCTTAAGCCTGCATGACAAATGCCATCTTTTGATCTTTTATGCTGCTATCTTAGGTTGGTTTCTATTGCTATGAGAAAACACAGAGACCAAAAGCAACGTGAGAGGGGGAAGGGTTTTTTCAGCTTATACTTCTCACACTCCATCACTGGGGGGATGCCAGGAACTCCAGCCAGGAGCTGATGCAGAGGTCATGGAGGAGGCTGCTTGCTCTCCATGGCTTGCTCAGCCTGCTTTCTCATAGAACCCAGGCCCCCCAACACTAATCAAGAAAAATGCCCTACAGACTTGCCTGCAGGCAATCTAATGGAGGCATTTTTTCAATTGATGATCTTTCTTCTCAGATGACCCCAGCTGTGTCAAGCCGGCAAAAAGCTGAGTACACAGCTGCTAACTTTTTCTCACTTCTGGGGATCGAACCCCGTTGGGGTACACTGTGTGAAGCTGTGACCCTGAATATTCAATTGTTAATACCAGGACCCGGTACTGTTATTTTTATGGCCCATCAACCATCTCATATTTTGTAAGTATTTGTTCCTTCCTCACCTGCCTATCTAGAATTGTATCTGTTGGCTGTAATAAAGAGCTGATGGCCAATAGCTTGGCAGGAAATGGAAGACCTAATGTCCAGACAGAGATAGAGACTCTAGGAGAAAAACAGAGACACAGGAGAATCAGCCAGCGGACAAAAAGGTAACAGACGAAGCAGAGAGGTAGACCTGGCTACATGGCAGGTCCCAGAGCTAGGATTAGAGTAGGCAGGAGACTGCTCAGCAAAAGGCCTAAACTTTAAAATATTCATAAGCCTCCGTATCGTTATTTATATTGCTGACAGGTCTGAGAAAGTCTTGTTATAGAACCTGGGTCCTCTGGAAGAGCAGCCATTGCTTGTCACTGATGAGCCACACCCAGCCCTTCTCAAGTTTAAAGACATAGGGATATAACTGTTTCTAAGTGAGTGCCCTGAATTCCACGTAATGTCATATGTGTTTATGATAATTGTTTTCATGTATTGTCTGTGAAAAACAATTTAACAAACTCTGACCACCTCATTTTTTTAAAATTCATTTTTATTGTGTGCCAAATTATTTTTGTTTTTGGCATTCCTAATTAAAATATACATGCGAGGACTTACGACTGTATTTTAGTGGTGTATTTCAAAGCCTGATAATGCTGGGTGTGGTGGCACATGCCTTTAATCCCAGCATTCTGGAGACAAAGCCAGGGAGATATCTGAGTTAGAGGCCAGCCTGGTCTACAACATGAATTCCAGGATAGCTAGAGTGACACAAAGAAACTCTATCTCAAAAAGCAAATGACCAAAATAAAATGAAATAAAATCCTGCTAAAGGGACTGGAGACACAGCTCAGTAGTGGGTTCCCAGCACACAGACGGCAGCTCACAACCATCTGTAACTTCAGTTCCAGGGGTCTGACTCCTCTTCTGGTCTCCTCAGGTACCAGGCATACAAATGGTGCACAGACATACTTGCAGGCAAAACACTCACACACATAAAATAAATACAATAAACATAAAAACAATAAAAATCTAAAGGCCTAATGATCTGAACTTCTTTAAATCTATCAAAATGATGTCATTGGGTCTATTAAGAGCTTTATAAAACCTTAAAATTCTAATTATTTATGTAAAACATTCATTAGAGTCATAAAATAAAGATTTTATTAATCTATAAAATTTAGCATGTGTGTGTGTGTGTGTGTGTGTGTGTATCTAGAGAGAGAGAAAGCTGCATTCCAAAACAGGTTCTAACTGCATTAATTTAAAACTTCATTTCATTTGTATAATAGTCAGAGATTCACCACAAAAAAAAAAAAAAAAAATCACAGAATTTTGCCTGCCTCTGCCTCCTGAATAAAGGGATTAAAGGAGTGTGCCACACTGCCCAGCCAAAATATTATTATTTATTTTTTGTTTTTTCAAGACAGGGTTTCTCAGTATAACCATCCTTGGATGTCCTGGATTTACTTTGTAGACCAGGCTGGCCTCGAACTCATAGAGATCCTCCTACCTCTGCCTCCGGAGTGCTGGGACTAAAAGTGTGTAACACACACCCTGCTGCCAAAATATTCTTAATATGAAACTGTTAAATGGGAGGGTTTTATTATGTGGATTACACAAAAATAAATAGTGAATATATTGATCAGAATATATTGTATAAAAATATTTGTTTTCAATAAGAAGATTTTTAAAATGAACATGTATGTTTGCTAAAGACCTTTCTGTTGTTTCCTTTTAACAATGAGGATTACAGGAGTTAATGGTTTCAACAAACAAGAACATTCAAAATCTTGGGTTTTGGTTTTTCAAAATTTAATCCCAGCACTTGGAAGGCAGAGGCAGTTGGATCTCTGAGTTTGAGGTCAGCCTGTTCTACATAGTGAGTTCCAAAACAGCCAGGGTTCCACAGAGAAACCCTGGGGAAAAAAAAAAAAGGAAGAAAGAAAGGAAGGAAAGAAGGAAAAGAAAAAAGAAAAGCACAATTTGTCTTCTGCATGGTTATGTGTGTGTCTGTTGTCTATATGCACTTACATGTTACACCATTTACTTGGTACAAGATTGACATGTGAATCTTGTCAGGTTGCTAAATTGGCCCAGTTTCCTTTTGGCTCATAGTAAAACAAACATTTTCAGCCAGGAGATGGTGGCGCACACTTTTAAACCCAGCACTTGGGAGGCAGAGGCAGGCGGATTTCTGAGTTCGAGGCCAGCCTGGTCTACAGAGTGAGTTCCAGGACAGCCAGGGCTACACAGAGAAACCCTGTCTCGAAAAAAAAAAAAACAAAAAAAATTGAAGAAAAAGTTCCAATTCCAACTACTATGTTTGGTTTCATGTCCAGTATGCCACTCAAAAGTATGAAATTACGGCAAAGGACTAAAAGGGGCTACTTAATTGAGGTGACCATTTAGATTAAAGAAATAAAGATGGTCAGTGGGGTAATTTTTAAAAATAAATTAAAAATTTATATTAAAGTTGGGAATAGCGGCATGTGCCTTTAATCCTACCACTCAGGGGCAGAGGCAGGAGGATCTCTGTGAGTTTGAAGCCAGTCTGGTCTACAGAGTGGATTCCAGATCACTGAAGACTGCACAGAGACACCTTGTCTCAAAAAACAACTCTAAGAACATTTGTGATATTTTATATTTTAAGTGCTCCATTTCTTAATTAAATTAATATCTAAGGTGTCCTATGATGCAACTAGCCAAGATTAAAATATTAATTAAATAATAGTTAAATAATAGTTATACTTTGTTAATAGAAATTAAGTGTTTACTCCTTCTGGACTCCCATTTCCATTTCTTACCATTAAAATAATAAAAAGATGGAAGACGTTAGTGGTGCACATACAAATTCCAGTACTCATGAGACAGAGATAGCAACTGTCAGTGAGTTCAAGGCCAGCCTGGTCTGTAGAGTGAGTTCCAGGACAGTCAGAGCTACACACACACACACACACTCTTATGTATGTATGTATATATGTATGCATGTATGCATGTATGTATGTATGTATGTATGTATGTATGTATGTATATACATAAGAAAGATTTGGTTGCTGGGTGGCAGTAGCGCACACCTTTTTTTTTGTTTTGTTTTGTTTGTTTGTTTGTTGTTTTTCAAGACAGGGTTTCTCTGTGTAGCCTTGGCTGTCCTGGAACTCACTCTGTAGACCAGGCTGGCCTCGAACTCAGAAATCCACCTGCCTCTGCCTCCCAAGTGCTGGGATTAAAGGCATGCGCCACCACCGCCCGGCATAAATCTTTTTTAAAACATGTAAAGTTAGGTTGTTTAAAATCTATGTTTCCAGGGTTGGGGAGATGGGTCAGCAGTTAAGAACACTTACTGTTCTTGCAAAAGACTTGGGTTTGGTTCCCAGCACCCATATTCCCTCTCAACTGTCTACAGCTTCACTCTCAGGGGATCTGACAACCTCTTCTGGTTCCCACTAGCACAGCACTCACATGTACAACCCCCTCCCCCAACACAAATCTACACAGCTAAAAGTAAAATCTTTTAAAGGGGGGACAGGTGGCATGTGTCCGTAATCCCCAAGCTGGGTGGAGAAAGTCACAGCGATCTCTAGATCTCCCTGGGCAGCTATCCTAGAAAATACACAGTTTCCAGGTTCAGAGACAACGGCAAGCAAAAGGTGAGCTGAGATTGAGGAAGACACTTGGTGTCCACCCGCAGCCTCCCCGGTGCTGTAGCAATTTCCTCAGAACTGAAACGCTCCTCGGGAGACCGGAAGCTCAAGAGCCTCGGGAGGTAAACAAAACCTCATATCAAGGAGAATAAAAACTTGAGTCTGGGGAATCCCTCCCAAGAAAATAACGGAGAGTACTGCGAGAGAAGGGTACTGAACGCTAACTCAGGGAGGGGATAGCGGGCTGACTACACCCTGCTCGGGGCTCCTATTACAGCAGTCAGCGTGCTGGTGGGCTTTTCAGAGATTCTGATGGGGGGGCATCCCTGCTCCCATAAGTAAGCCCTCATCAACACACCTATTATAACACAGTAACAACTCATAGGTTCATCAGCGTGGACTTGGACTTTAGCCTGTCATGGGCTCTCTTTCTGGGATGAATTGTGTTATAGTTGCTCAGGAAAAGCCTCTCTCTCTCTCTCTCTCTCTCTCTCACACACACACACACACACACACACACACACACACACCACGGCTAAGAAAAAGGAGATGTCCTGTGTGTTATGTGATTGCTTTTCCTGAATGATGCTCAGATCCTTAGCCCATCCTAGAGAACTGACATCTTTGCCCTTGCCACCTTAAGACCAGAAAGGACACGAAACCCTCCTCTCCCATAATAAAAGACTGACACCAGCTTTAGAAACGAGGCAAGTTTTAAATATGTTAGCAAAATATTAACATTAAATATACATTATAAATAGGCCTTATAAATATAAAACAAATTAAATTGATAAAAAATAAAACAATAAATTAGTCATGTCCCTCCAAGTAATTTCTCACCAGCTTCTGAGTCCTTTCAAGAGGACTGGTTCAGCCTGTGAAAAAATCCATAACACACCACCAGAGGGAGCACTGAGCAGCGAGGATCCAAGATGGGGCTTGCAGGCACTGGGAGATCTCCCGTAAACTCACCCCATGACGGTTTGCACCATAGGTTCCCATTTACAGAGACTTTGATGTCCACCCTGTGTCAGAGTCCAGCAGCCGACAGGCAGAGGGGGTGTTTCATAAGGACTCACACACACAACACAGCTTTCCACAGAGAACGCTGACTTTCAGATATATAAAGTGTCTTGCTCACAGTCACACAGAGGATTAGGGAACCAGCTAGGCTCTGAGCTCTCTTCCTTGAACTCCCAGATCACTGTTCCTTCTAGGACACCCTGCCCCTGTCGCAACTACCAAGTGTGAGGTCACCCAGATGTCCAGGTATCAGGCCTGAGTGGGATAAGGCATGAGAGAGAGCACCAGACCAGACCTCTCTTTGGAACCCAGCCACAGGGAAAGGAGGAAGTCTGGAGGCAACAGCTTCAAGTCATGAGAGGAAAGGACCAACAGCCTGAGGGGTTCAGCCCAGCGGTGAATCAGCCTGTGTCATCAGACCCCTGAATCAGTGGAAAGCCTCTGGCCCCATGTGGCCGGACCCAGCCACCCCACTAGGACTGGAGGCTTGGAGTGAGGGCACAATAACCTGATTATCCTTGCAGTCCAGAGTGGTAGTAGGGGACACTCAACTTCACCCCTTAAAGTGCTCTTCTGCGTGGCCCTGAACACCAGAGCAGCTTTGAAAGCCTCTGAGAGGCGGCATCCAGTTTCAACAGACTATACTTGTCTGTTAGTGTGTACTCAGGCTACCAGGGGTCCTGGGCCCTGGGCTTCAGCCTCTGGCTGTTCCTGGAGGATCTGGGTTGATTCTGCGGACTCCCTTGCGCTGAGCCCGGAGCGGACTGTGTCTCCGGCTGCGTCTGGAGCCATCTCCCCACTCCCTGAAGACCCTCCCCACTGAGCTCATGAAGCGATGGTAGCCCCAGAGGAAGCGGCAGCTGTCTATCTTTACCCGAAAGATGCCTGGTGGTGTGGTAGTGGACCATGAGGCCCCAGAGTCTGCCTGTGTGGGCTCAGGTGTCTCCAGGGAGTGGTGGAGCAGCTGGGCCATGCAGTAAACATTGTTCTTTATGCCTTGGATGTTCTGCCTAGCCTTCTCTAGCTCTGGAAAAGCCTGAGTCTTCAGAAACTGCTGTCTTAAAGCATCCAGTTGGTCTCCGATCCTGCCCAGTGTGGCATACACAGTGCTCAGGAAGTGAGGCTTGCTCAGTTGCCAGAGTGTGTTCTCACTGGGGAAGGCCACAGAGTTCTCTGTGCAGGCAGCTCTCAGGGTAAATGTGTTCAAGTTTTGGAGGCGGATCTGAGGAAGGAAGAGATCGAGGAATGCATGAGAGAACCCTCCAAACACACACAGAGAAACCCGCCTTTGCTGTCTTTGAAACACTAGCTCTTGTAATGATCTTCCCAACAAAGATGAAAAGCCAAGCTACGAAAAAAATTCTGACGTCAGCAGAGATGGGCAGGAGGGCTGTCGGGGCCCTGGGGTGACTGTGCATGCAGTGGATGGAGTAAGGGTTCCTAAGTGTGGTGGGGGCTGCAGGAGCTCTGACAGGTTCACTCACTGCATCTGGGAGCCTAGAACCAAGTGCCAACCTTTCCAGACAGTCAAGGAATGGAGCTGGGAGTCAAGCAGCTCCACTGTACCTCAAATGACTCAGTTTCACCTCCTGTCCCATCCTGGTCCTCCTAGTCACTCCCTCACTAGTCCCCAAGATTCTCTGACCTTCAGGTGCCCTAAGGGCTGAGGCTTACATAGGGCTCCCAGAGTGATCCCGTGTTCCCTGAGATGTTCATCTGCCTCTGCAGCTGGCTGAGGAGCTGTTTGGAAGAGCTGGAGCAGCCATGCTTGGCCAGCGCCATGTTCAGGAACAGGAGACTGAGAACCAAACCTAGGGCAGAGAAGGGCTTGGTTACCTGACTGGTGTTGTGTAGAGCCCCTCATGCCTGGTTGTGCAGCCCCAGTGGAGGAGCAGGGCGTGCAGTAGGTGCTGGGTTTACACAGGGGCACTCACTGGGGCCACATCCAAACCAAACAAGGTGAGGGAGATGGTGGTGGCTGCAATTGCCCAGCAGCTCTTTGGGCAGAAGTTGGGGTTTAGACCACAGCATCCCTGTCCTGATTTTAGGACACAACAAACAGACAAGTTCTCTATGTCTGGCCTCATACAAGGGTTAGTTTTGTCCTAAGACTGACAACAGGTCAAGTCCCTGACTCCCATATAGACCTTAACGTTCCCTGTAGGTGGAATAGAGTGGACCAGGGGCCAGCCTGGGGAGCAACCCCAGGGAAGCAGGTCACCTGAGCTCTCTGTTCACAGAGCTAGAAAACATACTTCTCCACCCACGGGGCCAGCCAGTGCTGACACCCATTCTACTGAAAGGTAAGCTAGGTGCAAGAGAAAATCCTGTCCAGGTCACACATGCCCAGCACTCGCCTTGACCTTCCTGTCCCTGACACACAAACTTCCAACACACACACACACACCAGGGATACTGGGAGCCCATGAGAAGGTAGTGGGGGTGAGGGCAGACGAGTACAGTTCCAGCTCGCTGGCCCCCACCCTCACAGGCACCGGCAACCACGTGGTCGGAAGGGGCCTGTGGTGCAATGGCCCGGAAGGCTGTGACACCATCCTTCCCTTCCTACAAACCAACCAGCCCCCTGGGAGGGCCAGGAGCCCAGACGTGCCAACCACAAGTCCCCTCCCCATCTTCCCCAGGTGTCTGCAGCTACACTGCCAGTGAGGGCCCACAGTGAGTGTGTAACAGGTGCACGTGGACCAGTGCCTGTGGGGGTGTGCCCGTAGACCTAGGTGAGGCACTGCGAAACCTGCCCTGTTCTCTGGGGGTTCTGGTCTGCAGGTGAGCCTTCCTGTGTTACTGAGAGGGAGGACCCACACTTACATTGATGGCTCTGCTTGCCTGTCCCATGTGGGTGTGGCGGTATGTGTGGCGGGATGATCTAAGGACCTCTGACCTGACTGACTTTCCATCTAGCCCAGACCCTGAGAATTGAATCAGAGCAAGGAGGAGGCCCCATCCTAGCCCTTGCTCCACTTCCTCACAGATCCGAAACTTCCTTTTCTGCTCATCTCCTACCTGCCTCGGGCTTCTCCAGCTACTTCGCTTCCCTCACACCCTGGTCCCCAGCATGGTCTCTCTGTCACCTCCCTCTGGAAACCTTACAGAAATACCACGTCTCCACCTGTGGATATGCCGGGGTCTCAGTGGACCCCCTGACCTTCTAGTTCTCCCTCCCACCTGCATCCTTCACTTGATCTGCAGCTCCCAAGGGCAGAGGGTGCCCACTGCAGCCAGTTGGCACAGCTGTGCCCTGGCTTGGCAGAGAGGAAGGAAGTACTTACTGAGCAGTGTTCTCGGTGGGAAGCTGTCCCTGCATGCTGGGTCCTGGTGATTCGGCCCGTGCCTCTCAGGGGTGACACGGTTTGGCTGGGTGTCCTGCGGGCTGGCAGCCACTTTATGCCCGACGGGGCGATTGGCCAACACCTCGTGAGGTGGGTGGGGAAGGAGAGGGGGAAGGGCAGGCCTTCTGGGAACATGACCCCAAAAACCAAAGTTTCCCCAGGCGGCCAATGGGCGCCAGGCGCCATGACATGCCCGCTCCTCCTCCCGTTTTCTTCGAATTCGTTCTTCGAGGTCAGCCCCACGCCCAAGGATGATGTAAACCACAGCCTCAGCCTTCCTGGGGTGAGCAGGCAGCATGGGGGTCCGTGCCATCTTCAGGGGTCAGTCCAGGGGTCAGAGCAGGACTTGCAAGGTAGGCCACTCTTGGTCCAGGAGCCACCAATCTCGTAGGACACCGAAGTTTAGGGCTAAAGGGAGCCAGACATCTTCCTCGTTGAGTGCCCTTCCCACCCTCTCGCTTGGGCTGTCGGGACATCTGTGAGCGGAAACCACCAGGCTCTGGGCACAGAGCCAGACTCGAGCCCCAAGATTGTGCCTCTAATCCTTGGGCAGCATCTTCTAGCCCGACTCATTTCCATTGTCTCCATGAACTAACGCCTACCAGCCTTCCCAGTCCCAGGTCCCCTCTGTCGACAGGGTCCTTTAGGACACTTGGAGCAAGAGAAATTAGAGACCGGGTTTCAAAACTTCTGACACGCTGTGTCCTCGGAGGCAAGTCCCTTAGCCACTTTGAGCCTCACCTGTGAAATGGAGAGAGAAGCATTCCTCGGTTCACCTCACAAGGTTACTGCCAACATGGACATAAAAGGCAAAAAAGCCTTTGAAGGAAAAAGACGAAATCTGAATTCCAAGTACTAGTTTTCAGGGGATGGAGGGGGCGGGGAGCCGGGGAAGCTGTGAGCTCAGAGGGGAAGCTGAGGGGTGGAGGTGCTGAGACAGTTGGACACAAGGTTTCACTTTCTCTGAAAGATAGCGATCCATCATGGGTGGGTCTTCTGCTTCTCAGCACTGACTGAAAGTGATGGCTTGTGGCCCTGGAGACAGTGTCTCCTAGTCCGTCTACTGCTTTACTGTGAGGCCCAGGCTGACTCAGATCCACAGGTCATGCTTGGAAGCCCCATCATGTCTGCCAAGCTAGAATGAGCACCCTTAGGCTGTAACTTCGGGAGCCAGAGGTACCTGCTGTTGGTCCTCATATATTCATTCAACAAACCTCCCCCACCACTCCCTATCCTGGAGGCGACTATGCCCCCATCCACCCATTCTCTGCACTCAGCAGTGTTTTCCTTGTTAGCAACCCACCAGTGCAGCCTAGTCTACATCCCTTTTCCTGATGTCTTCATTTCCTCCTACTGAATTTCTCACCTCTGCCCATCCCAGGGTGCTGTTTCCCTAGGGCCCTGGCCAGGAATTCTTCTGCATTTCACATCCCTGATGTCATCCTGGGGTAGTCCCTATACCCCTACACTCAAGCCCTCTCTGTGACAAGGAGACAGAGGGAAGCTCCGAGCAGCCCTGGACCTGGCTGGAGAGTGCTATGCAGTGCTTCACGGGACCCATATGTTGGCAAGAGAGGCTCCTTCACCTCAGGTATTCTCCCGTGGACCATACACTACCTCCTCTGTTCAAAACAAAGGTGCAAAGGGGTGAGTTCCCCTGCTGGAGGCCAGCTGCACAGTTGAGAGGTGTTCAGAGCTGGATGGGGTGGTACACATTTGTAATCCCTACTTCTCAAGAGGCTGACACAGGACTGTGCGTCAGAGGCCAGCCTGGGATAGAGAAGGAGACCAATCTCAAAACAAAATCAGGAGCTGGGCATGGAGTCCCAGCACTTGAGAGGTGGCAACTCACTCACTACAAGTTCCAAGCCAGCAGGGAGACTCTGTCTCAAATAAACAAATAAATTCAATTAAATAAAGTCAAAGGGGCTACTGATGTCCATCTAGGCCAGCACCTAGCTCGGAGCTTCACACCCTGAGGGTTTCCTACTACTAGAGAAAAGGAGAGGAAGGAAGGAAGGAAGAAGGAAGGAAGGAAGGAAGGAAGGAAGGAAGGAAGGAAGGAAGGAAGGAAGGAAGAGTGTATATTTATTTACCTGGTGTCTAAAGGCATGTCTTAGCTTGGGGCAAGAGTGGTGTGTTGTACAGGCCACTGGGACTAAGGTCATCAAGAACAAGGCTTGTGTGCATATTTATTTCCTGGAACTGTCAAAACGGAAGGCAACAGACCCACAAGTGACTGATTGTGGGGGTCCTTTTTCTGAAGACACCGAAGTCTACAGAAGCCTCAGACCCTTCTGAAAACAGCATAGTACATGCATGGAACCTCCCAGGGCCTCCTGTACACTGAAACCTTCCCTATGTAATCTATGTAATCAATGGTGTCATTGGGGAATCACAAAAAGAGCACATGCACACGTTCCTTACAGAGGCACCCGTCTCTGCCTGGCTTCTATTTCTGCACACACTTATTTAAGTCCTCCAATGTGGGGCCTACAGATGAGTGGGGCACTGTGTCACAAGCTGTGCAGCCTCCACAACAACGACACAATGTATCTCCTACCATTGCACAGGCTCTAGACATTTGAGTAAGCTGTCTCTGGGGCTGGCTCCTCCCAAGTACCTCTCCTTAGCTGTTGATTTATTCATCTCAGTTCTCATCTGTGTATCCCAGGCTGACCTCCAGCTCACCCTGTAACCCAGATTGGCTTTAGAGTCTCAGTCCTCTTGCCTTGTCTTCCTAGTGTTGGGATTATTGGAATGTGTCACCCACATGGCTGCTTCTTGACTTGTAGGTGGTCAAATTTCCACTATGTCTTTACATAGCCATCCACCGCTTCTGCATTTTCTGTACCCTGATCTCTTTGTTTTTATTTTCCTTTTTTTTTTTCTTCTTCTTCTTTTTTTTTTTTTTTTTTTTTTTTTTGTTTTTTTCGAGACAGGGTTTCTCTGTGTAGCCCGGGCTGTCCTGGAACTCACTCTGTAGACCAGGCTGGCCTCGAACTCAGAAATCCGCCTGCCTCTGCCTCGCAAGTGCTGGGATTAAAGGCGTGCGCCACCACTGCCGGCTTTTTTTTCTTCTTCTGAGACAGGGTTTCTCTGTGTAGCCCTGACTGTCCTGGAACTCACTCTGTAGACCAGGCTGACCTTATACTCAGAAATCCACCTGCTTCTACCTCCTGTGTACTGGGATTAAAGGTATGCACCATCACCATCCAGTTACCCTGAACTCTTTGTGATACGTGTATGTGTGTGTGTGTGTGTGTGTGTGTGTGTGTGTGTGTGTGTGTTTACGAGGGTAAGTGCATGTACTTCGTCTGTACCTGCAGAGGCCAGGTCATAGTAAGTCAGAGTAAAGTGTCTTCCTCTACTACTCTCTACCTTTGCATAGAGTGTGTATGTGTGTGTGTTGTATGTGAATATGTGTGTATACATGGCGTCTATATATGGTTCGTGTGTATACATAGGGTATGGGGGTATGTGTGCATATGTGTGTGTATATATGGTGTGTGTGTGGTGGATGTGGATGTGTGTATATAGTGTGTGTGTTCATATGGTATGTGTGTGGTGGAGGTTGTATGTGATATGTGTGTATATATGACATCAATATATGGTGCATATGGTGCGTGTACTATGGTATATGTATATACATGGAGTGTGTGGGTATGTGCATATATGTGTGTGTATATACGGTGTGTGTGTGTTGGATGTGGATGTGTGTATATGGTCTATGCATGTGTGTTCATATGGTATGTGTGGTGGAGGTGGTAAGTGGATGCATGCAGATGCATGTGTAAGCAGAGGAAGACACCACACAGCCTGCTCTGTCATTCAGTCTCATGCCTTGAGATGAGGTCTTTCACTGCTGTGGAGCTAGGCTAGCAGTTGAGAGCCTTTGGCACTTCTTGCCTCAGTCCTTACTCAGTGCTGGGGTTGCAGGCCTGTACGACCACACCTGGCTTTTCTCATGGGTTCTGGGGATTTGAACTCATTCTTGCACAGCAAGCCTTTTACTGATAGAGCCATTTTCCTGCCTCCTAATTTCTTTCCTACTCCAGTTGCATTGACTGAGCGCTCACCCATGGCCATTTTGCTTGTCTCTTTACAGGCCCGTTTCCAAATGCAGTCATATCTGAGATGCTGTGATTTAAGAGTGTACATTCTTATTTGGGGAACAGGCTCCAGCCCATAACAGATTGCAATAGCAGTCAGGGTTGGACGTGGGGGCAGGAGTGGAGGGTGCTATACGCAGGCGAAGTGGGAGTGGCTCAGAGGATGAGAGGCCTGCCTCACTGCCATCCAGGCAAAGCGTGAGGGAAGATGCGTCAGCAATTCTGGTGAGGTCAGTGCCCAGTGACGTCCTTGTCACCAGCAGGAAAGGCTTGCAACAGTCAGTATAAATAGGATTTCAACCACAGGGCCTGGGCTGTCCACTCTTCCTGGGCCACGTCAGCCAGGTCCGCGTGATGTGGAGAGGAAGAGAGGGTGGGTTTGCTTCCTCAGAACTGCTATCTCCCAGCCTTTCCGGCCCACCCTCCGGCTGTGAGGGCCCTGCCCCTTTAAGTGCATGGACTGGATCTGCCATGGCTTGAGTCCCTGTGGCAGAAGTGGACACTGATTCAAGTTCCAGCCTCTACTGCCTGTGAGCCTGATGTTTTCAACTCAGTCACAGCATCTCCCAGGGCCTCAGTTTCTCCTCTCTGTAAACTTTAATGGCACAAATAAATGAGGAGCACAAACAATCCAATTAAAAATGGGCAACAGGCCAGTCGTGGTGGCACATGCCTGTGATCCCAGCATGTGGGATGCAGAAACAAAAGGATCAGGAGTTCAAGGTCAGCCTCAGCTCCTGGTGAGATCAAGGTGATCTGTGGTACAGGAGATCCTGAAAAAGAAAAAAAGAGGCCTTGGGAGCCAGGCAGGGCAATGACATGGGCGTTGTGCTGGGGAAACTCTGGCTGCACAGCACAGGCCTAATCTCCATTCTCAGAACCCACACGAAATGCCAGGCGTGGTACCACAAGCCTGTGTTCCAAGCTCTGGGGAGGTAGAAACTCAGGGTTGGGTCAGAGTCAAGGTCAGGGTTAGGCTTAGGGTCAGGGTCAGGATTAGGGTTAGTGTTAGGAGCCAGCCTAACTGGTTAGGGTCAGGGTCAGGGTCAGGGTCAGCATTAGGGTTAGAGTCAGAGTCAGGGTTAGTGTTAGGAGCCAGCCTAACTGGTGAGCTCTGGACTAATTGGAGACTCTGCCTCAAAGGAAGATGATGACATTCCTAAGGATGCTACCCAAGCCTCCACACGCGCACACACACACACACGCACACGCACACGCACACGCACACGCACACGCACACGCGCGCGCGCGCGCGCCCTTCACAAAGGATTTGATCAGACATTTCCTCCTGAAGAAAAAAAATGCAAGAACTAGGTGGTGGAAGCACACGCCTTTATTCTCAGCACTTGGAAGGGAGATGCAGGTGGATCTCTGTGAGTTCGAGGCTAGCCTGGCCTGTAGAATGAGTTCCATGACAGCCAAAGCTATGTAGAAAAACCCTGTCTCAAAAAAAAAAAAAAAAAGTATAGAACTGTATGGCAAATTGCAATACCATAAGGTATTGTGGAGGTACAGAGCCACACTACACCATTCAGGGCAGAGTCAGAGATAGATAGTAAGAGGTGTGGTAAGGACACAGAGATACGAGAAACCTGTACAACATGGGCAGGAATGAAAGACGATGCCTGGGAAGCATTGAGAAACACAAAGAGCATGCCTGGACAGTTCACTCCTAAACTCAGCTCCAAACACACCTGAAAACACCTTTTAATTATTTTTCTGGGATAAATCCTTCCATGTACCGTAGGCTAGTCCTCATTCTGTACCATAGGCTAGTCCTCACTCTGTACTATAGACTAATCTGCAATTCACTATGTAATCAAGGTTGGCCTCAAACTCACTACAATCTTTCTGCCTTAGCCTTCTAAACACTAGGATTATAGGTGTGCACCACCACACCAGGCAAAACAAAACAAAACCCTTGTTCCAATAAGAAGCAAAACTAGGCCAGGTGGTCTTAGCCCACACCTTTAATCCCAGCACTCAGGAGGCAGAGGCAGGCAGAGCTCTGTGAATCTGAGGCCAGCCTGGTCTACAAAGTGAGTTCCAAGACAGCCAGGGCTACACAGAGGAACCCTGTCTCAAAAAACCGAAAGAAAGAAAAGGAAAAGGAAGGGAAGGGAAGGAAGGGAAGGGAGGAAGGGAAGGGAAGGGAAGGGAAGGGAAGGGAAGGGAAGGGAAGGGAAGGGAAGGGAGAAAGATAAAAGGAAAGAAAAGCCGTTAACACCGTGTGGCAGTGCTGGTGCTCACACAGGATGTCAAGATAGACAGTGGAATGGTACCAGGAGTCTGGGAACCAGGATGGGAGTGACTGTTAGCAGCTTGAGGAGGGATGACAGGAGGGTGCTAGAACTGGGTTGTAGAGACGACTTTATAACTCTGATTGAGGAAAAGTACAGAATTCTGTACATCAGATGATATAAGGACTGTATATGAATTATTTTTTTAAATGTAGCAAGTGGTCTGGCACCTCTTGAGATACTTAGTGTCACTCAAGGGCTGAGACTGACTCTCGGTGGGCATTTGGTAAACATGTACTTTGCAGTTCCTGGGGTAGACAAAGGCACACATTGGTTTATGTCACTGAGTGGCTTTGGGGCAGTTGGGAAAGGCAGGGTTACGTAAGCCCCAATGAGCAAGGACATGTCGGGTCAGAGAGGTCGCAGGGCCCAGGAGATCCCTTGTTGTTGTCTAGTTGCCATGGAGTCTTCTTGGGATCTGGCCTGCCAAGAGATTTGCTCTGTTAGGTAACTGACCCCTCTAGGGGTCTAAAGCCTGACTCAGAGGAGAAGGAAGAAAGGGTGACTGGAGAGTTCTGTCAGATCTGTGACTCTGTGTCCCCGCCACCCAGACTGGTGAGCCACTGACACAGAGCCTGTGACTAGACTTGCCTCAGGGAAACCCAGACTGAGGGAAGCCCGGGGACAGTGACAACAGGCAGACTGACAAGCTAGCAATAGCAGAGGCTGTCCAGCAGTCTCCTGACTGCTTGCCCCCAATGACCCCAACACCCACGATGAGCCCAGTTGTGCCTGTGATAGTGAGAAACAGAGCCTGGCCCTCAAAGCTGTGCCGCTTCAAGGGAAACACCATGTCACACAGTAACACGGTAGGAGGTCAGCTGTGTCCCCACTTTTCTTGTAATGACAACATAGAGTACACTGCCTGTTTTTGAGACATGTATCCCAGGCTGGCCTTGAACTACTATGTAGCAGACAGTGAAATTCTCATCCCCCTGCCTCCACAACTGCATGCATAGGCCTAGAAGGTGTGGGGATTGAATCCAGGCCTTGCTGCGTGCTTGGTAAGCACTGTACCAATCCATCTACCTGCTCAGTCCTTAGAATACCTATTTTGAAATATCAGATTCTTCCCTAGAATGTTTGGGTTCTCCGGCCCCGATAAACTGGGTAGGTTTCTAGATGTTTCATGTGCCAGGCGTCACATTACACATTCACGACCGGTGCACCACTAGATCCTCATAACTACTTTAGGAGTCAATTCTATTTTGCAGATGGAGAAACTGAAGCGTAGAAGGCAAAATCCTGGAAGAGGAGAAAATGCAGGCTGGAACCCAAATAGCCTCTTCCTAATCCAAGAGACCCCAACAACGTTCAGTGGATTGTCCAGAACTGAGGCTGCCAAGTGGCTCAGAGAAAGCAAAAATGACAACTTCTCTCTAGGGGGAAGAACAGGTATCTTGCTGAGCGGGGCTAAAGGGCACAGGACCGGGTGGGTCCTGAGTGTCTGATGGGGGTGGGGAGAAAACAGGAAAGGAAAGTGTGGCAGTGCTCACACTGCAGACAGGGCTGGGGAGGGGGAAGGGGGCGGGGTACAGATGGTTCTGGAGAAACATCAGGGAACATCTGCACAGCCATCCAGATGTGGCCATCTGTAAAAACTACAGCACAGGGGACTCATGGCTCCCAGCCCACAGAACCCAGGCACTCTCTGCTTGCACATGTGCACCAAGTGTGTGGGCAGGCTTCTGGAAGGACGGTATCCTGGGCTGCTGGTCAGAGCCACTGATCTCAGGCAGTCCAGCTAGCTCTTAGGTCCCTTTCCCAAGGAACCGAGTTTCTGTCACCCTTGTCACACCGGAGCACATGATCTTGCTTCTGGGCAGCTTTGAAAACATGCTGACTTTTTCCTTGACTTATTTTTTTTTTTATATAGCATGTTCAAAATTTTGCTTTTTTGACTACTCTAGATTGCGACACTTTCCAGGAAAAGTAACTGAAAGAAAAAAAAAAAAAAAAAAAACGTGCCGCACATCCCCTCCCTTGTGAAGTTCACTTGGGCGTGCATTCCACAAAAGCAGCACTTGCTGGCCTCACAAAGGGAGCTGCCAGTGGAGGACTGACTCCCACCATGTGTGTGTGTGTGCGTGTGCGGTGTTGCGTGTGCGTGTGCGTGTGTGTGTGTGTGTGTGTGTGTGTGGTGTGTGTGTGTATGTGTAGTGTGCAGGTATGTGAACATCCATGTGGAGGCTAGAAGTCCATGTCCAGTATCTTCCTTAGTCACTCTCCACTGTAAGTGTGTGTATGTATGTGTGTATGCATGCATGCATTTATTGGCAGGGTCTCCCACTGAACTTGGGTCACCAGATTAACTGGACTGTCTATCCAGCAAGTTCTAGGGATCTGCCTGTCTCTGCCTTCAACACTAGGCTACAGATCTGCCCTACAGCCCCATCTTCTGCCTGGGTACTGGGCATCTGAACTCAGATCCTCATAAGTGTAAAGCAGGCGCACTGCTGCCTTTTTACATTTAGGAGTTGAGCACCAGAGACAAACCAGAAAGAGAAGTGATGACTGGGTGTGGTGGCGCACGCCTTTATTCCCAGCACTTGGGAGGCAGAAGCAGGTGGAGCTCTGAATTGAAGGCCAGCATGGTCTACAGAGTGAGTTCCAGGACAGCCAGGACTACAACAAAGAAACTCTGTCTTAAACACCACACACACACACACACACACACACACACACACACACACACACACACAGAAGATGTGGGAAGGGGAGGGACTCCTGCCCCGGGTTGATCAGCAAGTCCACTGAGAAAATGACTTGGGAGAGGGCCATGAAAAGCCACCTTCTTCTGTGTGTGTTCCTAAGGCGGCTCCACACGATTACACTGATACAGAACAGAAACTCATCCTGCGCTCCAAGGAGAGGCCATCAAAGTACTGTTTCCAAGGGCTTCCTGGTGGCCGCCATTCATTGGATCGGAGGGTGTTAAGGGAGTTCCTGGTCACTCTGTTCTTGAATGAACTTAAAATCAGGATGGCAGAACCACACCACCTTACTCAGACTGAGTTTAAGAGCCTGAGGTGGACAACCCCCACATTTCTTCAAAAGATAATGGACAAGACAAATGTAGCATCTGTACAATGGAGATTAACACCCATGAGGAAGGCATACTGACACATGCCCCAGTGCAGAGGACACTCAAGAACAGTAAGTTGGGGGCTGGAGAGATGGCTCAGTGGTTAAGAGCACTGACTGTTCTTCCAGAAGACCCAGGTTCAATTCCCAGTACCTATATGGCAGCTCACAACTGTCTGTAACTCCAAAACCTGACACTTTTACACAGACATACACGCAGGCAAAACACCAATGCACGTAAAAACAAAAACAAAACAAAAAGAACATTAAGCTAAGTGGAAGCAAGGACACAGGTCACATTTGGTCATATGGCTCCATCAGTGTAAACCACAGAGGACTATGCAGAGAGAGATATGGACTGGGGGTGGGCAGGGCGGGGAGGAGTGGGAGTGGCCTGGCTGCTAATGTATTGCAGGGCCTCCTTTAGAGTTGGTGAAAGATTTTGGACCAAATGTGCTAAATACCATCGAATCCCTCTCTTTAAAATAGCTATCAGCACACCCATTGTAATCCCAGCACTGGGGAGATTGAGACAGGAGGATCATGAGTTCCAAAACAGCCTGACCTCCAGACAAGAACTAGTCTCAAGAAAGACCAAAAAAAAAAAAAAAAAAAAAGTTAAATTATGCAGATGTTATCTCAATTTAAAAATTGGGGAAGAGACTGGAGAGATGGCTCAGCAGTTAAGAGCACTTCCTGCTCTTGCAGAGGACCCAAATTCAGTTCCCAGCATCCACACAGATTCACAATCACCTCTAACACCATTTCCTGGGATCTGAAGGCCTCTTCTGACATCTGCAGGCACTGCATGTAAGTAGTGCACATACATGTATGCATGCAGGCAGGCATACGCATAAAAATAGAATAAACAACTTTTTTTAAAGTTAGGGGACCAAGGAGATGGCTGTGGGTAAAGTGTCTGCTGTACCAGCATGATGCCCTGAGCTCATATCCCCAGCAGTGTGTAAAGCTGAGCATGCCAGGGGCCATGTAGGACTGGGGGTCACAGACAGGCATGTCCCAGGGGCTCACTGGCCAGCCAGACCAGCAGGAACATGATCTAGATTCAGTGAGAAACCCTACCTTAAAAATGAAGTGCCAAGTCATAAAGGAAGACACCTGACTTTGACCTCTGTCCTCCACAGAGAGGAGTATCCCTGCACCCCGTACACACATGTACCTGCAAGCATACACATGTGCAGGCATACACATGTGCAGGCATACACATGTGCAAGCATACACATGTGCAAGCATACACATGTGCAAGCATACACCACATACACACCAAGAAAGAAACTAAGGAAGAGATTAAAAACACAGTAAGAGGTTGGGGTGTAATTCAGTATGTGAGAGGCCCTGGGTTTGTCTTCAATATGGAAGAGAGGAAAGAAAGAGGAAGGGTGAAGGAGAAGGAAAGATGCAGAACTGAGGGAGGGAGGGAGGAAAGGAGGGAGGGAGGGAGGGAAGGAAGGAGGCAGGGAAGGAAGGAGGGAAGGAGGGAGGGAGGGAGACATTTAGCTACCTCAGGAAAGTCAAGAGGTCTCCAAGGTTGCATGCATGAGTGGGAGGCCCAGGGTCTTCCTAAGGAGAAGGAACACAGCTGTGGGGCTGTGTTCCACAAGGGACATGCTGGGGACAACTCACAGATGCAGTGATAGGACAAGGAAACTGAGGCACCAGAGCCATGACACCAGGAAGAACACCCAGAGGTGCTGTGTGGTGATGGGGAAGGGAGGGCTTGGAGAGAGGGTGACATTTTGGGGTCTAGGCAGAAAGCCACACATGCTTGCTTCAGGGCATCAGGCAAGGAGACAGTGGGGGAGATGGAGCCAACTAGGGGAGCTGGAGTAGGCGGGAGAGCCAGAGGCCAGGTCTTTCTTGGGAGTACAGGGTCCTGGAGAAAAGCAAGAGGGGCAGAGGAGACATGTGATCATATAAGCGCCAAAGATATCCTCAGTACACACACACACACTCACACACTCACTCACATACACACACACACATTCACACAGGCATTCACACATATACACTCACATACTCTCACACACACACACACATATATACTCATACACACACTCTCTCATACACACACTCTCTCATACACACACTCACATACACACTCACACACTCACTCACACATATTCACACATACACTCACACACACTCACACACATACTCACATACACTCACACACACACATACACACTCACACACACTCATGCACACACATTCTCTCTCACACACATACACTCATACATTCACATACACACAAATACATTCATACACACTCTCATGCACACACACACTCACATACACACTCACATACTCTCTCACACACTCAAACACACACACAGACATTCACATACACTCGCATACACACTCATGAACATACACACACACACACACAGACACTCACACAGCACCCACATCCACATGATGCCACAACTAACCCCCTAAAAAGAAGTTCTGGGCATCCCTAGAACTGGCACTCATGGGAAAGTGACACAGACAGGGGCCATTGCTCAATATCACCTCTCAATCCAGCCCAGGGTCAGGGAGGAGCCAGAGCCAGACCTCGCGTGCCTGCTCACACAACTACAGTCACCAGCAGCAGACGCCTGGCCACCAACACAGACAGCTGTGATTACAAGGGGTCTTGCAAAATCTCTCTCTCTCTCTGCCTGGTGAGCACATACACCCTTTTAGAATTCTTTGTTTTCTACTTTGTTATCCCTGTGTAGTGACCTTAAACAAGTCGCTCTCTGGGCTTCATTTCCACCTATGCAAAGTGAGGAGAAGACTGTATCATGTGTGAATCAACAGTACGTCCCCTTAACAGCCCTCCCCCATAGAGGCAGGCACTGAGGCCACGGAGAGAAGCAGCTTTCCTTGTGCTACACAGCGCCCACCTCCTGCTCCTGCCTCCTGCCCGAGCAGCCCAGAAGGTCCTGGCCCACTTCCAGTGCAGGCTGCCCACCCCCAAGCCTGGGCTTACACCAGTACCCCATTACAGGAGACAGGACTTCTCCATCCCACTCCTAACCACAGACAAACTCCAGAGAAATGGAGTTTGTCCTTCCTCCCAGGGTCCCAGAAGAAATTGATTCCTACACATGGGGAAACTAAGGCTAAAGAAAAGGACGAGCCAAGACCTCTCACCTCTCACTCACCATGCCAGGCTGTGCTCTAGGCTCATCTGATCTGCAACCTGAGGCTCTAGTCTTGGGGGTCCGCAGAGCCAGGCGGGCATACTGCCAGAAGCCTGCTTGTGTGGTGGCTTTTCTAGGGAGTCACTATGACCTGGGTACACAGAAGTCACACCCTTCTTCCCATCCTGAACATGGGCGGGTCAGAACTGAAGGTACCTGATAACCTCCCAGGGCATGTGTGGGGCCCTGGCCCCTGCAATGGAGTTCTGGTCTTACTGAGTAGGAGGCCCCTGACAGAAAAATCCAGGCCCAGATATGCCCAGGCATATATCAGGACAAGGAGGGCTCCGGGGTCCCGATCTGTCCACATAGCCCTGCACCTCAGCAGCAAAAGCCTGGCTACCATCCCAAGTGTCATAAACTGTGTGACTTCTCTACAAGAAGGACATAAGAATTCAGACAAGGCCCATAGGAATGCAGACAGTAACCTTGGAGAAAGGTACTTTGAGACCTCCCGGATATCTCCAGTATCCAGCCAGGGGACTCTTAGGTAAGAGGGACAGGGGAATTTCTCCCAGTGTCCAGAACGCTCTAGGTTGTTCTGTAACTAAGAATGAAGAAACGCTCCACTTTAGAGATGAAAAGCCTTGGTTGGGAACCACATGACTTAGTCACAAATGGGCTGCAGGCTTCGGTTCCTCATTTGTCACATACATATACACTGCTTGAAAAGCCAAGGAGCGGGGACAAGTGTGGGAGAACCCAAGACCTGACACTGGCTGTCACTCAGAACCAGAGAGCACAGCTCCACAAGTCTTTTATTTATTTAAACAGTCATGAAAATAAAAGTGAGATGTAATTCTTCCTTTGGAGCCCCGAGAAGAAAGCGCACCATTGGAACTCAGCTGGCCACGAAGGCAACCCAGGCTGGAGGTCAGAGCCTAGCCCAGGGGACTTGAGCCTTAGCCAAGTGAGAGGTGGCTCGAACCGCAAGCAGGCACTGTGCATCACTGAGGTCACATAGAAAGTGTTGGGTTGGGGGTCTAAGCCCCAAGCACCAAGGTGTCTTCCATGGGCAGACATGTCCACGAGTTCCAGCTCCATGAAGCTTACATATAAACAGCAGAACCCTTGGCGGGATCAGGGGCTCATTCTGAAGCTTCAGGATATAGCTCAGAAAAGTCTCTGAAAGCCCAGGGGGTAAGGGAATGCTGGGAGTCTGGTGTTCTCTAGGGATCTTTGGAAGCCAGGACTTCTTGCCTTCGCTGGAGAATATCAATGACACAGCTGATCTCGTCTTCAGGAACCTGGAGGGAGTGCACAGCATGAAACACCAGGCTGACTCTGGCCAGGGACGCCCAGCTCCCTAAACCAGCTGTGATGTCGCTCTTCCCCCACCACTGGGACCTCAGTGTGCTTGCTGGAACCTCCACCCCAGCCCAAGTCCTCACCAGCGCGTGGTCAAAGTTGAAAGTGCTGATATAATACGCAGAGATGTCAACAGCTGCCAGGGGACCTGCGATCTGGGCCACAATCCCACATTCATCTGAGGGTTGGAGACACAGCAGGCTCACCTTAGATGCTGTGAAGACCCACAGAGTTGCCCTTCTCCCCTCTCCCCTCCCCTCCAGGGAGTGAGTGGTCCTTACCGAAGCCTAGGGGCTGTCCCCGATGCGCACCATCCTCCATAGTTCCCCAGAAGAACTGGTCAGCAGGAGGTCACTGGGGAACCTGGGCAAGCAGGTGGTGATGGGAAGGGCACCCCACGTACCCCTATCTACCCTGATCCCTAGGGCATGTCCTGCTAACCTCAGAACCCGGCACCCCTCCCCCACCTTCCCTGAGGCTGGTTGAGGGTCTATGGTCTATGGAGAATTAAGGAAGGGATTACATACTTTTTCTGGGTCTCTGCATCCATGACAATGGAGATGTAACCCTCAATGAGGGAGAAAGCGAAGAACGGAATGGAAGTTGACTCAGAACCACCTGAGGCTGCCTCTTTGGGGACACTGAGGAGGGATGACAGGGTTAGGGGCTCTGTCAGGCACATGGTCCTCTCCACCTCCTGACAAGCAGACCACAGAGGAGAGGCTGGAATGGACAGCTCTGGGAAGGCCTTTGACTCTCTACTTCATTGTGAGAGACCCCTGATTTCCTGAGGGATGAGCCCTAACTGCCAGACAGTGCAGAGGGCTGGATGGGGCGTATATGGCTGGGAAGTAGTTCTGCTGACACCTCTGGCTGAGAACTAACAGTCTGTCAGGAACCTTAAGGCACTGAGCAGGACACAGAACGACAGAAGGGATGAGACAAAGGTCAGAGGGCAGGAAACACTAGTGGGAGGCAGAGATCAAGTGCACGCGTGGCTCACCTGTGTGGGTAGAAGAGGACATCCATGAGGGTGGTGGCGACAGCCGGCAGTGTCTCAGGGTCCAGTGTAAGGACACAAAAGCGGTTCTGAGGGCTCTGAATGGGATGCACCGTGGGACTGGGCCCTGCTCAGGACACAGGGACAACAAAGTGAAAAGGTTATCTTGGATTGGGGTGACCCCTGGTGGCAGGACAGGGCAGGGCTACTCCATCTCATACATTGAGGGTGTTTTGCACCCTTTTAATAGACAAGCCCTCCTGTGGGAAGAAGTCCTATTTAAATCTGGGTGTTGGCGGGCAGACCTCACCGTGCTGGGTTTGGGGAAAGCCATTGCTGGAATCGTCCTCGGTAACAGGCACAGGCTCCCCGCCTACTTCGCGGTAGATTTGGAACTCCTGGGCCAGTGTGTGGATCACCACAGACAGGTCCTGCTCCCGTACCTGGGTCAAGGCAAATGACACATATTATGCAACACCAGGCACCTCTGCTTATGCCCTGCATCAGCAGCTGCCCAAACCCACCAGGATGAAGTCTGTCTGGTATGTGGACAACATCAGAACAGACACATGGTGTTCAGCCAGTGGGGCAATCACAGACCGGGCAATCTTGGTTACTCCAGCAGCCTGCACCACCGAGCCACTGTGAGATACGTTCATCACCAGCCATGTGGCCTCGGCCACTTGCAGGAACTCGGATGGGGGTAGCTCTGTGGGCAGGAGGTACACGTCTGGTTAGTTGGCTCCTCTCTTCCTCTCAGTTTCTCTGTCTAAACCTTGTCCAGTTCCGAGGTAGCTCGGATCCGTTTCCTGACAGACTTGGAGCTCGAGGCTGTTTCCTATCATTTCTACCTCAGTGTGCGTCATGCCATGCAGGCGTTTTCAGTGAGCACAGCTGCTCCAAACTCAGAACCAGATCCAAGGCCCAGATTTTTTCTTTTTCTTTTTTTTTTTTTTTACCATTTTGTTGTGTGATCTGGGACAAGTGTGTTTTGAGGGGGTGGGGGTTGATTGTTTGTTTGCTTTGAGACAGAGTCTTACACCGCAGATTAAGCTGGGATTTAACTCAAATGGATCCTATTGCTACAGCCTCCTACACGCTGAGATTACAAACACCAGACTCAGTTTCCTATCTGCAAAATGGACAGTCCTCAGGACTTTTTGGCTTAATGGGCTTCAAAGCACCACTAGAGGGCGCTTGGTGATCAACTGATGGGGACGCTCCCTTGCAGACATGAGATTTCCCTACAGAACAGGGAATCTAAGTCCTTTGGGAGGGAGGCTCAGCCAAACTCTAGGTGGCTAGTTTGAGACTCAAGGCCCTAGAGGATGGGCCAAGCAGGCAGAAATGGGAGCCAGAAGCCAGTTCCCCGGTCCCAGTCCTGAACAGGGATAAGGGCCAGGATAGCTGTTGTTTGCCTAGACACAGCCAGGAGGCCCCAGGACCCTGCTCTGGGCTTGCTGCCTGCTCCTGCATTCCTTCCCTAACCCTCAGACTCCTAGACTTCCCAGGCCAGTAAGGGAGGAGTTGGCTTTCACTGGGGAGACAAGCCCAAGAAGAAATAATGTCCAGGGGTAAAACAGCTGCAGGAGCCCCTTATTCTCCCCTAAAACTGTGAGACACCACCACCCCCTGCTGGCCTGGGACTCATATCCAGCTCCTTGTAGGTTTTAAATTTATAAAACTCTCACAAATACTGTTAAACTGTCACGACTACATCCTACATAAGAGAAAACAGTACTTAAGTGAGTGATTGAATATTTGAACCCAGACCTAGATTCCTTTGAGGTCTAAGCTTCTGGGAAGCTGGATCCCTAAACCTAGTAAGAATACAGGTTAGAGGCGAGCAAGGAGCTAGTTCCCACCTTTAAAGCCCTCCTCATCCACCATGAGTGTGTAATCTTCCGGAGTCTCAGTCAGGCTGAAGAACTTGCACCTAGTAGGGAGGGAAGGAGTGGGAAGACTTTCAGCCTAGAGTGAATGGGATGGAGACAGCAAATGAACTTTGTTCCAGCAGTACCAAGGGACCCCCCCAGGAGCCTTCCGGACCGCACGCAGGCCTCAATTTCTTCCTGGATCAATGAGGCTAGGTCCCATATTTGGGATCTCTCCTCCATTCCACACCCTAGAGGTGTCGGGCTTTGGGCTCCCTGAACAACTCTCAAACTTAACGTGAGGCGTCTGGAAAAGGGCTACCGCCTGGCAAGAAACACATGCCCCCACCACACTGCCCACGCCAGGCAGTTTACACCTTGACAAGCCCGGGGAGGGGGCCCCTCCGGGCCGGATAGGCGGCGTTCCAGAAAGGGTAGGCCTAGGCCGGATGGTGGCCAAAGTGGCCAGCGTCCCCACCCGGTACCCGCTGCTTCGGGACGACTCTAGTCCTCCGCCCCTGGCCCAGAGGCACGGGGGAGCCTCCACCCGCCCGACTTGCGCTCGTGAACCCAGGTGCGCACCGGCTGCGACAGGGCAGGAAGAGCAGCTTGATGAGCGGGTGGGTGTAGAGCCAGAGGCCCGGACGGGCGAGGCTCAGTACTCGCACCCGATGCTCTAGGATGTGAAGTTCCATCGCAGATCCCGCAGCCCGGCCTCGCCGCCAGCTAGACTTAGGCAGGAGGCGATGCGGTGGCTCCCGGCTTAAAGAAGCACCGCCCGCTACCGGCCCGCCCAGCCAGGGATCCACTCTTTGGCGGCCACGCCCCACAGCCACTGTGAAGTGGCCACGCCTCCTTCCTGAGCCCTGCCTACCGGGCGCTGCGGGCTGCCTTCGAACTCCGCCAAAGTCAGCTCCTCTTCTAGCCTCAGCCTGAGGAACATGGCCTGCCCTCACCCATCTGTGGCCTCCAGGACACGCCCCGGACACGCCCTTTCCGCTGGACGCCCGCTGTGTTGATATTGGGAACGTGCTGGGAGCTCCGGGTCCCCTGTCTATCCTCCAGGCTCACACGTGGGCTTTATGGTTAAAGCCTTTAAGACTCGGAGCCTGGCGGTGGTAGTGCGCATTTTTAATCCCAACTAGAGAGGCAGAGGCAGGCGGATCTCTGTGAGTTGGAGACCAGCCTGGTCTATAGACTGAGTTCCAGGACAGCCAGAACTACACAGAAAAACCCTGTCTGGACACCCGCCCCAACCCCACCAAAAAAAAAAAAAAAGGCGCAGGAGGGCTCGAAGCTGGGCTGGAGCTATGTTGAGGCCGGAGCTGTCCACAAAACACAGGAATGGGGGCGGGGGAGGTTAGGCTGGAGACCCGCGGTACAGCTGGGTAAAGCCTTATTATCTTCCTTTATTCCAGGGACTGGAGGGCTGGGGTGGGCAGGGACTGCAGAGCTGACAGCTGTAGGGACTAAATGATGTTTATTAAAGATAAAGAGAGGAGATAATTCTATGGAAGTGTAGTCAGGTATGGGGAAGGGGGTGCTCGTCGGGCCCATGCTGAGGATCCCTTACCCACTGAGGCCGAGCTCTGCGGCAAGACAGTATAGTATAGAGTTTATTCAGGGCATGGGGAGGGAGTTAAGAGGGTATAGAGGCGAAGAAAGGCAGAGAGAGAGAGAGGAGAGAGAGAGAGAGAGAGAGAGAGAGAGGAGAAGAGGGAGGAGGAGGAGGAGGAGAGGGAGGAGGAGAGGAGGAGGAGGCCGCCATGAGCACTGGGAGAGAGAAGGGGAAGGGAAAACAAGAGCAAGAGAAAGCAAGAGAGCGAGGAGGGGCAAGCAGCCCCTTTTATAGTGGGTCAGCCTACCTGGCTGTTGCCAGGTAGCTGTGGGGCTGAGCTTAGACAGAATGCTAACACTAATCCCTAAGAATGGCTGCCCAAGGTTAGTATTGATAATGCTGCATCCCTACCTTGTTGTTTCGACTAGCTGAAACCTGGTCTGTGTGGCCCAGTTTTTAGTCAACCAACTTCCGAAGTAGAATTCGCCCCACTAAGGGGAGGAACAGGAAAAGGGTCCTCCTCATCTGTCTGAGCAACATACTGTAGACTCTGAATCATATTCCAGGGAAACAACCCGGAAGTATCTGAGGTGAGAATGCCCAGGGCTCAGACACTGAGGGGACAGGCCGTAGTATTTGAGGTTCCCTGGGTATTCAAGCCAGAGACTTGAGCCCTGTTGAAGTTTTCTTAAAGCTTGTCATCATTATCAGAACTCAACTGGCCTGAGCACATCTACGTTAGCTACAGATCCAAGAAGGCCCCCAAGCACTGGCAGGCACCCCAGGTATGATCAAGCGTCTAAAGGTTTAAGAAAACCCCAAGGCTGAGCAGGAATGAGCAAGCACAGGTTGATTTCATGGCAGGACAGGGCATGCTCCGAAGAGCCCTTGTTTGGCCCAGGCACTCAGCTTCAGGTAGGAGGCTTTGAACAAGGTAGTTTAAAGTAGGCCTTGGGTGTGATCAAGACCCAGCAGGCCCATGCAGGACTTCATGCTCCGGACCCTGCATCGCAGGCAGACGGAAGCTGGACTCAGTTCTGTTCCTGGCTTTGCTAGCTCCAGATGATTCTCATGGAACAGTGTGCAGCTGCCACATCCTGGCTTGTCCCCTGGAGAACTGAGGGGGTGGGGAGGGTGCTTTTCAAAGGCGGAGTTCATCTCGTCACAGCAAGTGTGGACAGAGTGGGAAACCATAGGGGTGAGAGGCAGGAGCAGAGTGAGCAAGCTGTCCAGAGCCTCTGGTAACCATTTGCCTCTCCAGCCTCAGTATCTTCAGCTATACCAGGTCAATGTTCTAGGCCCAGGCAATGGCGGGAAGCTCCCTGTGAGTCTGTCTCTCCCTCCCTGTTCCTGCTATGGTCTGGCCCAGCTTGGTCTCAGGCCAGGAACAACCACTATTGTTTGACTAGAAAAGCTGCTTCCTCAGCAGAAGGGGGGGCCTCTCCCAGGGACACCTGTTCTCGTCACTGCCAGATATCAGGTTGTCACTGAGCACCTGCCTGACCCTCCATGGTGGTCTGCTCACTTGGGTGAGGGGCTCGGGGTGCAATGTGGCTTTTGCAGAAGGGCATGGGATTCCTCTTATGTCAGGCACAAGCCCAGCCTGGCAGGTGGATCACATCAGTAAACGGAAAGTAGCATTTTATCAAGGAGGCTGACTTCTCCCGTCACCTGTCTGCCTCTGGTGGAGGCCTGTGTCTCCCTATTCCTGCTATGGTCAGCATCTAGGTCTGGCCTTGGAAGAGGAACAGCTTTAGGCTACCTCTTCAGGATCTACCCTCCAACCCCAATAAAGAAGTATGGACCAAGGCCTTGGGGACTATTTCCTGTTCTGCCCCAGTGCTGGGCTTCAGTCCTGGATTGACTCATTTGTATCAGAAGGTGGACATGGAAGAAAAATGGGTTAAGAGAGAAGAGCCAAGAACAGCAGCTGGCTCTGGACTTTGTCTCCTGTATGTGTTTCAGAGGGGCTCTTGCTGAGCTGAGGGCCCAGGATGGAGGGTGATATCCCTTTGGGTCCCTAGCTACACACCAGCTCTATACACAAGCCTGTTTATTTTCGTACAAAACCATATTTCTATTTTACACAAAGAGTACCCCACCGCTTCCCGGCATGTCGGTATCCTATCCCTGGGGAACATCCCCCAGGATGGGGCTGAGACCCAACCCCTTCAACCATAGCTTCTGCCTGTGCTGGCTGGACCAGCTCAACTCAAGAGAAAATAAATAAGGAGGCTCAGGCAGAATCTGTACTGGACCAGCCAGATTCTATCCTAGCCCAATGGCCAAGCAGTTGGCTCCTCAGGTGCAGAGGACCTGGAGTGCTGTCAGTCTTTGAACCGTGTAAGACGTGAGAAGACCCCACCTGGGGCCTGAGCTCCTGGGGTTACAAGTAGGTGTCCTCACTCTCCTGGGAGGTCAGGCTCTCCTGGGAATGGTGGTAGGCTAAGTTCTGAGGAGTGGAGTCCTGGGGGACTGGGTCCTTTGGGGGACACATCCTGAGGAGGACATGCATCTCCTGAAGCAGTCACCACTGTGGCATGACTGAGGCCTGGGGACTTGTCCAGTTGCCCACTGGTCTTTGTCCGCTTCTGCTCCTTCTGGACCTGCTTGTGAGGTTTAGCCTTGGAGCTGAGGAGGGTTGCATCGGGGGGTAGGCGGATGGATGGTGAAGGCTGCAGGGCAGGTCGGGGACCAGGCTCTGCATCCAGGATGGCCTTGGCACCATGCATCCTGGGTGGAGAGCGGCACTCCAGCTCACCACGGGTCTCTTGCCAGCGCCGCAGCTGAATGAGGTGCTCCCGCTCAATCTGGCGCTCCGTCACAGGCAACTCTATCACCTTTGGGGCAATGAGGAACATGTGAGCACAGAAGAATGCCCTTTCCTGCCCACCAGCATCCCTTACTATCTGCTAAAGGCTGATTCCAGGGAGGATATAACCGTGGTCTGAGTGCTACATGAGAGCTGCGGTCTCAGAAGAGACAGCTACCTACAGCCCACACACCCTCTCTCCTTATGTCTAGGACAGGAGGAAGAGCAGGGCAGACATGGGCAACCCCACTCTCAGCCAGTATGTCACCTACTGACTAGGGCAACCTGGCTCCAATTCCAGCCCTATCACTTTTCAGCTGGTGACAAAGGGAAGTCACTTTGAAATTTTGCCTCTATGAGCCTCTACTTCCTTGAGTGTAAAATGGGGACAATGCTGGAAGTGGGTACAGATGACCTTGTATGTTTGCCCCTGCAATGTGCACTAGCATGAGCCTGGCCGTGGTCCCCCTAGAAGCTGGCCATGTATATATCTCTTAATTTGTAGCCTCTGAAAACTAAGTATCCAAAAAGAAAAATGAGGGGGCTGTAGATCACAGCTCTTCTCTATTCCCAAAGTGGAGTGGACTAGCTAAGGAAGACACTGCAAAGTACCCCTTGTGCCCTACCCTCCTCGACTAGCACAAGGATGAGGTCCCTGCACCCTGACCTGGCCTGACAAACCAACCCTTGGGGCAGGGCCATACAAGGCTTCCTCCAGAGTCAACCGCCAGCTCTCCTTCCCTCCCTAACAAGCCGGAGACGCGGGTCTGCACCTCCTGAACCAGGAAGGCTTCCTGCATGATCTTGGGGCTGAGGCTCCGCAGCTGCTCGATGGTTTCATACTGGCCCTGGCAGGCTTTGAGCTTCTCTGGGGAGCCTAGGGCATGCTTCAGCAGTACCAGCCCCACACGGAAGATGATCTTGACTCCTGTAAGGGGGTAGGTGGTGAGTCCAAGGAGGCTTTTGGGCTTCTTTTGCACCCCCACAATCCAGCATAGTCTGGTACCTTCACAAAAGAACATGTCCCAAACTCGCAGCACAGAGCTCCAGGGCAGCGTGCGGGCAAAAGCACACATGAACCACTCTGTCATGTACAGCAGGGGGTCGATCTTCTGGCGGCTAAGGTGCTTGTGAGCCACAGGGGATACCTTCTGTAGCAGTGAGAAGAGGATCTCGCCATCCAGCTGGATTGCCTCCTGAAGAGACATCAAGGCCACAGAGCCATGACCACAGCCCCTATGAGATCCTAGTACTGGGTCAACATTCAGTGACTCATCAGGTAGCTACAGCCTATAGAGAACTGAAGACAGATGGACAGACCAGACACAGACGGTCCCTCAGGAAGAGTGAAAAGAGTTCATGGACATGGGCGAGGGACAATGGGGCTGAGTGTCCCTAATACCGCAGGAATAGGAACTACTGACTGTCAAGGTCAAGGGAAGCTCCATGCATGAGGTGAAGGCTGAGGGAAAGGCATTCTGGTGGGACAGAATGGAGCTTCAAACAAGCTCTTAAGCCTATGCCAAAGTTAAGGAGGGATGGAGCAGGAGCCGAGGCACAGACGGAGGTGAGTGTGGAACTGGTGCCTGAGTGACCTCGGTCAGGAATGTAGCCTGGAGTGGCCATGAGTGAAGTGAGAGGCCTTGGCACAGCCACAGAAGGCACCAGCCTGGAGCATCTCAAGCTATGGAGGGACTCACCAGTTTCTCGCTGTAGTAGCCAGGCAGGTACTTCTCACAGACTTGTACCAGACACCAGAAGGCTTGCTGTGGGTGAGAGAGACATGAGCCCTTGAGGCTGGGACCAGGTCCCAGTGCCCAGCCAACTGCCCACCCAGGCCCCATATACCTCGGCAGGCATGTGCATGAGCAGCACCGCAGCAATGGGTGCCTGGGCCTGGCAGTAGCCCTCCTCAGGGCGGTACAGTGTGTAGGCCTTCAGCACACGGAACAGGTCCTGCTGGCTATGGAGAGGACAAGCAGGGTAGGAAGGCAGGGGCTGACTACTGCCCATCACCTCCTCTGTACTCCAATGAACACCTACAGACCGGCCTCAAAACCTGCCCTTCCCGGAAAAGGATGTGCTTGTGGTCACCAATGGGTCAGTCTCCGACCTGTGACCCAATGACAGGATTCAAACAGAAAGCAAGAACCAGGGCTGGATGCCAGATAGATACAGACTGAGGAGGGGCTAGAGAGGGCCACCCTGCTGGGTATGTCTGTCCTTGCCCAATACATCACTCCGCTCCTGTCTCTGTCCACCAACCTCACTTAGCCCTTTTCCCTAGACTGAGAAGGCCTGACCAGGAAAGTTCTAACAGTCTAGAGAATCATGCAAGCAGCCGCAAGAGTCAAAAGTGGGTCGGTACACCACTGGACCACAGAAGGTAAAGAGTAACCATAGAGTTTTGGGCACATGCGGCCAAGCTCAGTGTGCCTTTCCTGACAGTCGAAGAGACAGCTTAGAGTCATCTTCCAGCCCACATACTTAGCCTGCTTACCCATGGCCTCCTCGGGACACAAACATCTCATGGAAGGGAAACTGCCGGTGCAGGTCACGCTCAATCACATCTAGCCACTTGGGGTCCCCAGGAGACATGTCCAGCTCCTGGAAGCAAGGGCATAATGTCAGGAGGCAGTGGTAGGAGAGAACTGTCTCAGGGGTCAGATTTGGCACCAACGGCATCCATTCTCATCAGAGAACCAGGCCTTCCTGGAGACAGGTAAGGAAACCCACAAGAGGCAAGAATGGCAGAACTGTGAGAAGCCTGAGAGGGGTCCTAACTCCTGGAAGTCTTAGGAGCAAGCATCCCGGCTGCAGCCAGAGTCACTGAGTCAGGACTCAGTTTATCTAGGATAATGTCTTGTCCTTCAGACAGAAGGCTTCTTCTCAACAAGAGCTATGGGTGTCGTCACTGCTTGGAGCCAGATGCAGAACTGGGTATGTGACACATGTGGGACTCGATGGTCTCTTCTCTGCCCTAAAACAGATCCTATCATCACATCCTGTTCAGAGACAAGAGAACTAAAGGGTTAAATGAAAGTCTTTTACCCAAGGCCTCCTGACTAGAAAAATGGAGGAGCTAGGACGTGAGAGCAGATGTGAATCAGAGCCACCAAGCCCAGCTGCTCTGCTGCCTGCATCCTGTGTTGCAGGTGTCACCTGTTCAGGAAGGGAGTGTGACATCTGTCAGGTGGTAAGTGCTTGTCTAGGTACTAGGGTTCATCAGCAACCTACCAGACATCTCAGGGGTGGCCAGTTCCTCTCTGGACACTATTCTAAACACATACAAAGTTCTGTGCTTCTATCATGGCAGTGGTGGCACAAGTCTTTAATCCCAGAACTTAGAAAACAGAGTCTCTGAGTTCAAGGTCAACCTGGACTACAGAGTGAGTTCTAGGACAGCCTCTACACAGAGAAACTCTGTCTCAGAAAATAAAAAACAAACAACTCCCTTTCCCCCTCCACCCCCTCAACCCCCCCAAAAAAACAACCATTCCTCCAACACAAAGCAAAGTTCTGTGTTTCCTTGTGCTGAGGATACATTCCTTGACAGTACCTCCAGTAGGCTAGCCACTCATAGCCTTTACTCTCATGTCTGAGCCCTCCGGACTCTGGGTAGAGCACCTATCCCTGAACTGCCAACTCTGACCAGGATGAAGTCCATTGGAATACAAGAGACAGAGCTACTAGGAAGAAGATTCTAGAGTCAAGAAGTTGCTCTTGTGGGACCTGACCTCGGTGCTGTGTGGAAATATCCAATCACCCTGACTCATAGCTATCTCTAGCCAAGTGTTGCCACCCACCCAGGCTCTCTCCCCAGGCCCAAGTGCTGCCAACAAATAGCTTGAGCCTCTCCAGGTCAACAGTGTAAACTCCAGACTGCCCTGTTCTGCACACTCTTCACAGAGAACAGGTCTGGCCAGAGAGAAGTTATTCACTGAAGTATGAAGGATATCAACAAAGTCCTGGTGGCTGGCAGCTCTGTCTCACTTCCTATCATTAGTCTCAACAGCCTGGGAGAAGCCCTGATGCCTGGGGCCAAGTCTGGTAGGTAAACTGGGACAAACCCCAGGGAAGCTAACTGCTTTCATGGTATTCTCCAGGGAAATAGGCGTAGCAGTTCAGCTTAGTGAATTGAAGAATATTGTACCATGCCAGCCATGGGGAGATAGATAGGATCTGGATACAGAAGACATGGTCTCTGACCACTGATTAACTGGCTTCTGACCTCCAAGTAGCCATGAAAACCACCTAGTGGATCATGTCTAGTTAGGCTTAGAGACAGGAGACAGAGGCCGAGAAATGTAAAGGCTTTTGTGGTCCTAACATGCAGCCCAACTAAAGGCTACAGTACACCTGCAACCGGGTGGTTGAGGGTCACTTCCTGATGACCAAGAGCTGTGTAGAAATGCACTGTGCTAACATGAAAGCAAACTTGACCTAACAGTTGAGAGAAAGGGCTAGAATAAGGTGGCAGAACCATAATGAAGTCTATCCTACTGGGGCCTGCTAAGGGTAGAGACTCAGGTGAACAACAGCTTCCAGTAGCACTGTCCAGACTGGGACAATGTGATTCTTGAGCAGTCAGGCCTATGAGTAGAGATCCTGTCAATTGTCCATCTTACTGAGGTCTAGGATAGTACACGGGATCCACTGCCAGGGGAAGATGCTCAATCCAGAGATACAACAGGTAAGTGAAGAAATGAAGGAAAACTCACATCAAATTTTCCAGGGTTCTGCTGAAGTTTCACCTTGCCTCCTGACAGGTACTGCCAAGCCCGTCCCCGCAGAGAAGGTGGAATGCCCTTCTGGCATCGAAGACGAATCTGAAAGTCAAAAGAACAGCTGTACCCATGCACTCATCCTGGCAACTCCCCTGCTCAGGCCTGGTGGGCCTTCAGTGAGCCTACCCACAAGAGCAGAAAGGAAAGAACTGAGAGGCCTTTCTGCCCTGCACAGCAGAGCCCATGGAGGGGATGGGAACTGCAATTAGACATGCTGCCACCAGGTGATGGCAGAGTGCACATTCTCTAATGACAATGCAGGCATTCTGAGGTAGCCCACAGAATTCTGGACCCCAGAACTAGAGCCAACCCTAAGTATCCATGAGAGATGGGTTCTGGGATCCTTGCAGACACCAAACTTTCCTCTAATCCCTCATACAAAGAAGCCAGGTATGATGGTGTATGATGTCAGATCTCAAAGAAACCAGGACAGATAGCTAACTGTGATGCTATTAGCCATCAAAGCAAATGCAGGGCTCCAGGCTCACTCAGTACCTGTGGCTCCCCTCAGCTCTTCTCATCACACTCCCTACCCTAAACTTCTCCAACCCAAGGGCTTTGCTGCTTCCCTTCCCTATATAACCTACCATTCTACCACAAATTCTGTTGCTCCTCTGCTTTTGCTCCCTGGTCCCCTCTCTTGCCCCCTCTCTTCTCTTTCCCTACCGCCTTCATTGTCCAGTTCAGTCTGCTGGCCATGTTCAGTCTCCTGCCTTCCCTCCCTACTCTGGACTGTTCCAGATGCTCTGGCTATACTCTCCCTCGTGTCTACAATAAAAATCTTCTCCTCAGCCACACTTGGAGTGGCCACACATTATTATTTACATGCCTCAAATCCTAACACTCAGGAGGCAGATAGAGGCTAGGCTGGAACTTGCTGTATAGTATAGGCTGTGAACTCACAGAGATCCACAGACTAAAGGTATGTGCCATCATGGGCAGCCTACTACCATGTCTTTTAAGAAGTCACAAAACTGTTTAAGGGATGAGAGATATTAAAGAGGTAGAGAGAGGAGAGGAAAGGGGTACAGGTGGGAATATGCTCAATGTACAATCTATACTTCTATGGAAATTTGAAAAAATAAAAATAAAGAACAGAACATTTTCCTCAGGCTAGGGAAAGCTCATCACACAATCAGAAACCCTACCACTTCCACACTGTGCCACATGGGCTGGAGATGCAACTCTGTGTACTTCCTACCTCACTAGTCCCCGGGCCTGATAAGGGGAAGGAGTGGGCTTCTCCTGGGAGTGATCCTAAAGGAAGTTCTCAGGGCAGCCGCCTGTCCTGAGATCAAAGAGACAGTGCTTGTGGCATGAGAGCAGCTGATGTGGGTTTGAATCCCACACTGACCTTGAGTCGGCCACTTCTCACCTGTGTTAGGATCTGAATGACAGTGCATATTCCTCTTGAATGTATAATGAAGCTTGAAGAGGCTTTGTTAGAGCAAGAACCATACTTAGTGTGGGGCTTTTTCTCCACATCGTCCCAGGAAGATACTTGGCACAGAAAGGCCAAGGGCTTCAGCTGCTGCCTAACTTCTCCTCAACTGAAAAGCCCTCAAACAGTCCCATTTGAAGAGGGGCACAAAGGACCTTCCAGATGACCAACATAGGCAAGAGAGAACTTTCCAGAGCTTGGGGCAGGTTAAGGACTAGGAAGGAGTCAGGCAGCAGGCTGTAGAATGCATCAGTATGGAAGAGCAGCTGGCTATTCACAAGAGCCAAGTTGGGCTTCTGACTGCTTGAAAACTGGGAGACAAGAGAGCAGAAGAGAACAGCACCAGACACTGAGGACAAATTCCTTTTGCTGTAAGACATAGGTCATCTTAAGGAAGCCACTTTGGGCAGGCTTTGGCAGTGGGACATAGGACAGCCCAGAGGCTCAGGTCCTATAACATCTTACACTTGGGCAAGGTGAGTATAGCAAACTTCTAGCCCATCACACATGCATGCTGCAGGATAGTCATGGAGCACATTCAGTCTGCTCTGCTACCCTCATGGATGCAAGAGCCAGGGCAGAGGATGGAGAGTCAAGAGGACAGCCAGCCTTTCTCAGACTCCTAGTCTTTTGCACAAAGGTGCTAGAGACGGTCATCAGCCTGCCTTAGGGAGCACAGGCAGAATGAGTTAGGATAACACATGAGGAAGTGCTGCCAGAATACTCCAAAAATTATCCTATAGCAAACTTAAAGGAGGCTACTGGTGACAGCTAAGTGAAGCCACACCCTTGCCTGCTTAAGTCTGGGAAGGCAGATCCCTGATTCCCTGCAGGCCCTCATTTCTGTCCTGAGAACAATTGGGAGATGGAAGAAGACACCCTTCTACCAGGACTATGGATGAGTCTAGGAGAAATGTTGGGTCTGAGCCTACTTCCGAAAACAGTTATTATCCTTCCTGTGTCATGACTTCCTGTACTGGAAGAAGCTATATTTCCAAAGCCAGGCAGGAGTTAGCAGGGGAGAGCCAATGTGGCTACAGCTGAGGCAGCAGTCTTGGTCTGGGTCTCTGATTACAATGAATTAAAATGTGTCTTTGAAGGCCTCTGCTAGGCAAAGGCCGCCCTTGGCCTCTACCCACAGTGCAGGGGAAGCCAAAGGGAAAAGGAAGCTGCTGCATGCTCTATGGCAGGCCCTCACCACAGCTACAAAGGAGACGCAGAGCTAGCTACAGCTCAGGGCAAGAGCTGGAGGAAAGATGAGGCAGGCAAGACCCCAAAGTTAACCAAAGAACGACTGGAGAATATGTGTCCTAAAAATACTGATTTTGCCAGGTATGGTGGTGCGTGACTATACTCTTAGCACTAGGGAGGCAAACAAATCACAGTAAGTTGGAAACCAGCCTGATCTACAGAGCAACACACACACACATACACACACACACACAAGCACACATGTAAGCAGGGGAGAAAAGGGAGAGGAGAGAGAATGGAGAGAGAAGAGAGAGGAGAGAAAGAAAGGGAGGGGGAGATTCTCTCCTTACGCATGCTAAGCACATATTCCATCACTGAATTTCACCTGGAATCCTACACAGAACAGGGAGAAAGAGCTCAAGCCTGGGTGAGCTTCTCCCCCTGGCAGCCTGTGAAGCACTTCCTGTTACCACTTGTAAGAATCCCCATAAAAGGTTTATTACTCCCACTAGACTAATGACTCTGCGTCTGAAAAGGGGAAGACATCTTACCCTAAGTTACACATCTCACACGTGAAGACAGTGTGAGGCTGAGCCGCATTCACTCCTGACTTTCAGCCCTAGGCAAGCAGAGCCAGACTGGATTAGTGGGCTCACTTTGTTGACTGGAATATGCAGAGACTGTGGCCCCATGAATGGCCAGGCAGTGATTAAGTGCCACAAAGGGCCCCCAAGGACACCGACAAAGCTTCAGATTGGTGGGTGAGTGTGGGGTTCCCATAGGACGAGCAAGCCAGTATCTAAGGACATTCAAACTAGACAGGGAATGGGTATTCTGACTTTTATAAAACTATTTGTAAATTGTAGGATTATTTTTCTTTCTTTCCACTCTGCCCAGGAGACAAGTAGAAAATCACCAACTTGTCTAGGTGGTAAAGAAGGCGCTTCCTGTGGTGGTCAATAGTGTAGACACTAAAGTGAACTGCCTTTCTTCAAATCTTAGGCCACTGGTAAAGCAAGAGTGTCACTAGAAATAACTTCATTGGGATGTTAACCAGATTACTGTAGTCGAGATATGAACCGTCTCTCACACATTAGCCGCACTAACATTAGGAAGCTCTTCAGCCCTTCTTCTAGAAGGGGTAAAGCAAAGTTACCTATGAAGGCTGTTAGTTTAACTCTAGGACAAAGTTCTATGTGACTCTTCTCTGAAGTCAGGTGCCAGGTACAAACCTTGCCTGTCCTAGAGCCAGCCTCTGCTGCTCACTTGACCAATGGTGGACCCCTTTGGCACCCTGACAGTTGGAGAAGCCCCTAGTTTGCTGCAGTGAAGTTCATCCCTTCCTTCTCCTCCCAGTCTGTTAACTGCCAGCCCCAGGCCCAGGGCCAGGCCCCTTACCTTTTTGTGCTTCTTGGCCATCCATTTGTCCCAGTTGTTGAGCATGTCCAGCCACTTGGACTCCCTCTGCCTCAGCACCTCCAGGGGAACTTCCTCCAGCCTGTGGATCAGAGGGCAGGGCATCAGATGTGTCAAGAGAAGCAAAGACCTTCTCTGGCTTTGGCCCCAGTCACCAACCTGGCCAGCCCTGCAGCCCAATGCCTGTGTCTGTATACCTCCTTCAAGTCGGCAGACTCATGGTGCCCTACTGCAAATGAGCAGAGTGCTTGATGCCTCTGCCACAAAAGTCATACGCCAGATACAACAGGGGCAAGTGCCTAATCTCCCAATGTGTCAAGGGGCCAGAGACACTTTGCCTCTCTGGGGCAAAGGCTGAGTATGTGCCTCTGCACTAAAGTCGAGCATTCCTGTCTTGGGCCTGCCTTAGTAAATAAGCCTCTTCAGGGGGCCAGCATACTAGGCGTAAAGCTGGATGCAAAAACTAGTCAAACAAATACAGAAATAGCATGCTCCCTTCTTCACCTGAGCCAAGCTGGTTACTCAGACTTTCCCCAATTACATCCTTGCTCTTTCCCATCGTTCAACCTCTACTCAGGCCAATTCCTTGGCTGGAATGCTTCCCGAGTCGTCTCCACATGCTAAAGTCATACAGACACTTCAGTGTCACTTCTGAACAGGCTGAGAAGACTCTTGTTCCCTTGTGGAACTGACATTTGATGGGTACCGAGACTCAGCCCAGGGAGTCCCCGCGGATCCCCAAGTTCACACAGCTCTCAAAGGCAGAGAAGAGGAGGTGACAGCAGGCAGGCGTTCCACATATGCTTTCTTATCCGGCCTACAGAGTGATGGCAAAGCCAACAACCACACGACACAAATGTACATGTGCAGCTCTCACACACAGTTTCCTCAAATGCATTTTAAACTATTAGATTATCAAAATCTCCCTTTATTTCTTTGTTGTGCTTTTGTGAAGTTGTTCGTTTGTTTTGTTTCTTCAAGTAAGAAAGCACTTGGTCTGGTGAGATGTAGCTCAGTGGTAGAGTACTTGTCTAAACTGCCAGGCACTGTGTTCAATTCTCAGTACCACCAGAAAAAAGAAAGAAAAGTAGCATTTTGTAAACTGGACATAATGTCAGCTCTCTGGAGGTAGAGGCAGGAGTTTAGGGATAGCCCGAGAAAGATGACATCCTGTAAAAATAAATAAATAAATAAAATATAAAATAGGCTGGAAAGATAGTTCAGTGGTTAAGAGCACCAGTTGCTTTTCCAGAGGACCAGGGTTCAATTCCCAGCACCCACATGGCAGCTCATAACTGTGTGTAGTTCTAGTTCCAGGGAATCAGACACCTCACACAGACATGCATGCAGGTAAAACACCAATGCACATAAAATAAAAAATAAGTAAATCATTACAAAAAATTACAGTACTTGACAGTATTAAGAAAGAATTGGTGTGAAGGGGCAGGGAGCAAAAAGTAAAGTGAATAAGTAAAAAAGGAAAGGATTGATTATATATGACAGACTCAGAGAAACAGATTCACAGAGGTTAAATAGTCAAGGAGAGAATCCCGCTCAGAGTCAAACAGAAAATCAGTAAGGAACCTGGGACTCAATTCCAAGCCAGATCCTATATAACCTAAAGATAACATCCAGCCCAATATGACTTTCCTGAAAGGGACACAGAGCGGGAGGTACTTGAGGCAGCTCCAGGGAGCTCTCAGGAACAGGACATGGTGGAGCTGGGCCTGGCGCAGGGTTGGAGTTTCTGATTCTCTCTGCCGGAAGGAAACATGTTGCTGTGACTGTTACTGGTTGCAAGAACAGAGGGAGGGGCCCTGGCAGAGCTGAGGCCTCCAGGACACAAAGAGGCAAGTCCTCTTGTTCAGTGCACTTTATCTGGGGAACTGAGCCTGAACTCAGCCTTGGAATAGAACAGTTGAGAAGGAACTTGCCCAGGATAATAAACTGGGCCCTTCAACACAAGGACACAAGTCACTGTGCTCCAAGCTGCTATCTCTCACCATCGAGAGGCAGAACCAAGGCACAAAGACACTTTCTTTCTTTCTCTCTTTGATATAAAAAAGCAGTGCTCAAGCCTCGAGGTCAAGTAATTTACAAAAGGATATACATGTTCAGGCAACCCCCAAATACCCTAGAAGCAGAAACCAAAAGACCCTACACCCCCAGCCATGATGACATATATACCAAAATAGTATTCACTTATGCAACAAGTCAGGGATGAGCCTTCTAGCTAACTGGCAGAGGGTAGGGTGCCCACATGAGTCAACAGGAAGTTTTAGTAGTTCTGAAGGTGATAGCATCTGATTGAGCCCTCTGTGCAGATAACAAAACTGAGGCTCAGTGCCGATGAGCCTTATAGCTGAAATTGGTAGTTGCCAAGGACTCCTCCACACGTGATTAAATCTGGGCCTGTATGACACCTCAACCTTGGGGTCTGGTTTCATTGGTAAAATATGACTGTAGGCCTCAGAGATGCCTATTCTTTCCAGTGCAATCAGAGAGGAACATGCTGAGAGTTCTTTCAACCGATGCCAGCTGATAGCTTTGGCAGTTTCAAAGCCCAGTGTCAAACAAACATCAAACCAGAATTCAAGTAGGGTAGAAAACAAAGGGTCATGTTTCCTAGATTCTAAGACAGCACTGATTCTAGGCTTTCCCAACAATGAGGCAGGATCTCAGAAAACCAAACGACTGCTATTACTCTCAATGTATATATTAATCAGAAGATATGTTTTAGATTTAAAATCTTAAACTGGGAAATTTTTGAGGAAAAACACTAATTTAAATAAATGGCTTATCTTCCAACAGAAGAATTCAGTCTGGATGTTGGCAGGGCAGAAATAGACACAGTCCCTAGCACTCGGGACATTCTCTAACTACAAGTGGGTATCTTTTCCCACACAGAATGTCCATTTTTTAAAACTTAGAAGGTTAAAGGATCCTTCAGTAGACTTAGTCAGGAACCCTGAAAGTATCTGTTCTGGATGAAGAAATTCTTTCTACAATGAGGAAGTGTTGTGGGGACTAGAGAGATAGCTCAGCAGTTTAGAGCACTGGTTGCTCTTCCAGAAAACCTACATTTGGATCCCAGCATCTACATGACAGCTACCAGCTGTTTATAATTCCAGTTCTAGAGGATCCAATGCCCTCTTCTGGCATCCACAGGCACTGGTGCATAGACATACATGTAGGCAAAACACCCATACACAGTAAATAAAAATAAAATCTAAAACCAAGACAAAAATCAAGACAGACCAACAGCAAAGCCACCAAGCCACCCTCTCCCCCTTCCTTGCTGTGCTTTTTGTCTTTTATCCGTGGACAAGCTACACTGTGAACTGACTCTGAAGGGATGCCAAGTGGGAGCTGTGGGGTGAAGATGGGAGGATGGGAGCTCTTCAAACAGCACATCGGTATGAAGCCCTAGGTGGCTTTCCCCTGGTAGTACAGAATGTACTACTCCAGACAGGAGCACACTCACTTTCCAGAAACCCTTCTTTCCTGAGGTGGCCAGAGGGGGGCTTCTCTTTATCCAAAGAGTACTAAGAATCTTTAGGGACAGCCCTTATTGAAACAGCACCAGGACTAGTGCTTTACCTCAGGGGCAGCCAGCACTGAACGGCTTCTATTGCTAAATGTTCTTTCCCATGCTTGGACAAGAAATTTCTGTTATCTTCTCCCTGTAATTTCAACACTGCCTTCTGGTACTACACAATGCTTAGGCCCTCTTATACCAGATGCACACATGCTTATCTCTTGTCACCCATCCACCCTAGTCTGGAATGTTCTTTCTTTTCTCTGCTTTCAGCCACAGCAGTCTTTCAGGATCTTATATACTATCAAAACTCCAATAATAGCTGGGCAGTGGTGGTGCACGCCTTTAATCCCAGCACTTGCAGAGTGCAAGTGGAGCAGAGGCAGGTGGGTTTCTGAGTTTGAGGCCAGCCTGGTCTACAGAGTGAGTTCCAGGACAGCCAGAGTTATACAGAGAAACCCTGTCTCAAAAAAAAAAACAAAAACAAAAACAAAACAACCAAAAAACAAACAGACAAACACCCAATAATAGCAATATCAACAGCAGTAGTCAGCATTTACATACCATTTACCATTTAGCTAATTTCTTTCTCTTACATGTGTGTATCACATGTGCATTTCCTTAATAACCCCCAGGACAATACTATTATCCCTATTAGTAAAGTTAAGAGCCATGCAGAAGAGCATAGCTGTAAGAAGCAAGCTGAGACTACACCCAGGGCTGTCTAACTCCATGGTCATATTCTTGACCTTACACTACAGTCCTACCCCTCAAGAAGCTAAACCCACAGAATCCTCACAGCCTCCCCATCTGTGTGCCCGAATGCCATTTACTGTCCTCCAACTTTCAGACCTTCACCCTGACCCAGAACACTGTTTTTCATACATTGAACTGAGACCTATAGTAAAACCCACATTTTATACTTTGTGTACACACAAATAACTGAAATGTTTTATGAAATGAGTTGTCCTTACATGTATAAATATGTACGCTGATTTTTCAAATCAATTTCATATAGTGTTTAAAATTAGATAAGGTAGGCATAGTGGCATACATTCCAGCACTGGGGAGGCTGAACAGGGGGAATGCCATGAATGAGGCTAGCCTGGACTACCCACTGAGACTCAAGCAAACATAAAAGCTAAGTATAGGACAGTGAGATAGTTCAGTGGGTGAAGGTACTTGCCTCCAAACTTGACAACCAGAGTTCGATCCCTGAGATCTACATGTCAGGCTCCTCTAAGTGTTCCTTTGACCTCTGCACACATGTACACACAGAGAGAGACTAAATAAGTATAAAAAAGAGAATTTAAAGTTACATGTAATTCTTTGAAACGGATTAATTCCGATACCTAAGCATGAATGGATGAAGACATGAATCTGAAGTGAGTGTTCACCACACTATGCGCTTGCTCATATTGCTTGGTACTATCCCTCCTGACTGAATCAGTCTTGAGCTTCAGGACTAACTCTATTCATGGCTTTCTCTATGATTCTGTTACTTTCATGTGTATTATATTCAGGCATACAAGGCACTTCTACCTATAGTAATTTTCTTTGTCTTTCTAATGTCCAATGAAAAGGAGCGCTCATAGATTAACTGTAATCTCCATTATCTCAATAACCAGAGTTGACTAGATCAGAGAGGTTCAGGCAAAGTCAAGCTAGAAACTAAGTGGCTGAACCAAAGATTCTCTCTGCGGCATAACTCAAGCATTGTCTCTTCCTCCCTGCAGGAGTCTGTGAGGAAACTAGACCCTTTTCTAGATGTTGTTGCATGCCTTTAACTGGGTCCTAACCCATAAAGAGTCTAACTCCCACCCTGTGTTCTCACAGCTATAGTGAATAGTCCACCTGTGTGTAACACGGCTCACCAAGGCCAATAGGATGGACAGGCACTGCTGGCATACCCAACTGCAGTTGGAGATGGATGGTATGCATAGGCAACGTGCTGTTTGTCACTAACTCTACCTCCTAAGGAGGGAGTTCAGAGAAGACAAAGGTGGTTACCACATGCCAGGCTCCTAGACTTCCAGACCTAGCTGTGCTGAGCCATTCTGTGGCCCAAGGTGGCAGGGACACTTCATGCACCCCACTATCTACAATCTTTCCCAAAATTCGGAAGCTAGAAGCTTCCGAAAGCTCAGAGGGACAAGCCCAGTTCCTAAGGTTCCTGGAAGTTTCTCTTCCCTGTCTCTTTAGACTTCTGCTCTCAATACCTTGACTTGGCAAACTCAGTAAGGATACTACACATGCCCAGGACCCTTTCATCCTTTGTGGACGATATCCTTGGTCCCCCTCCTACAAGCTTCACTCAGTGAACCTGAAGCAGGCACTCTTCCTAAAGTCACAGACCACAGGACTGGTGCTTTTCATCTCACTTGCCAGGGATACTAAATGGGACACGGAAGAAAATAAAAAGTGAGGACACCCCTGAGATCAGTTGACTAGGAACGCACTTTGGTTCCTCCATCTATTAGCTGGAAACCATGAGCTGGTGCTCTCCCCCAACCTGCTGACTTCTGGGTTTAAACCCTGGGCCTTGTGTATGATGTAAAAAAGCACTCATCACCGAGCTGTATCCCTAGCTCTACTTCATCTTTAGTGGAACCACAATACCCACTGTGTATTACACAGGACTACAAAGAGGAGTAAACACATACTGTGGACAGTCAGAAATGGCAGCTAGTTTACAACTTAGATCACACTCATTTCCTCAAGGTCATCCTCATTTTACCTGGGAAGTCACGGAGGTCCAAGAGATGATGTCGTTTACTCGATGACACATAAAGTATAATTCCTAGCTTCTATGACTTCTTTTCACAGCTGTGTGAAGCAGAGACAGGCCTCTCCCCTCTCTAAGCTTCCAGTTTCCCATCTGTAACACAGTGGCTATGTCGCCTGCCCTGGGAGCAACTGTAAAGATGACAGGTTTCAAGAATAGCCGTGTAGTGACTTGGCCAAGCCACTACAGGGCATACACTTCCCTAGGGAAGTAGTTCTTATTACCACTATTCAGCATGGTTTAGTAATCTGCCCATATTAGGTATCCTGGAAGTGGAGGTTGCCACTCAAGACACTGACCTGTCTATAGATATAAAGTATCTATACATAACACAAACTCTGTCCTTCCCCCCTACTTGTCTCTACCCTTTAAGTTGAGAAAGACAGAAGTATATGACAACAGCTTTCACAGCTGGATAAAGACAAGGTCACCGAGGAGGTCCAACCAAAGTGTGGAACATTAGGAATATGCAGAGAAAGTATGGTTAATCATGAGTCCAGAGACAGTGAAGAAAGGGAAATTGAGAAGAGAAATGAGGATAAAGACGCTGGCCTGCTCTATACATTGGGTGACAACTTCTAGAGTTCATTACTGTAAAAGATAGTAAGTAATGCCTGAAAGTACACATACTTTTACAGTTAGTTTCTTAGAAAGGAAATTAGAATATGGGAGAAGGTAGGTTAGAATATGTAAATGGATGCTAGTCAGGTTGGATAGACCACACAGCTAAAAATACTCTTTCCAACCAGGCGGTGATGGCATGGGACTTTAATCCCAGCACTCAGGAGACAGAGGCAGGTAGATCTATGTGAATTCAAGGCCAGCCTAGACTACAGAGCTAGTTCCAGGCTCTACACAGAGAAACCCTGTTTCTAAAAACAAACAAACAAACAAATAAACAAGAAACCTCTCCAGACAGTTGGAGAGGTCTGGTGCCCAAAGGGTAAGTGACTTGCCCAAGGACATGCTGTGAGTGGTAGGGAAAAGGTGATGTCTGTAGTAGTCTAATGCTGGCCACTCTGCCTTGGAGCTGGCTGTCAGTGGCTCCTGGGTGAGAGAGTCCGGCTTGCTTCACTCTCCCTAGGCCCAGTGGAGGCAAGTTCTGGGCCTGCCTCTCTTTCCCATGAGGCATTTACTGGCTCTGCTCCTTCCGGCTCTGGGTCAGTGCACAATGGAAAACAGGTTCTCTCCACCCTTCACTGGCCTTGGCATCCTGGGCTTCTGCCCAGCACTCCACTCTACTCAGCTCCACCCTGTTGTCCTGCAGACTCCAAAAATCAAGGAACCCCTCTTCTTCTGGCCCACTGAACTGGGAAAGGATGCAGATAGCAGAATCCCCAGGGCAGCTCTCCTTAACAACTATAAGAAGTTGTGGAGACTTTTCTTAGCAGAAGGTATCATTTCCCTAAACCTAACTCTAACCAGGCAGAGTGGTGCTTTACATTTTCTGCCTGTGACTGGCTGGGTACCTGGGTCACACTCTCCCTTGTGGATGCCCAGAGTCCACTCTGATCTATATGAGACTCTCCAAGCTATCCTTACCAAACTGTTAACCCTGCTGATAGATCTCACCTAACTCTCCTGACACACTGTGTCCACAAGGTCCCTCCTTGCTGGAACTTCTTCATGGCTCCCTATTGTCCCCCCCTCCAACAGAAATTGTAGGCCCTGGCTCTCTAATCCTTCTGTCCCTTTCACTCCTGGTTTTACTTCTAGGTGTCCCCTCCCTGAGCCACTCCTCTCAGCCTCCCTCCTTTCTTACTGGCTCCCATGCACCACTGACGACCTCATGCAAAGCTGCCTTTCATTTGTTCATGGCCTCTAACTGCTTCAGGGACAGCACAATCAGCCCAGTGCATTCTATAAACAGATCTCCACAGCCTTACTATAAAGATTAATAAAATACAGCCCCCGCCCTTGAGAAAGCCAAAGCTTCAGAGAGGCAGCTGGGTGGATAAATAACTCACAGGCACACATCAAGTGCTAGCACAGAGCTTGTGAAAGGTTCGAGGAATCTGCAAGAAATCCCAGGGTAAAGATGAAGATGTTTGGGGAGCTGACTTTTACACTGGGGTTTGAAGGCTGACAGGAAGTGGCTAGGCTGAGATAGGTGGAAAGAACATACCAGGCAAAAGGCCCAGTATGTGCAAGTGCAAGTTAATAGGAAGGGCATGGCTTGTGTGGGGAATGTGAGCAGTCCAGCAGAGCAGGTCCGGCCTCCCCACCTGACCTCTGCTCTGCTGAGGTAGCATTCCTTGAGGAGGTATGCTCCTCCAGAGCCCCATCAGGCCATTCTTTGGAGTATCTCAGGTTAAGAACATTTCCTAGTACCTGCCTGGCACCTGGTCAACACACACTAACTGATTTGTGTTGTGACCTCAGGCCTGAGTTCTCAGCAACAAGCTGGGAAGATTGATCTCTGCTTGAGACCAGACAGATAACACAGTAGGAACGCTCCCTCTGCAGCCTAACAGCAGCTCTACTTTGTGCAGGCTGAGCTCAGATCTGCTTCAAGTGGCCTTTCACAACATTACAGCTCTCCTATTCAATTAACTGAATGTCCGAGATACGGCTTCCTAGGCACTTGCTAAGCACCAGCCACTGCTCAGCATCCAGTTGATATCATTTCATTTAACCCTGGAACAAAGCCCATGAGAGTCATTCTCCAATTACTAACCCCACTTGGCAGATGAGAAAACTCAGATTTTCAGCAATCTGAATTTCATAATTGCTGCCTAAGGTTTATGGCAAGCAAGCCCTGGCAGGTGAGGCTAGACCCTCTGCTCTTCTCTGACTATGCCACCCAACTTCAGCTCTCAGTGTTGTCTAATCAACTGGATGCACACAAGCTTTGATCCCAGGAAACTAAAGAGTCCAATCAACTCCAACCCACAAACAGTGTGACACTTTGCAAGTCATTTTAGCAATCTGGGATTTGGTTTCAGATGACGTAAAGCAGGGGTGATACTGATAAGCACATCTCGCAGAAATAGTGAGAAGAGGTGGGGGATAGCCTAGGCCACATTCGAGCTCCTCTGTAAAATGGCATTATGATAGCAAAGGTGAGAGAAGGGAAGGGTCACCTAGGAAGTACCACTGGTAAGCCAGGACAAAGGATCACAAGACAGCGAGGGAGAGTGCAGATGGTAATTATGAGGCAAACTCTTCCTCAGGTGATTACTACTACCTAAGAGGGTACAAGACCAGCCAGCTCTGTGGCCACATACTGGCCCTGAAATTCTCAGGAAACTTCCACTCTCACTTCTGCTTTTTCTTCACAGGCCACAGAAAAGAAAGAACAGTCCCAGAGTCAGGGCTGTCAGAGGGCCTTGTTGCAAATGACTCAATAAGGAACTAATGGGGGAATTCCCAACCTGCTCTGGTAGGTCAGGGAGCTTCTGACCTCAAGCTGAGTGGAACTGATCTACTGCCTTAGCCCCAAGACCATGTGGTGAGTGAGCAGAGTGCAGGAGGGAAGCTGAATCTTCATGCTTACATACTGTCTTATTTCTTTACAATTGCACTAAAAGCCCAAATGAGAGAGGGAGGGAGGGGGAGAGAGCTGGGTCTGTTTTATGTATGTGTGTACCTCAAGACAGCCTTACTACACAGACCAGGCTGGCTTCAAATGCACAGAGATCTCTTAAAGGTGACACAGGCCTTTAATCCCAGCACTTGGGAAGCAGAGGCAGATGGATCTCTGAGTTCCAAGGCTACCCTGGTCTACAGAGTGAGTTCCAGGATAGTCAGCGCTACACCGAGAAACCCTGTCTTGAAAAACCAAAAATAAAATTTAAAAAAATGTGTTAAAGTGTGAAAGCCATCCATGGTATACCAAGGACACAGAGCCCTTCCACTGTGACAGATCATGTACTGGATGCTCTTTAGACGTCCTCCCCCTAACACCTCCCTTTCCAATGCCACCAATGTCCTATGGAAGGCCTCACAGTAGCCACATGCCCGCAAAGTGTCAGAAGGAGGACTGGAAGCTAAGTTTGCTACTGTCTTAAACTTGGGCTCTCCCAGACCCACATCCAGGTTGCCCTTCCCTGTAAGTTAAGACAGAGGGCAGAGTAGAAAGATTGCTCTGTACATACAGTGCCCAGGGCCCGGATGCACTGAGAAGGAGCAAGAGCTCCCAGAACCTAGGTTCCTTCCCTGGATCTTTCACACTCAGCTGTTCCTGTCTCATCTCAGGATACATGTATGGGTCTGTGTGCAGACAAGGGACAAGAGCTGCATTCTTCCTTGTAACAACTCAGCTACCAAAACAACACAGACAACCTATTAGGAAAAGTAAACATTCGGGGTTGGGCTGAAGTCCTAAGACTGACAGGAAGAGGGAAGAGAGGTCACAAAGTGACCAGCTTTAGTAGGATGGAAAATTGGAACCCCAGATAGCAGGCCTAGTTCCATCCCTTGCTCAGTCAGTCTCCCTGTCTGTACACAAAGCCAAATAACTCTTAGTCCATCAATTTCCCATTACTCCTCTAACTGCTACCAGAGACTAAAATGATAAAGGCCAGTGTAGTGATACAGGCCTTTGATCCCAGCACTCAGAAGACAGAATCAGGCAGAACTCCCTGATCTCAAAGCCATCCTGGTCTATATAGGGGTTCCAGGACAGCCTTGGATGCATAGTGAGACACTATCTCAAAAATAAATAAATACCCAGGAAGTACCACCAACATGCTGTTTAAACATGACCTGAACATCACTGACACTGAGACATGCTAATGGGGAAGAAAGAAAGCACACAGGGACCCATCCCTAGACAAAGAACACAAACAACTAAGGAATGCTGAAGAGTGGAATAGTCTTTCTCAGGCAAGAGCTCACCTACTGGTTATCCAATACCAAATGGTGAGCCCAGAAAACATACATATAAGTAGCACTATACTGACTACAGGTCAACACACACACACACACAAATGATCATTTGAACAAGGGTTGGGGTATGTGTGATGGTTTGAAGGGAGAAAAGAGAAAATAATGTAATTCTATTATAATCTCAAAAGCTAAAAGCTTTTTAAAAAATAGATTTAAAAGATAAATTTGATTTAAAAAAGAAGAAAAAACATCCTTCAATCTGATCACATTTCCACATATATAAAAACCACTAGTCCTGTGCACAAAGGGCCATCTCATACAAGAGGGACAAAATATGCTGGAAGCACTGGCTTCTGCAGAAGGTGCCACAGTAACTCCTTGTGTTGGGCTACCTACAAAAACAGTTTTCCAAGGCCATTCCTCAGAATGTTTGAGATGGATGAGCTCTACTTTCTCTGCAGGGAAACTGAGGCTTAGAAAGACCAAGCAGCCTTCTCAAGGTCACACAGCTACTTAGTAACTCAGGGAGGCCCAGGACTCAGGTCTCTTGATCCCTGCTCAGAAGCCTTTGTTTGTACTGTATTCTTAATCCAGTTATCTTGTTTGAGCCTCACAATCCTTTGTACACAGCTGCACCTGTAACTAGTCTAATGTATGACTTCTCTGTTAGGCTGTAAGTCATTTGAAAGAAAGACTGGTTTCTATACAGAAGCTGACACAGGGCTACACATAGTAAGTGCTGGGAACTAGCCCTATGACTGAATGAGGGGACTTGCTTAAGCCCTGAACCACAGGAGTCAATTGGGAAGTTGGTACCAGCATCCTCACACTGCTTAGTTAAGAGTACTTTCTCCATATTGGACCCTAAAGCCATGTTTCCAGCCAGAATCTCTAATCTCTAAAACTTGGTGTGCCCCTACAGCTTGCTTCTCATAAGTACAGGACTCACCTGTCCCAGCCAAGAAACCAGGTAGAGAAAATCCATTAAATCAAACTGGCCTTGGTTGCCATCTGCCTCCCCTTGATCAGTTTATGCTACTCTGAAAGCCCCAGATCCCCTGTCCCAGCTACCGTACCACCCTAAGGGAGGATTCCTCGGTCCTCAGGCTCACTCCCAGCCTCTTGGAGAGGAGCCTGGCTCTCCTTGCAGTTTTTCTTACCATCCAATTTGTTTACCAGGCAGCAACCACAGAGCTCAGTGTTACTCACCATCCTGCCTCCCCAAGTCAGGTCAGCCAACTCTCTCTCCTGCTGGAAAGACACAAAGAGCCCCTTATGTGCCCTGGGCATTCCAGCCAAGCTATGCACCTTGAGGATATGACACAGCTACGGTCAGTAGCAGCCCACTGCAAGGATCTAGGTAGGCCCTGTAAGAGGCCTTCCCACGCTCACTCACAGGGCTAGCCACAATCAAGCTCTAATGACTTGCCAGGCTCTGCCACCCATTGGCTATAGGTTTCTTCCAAGTCCCTGCCAAGGTCTTTTGGACTATCTTGGATTCTCATGACAATTTCATCTCCTCTTTCTGCCATCTTCAACAACCAATCCCTCTAAAACACAGGAGGATTCAGGCTGGCATTCAAGGCTGACTGTCTAGCCTCTTTTCCCAGCTACCCTTGCTTCCATCCTGCCTGGCATCTCTGCTCTTAGCACATTAGACTCTCTAACAGCTGGCTTTTGGGTGGAATGTTGCACATAAGTCCTTCTCTGTTCAATGAAAAGACCTTGCTTGTCACTTCTGAGTGCTGGGATCAAATGGCACTTCTTCATAGGCTCCTGTAGGCAAGGCTGTTGCCGCCTCTTGCTGACTCTAAGAGCAGCTGCACACCTCAATTACAGCCTTTATCACTCAACATTGCAAAGATTTGTTTGTGGTTCTGTCTTCCAACCAGTCTGAACTCCTTGAGGACAGCAAGACAGAGAGGTCTTGTTCAGCTTGTCCCAATCACAGCATCTGGCAGAGTAGGTACTCAAAAGGGGGGTCTGGGAAATAAGCTCACTGCATAAGTGGCTAAGCTAGCAAAATGAAGCCTTTGGCTGCCTCCCCAGGCTGCTGCATTGGCTGACTACCTCACCCCTAAGCAGAAGTAAAGAGCTAATCTGTGCTGGCCTCTGAAGAGCCAGACAGAGAACAGAGTAGGTTAGGGTCAGGTAGGAAAAGTGGAGAAAAGAAAGATGAAAGAGAAACCCAAGTTTTGACAGCTGCTCTAAAATCGGGGAGCTTCTACACAGGAAAACAGGAGTGCTAGTTTACTGGTGGGCAGCCAGGCCAATTTTCTTCCTTCTAGGACTCCACAGAACCTACCTGGAAGGAAAAATCTACCTGGCTACATCAGGATTTATCAGGTGATAAATTTGGGGTACACTGTTCTGAGATCTTTAGGAGCTTGGGTTCAGAATGGAGACTGGGACCCCTCCAAGGAGAGTGAGGTTCACCTGAATTACGGTTCTCTCTTGCCCGTAGGGCAGGGCCTCACTATAACTTGAGATGGGAACTACTCCAGTCTTTCTGAGGGGAAGAATGTTCATTGAGCACCTACTGTCCCAGGGTCTTTTTACACATCAGTTCATAAACCTCACAGAAAGCCCCAAAGGTCAGTATTAGTATAACCTTTTCATGGGTGAGACACTGGGGTTCAGAAATGAGGCAACATGTTCAAGGTCATTCAGACAGGCAGGCTTCGGAGGTTGTAGGAGAGGGACTACCACCCAATGGAAACAGACTGGGTAACTGAGCCTCAGTCAGGTATTGTTGTCCCCCATCCCCAGGTCATGTTTCAGGCCAGATGCTGGGAAGACAAAACATCAAGCAGGCTCCACCCAGCTTAGTTCTACGTACACCCTTCCCAACAGCTGTGAGCTGGTCTCTTTCTAGTCCAAGGTCAGACACCACAAGGCACCTTACCCAAGGAAAGAAGCGGGCGGTGGGCCCTCCTTTATCCCAGATGCAGAGCGATTTCTGATTCGAGGCCTTCCAGATATCAGGACAGCACTACACAACGATTCCCTTAGTCGCGACCAAGAAAAAGAAAAAAGAAAATGGAAAGAAACAAATGGAGAGCTCATAGTCTAGAGTCAAAGACCTGGGCCCCACATATACAGCTATATTCTTCCAAACGGACTAGCCGGGGATGCTCATTGCCAGCCCCATGCTCTCCTGGGACCTGTCAGAGCCCAAGAGAAGTGGGTAGTCTGAGCTTACGAAGTAAAAAGGCGGTGGTGGCACGGCAGCAAACAGGCAGGCTCTGGCTTGCCAGGAGGGCCCTGGCCCCACCTCAACAAAAACTGGCATAACCAATCTGTAAAGATGCCAATTAAGCCAGTTCTATAACTTTCAAAGTCACTAGGCTGACATAATTGGTTAGAAGTAGAGGGAACTGGGAGGTTAAAGAAGACAACATGCTGTTCCAGATGTTTCTCCCTGAGCTCAGCTCAAATCATTTGCTCCCCTAACAGGAAGCCAATGCCCACAGGATCCCAAAGAGCATAACTTCTGACTCATCTGGCCTACATACTGAGCGGAGTGAGGCTGGGTGGGAAGGAAGCTCCAGCCTCAGGCTAGCACTGATAATCACATGGAAAAAGGAGAGGAAGGTTATTAGGGATTTATCTCTCTAGCTACCAGGGATTTAGCTTAGGTCCTTTTCGGCTCCTGACCAACTTTCAGCTGCAGAGAGATCATCAGACAGGTTGCTCTTCCCCTCCTACCCTTCTCTGCTCAGAAACACCTTGTCTTCTTGGGGTTTCACTGCCAGCTAAGTCGTGGGCCAACCCAGAACTAATGCTGCCAGGGCCTCTGTCTGCGTCTGTGCCACCCACAGGGTCATTCATGGGCTAGCTGCTTTCTTGCCTTTGGCTAGTGCTCAAGAGCAGACAGGGAACACTTCAGTCCCACTAAAGGATCCCTACTGAGTAGGCTGAAAGGCAAGATGAAAAAGTGAAAGAGCATAGGGAACTCTGGGCTCAACCCCCAGCTTTTCCTCACAGACTGAAAAGGCTAATATTTGTTTCATACCAATCTGTATGACAGGGCCATCTCTAAGTCTACTTTAGTTCTCTGACTTGGAATAAGCCTGGCTGGTCCAGCCCTAAGCTAATCAGACTAATGACAACATGCTCTTACCCTTCTGGCCATTGCTGTTAGCCTCCTACACTGCTGAGGGTGTATGAAGTGCTGAGGAAGCAAGGGAAGGTGATGACAGGTAGACTCCTGTTAGTTGCCTTCACTTTATCTGTCTGCCAACCGATTTCCTGCTGCAGGCAAAGGGCCACAAGGATGGAAGGTGAAGCTGGTCCTGACTTGGGATTCTGACATCCTGCATCCCAGCTCTAGCTTTATGCTATGTGATCTTATGTATGTAACATGCTATGTGATCTTAAGCATGTTTTTGCTTCTCTGGCCTCTGTTTATCTTCTATATAAAGGCTATGTTAGGCAATCTCTTAAGATCTGTTCCAGCTTAGCCCACGATTTTATGATATACTTTAGGTCAGTATGCAATAGGTACCAGAGTGAGGAAGTCTCTGTTTTCTTTCCTATTCCCACAGACCTTAACAACCACCAAAACTGACCTGTGCTGGGACAACCTTTGGCCCAGGGTGTCTGAAATGGACCTTTAATCTGGAGACAGAGTCTCTGGATGGATTCTGCAGGCCGTTTGTGCTAATGTTTCACTTCTCTGGGATAGCACATGCACTCCCAGCCCTCAACCACGAGACTAGGTTCAGGGCGGTCACCCTGAAACTTCCCACAACTTCCCCTCTTATGGCCTTGGGCAGGGACTTACTTTTGGCTTTTTTAGAGCCACAATATAAACTAAACAAGGAAGATCCAAGCTCTTCGATACCAGAGATTTTGCTAACAGACAAGCTGAAGGAAATGAGGCAGGGAGACAAAAGTAGATCTGGGATCTCACTTCAGACTTGGCCTAATAGACACCAGAGATATAGATGACATCTGCAGAGCCATATACTGTTTGCAGTTAGAAGGTAGAAAAGATGGATATCTGGCTGAGATTTGGGGATGAGAGCCAAAGGGAGGTGCTCCCATTGGGCGTCTCTTCCCACAAATACCAGAGGTACGCCCTAATGTTTCTCTTCATTTCTCAGACCCTTAGAAGAAGAAAGAAAACTATTTCTTGGGCTCTTACCTGTGCCAGGCATGTTTTCATATATCTGATTTTCATTTTCCTCAGCAGTAATGGATATACACATTACTTTTCCCCTTGACAAAACAGGCTAGGGACTCAAGATCTACCCAAGGTCACACAGCCAGCAAGTGGGATCCCTAAATCTGGCCTTTTCTCACTTTATCCTGAAATCTGGGTAAATATCCACTAACCATGGAAGAGTTCTCATGCTTTAGAATTTACCAGCAAATCTCAGCTGTTACTTCCAAGACCCCACAAATAAAACCAAGAATTCCTTTCCCACCCCTCAAGACCTCACCCTTTCCGGGCCCCTGATCCCTGATAACCGTGCCCCAATTGAAAGAGCCTAAACCCTCACTAGGTTTCCACAAGCTCATACAGGGTGAAGGGAGAGAATGAGGGCTTCTCCTAGTTCTGAACTGGACTAGGCTTAGTCTAACGTGAGCAAGTAAGGAAAGGTTGGAAGAGACAGATCCGGCGGGTGAGAGGAAACTCCATCTAGGTCAGAGGCCTGGATTTGAAATTTTCTCCTTCTAAGGAGGAGGAGGCCTAGTGGCTCTTGTAGAGGGAGGGTGATATTATGGAAGTGACATTTATATGGGACAGCTTTATGGAGTGGGTTCTTAAGATAGTCAAGCACTTCTTTTTTTTTTTTTTTTTTTGGTTTTTGGAGGCAGGGTTTCTCTGTGTAGCCCTGGCTGTCCTGGAACTCACTCTGTAGACCAGGCCAGCCTCGAACCCAGAAATCCGCCTGCCTCTGCCTCCCAAGTGCTGGGATTAAAGGCGTGCGCCACCACTGCCCGGCAGTCAAGCACTTCTTTAAGTCACAAGAACATCTGGGGACACCTTGGGCAGTCATAATCAATCAGAGGAGAGGGAGGATATATTCTGGAGCAGGGCTCCCTTGGTGACTGTGAGGCTCTGTCTCTATACACTGGGAGGTACACTATGAAAGGGAGGCTTGTCAGTTCTGGGTATGGCACTAGTCTCCTATCACAAGACAACTGGAATGTAAGCGGGCTCAAGAGGCCATCTTCCTGAGGGGACCACCGTTCTGCTGTGTAGTAATCTATAGCCCAACATGCTCAGCTTGGAGGGAAGGTGCTACTCCACTGTCTCAGCTTTCTCTAATGGTGAGCAGGGTGCCTGAGTGCTCACGGGTGAGGTACTCCATGAGTCCCCCACCTCCCTCCTACTCCAGTCCTAGATCTGGATTTGGGAAGGAAGTACATATACACAACAGCCTGGGAGTCTACTGGCTGGCTCCTGTGTGATGAAGCTGACAGTGAGTCCTAGAGTTGAGGCTCTGTCACCCTATCAACTACTAAGAAGAAAGAGTGTCTGCCCACCTGTTGCCTGTGACAATGGACAAAGCTGCCTTTCAGGAGAGGGTGTGTATGAGGAGAGACAGACTCTCTCTGACCTTTCCATGATAAAAAGAAACCATGGGTGACAGGATGAGACTCTCTGGGAGAGAGCTGGTCAGTGTCAATCCTTCTGAGATCTATGTGTCTGGATGTAAGGGGTAAGTGTGACCTGGAATGGGGTGGGGCCGGCTCGGAGTCTTGAAGTCTAAGATTTCCTCGGGTGGGGATACTGAGGTGGTGAGACAGGGATTCTGTGGAGTAGGGGGAGATGGAGAATAGCTGTGGGCAAAGTATGGGGCAGACATCTGTGCGCATGTCAGGGGGTGGCAAAGCCTTAAGGCCAGAGTGACCTGGTGAGTCTATGAGCTGAAGATGGGAAACCCCCATCGGGAAGGCACTGGGTCCTCCTTGGAGGGTACGGATCAGTCGGTTTGGGGGAGACCCGCAGGAAGGGGGTGGCCTTTCTGTCCTTAGGTAGGAAGTAGACTGCCGCTTGCGGCGGGTCTGTGGGGATGGGACAGTGAAGACACGTTGGTGGGTCAGGCCCACGCCCGTGCTGGTCCCGCGCCCGGCCCAGACCCCAGAGCTACTCACGCGCCCTCAGCGCCCTGCGAACCCACGATGAAGCCAAACTTGTCGATGCGGCGCTCGGCGAAGCCGTTGGCCTCCGAGTCCGAGCCGAGCGAGCTCAGCTCATCGGCTGTGGCGGCGTCGGGGCCCTGGGCCAGACTCTCCCGGGTCCCAGACAGGCTCCCGCCCGCTGCGGGCGCGCGCGGCCCATTCTCTCTGCTGCTTTTCGCCATATCGGCCGCGCCCGCCACCAGAGCGCCAGCGGCCACCTCAGCCGCCTGAGCCTCCTGGCCTCCGCCGACGCCGCGGACGCCCCGCCCACGCACCGCGCCCATTGGCTGCCCTAAAGCTGGGGGCGGATACCCAGGGAGCTCCCACCACGCGCCCAATGGGTGCAGAGGGTCCCGGGCCCCGCCCCTCCTCCAGCCTGGCGCCAAGTGGACCGACGTGAAGGGGCGGGACAACCGTCACCAGGGACCCGCCTTCCCTGGCTGCCAATCACAAAAACTCACCTGGACTAGCTCGTCTGGCTTTTCCGGGTTGGCCCGGAGCTGGTGTGTCACCTGCTGCCTCTTTTTGGCAGAAGGTCCAGGGCTTCTCTGGAAGTCCTACCGGTCTCTGCCTCCATGAGAAACAGGGTCGTAGGTAAGGCTGCTTCGCCGGTTCATTTTCAAGAACAGTGATGAGACGCAAGTGGGTTTAGGGATCTGAACCACCTTGCTGCTCTGCTTAGGGGCATGTAAATTAGCTTGTGGGAGACCCTATAAGGATAATACAGACCTAAGCTCTACTTTTTTCTTCCCAACACCTTTTTTGGTGAGGGTTGATTGGTATTGTTTTTCTTTGAGATAGTGTCTCCAAAGTGGCTTTGAGCTTGCTAGGTAGCCCAGGGCCCTCCCCGACTCCCAAGTGCTGAGATTACAGATGTGGGTTTACCATGCCTGACTCCCCAATGGTTTTATTGAGATAAGATTAGCATATAACAAGTTCCATCTATTTAAAGTGTATACTTCCTAAGTTTGAATCCCATCACCCTATCGACCACCTACCTAACGCATGCACAAATAAATAAAAATTTAAAATAAACTAGGCGTGATAATAGATATGCCTGCACTCAGTAGGCTAAAACAGTTTAGGAGTTCTGGATTGACTGGGCTACAGATGAAAACCCTATCTCAAAAAAAAAAAAAAAAAGTACAATACCATGGTTCTTTAGAATCCTTACATAGTTGTGCAAACATTGCATCCAATATTAGAACAGTTTTATCCCGAAAGAAACACCTATCCAGTAAAGGTCGTTTCCAGTCCTCCTCACTGTCTTTGGTAACTATAATTCTTTGTACCTATGGATTTGCTTCTTCTAGACATTTCAATATCTATGATTATCAGTGATTTTGTGTGTCCAGTTTTTTGTTTGTTTAAGACAGGGTCTTGTCTTGCTTGTGATATGGGCTGGCCTTAAGCTTCTTTTTGCTTTCAAGATATATTTACATTGCATACTTATTAGTGCTTTATTCTTTTCATGGCTGAATTATATTCCATTGTATGAACATACCACACTTATACACTATTTGTCAGTGAAAGTCATTTGAATATTTCTTTTTCTTTTTCCTCGATTTGACCTGGTACGTTATTTTCATTTTTCTTAGGTAGAATTTCCTAGGAGGGGAATTTCTGTGTTTTAATAACTTTGGTTAACATTTAAAAAACTGTGTTTACAGAAGTGAGAGACATTTTTCAGGAGTCATTTCTAATATGGAAATGGATATGGATCAAACTCAGGTCACCAGGCTTGGCAGCAAGGGCCTTTACCTGCTGAGCCATCATGGTGGTCCATTTAACCTTTTGAGCAACTGTAAATTGCTTTCCAAACTGGTTGTGCCATCTCTTATAATCTTTTAGTAATTTTATACATGCCCTATTTTACAGGTAGGTAAATCGAGGTTCTATAAAGTCAAGTCAGTTGTCTTAGATCCCAGGTTAGTTTATGGCAGTCCTAGGACCTCAGTTCTCACACAATACTTGTATTAGAATTGGGCCAATTACACTCCTATGCACTCAATCCCAGCATCAACTTTCAGTGCTAAAGTTTGTCAGTTCTTAGAGTGGTTCCTCATTCATCTGGTTTTGTATAGTTTATCAGGGTCATTTGACTCTCCCTAGATAACCAAGTGGGAAAGACAGCCTACCGAGTCTAAAACAAACACCAAGAAAGGGATTTAGCCCAGAGTGACTCACCAGCCATTGCCTTGATGCCACATAGCCTGACATTCTTGAAGATCTGCAGTTTACATTCCAATTGCTTCTGGTTTTCCATACAAAGAGCAACAGCAGACATAGGAGCAGGCACAGGCCATTTTGCTCTTAAAACGCTGTCTGGGAGGACATTCCTCCTTCTCATAGCTGAACATAGGTCCCAGGAGGCACAGAGTGCCTATTCCAGGGATGCAGAGAGGAACTAGATAGAACAAGTGGATAGTGTAGTACCCATGTTTAACCTTATCATCTCGGTCCTAAGGTTCTATCTCCCAAACATGCCCTCTAAAGGCAAATATACAGATTGTACTATTTTTTGCTGTTGTGGCAAAATACTTGACAAAAGCAATTAGGGAGCAAGGTTCATTTATCTTGGCTCATAATTTGAGGGTCCAGTCACCGAAAGTTGGTAGTTCTACTTCTTCTCTCTCTCTCTTGAGAGAAGTCTCCATTATGTAATCCCTTGGATATAAGACATGTGCAACCAGCTCCTTTTTTCCTGCACCTCAGCCCATGGAATGGTTCCGCAGCCCATCACACAGTGGGTTTTTCTCTCCAGTTCAACCTTCCTGGAAACAACCTCACAGAAGTAACTCCAAATCCAGTCCAAGTTGACAGTGTAAATTAAATACCACACAGATACCCAGAAATCTCAGGGAAGCATAACCATCTTTCAGAAACAGAAGAGACTGAAGTTGATGACCATGAGGCAAATCTGAGGCCTGAGGCCTTTTTTTTTTTTTTTTTTTTTTTTTTTTTTTTTTTTTTTCTGAACCAGGGCCTGTTACTTGGGTTGCCCTCCAACTCCTGGGCTCAAACAATTGCCCTGCTTAATCACATCCAAGTAGTTGGAACCAGTAGGCCTGGCTTCTTTTAGACTAGTTCCTCATCAGTAAAATGAAATACTAGAAAAAACAAAACCTTAATTATTTTGAGATTTTAGTGTGACAAAGCATTTGATACATGGTAATTCCCAGTAAACAGTGGGGACAAGTAATAGTATTCATAATTTTCAAGTTCATGATTGTCTTGTTCCCCACCATAGCCTACCACTGTAGCAGTGAACAGCTTAAACCATGGCACATGGGTAGTTTCACTAAATTACTATGTGTTCTTGTGCAAAGTTATTAAAAACACAGGGATGTCAGTTATTTGGTGAGAAAGTGTGCTTTGCTTCTTAAGCCTTGAGAACAAGAAAGGCACATTTAGTGTGTGTCAGGGTGGAAGTGTGTACCCAGGTGCATATGGGTGCATGTGAAAAGCCGAATGTTAATGGGAAGTGTCTCCGTTAATCACACTTCATCTTATTTTCTGAAGTAGTCTCTCAATGAACTCATTTAGTTGAGTGGTGAGCCAGCCAGCTCCCAGGATCCTTGTGTCTCTGGCTCACACATATGGTGTGATTCCCAGTTTTGCATGGTGTAGGGACCCTAATTCAAGTTTTCATGCTTATTTGGTAAGCACTCTCACAACTGAAGCATCTCTCTACCTCTCAATGTTAATTTCTTTAAACTGCAGAGCACTTCCAAAGTTTTTTTATTTCTATGTATATGTCTGTGTAAGTGTGTACAGGTGCACTCTGGCCAGCTTGTTATAAGCAGTTGTGACCCACCTGACATGGATGCTAGGAACTGAACTAAGGTCCTCTGAAAGAGTAGTAGTCAGCACAGGAGCTGATCATGATATGGCTGTTGTACCCATGAACCCATAGCACCAGGCCTACAGGAAACTGGACCTGCCATCGTGGACTGGGGGTGACATTGGGGCAATCATAAGGCCTCACCTTCCCTGAGGACTTACAGGCAGGTAACAGTTGCTGGGTAGAGGAAGGTATATTCTCTAGTGGTGTAGCCCCTAGTAAGTTGCCCTTTTTTTTTTTTTTTTTTTGTGGTTTTTCTTTTTCTTTTTTTTTTTCTTTTTTTGGTTTTTCGAGACAGGGTTTCTCTGTATAGCCCTGGCTGTCCTGGAACTCACTCTGTAGACCAGGCTGGCCTCAAACTCAGAAATCCGCCTGCCTCTGCCTCCCAAGTGCTGGGATTAAAGGCGTGTGCCACCACAGCCCAGCAATAAAACAAATTTTTACAAAAATTTTAAAACTTAAATCTGGATAAGGACTTACAACTTACAAGGTTGTAGGACATGCGGTGCTAGAAAACAATCTTGGTCTGTGGCCACCAAAGGTCACAAGGCTCTGTGGTCAATGAGCCTCCAAGTGAATGTGAGCCAGGACAGGCATTCATTCAGGAATTCTGGGAACTGTTAACTCCGGACTGTGGATCAAAGGGCCCATTCACTTGCATTCTACCCAGCCACATTCCTGGTCTCATGTCATAGCCTCAGCCACAGAAGCACTGTGGGCTTTGCAGTCAGTCTGCAGAGGCATATGCCTTGACACAATGCCATGTCCCTAATACCAGAAAGGAGCTCTTGGGCATGGGATTCTGAGGCTTCCTGATGTCCCTCCCACACACAGCACCCCCTCCTTCTAGAAATTCCTCCAGGGGATTTCTGGTGCTGCCCAATTAGTGTCTAACAGTGAGCTTGTTTCAGGCCCCTAAACCAGAAAAGCCAACAAGCCAAATTTTGCACGCGTCCCTAGGCAAACTTCTGGCAACCAGGTGAGAGGCAAATGTCACACAGGGTACAGACTAGCATGACATCAATAATGTTAAATGTGAGGGCCTAGAAACGTGTAATGGAGCCAAGTAACTGGTGTTGTAGAGGAGCTGCCTAAGCCTAGGCTGGGAGGAAAAGGTGGAGTAGATTGAGGACTAGAATATTGCTTCTGTGATCCTGAGGGTGTTCTTTTCCTGAGAGACCACAAAAGAAAAGGTACTGGGAACTCAAGAGTTTTCAGCATGTGTAATACTCAAAAAAGAAATCAGCTTTGTTTACAGCTCATCAACAAGCTGTCACCTCTCACCCCCCTCTGAATACACACAGCAGCAGCTATGCCTCTGCAAGAGCATAATTCCAAACATAATAACCTACATCAGGACCTCAGTTAGTGATCAAGAGTAAGGCACATGTTTTGGACTTACTCTTCATCTTTGAGCCATGGGATGGTGGGCATGTGACTTGCCCTTAGTACCTTAAACAAGAATAATCACACAAGGACTACACAAGTGTTTGAACAGGAAGCAGTGTCAAGCCTGATGGCCCATGTCTTTAATTCCAGCACTTGGGAGGCAGAAGCAGGCTGACCTCTCTGTATGTTCAAAACCAGCCTAGTCTATATAGCAAGTTCCAGGGAAGCTGTTTCAAAACCAAAGAAAACCAACAAACCCAAGCACAACACAGTAGTAGTAAACTAGATACAAGGCCCTTAGGTCAGTACGTGGATTTGGCACAATTAAACCACACACATTATAAACAATAGCCTTTGCTCACCCTGGAGCAAACCATTAAAACTGCTATGCCCATCAAGTGATGGGTGATTTGAGGCATGAAAAAAGCTACTGGTCCTTATTCTATGGCTGCTGCATGGTGGAGGGTACCAAGCTTTAAAAATATAAAACATGTATAGCTCTATAAAGCTATGCTGTGGCAAATGTGGAAGACCAGAAGACAGTCATGGGTGTGCGCCCTTGCCTTCCACCTGGCTTTACAGGTCTTCACTGGCGGCTTAGGACGACTCTGGCTCAGTCTTGTCACCTAGTGCACAGGGGTAGCAGTGGCTTTAGAATAAGTGGCTTTTACATCAATTCTTGCACCATAAGCACTTTACTCACCAAGCCACCTCCCCAGCCCATAATGCTTTTTAAAAGAAATACTTGAAAGACATGATGGCAGCAAAAATGTAGTGACCCCAAGCTCAACAGCACTGTGCAGTGGGCACAGTTGTGTTAAGGGCAGACCCATTTTTCTCCCTCTTAATCGATTTGAAAATTCACCTTTGTCCCTAAGAGAGTTGTTGTGCACTATCTATCCCTGACATAGGTAAGAATGGCAGAGCTTTCTAAGCTAGTCTGTGGATGGCGGGGACAAACTGCTTCCATGAGGGTCCAAGAGGTGTTTAGTTTTTAATTAAAAAAAGAAAGAAAGAAAGAAATTTAACACAGCATCTCACATAGCCCAGGCTGGCCTCAAGCTGTACAGCCAAGGTGAACTTGGAACATTTAATTCTTCTGCCCACACCTCCTAAGTCCCAGTATTACAGGCATGCATGTACCATGCCTGGCTTCAAGAGGTTTATTAGAGACCAAAGCATAATACAAAATGATGAATGGTAGTAACCATATTCTATTAGTCAAGCATCACTTGATATTATGAAACTGTCTTATGGGACAACCCTGGGTTTTTAATTCCTAATGGACTTCCTTGAAGGACCTCCAATCCAGAAATGAAACAAGATATTCACAGACTGGCTTGGAGGGAAACAAATGCCCAGGCTGTGCTTGAGGTCCCAGGGAAACTACTGGAACTGGTGGTGGAAGGAGGTACAATGGCAGGAGTCCAATTGCAGGTATCTCTTGCTACTTCTTCCTGCCGCCTCTCTCCTTGAGGGCCAAGTGGATGACAGCACCACTGGCCATGTTGTAGTAAGCCAGGGAGTTGGAATCCTTGATGAAGATGCCCTGGAAGACAGACAAATGTCTTAGTATACGCCACCTGTCTTTGACCACATGCAGCCTCACATAACTGAGCTTGTGTGAATATTCTAGGCTTCACCAATATGGAGGCCTAAGGGAAGGTCAGGAAGTCAGTGAAGTAGGGAACTTTGGCTTCTTCTAGAACACCTTTTTCCTCTTTTCCTCTCTCTCCCTCCCTCCCTCCCGCCCTCCCTCCCTCCCTCCCTCCCTCCTCCTCCCTCCCTCTCTCCCTCCCTTCCAAGAGATGCAAAGTAAGGGACTTTGTCAACATTTGGTTTAGTTTTCAGCTTTCCAAGATGCTAGCCATGACCAACTACAAGGCATAGCCAACTTCTCAGGTCAAAAGGCCTTTAGAGGTTACCTTATTCAACACCCTATTTTACAGAGAGGAGGCCCCAGAAAACCTGAAGACACCTTTGCATCTGTATAAACAACCAGGGTGTCTAAGATCACATCACTGGCCGGGCAGTGGTGGCACATGCCTTTAATCCCAGCATTTGGGAGGCAGAGGCAGACAGATTTCTGAGTTCAAGGCCAGCCCGGTCTACAGAGTGAGTTCCAGGACAGCCAGGGCTATACAAAGAAACCCTGTCTTGAAAAAAACAAAAAACAAACCAAAACAAAAGATCACATCACTGGGCTGGTCCCCATGCACATACTGAGACAAAGGTTTTTAGATCCTGAATTAGACTGTGCTGTCAGAATCCAGAACTATCAGGTTCATCTGTCCCAGCATTCTAGCTGTATCATTTCTAGGATAGCCACATCTAGGTCTCTCTCCATCCCACTCTGTACTTTTTCAGGGATGGTAAAGGAGTTGGAACCTCAGGGGCAGGACCAAGTTACCCTTGCTTACTTCATACTGTAGTTTCTGTTTCCCTGCAGGCATGCCTGTGGCTTCATGAATCTTCACTTTGATGACAGAGACCTGTGGGAATCAAAGAAAGTCCATTCATTCCCTTGTTGACAGTCTGGAAAAAGCTGACCCAACTCACTGACTCCCAAGCACCTGTACCAATTGGGGTTGGCAAAACATACCTGGTCTGTGAGTGGGAGAGTGAAGACCAGCCCCTGACCATTCAGCTTCCACTCCGTCTTATCCTGCATGTTGGGTACCTGCACTTTGATGGACACTGGACCCTGCAAATGCAGTGCTCATTATGCCTGGAAAGGCTCAAGCCAATCAGGAGCTATGTTCTGCTATCAGTGGCTCATACAAATAAGGACTCCTGCCCCTCTTGCCCATTTACTGCTGATGCCAGCTGTGACAATACACAAGGCTTCATTTCTTTTTTATTTTTCTCGACAGGCTCAAAGGTGGGGTCAGGGCTAGCCTAGTCAAACCTCCTGTCTCTAGAGTTCTGAGAGTGTAAGTGTGTATTATCATACTATTTTCAGTGAGTTCTGCAATCTCAAGGACCCGTAGGGTAAATACGGCCTGTGAGTACTGGGTTCAAACTGAGCAGACAAGACACCTGAGCTCAATGCTGCATGCCGGTGTGAAGCAGACTGCTGGGACCATGAGAGAAAATAGTCTGAACCTTTGGTAGGTGCTCAAGGAATTGACAGACAATTCCTTGATCTTGGAAAAATAAAATTTTGTCAAATTTATGGGCCAAATCTCTTGGGAGCTGGGACTGTTACTGCCTTCTCACTGAAGGCTAACAGCTTTGTCAGAGACCACCAGTGCCATTGCAGGATCCTTGTTCCAGAATGCCAGCAGAATCCTACCCTAACGGGCACCTTCCCAGGGATAGGGGAGATCTGAATTTAAGAACTGTGCCGAGACTTCCTACAGCTGGTTTAGTGGTCCTGTCACTTCACTCGTGTGCTAATGTCTCAGCACCTGCATCTCCACGAGAGTCCACACTACCAGAACTACCACTAGTACCTTCTCATCTCCCAGCTATTAACCTCACATTATAAACATACCCACAAGTTTCTCATGGCTGACCGACATCCCAGAAACTAACAGTATGGGACTGGAACATAACTGGGGCTTGGGTAACTCATGCTGCTGCCAGCTACTACAGGGCACAGGCAGCATTGCGGGTCACAGACCTTGTTCCTGCGCAGGAACTCTTCCTCAGGCATGAGGCTGTCCTCAGTCTTTAGTTTCTTGGATGGAGGCTCATCTTCCATAGGAGGTGGGGGGTGTACGGGAGGCATTGGAGCTGGGGCTGGGACTGGAGCCACAGGTGGGGCAGGCACAAAGGCTACAAAGACACAGTACAATGAGTACAGAAGAGGTAAAGAGTCCCAAGAGGCAGGACTGGAGAGATTTTGCTGGGCGAGTTCGAGGCTTTCCTCCTAAGAGGTGTGAAGTGCCATGCCTTGATGAGTCTGTCACTCAGCACATTCACTGGTAGGAGCCTTGGGAGGCTGCCCAGATTAGGTAGCAGGGAACGAGAAGCAGGGCAAGGTCAACCATACAATAGTTATGTCAGGCTTCTGGGCCTGTCAAGGACCTGACCACTAAATGCAGACACACTAGCTATGCCATCTCAGTCTCTTGTCTCTCACAAGGAATATGGCTCCTAGTTCCCAGTTGAGATTTCCTCTGGGATGGATACTCAGTGGGAATACCTGTTATTAAGACCAACCACGGCTTTGTGGACTGACCCACGAGATGAGAAAGCAACACTACAGACTGACCTGTTGGCACAATCATGGGAGGTGGGCGGGGTGCCATGATGGGAGGTGCTGCAGGAGGCATAGGTACCACGTTGATTCTGGGTGCGTGGATGATGGGTGGCATAGGGGCGATCACTGAACCTGGGGGCAGTCGGACCACAGATGCCATGGGTGGCCGAGGCATGACAGGTACTGCAGATACAACAGTGGTACGGACTGGAGGTGGCATCTGAGGTGGGAGGAGACACACAAGTCACAGGAAGCCAAGGCTCAGCTTCAGGAAGCCAACTGGCCACTTATGATGGGGACTGGACAACCTGGACTCTGCTCATCACTGAGACTGAAGCTTCACCTCAGGCCATGATAGAAACTTGATGCTGCGAGTTCCAGGTTAATACTCTTTCTACTTGGGACTCAGTGGTTCAGATTCAACCAGCAATTCATGGCAGACAGTACCATCAGAGAGGCTGACCTTGCCCTCATTTCCTGAATAGACCATCAGTTCTCAAAGACCATTAAGCCCACAGCCCTTCTCTGCCTCAAATCTGCTTCCCCCATTTGCCATTCAGCTCACTCCCTAATCCAAATCTCTGCAGTGGAAGATGAGGTTAGAAGTTTCCACTTTCAACTTGATTCTTCCTCTTTCAAACTCTGTCCACTATAGCATGCAGGCCCTATTGTAAAACAGGTGTCCTTCCCACACGAGAGCATCATCCCGCCTTAAGGACCAAGGTTTAAAACACTTGGTCACAGGGTGGCCTCTGACTCACTGCAGGTGGCCGGGGCACTGATGTGATGGGGGGTGCTGAGCTGGGGATATTGGTGGCTGAAGATGGAGGTGGTGGCTGCTGAGGGATTTCATTGGGCTTGCTAGGGCCAATCTTCTCCTTAGTGTCATCTTCTGGCACCAGGCCCTTGGCCTTATGGATGGCCTCAATCTGCTCCTGGAGGGTGATGTTGGCCTGGGCAGCCTGCTGGGTCCGGGCCATGCTGCCTGAATGGCCATCCCAAGTCACCTGCATGGGAAAGCAAAGACAGATTGTCATGAACCCACATGTGGGAGATAGAGGGCAGGGAAGACACTAGAATTCACTGGAATTGCACCTTTTCCTCTGGCTTCTGGATCTCCTCTTCACCAATCTTCTTACCAATGGCTGTCTCTTCTACCCCAAAGATGTCAGTACGGCGCTCAGCCAACTGCTTTAAGCTGCTCTCAATATCCAGACCTGTACACAACAAAATAGAAAAAAGGGAAACTAAGCAGAGTGCCCTTCTGACAAGTCAGCAGCTCTCTAAGAATGTAGAGTAGAGACTGGGTCCACAGCACAGGCTATGGGCCCTGACATGTCACTCATCCTCTAGGTCTGGGGAGGGCTGCCAGAGTAGCTTTGAGCCTAAAGACATGGTGCTTGTCCAACTCCTATAACAGGACCAAAGACCAAGTCCCTAGCCCTAAGCAGCACACCCACCTCCCGCTCCACAAAGGCAAGGTCTCTCATTTAGTCCTGGCCGTCCTGGAATTCTCTATGCAGACCAGGCTAGTCTCAAACTTAGAGATCCACCTGCCTCTGCCTCCAGAGTGCTGGTTTAAAGATGTACACCATCTCATCCAGCCCCATCTTACTTGGCAGTAAGATTAATTAGTGAGCGTCATTCAAGGAGAGAGAATTTAATCACGAGTTCAAAAGAATGAAGGAGTAAGTATTCCTATTGTCAGATCTTGTTATTGGATACCAGCAGACAAGTGACATCCCTGCCACCAGTGCCAGTGAAGGATTCCTCGACAGTGCCCTGGAAAATACACGTATCTTCTGCAATATCATAGGCTACATCTACCTCCCAAACTCCCATTGACCTCAACCATTCTGTGTCCTCATAAAGCAAGCTATGGGCTGGGAACAGCCACCTCACCTGGTGCATAAACCTCATCATCACTCTGTTTCTCTCGGATGGAGCGATCACGCTGCTCCAGCCAGCGGGGGTCAAGAAGCCCAATGCGCATGTGTTCTTGCATTTTGCTGGCAGGAATCTTCTCCCCAGTGATGGGGGATACAAGATACTCATCAGGAGCAGGAGCTGGAGGAAGGGGCTTGGAAGCTAGAGGAAAGAGATGTCTAAGTGAGAATACTGGATGGGAGCTGGGTTAACACAGTGGTGTAGTCAGACATCATTCACTGAAAACATCTACTTGCTGCCACTCTTACACCAGGAACCCAAAACCGAAGATGACTACACCCTCTTTCCCACCATGAGGCCTATAGCATACAGGTCACCTCATGCTCTCCTAGAAACAGCCCAACTGAAAAACACACAAGACCATTCAGGACTTTCTTTAATATCACAAGGACTGGGAGGCCGGACCTTACCTTTGGGATCATAGTCCTTTCGCACAATGACTTGGTCTGGTGTCGGGGGCAGAGGTGGAGGCATGGGTGTCTCTGGGGGTGGAGGCACTTTCTGTCCTTCTTCTTCATCGTCTGAACCCTAAAAAGCAAAGCAATGTCACAACTCAGGAGATAAAAGACCACTTCCCCAAAGCTCAAAACCATGGCAGCTCTCAGGGTGGCAAGGAGCCTTAGTCCCTGCCAGGCAATCCGTGTGCTGGGTCAGCTAAGGTCAGGCGGCAGCAGGCCAAGCTGCTTCCTCACAACATGAATGGGAACAGCCGAGGCCATGGTGCTAACACTCCTCCCAGGCATTTCCAGCAGCTGGCACCAGGCAGTCCCAAGAGGCCAAGCGCACTTCACATCCAGGGGAGAAATACAGGAGCCAAGTCAGCACTCAATGGTAGCTGCTCCCAGAGCAATGCTGGGAGAAGAAGAAAAAGTCAATTCCCACAGACACTGGGGCCCTTTCTTCTCAAAGCTGTACACAAATTCTTTCAGAGCAGGGAGAGCAGTTTGGCTCAGGATTCTGTGCCTATTGGAGGGCCAAGCTGAAAGGGGTTAGAAACGTCTGAAAGGATGTGTAGGCTACGTTTAGACAAGCTTGGGAACTAGTGATCTTTAGGCCTAAGTACTAGAAAGGCATCAAAGCAAAGGGTGATGATTCCCTAGTAGGGCTGGTGGAGGATGACCTGGGACCAGGGACGCTGAGCCAACGGGAAGGCATAAACTATACAAGGCTGGCAAAGGTTTCAGATGCTTCCCACGACTCAATCTTTGTTTCTGAGCTGGAAAGAAGTAATATGCTGCCTGGGCTTAAACACTTGTGAGGCTTCTCGGAGCTCACAACCTTTTGAGTCTGAAAAAGAGCAGAACCTTAGACTAGGAGGTTCCAGGAAAAGAGGAAGCTAAAACTACCTAGGAATTTACCTCATCCATGTCTTGTACTTGAGTATCCTGGTCCAGCTGGGAAGGAGTCTCCTCAGTCTTTTCTTGATCTTCTTCATCTGACTCAACCTCCATCTCCACTTCCTCGCTTTCCCCAAACTTCTCGTAGCGCTCTTGAATGAGGATCCGAGCTCCCAGTTCCTCCGGTGTTGTTGGGGGTGGAAAGTTTCCTAAAAGGGTGAAAAGCATTCAGGGAAAGGCTGTGTTGCAATCAAACAGCTTTGCATCCAACACTTGGAGGGCTAAGACCAGTGGATTTTTTGTGAGTTTGTAGGCAGCCTGGTTTATACAGCGAGTTCCAAGACAGCCAGGGTTATATAGAGACCCTGTGTGATGGCTATTCTTGGCTATCAACTTGACTACATCTGGAATTATCTAAAACCCAAGCAGCTGGACCTGTGAGGGATTTTAGGTGGAAAGGCCCATCCTAATTTGGGCCATGCCTTCTAGTGGCAGCCTATGTCAAAGGACATGAAGGAAGCTTGTGCTTCCCACCTGCTTGCTCACACTCTTGGAAAGTCTGCGTATCCTGCTCTAAAGCATTCTTTCCCTAGTTAAGTTTCCAATGAAGACCGGCTGAGACAGCCAGCCTCCTGGAATTTCTGTCATTAGATCATGGTCTGTAAGTCCCTCTAATGCTCTTTTTATATACACAGATTCATTCTATGAGTTCTGTTCTCTAGGAAACACTAACATGAGCTGTCTCAGGACAAAAACAAAACAAAGTAAGAAAAAAGAAAAGGTCATCCTTATTCTGTTTGTGAGCTCCCCAGAGGCTGCAGAACTGTCTGATTTCATTATCTACATTTCATTATCTATATTTCAGAGGAATCAGAGCCTAACATAGTAATTAGCTGTTGAATTACATTTAGCTTGGGCAAATGAAACCCTCTGAAATAGAGAGCAACAAATACTAATCAAGTCCTGTGCCTGATTCTGCTGCTCCCGGACCATAAGGGTTCCTGGCTCCCACCTGGAGGCACTCTCTTGCCAGACCAACCTTGCTCATTGGGTTGAAAATCCACTGTCTCCACCACCACAAAATCATGCCAGTCGATCTGAGCATAGGCTACTCGCTCCTTCTCTTTCTCTTCTTCTTCCTTCTTCCTCTCACGTTCCTGGAATTTGGCCCATTCTACTCGGTAACAAACCTATGGAGACAGGAAATAGCATCTGCAATGAGGCTTCATGGCTCTTTCAGATGGAATGTGCCTATGTTCACAAGGGGACCTTCCACCAGAGTTAGAAAAGGACTCTGTGCTCACAGCAGCAAACTTCCTTGCAGTAAATATGCAGGAAAACCTAGTAACTGGTACTGCAAAGCTGTCACGGGTTAGTGGCTGCTTAAGTGGCTGCATATCATAGGCCCCGGGGGAACCAATCACATTCCCCCAACTCCCCCGCCACAGCCTTTATTTTTTTCCAAGGTGATCATGTTGTTACAAGTGTTCCAAGTTTCTATCATGATTAGTTCTCAGCAGAGACACTTCTTACACTCTGCAGCAGTCAATGCATAGCCTCATGCTGGAGATAAATGAGAGTGGTATGCTCAGCACAACAGGAATTTTATTACTCCTTCCTAGGCACAGTGAACATTTGCAGAAGAGAGAATAACTGAGTTAAGAACCAGAAGATGGGAGATGTGCAGAAAAGTCAGCTTCTGGACACAACACAGCCACTGCACTCAAACTCACTGTAACTGCAGTTACCTGCATAGCCCCGGACCCACCAGCATGTAATCAAAACTGGAAGAGTGGCATCCCTCCTTGAGGGACTGCTGGTGGCTTAGGTTAAGGGTGTCATTCTTTTGTGTTATCTGTTTTTGGCAATCCACTAATTCTTCAACCATGGTTTCTTGTAAACACTCTCCAGTGGTCCTCCCTCCCCCAATGCTGAGTAGACAGGTGGTGCGGAAAATAGAAAATCAGGCAGCTCTAAATCTATGTACATAGTGACTGGAAAAGCCGCACACCGTTAGGTCATTTTTTCTGAGTCTGATAAATGACACCACAAAGTCTCATCTGTTGTAAACAATCCATAATTGGTCCCTTCCCCCAAATGGCGAGTGGAGGATGAGATGCAGAAATGAGAAATAAGGGGGGGCAAAATCTAAAAATGTATTAATGAAACTAAAGACTTTTGGAGGTGTGGGGAAGGCTTTGTTTTCTGAGACAGAATCTCATTCTGTAGCTCTGAGTGGCCTAGAACGTGTGAACTTGTGGTTGGATTACAGGTGAGACACTACATCTGGCAAACATTTTAAAAATGTAAAAAGAAAACCTGGCATCTTCAAAAGCAGCCCCAGTCTGAAAGTCTGAGTTAAAACCAAGCAGTACCAATATGCATGCTCAGCTGTGACAAGCTGGTAACTTCAAAAGGCATCTATCACACAGGATATCTGCTTGGGGAGGTGGTTTTTCTGCCTAGAGTAGGGAAGAGACGCTAGCTAAAGCTTCTGAAGAGAACAAAGCAGACGTGGCCTTTGTGGACACCACAGGCTTTTCTTCTCAGCAGCCCAGGCCTAGGTTCAGGCTGACCATTCCTCACCTGAGATGCTTTGGTGTTTGTTTTTAGAGATATTTCTAATTTTGGAATATCTGCATAGATGTGATAAATGAGATACCCCAGGGATATAACCCATGACTAAACCTGAACACCATTACATACAATATGTACGTATTGTACTTGATCTCATGCACATGGCCTGAAGGTTAATTTTATATGACACCGGTGCACCTCCATTTTGGAAGTGACCCATCACATGAGGTCAGACGTGGAATTTTGAATTCCTGGTGTCATGTAGGTGCTCACAAAGCTTCAGATTCTGGAGTGTTAAAATTTTCAGATTAGGGAAAGTCAACTTAAACTACTTCAAAGATGGTTTCCAAACAAAAACAAAACCCACACAAAAAACTCACTGCATTGGTTCCTGGTAATAGGAAATTCTGTGTTTACCTGGTCCAAAACTTCTCGGGGATTTTCAGCCTCTTTCTTGAGCTTTGCAAATAAGCCTTTGGGTGGAATCAAGATCTGAAAGAGGATCAGAGCAACTGTCAATATATCACACACAGTCTAAGACAAAGAGGCAGGCAGGCAGCCATGCGGGCCCATCAAAGGACACAAGAGATGGATCCCAGCTCCACCTGTGGGGTTTTGGGCAAGTTACTTAACTACAATGTGTTTTTCCTTCTCCAAATGTTGATGCTACCACTTAAGAAAGCACCTTCTGAGAAAGCCATTTCCAGGTTCCCAGGAAAGTATTTAAGCCTTAGGTAGGTTTCCTAGAACATGCTGTTATAGTTGCTTAGGTGACACGATGTATGCCTATCATTTTGAAAATGAAAAGCCCTTCTATGCTATCGAGTTCAGTGCATCTACCTCTTCCCTTTCTTCCCAGCATTTCCAAACTCATTACCTAGAGTATCTATCTCCACCCGACACAGACTCTCACCTGTATTCTCCTACCCACTAAGAATCTCCATCAAGACAGATCCCTGTCTTCTCACTACTAGAACCACAAATAATGTCTAATGTGCATTTCCCGAGGAACAGAACCCTGACTGCCTTTATTCTAACAGCCCTTCCAATCCCCCAGCAGTATCTACTTCCACTCACAAAGCAACACAATTTGACCTCGCCCCTCCTTGGATCCCCACCCCTAGACTCCATCTGGTAGAACATCTTTCCCCAGTGTCTTCAAGTTATGAGTCAATGCCAATATCCGCAGTTAGAGGAAGAAACAAAAAGTAACAAAATAGAGATCTGAGAACTTCTAACTATGGAAGCAGTTCAAATTGAACCTAGGCCATACTTAGAATTGATATCGAAGGCTAAAGAGACAGCAGCAGCTAGGAGCTGTGCCTGTTCTTCAGAGGACTGTGTTTGATTCTCAGCACACACATGGTGGCTCAAAAACATCCGTACTACAGTCCCAGGGGATCTGACAGTCTCTTTTCAAGTCCATGGCCCCACACACAAGTGGTACAGAACCACTCATACACATAAAATAAAAATAAACAAAACAAAATTTAAAAACCCACAAACCCCTGAGACTGTATACTTATAGACTCCTTTGGCCTTGGGTTTCAGTCATTGTTCTACTGCTCTACTAAATTCTAGACTTGATCATTTCCTAAAGACAATTTTTAAATATTTCTAACTTTATTCTTCAGAGCAAGTCCTTATGAGTCCTTTCCACTTATACCTCTAACGCTGTTTCTAAATATTAACAATAGATGTAGACCATTCTACTAAAAAGAAAAACAAGAAAAATGTGCCACTGGTAAACTTATACCAGGTGAGTAGCCTTTATAACATATTAAGACAGAAAGTCTCTCAAAGAGCTCAGGCTGGCCTTGAACTCCTAGTAATCCTCATGTCTCAATCTTCGTAGAACTTGGATTAGAAGTATTAGCTACTATATCCAGCTCTCTGATTAATTTTAAGTATTGGATTACTGTATCAGATTTTTTTAAAGACAGTTTCAGTCTATAGGCAAGGCTGTCCTAGAACTTACTATGCAGCACAGACTAGACTTGAACTCAGTGATCCTCCCTCCTCATGAGTGCAGACAGATCTGTGAGTTCAAGGTCAGCCTGGTCTACACAGTGAGTTTCAAATGAAACCACACTACATGAGGAGACCCAGTCTTTTGACAAATAATAATAAATAACAACAACAACAACAGAGTGCTAGGACTAAACATGTGCACCACCATGTCTGGCTTGCTGTGTTGATTCATGACTGCAGCAGTGCAAACTAAACGTTGTCCGATGCATGTCTCCCCAGAGTCGTCTGGCCGAAGATGCCATGTGTGGCTGGTTTGAGACTCCTTTACCGGCCATGGATAGTAACACTGCTCACTCAGAAATCCACCTGCTCTGCCTCCAATGTGGATTAAAGCGTGCCCACCACGCCGGCTGCATGTGTGGTTTCAATGTTAGTAGATTCATACTGAACTTTTACTCATGTAAGTTACTCCACAGGATAAAGATAACAAAGACTTCAATCTCTGGAACACTGCTTACAAGCTTGAGACCACAGCAATCATGAATGATCACACTTCATCCCTTTTTGGTCATTTTTCTCTAGAACAGTGCTGAATCCAGTGCCTTATGCATGCTAGAGAAGTGCTCTACCACTGATAACTAGAGCCCCATGAAATCATCTTTCTTAGCCTATTTCTGCTTGTGAAAGTTGTAAAACGCCATTTTAAAAGTTTTGTGAGGATTCAATTAGGTAACAGGAGGCAACTGTTAAGAGCTTGCTTCTCTGGCCATGTAGCAGACAAGTGGCAATGCACAGACGCCTTAAAGCAGATAGTGCTACCTAGTCTTGTCACACAGCAGATGGCCAACTAATAACAGCAGTTTATAAACACATCTCTTCAATATCTAAGTATTTAAAGAGATAACAATACAAGCTGGATGTGGGGACCCATGCCTTGGATCCCATAGACAAAAGAATCTCTGAATTTGAGGACAGATGTTTTACACAATGAGTTCAAGAGTTAGTCAGGGTTGGGATTACACAGTGAGACACTATCTTAAAAGAAAGAAAGAAAGAAAGAGGAGGGAGGGAGGGAGGGAGGACAAACAATAGAAATCAAGACTTAAGGCACACTTTTAATCCAGCACTCAAGAGGAAGAGTCAGGTGGTTCTCTGAGTTTTGAGGCCAGCCTAGTCTACAAAACTAGTCCAGGACAGCCAGAGCTGTTACACAAAGAAAATCCTGTCTCAAACAAAACAACAAAAGATTAGAGGCAATGAGATGGCTCACAGGGTAGTAAAAGCACCTGCTCTGCGAGCCTGATGTCCTAAGTCTGATGCTCAATGGGAGGAGAGAACGGAAAGCTGTTCTCCGATGCCAAGCGTGTTCTAAGGCAAGGCACAAAAGCACCTACACACTCGCACATTCTCTCTCTCATTCTCTCTCTCTTTCTCATACACACAAATACATAAAAAATTTTAAAATCTTTTAAAATCAAGACTTTACATTAACCTGGGATTCACATTTCCCCAGATGTCACACAAAGCAAATACCCTTGTTGACAGAGTGTTGACAGATGCTGCATTCCCAGTGATGAGATACTACTTTACTACCCCGTTTCCAAAACCAGCACCTTGGTATACTGCTCCACCAGCTTTGTGAAGTAGTTGAAGAGGCTGTGCTGGGGTCGGAGAAAGTCAAACTGATAGTTGCGCTGCTCTTTCTGCATCAGCTGGGTCAGAAACTGGCGTCCATTCCTGGCACAAACTGAGCAGTCAGCTTCACTACGTCCAGGTCAAAGGCTGAGATGGAAGGAGGATCAGCAATAAACTCAAACTCAGGAGGGGGCTCCTTCGGTACTATGGTCTCTTGGATCACCTGGGCTTGGACCTAAGATAGAGAGTGCAGAACAAGAACAGAACAGGAGTAAACCAACTCTGAAGCAGAATAGCCACAGACTCTAATGTTTTATTAATTGTGAGCATCAATGGAACTTGCTATAAGACTGGCATCAGTGTCTCATCCAACTGTGCCTCAACTCCCTAATCTGCTTCAAATGAGACAGTCTACATTTCTGCCCCAGTCCTGACATCAAAAGCTTAAAGAGGTAGCAAATATATATAGGAAATCAGATATAAAATCTGACTTAAGAGGCTGGGAAATACAGTAAGGTCTGTGTGTGTAATGATTCCCACTGCAAAAATACATCAATGACTTCCAATAGAAACAAGAGACAGAACAGGCACTGTGAGTACTTTGTACACATGAGAAATCCACAGCAGCCTTAGGCCCTACAAGCAGCAATTGTAACACAAGGCTGCAAACATGACTTCAACTTTTATTTCTCACAGCCAAATAAAAGGTTACCTTTTCCACAAAAGTCTGAGAAAGGTGCAAAATGATGAGACCAGGCCAGTTCTACCCAGCAGACAAAATGCACTGGCCCTCTCTCTGTCTTCACTGATACTCTTGACTGTTAGCACTCCTGGGCCCCAGCACCACTTGAGTACTGGAGCAGGCCCAACAGAAGGGAAGGAATGGTACAAGACTACATCACCTCCTTCAGCTCAGCTGGGCCAAAAGGTTGCTCATTCACTACAATTAACCCTCACTCCTTGGATCAATACATTATAAGCCTTGGTTAAACAGGTGTTCTATTGGGCTCTTCATGATCCAAGCCTGGAGGACAGAGCTTCACCAACCAGTGGTCAAGAAGTGCTTCTGGAAGCTGAAGGTAACTGTCTTCCACCCCAGTGGTTGTGATTGTAGACAGCAGAGATAATTATGCCCACCCACTCTGCCTGTCTTTACTTCCTCCCTAACCCACAAAGAGGGGCTGAGCTCCAAACCTTCTGGGGCAGCTGTTGTTGTGTGGCTTGCTGCTGCTGCTGCATAACCTTGGGGATGGCAGCTGAGGGTTCCTGAGCCTTCCCCTCCTTGAACTCGCTGACCTTGTGGCGGTAGTAGGCATGGTAAGGGTCATTGGGATTTAAGAAATTGAACTTCGGGTTGTTGATCTCATTCTGTCGAATCCTAGCTTCAAACTCAGGCCCATTCCTGTAAAAAATTAAAATACAATAAACAACACACCAAAGAAAGAATCCCACAACCTCTGTGACTACTCAGACCAGAATCTCCTCCTATTTCGACCCAAATCTCCTTCTATTTCAACATCTGTGCCACCACCCACTCACCAAACCAGTCCATCCCTCAGAACAGCAGAGCTGATCCTCAAGCATCTAGGAATCAGTCAGTGGCATCACACTGTGGCCTGGCTGCTTCTACCACAGCCAATCCTTAGCTCTCTGGCACTTCTGTAATACCCACAATCAGTGAGCAATCACTTAGTTCTTGTATTAAACATTTATCTCTGGCTGAGCATGTGGCATAACTCTAAGGTCCCTGGATTTGGTACCAAGCTCCATAAAAACAAAAAAAAAAAAAAAAAAAAAGAAAAAAAGCCTCAAACAGCTAGTGTATAAATGCCTTGCCCAAATACTGCCTAAAGTAACTTCATGTATTACTGGGAGGCCCACGAGGAAAAAATTGCTCTGCAAGATTTATATCTTCTGTACATATACTGGATAAGGCCATGGTGTGGTAGCTGAGTGGGTAAAGGTTCTTGCTGACAAGATAGACACTCCTGGTTCCATTCGGTAAAAGGGTGAACTGACTCTCACCAAGTTACACTCTGATCCATGTGTATGTGTGTGTTCCTGTCACGCACACATATGGATATATACCCACATTAAAGAAATGCCATCTTTCAGGATAATCAAAAAATGTTTGGAGAATCCTGATTTTTAAAGTCCCAGTAGATATAACTCAAGAAGCCATAGTTTTTTCTTTTGTTTGTTGAGATAAGGTCTCACAAGTCCAGGCTAAGGATTGGCCCTGAACTCCTGATTTGCCTGCCTTTACTTCTAGGTGGAGTTAAGTGTGCCACCAAACCTAGCTCCAAGTATCACACTTACATATACATTTGTGTCAGCTAAAAGGCACACAAGTCTTAAAAAGACACAAGATACAGACACCTTCAAGTTTCTTGTTCATTATTTAGTCTCAAATACAGCAAGATTCCAAAATGTTCACTGCTTTCATTTTCCCACATGTCAAGTGTGGCTAATACCACTTTTCCTCTGTATCTTCAAATACTGAAGATTTACTTCAGTAGTATTTTTTTTTTTTTTTTTGGTATTTTTCGAGACAGGTTTCTCTGTGTAGTCCTGGCTGTCCTGGAACTCACTCTGTAGACCAGGCTGGCCTCGAACTCAGAAATCGCCTGCCTCTGCTCCCAAGTGCTGGATTAAAGGCGTGCGCCACCACGCCGGCTATCAGTAGTTTTTAAGGAGATGTTCAAGACTTTGAATACAATGGCCTGCAAACACAGAGGGCAGTTGATACTGTGTAGCTATCAGGAGATGCCCATGGGGCTTCCCGATTCCCTGATCAGAAGCCTGCATTCAGAGGTGCCCCAAATATACCAAGCCAAGGCTCCAGGGACTAGTGCCAGACAGGCCACTCTTTCTCCAGACTTTTACAACCATGGCTTTGTCAATTAAACAGAGCAGAAAACAAGATGCAGGCAACTTTATGGTTAAGATCAGCCATCACAACAGATCCACAGCAGACTGTGGAAGGCTTAGCCTCTAGCAAATTCTGGTCACACCCTGAAGTGTGACTAATACCATGAGGTCTCAATTTGACTGTGCATTAGTCGAACTAGAAACTCATGCTTTGGAAAAAAGCATTTTCCTACCTCCCTATGTAATGCAAACCATACACAAGCAGGATGGATACAGATTTGGGTCCTACACCACACCTGCAAAATGCCCAAGGAGAGTACTGGCTTCTAGAAAAGTAGGTCTGGTTGTCTCTTGCAGTACTGCCTCCTAAGCCATGATCTCTACACATCAGGGAACACTTAAGAAGATATGAGAAGGCAGATGTACTTATTCCAAGAAATTCCAGTGCTCTCAGTTGGCTCACTGTTAATTTTATAATTAGAACCTCCAACACAAGAAACAGATTTCAGCAGAAGAGCCTGACTGTAACTCAGCCCAGCTGGCAGGGCTTTTTGAAGGTAATTTCCAATGTAGCTTTTTGACAGGAAAATGCAGGAATGGGAAGACCCATCTACAGAGAAAAAGCTCCTTTTACTCAGTCAGACTTGGCTGCAGATACCCACTGCCTGCCTCCTGAGTATGTGGCCTAGCAGAGCAGAGACCTGAATACCAGCTCTCTCAGACCAAGATTTTGACCTGTCCCTTCACTGTAAAACATGCAAAAGCAAGTTCTGAATTTATTTACAATTTCTGAGGGGGTAGGGGAGAAAATGTGTGTGTGCTCACATGGAGACCAGAGGCCAACAGTGAGTAGCCTCCTCTATCATTTTCATTCTTATTCTTTGATACAGGGTCTTGCACTGAACCTGAAGCTTACCATTAAGGTTATGTTAGGCAGGCTGGCACAGAAGCCAAGGAGGCTACTTTTACAGGTGGATGACACGACAGACACAAACACACAAAACTCTTTTGTAGTTGCTGGAGATCCAAGCTCAAGTCTTACTGTTTGTGTTGCAAACATTATCCACTGAGCCATCTCAAGGTCAGATTTTAGAATCCCTACAAAAATGATCACCATAAATAAAAACCCATCTGGAAACATGGTGAGTTTTTGTTTTTTTTTTTTTTTTTTTTTTTTTTTTTTTAGATTTTTTGAGACAGGGTTTCTCTGTATAGCCCTGGCTGTCCTGGAACTCACTCTGTAGGCAATGGTGAGATTTTTACACTACTAGAAATAGAACTCATATCCTATACATAAAGACATACACTCAATCACTAAGCTACACATCAACCCATATTTTTTGTTTTTTAGCCTTGATTGATGTAAAACTCACAAGACCAGGCTGGCCTTGAACTCACAGACATCCACCTGCCTCTGCCTCACATACTATGGGACTTGAAGGTATTGCCAGGACTGGCTACAATCCACTTCATTTTTTTCTTAAAAAAAAAAAAAAAAAAAGAAAAGAAAAGAAAAAGAAAATTGACTCTGTGTATGCATGTGTGCATGTTAAAGGGCATGCACGTAGGCATTCAGATTCTGCAGTTGTGATTTGCCTGACATGGGTCCTGCAAGGCCAAACTCAGGTCCTATGTAGGAGCAGAAAGTGGTCTTAACTTCTGAGGCACTTCTCCAACTCCTATTTTCCTTCATTAAAATAAGCTCACCATGTAGCCAGGCTAGTCTCTAGCTTCCAATACTCCATTTAGCAAGATTACTGGTATACATCGATATGCCCAGTAACAAGTATTTATTTTTAAGAGAACTTGGTCAGTCTTTTTTTTTTTTTTGGCTGTGGCAGCAGAGGATGACACAATTATCAGAAGGCTACTTGGGAAACTGTTTGAGATGTTTTTAAGTGTTTACTTGTGTGCACCCATACCTGTGAAGGCCAGAGGATGACGTCCATTGTTTTCCTCAATCATTCCCCACCTTATTTAGACTTATCTACATATTTATTTTAGATAGGGTCCATGCATCCCAGGCTCTCCTGAAATGCTGTGTAGACCAGGGTGGCCCAAACGCACAGAATCAACCTGTTCCTACCTTCAGAGTATATGAACACACTGGCCCCACCTTAGTTTTTGAGGCAAAGGACAAAGCTCTCTCACTGAATATGAAGTAGTCTCTATTCCTCCTTACTGAGGTTATCAGATGTAGCCACTGTTCAGTCTTGCTTTAACATGGGCATCCCTGGGATATATACCATGGGATCCAAACTCAACCTCTTGTACTCTTGTGACAGGCCCTTAACTGAACTGAGCTGTCTCCCCAACCCCTGAAGCTTTCAATGCTCTCTTAGCCACTACTGTTTAATAGAATTTCTTCTAAAGAAACCATCTAAGAAGGAAAGACAATGTTCAAACTCCTCTTACAGCTTCACTGACCAAGTGGGAACACTGGAAACAGTCTCAAAAGAAAACATATAGCCTGGACACTCTGCACCCTCTCCATAGAAAGAATGCAGCGTGAGGGAAACCAAAAAGTAATCAAGAAATTAATTTAGCATGCAAAGAAAATCAAGACCCGATAGTACGTGTGTTGATATTACCATATCTAAAAAGGATGCCAAGGGCAGAAGGAAACAGCTAACAGTGACAACAGCTGGCAGGAGTTGTCCTCACAGGAAGATTGCACTTATTCTTTATGTAACAGCCTTTCCCCAATTATTTGCCTCATAGGAGAAAATGGGGAAAGCATCAAGGTTACTAGGAAATATTAGCCAATCACAGGTATCACTCAATGCGCTATCTTTGGGCATCTTTAAGTGAAAACCCAAGTTAATTAAAGCCCGTAAAGTGTATGAACTCTCATGGAGTGGACACTGTAAATACGACAATCAGAATCTCTTTTGATCCTTCACTTTATTAGGAAGTTAGGAATAAAACATCATTAAATGATTTAAGGTGGTAGAGATGGTCCCTAAAGGGAGTGACAAAGTGTGGGTCATGGACAGCACATGTTCCATACACAGTTCAGGGCCAAGTAGCACTGCCATGTAAGACGCAGTCTGGTTCAAGAAAAGCCAGAAATCCAGACTGATTGTGAAATCACCTCCTTTTTAAGTGTGGTAATAGGATTTTTTTTTTAAGGATTTAAGGACAAACCAAACATCAGCAGACTGATATTGATGCCAGCTGCCAAAAGAGTACTCTATAAATGCCCTAAGCCAGGGGATGTGTTGACCGTTCGCTGTGAGTCAAGTGGCCCTTAGAAGATTCCATCCAAGCTTGGATGCAGAAGTATGTGGGATGAGGAGGCTGAGAGAAATCCTGAGCAATTTTCACCTTGCCTGGGAAGATAGCTAACATGTTTAACAGCTGGCTCTTGACTCATCCGTAAACCATCATTTGAGGCTCTGTGGAAAGTAGTCCTTTCACAACGGGAATAATCAACTTTTCTTCTTCTTTCTTCAGTCCAGCAGCTCAAACACACAGCATACACACATCATCAGTCACAAAGAAGCTACCAGGAATCTCCTCAGACTTGATTTGAAAGTAGAAATTCCTGGTGACTATACAACTAGGTATGGCTTTCACTGTGATTACGGTTGTGGTATGTCAATAATACCAGTCCTATCTATCTACCTTAACCTCACTCTCTACTGTGGCAGAGCCTCTAAAACACCCCATGATGCCCTTGTGCTGATTCAAAAGCACTTTATACTAAAAATTTCCCTGACCCACTGTGCAGAAGCAGCTGTTACCTGGCCACAAAACTGGCAGTCTTGTCGACGATATTCCTGACCTCTGGAGGAGGGTAAATAATCCCTACCACTGGCTTGGAAGGGGTGGAATCCTCCTTTGATGATGCTTCTTCTTCAACTGGCTGTGAAAACAGAAAAAGAAAGTAAGGTCTTCAAGTCCCCGACTTGGGTTAGGATATCATAAACGCTACGCCAGCTCTCAGCATTTCTCCATGATACTATTGACAGGAATGTCTGTCCTGCAGAATGTCTGTGATGCAGGTTAGCATCTGAGGAAGCAGTTAAAAACAAAACAAGGCAAGTTTTCTTAACCATATTGTATTTATACAGCCATTCCTAATCTAGGGAGAAGAATGGTTTTCTTGGCTCTCCTCTTTAGAATGGAGGCTTCGTGGTTCAAATAAGCCCCCAGAAGAAGCCGAAGCTGCAAATCCGCAGGCTAGTTTTGAAAAGTCCGGTTTAGGGAGTTCTTTTTGAGATCAGAAGGCAACGCAGCGCGCTGACTCCTGGGACTTGCAGTCCCTCCAAGTCCTTCAGGGTGGCCTGAGCTTCCAGCAGGAGTGCCACAGCGCCCGCGCGGGAGGGGAGGAACAAGGCCTACAGCAGGACTGCAGGCGGAGGAGCACGGGCACAGTACCTGTTTGGACTCAGTGGCTACTGGCGGCGGCGGGGGTACCGCCTGCACGGGTCCGGCCTGCATGATTGCGACGCTCAGGGCTGCCAGTCCGTCTCGGTGGCGACAACCGGTGCAACAAAAAAGGTTAAGCACTCCACACGGAGCCTCCAACTCAATGGCAAGATGGCGGAGACCCAGAGAAAAGCCGCGGAGGCACTTCCGGCCCCGCCCCTTCGCCGTGTCGCACTTCCAGCCCCGCCCCGCGTGGACGGTGGCGCGGTACACTGTTGCCATGGCAGCGGCCTAGGCGCCAGCTTAGAGTTTCGAGGGGTCCTCGGAGCCGCGGGTGCTCTGGAGGAAGTTCTGTGAGCCAGCCAGACACAGAGCTGAGGCTGCGACGCCGGAGACAGGTAAGCCATTCTACATCATCTGCTGAACTCCCCTCCCGACTCTGGCTGGTTCCTCTGCCCCTCAGTCCCCTGTCTTCTTTCTTGTTTGGACTGTCATTTTGAAGAATTCTCCTCCCATTAGACCCGTTGCCATAGAGTCCCACTTAACTATACCTTTAGCCCCAATTTTCGGTTCAGCACAACCTCCTCCGGATCCTTCCTTAGCACAGGACATGGTGCTAACACCTTTAATTCCAGGAGACAAAGCCAAGCAGATCTGAGTTCAGCACAAAGAAGCTGTATTCTAGAGATAACAAACGTTGTACTTCATGCTGCAGCTGTACTTGGCAATGTATAAGAATTACCCAGGTAGTACTGGTTTTGAAGCTATAAAAGGTTCATGAAGAGCAGCTGAGGCGTGGCACTATGAGAGGCCATAGAAGGCCATGGGTGAAGGTGCAGCCTCAGTTGCAGTTGATAGCCCAAGACTGAAGGGGTCAAAGTAGTTGAGGTTTGACACCATGAGGAGAGCCTGTGAGAGGCTATTGGTGAAGCCTAGTTGCAGTTGAAGACCCCAGTGTATTGGAGATGCCAGTTTCATGGGATGATCACCAGGAACAGCAGCAGCAGAGTGGAGTCAAGCAGAGCCTAGAGTGCTCAGAGGGCAGAGCTGGAGAAGAGACACCAGCCCTTTGGAGGAGCCCAGAAGATCAGGTGTGGATCCTAGACATTGGAATAAGAAGCTATAAAGTTGAAGTTGCTTTGGTGACCTCAAGATGTTAGAGATGCCAGAACTGTGAGATTCCTGCTGAGGAAAGCTGCTAACAGGGAGTGGGACCAGCCCAAGAGAATGAAGTTTGTTGCTGCTGAATGCCAGATCTGCCAACAGCAGTCAACAAGGATGAAAGGAGCTGAAGATCTGAAGGATGCTTTGACATTGGATGTGGATACATGGACTTTGGAGTTTGCCCAGCTGGTTTTCTGTCTTGCTTTGGTCCAGTATTTTTGACATTATAAAGGATTACAGTTAAGAGACTGCTTGAATCTTAGAAGAGACTTTGAACTTTAGACTTTTGAACATTGTTGAGAGAGACTGCTATAGAGTACGGGGACTTTTGATGTTGGACTAAATGTATTTTGCATTGTGTTGTTTAGGTATGACCCCCATAGACTCACATGTTTGAACAAGCCTATGGGAGCCAGGGAGTGGAATGTGATGATTTGTATTTGCTTTGCCCAGGGAGTAGCACTATTAGGAGGTATGTGTGGCCTTGTTAGATTAGGTGTGCCACAGTGGGCATAGGCTTTCATACCCTTCTTCTAGCTGCTTGGAAGCCAGTCTTTTGCTAGCTGCCTTTGGAAAAAGAAGTGGGACTCTCAGCTCCTCCAGCCCCATGCCTGCCTGGATGCTGCCATGTTCCTGCCTTGATGATAATGGGCTGAACCTCTTAACCTGTAACCCAGCCCCAATTAAATGTGGTCCTTATAAGAATCGCCTTGGTCATGGTGTCTGTTCATAGCAGTAAAATCCTACCTAAGACAGTCAGAGACTGGAAATGCAGGTGGGTTTAGAGATTCAAAACTCTTTTTCTTAGTGGTGACTTAGTGGACATACTGGCTGGGAAAGAAGCATGGGCTTCAGATGTGGCATTAGTTGTTTGAGAGAGGGGGACTTGAGGGTTGAATAGAGAAGGAAAGGCTCCTACCTTCTTTGGGAATCAGAAAACGTCAAATAACATTATTAGCTGCTGCCCCTTTCATGATAATGTTGGTTCCATTAGAGTTAGCACCTGTGCGGTCACAAGTACACTAGAAATTACAGAGACAGTCCATGTCATAAGCTCTTCCACTTGACACATATGCTCTGTTTTTAAAGGAATCGATAGAAATTAACCTTGAATATTCTGTATGCACTCATGTTTCTGGTGCAGAAGATTGACTCAGGGCTTCTTCATACATTAAGCATTGACTACTGTCAATTGGTAGTTTCTACTTAACTTTGAATATTCTTGATGTTTTGACCCAAAATCTCATGGAATTGGTATCCAAGGTAAACAGATCAATATTTTTTGGCGCTTGGGAGTTAAAAGTGCTTTGCCTCCTGAATATGCTTCTCCCAGACTGGGATTTCTTGCTTGCTTTATTTCCTTCATGGCCTTTCCAGTATGTTTGCTTTTGTTGTTGCTCTCCCCGCTATCCCCACTTTATTCCTTGAGGACAAAATCTCCTGGGCTGCACTATCTCCCCAGAGGCAGTTGCTAAGCCAACAGATGGGAGATATGAGTTAAGTGTGTTTGTTTAGATGTATTATTCCTTGTAGGGAAACTGAGATATAGCTAGTGTTCCTGAAGGATCTCTCTCCCTTCCTCCCCAGTTTCACTCTATAGCTCAGGCTGCCCTTGAACTTACATTCCTCCTGCCTTACCCTCCTAAGTACTAGGATTGCAGGCTTGTGTCACCATTCCCTGCCTGACCCTAGCAGGTAGTAGACGTTCAATCTTATTGTTGATGAACACAAAGCCTTTACACTGTACTTTAACCACCAGCCAGCCCCAAGTGGCTTTCAAGTATTTGAAATAGGACCAGGTGTGGTGGCAAACTTGAATCCCAGCACTTAACAGGCAGAGAGAGTGGATTTCTGTGAGTTTGAGGCCAGCCTGGTCTATATAGTTAGAGTTTCAGGACAGCCAGGACTATGTAGAGAAACTCTGTTTCAAAACACCAAAAAATATATACATTTAAAAAAAAATACTCTCTGGTGCAAATTGAGGTATACCATGAGGGTCAAATAAACACTTGACTTTGTGGCTTAATACATTTTTAAAAGAGGTTAAAGGACTGGGAGGTCTGGGGCAGGAAAGATGGCTGAATGGTTAAGAGCACTGGCTGCTCTTCCAGAGGACCTGGGTTCAATTCCCAGCACCCACATGGCTGCTCACAACTGTCTATAACTCTTGTTCCAGGGAATTTAACACCCTTAAATAGACATACATGTAGTCAAAACACCAATGTGTGTAAAATAAGAATAAATATTTTAAAAAAGCCGGGCGGTGGTGGTGCACGCCTTTAGTCCTAGCACTTGGGAGGCAGAGGCAGGCGGATTTCTGAGTTCGAGGCCAGCCTGGTCTACAGAGTGAGTTCCAGGACAGCCAGGGCTACACAGAGAAACTCTGTCTCAAAAAAAAAAAAAAAAAAAAAAAAAAAGGACTGGGAGGTCTAGATCAATAAGTACAGTGTTTACTTAGCATGCACAAAATCCTGAGTTCAGTCCCCAACATCTGTAGGATATGATGGTGCACACCTATAATTAATTACAGCACTTGGGAAATATGGACATAAGGATTAGAACTTGAAAGTCTTGAAAGTTGTTCTCCTCAAGGCTCAGGCCAGCCAAGAAGACTGGTGTTTTGTTTTTGGTCTTTTGAAACAGGATTTCTCTGTTTGAAACTCAAATTGTAAACCAGGCTGGCCTTGAACTAGCAAAGATCTACCTGCTTCAGCCTCTGCCTCCTGAATGCTAGACTTGAAGTCATGGGCCATCATGTGCACCACCAAATTGTCTTTTAAAACAAAAAACCTGGGCTTGAGAGAGAACTCAGAGCATGTATTGCTATTTCAGACAGCCAAACCTAAGTCCAATTCTGATCACTCGTGACAGGTGGCTGATCTGCCTATAACATCAGCTCTGGGGGATGGAACACCTGAGACTCTATGGGCACCCACAGACAACACACACATACACAAAAATAAAAATAAATTAATTAAAAAATGAATAGCTAGGCATAGTGATACATATCTTTAATCCCAGTACTCGGGAGGCAAAGGCAGGCAGATCTTTATGAGTTCAAGTTCAGCCTGGTCTATGTAGTGAGTTTCAGGCCACTTCATAGTGAGAACCTGTCTCAATAAATTAAAACATAATGTATCAAAATATTAATTTCATGTTGAAATAATATTTTTAGTAATTGATGCTAAATAAAATTAAAGTTCTTTCCAGGCAGTGGTGGCACATGCCTTTAATCCCAGCACTTGGGCGGCAGAGGCAGGTGGATTTTTGAGCTCAAGGCCAGCCTGGTCTACAGAGTGAGTTCCAGGACAGCCAGGGCTACACAGAGAAACCCTGTCTCAAAAGACCAAAAAACCAAAAAGTTAAAATTCTTTTATAGTGGGTTTTTGGTTTGTTTTTTTTTTTTAACAAAATCCTTTTGAAAAAAAAAAACTTACTTATACTAGTATGTGTGGGTGTTTTGCCAGCAGGCATGTCTGGCTACCACATGGATACAGCGCCTGCAGAGATAAAATGGCATCACATTGTCTGGAACTGGTTGTGGGTGCTGAGACCCACCCTGGTCCTCTACAGGAGGGCCATTGCTCCAGCTTTCTTTTTCCTCCTTTTGATGTGGTTTAGGTGAGGGAAAGTAATATTTTAACTTACTCATCACTGGTTCATGACTGAGAACCCTAAAACTAATAAGACAAATATTCAAAGAAAAAGAAAAAAGAAAAGCAGGGCCAGGTGCACACATCTTTAATCCTAGTATTTGGGAGGAAGAGGCAGGTGGATTTCTGAGTTGGAGGCCAGCCTGGTCTATATGTCCATAGTGAGACCCTATCTCAAAAAAAAAAAAAAAAAAAAAAAAAAAAAAAAAAAAAAGACAGAAAAGCATAAAAACATATTTTACAATAGTCTTGCTATGAGGGCTGAAAGATGCCTCAGAGGTTACTGGTTGCTCTTGCAGAGAACCCAGATTTAGTTCCTAGCACCTACATGTGGCTTATAACCACTGGCAACTCTAGTTCTAGAGGATCCACAGTCCTCTTCTGACCTCATCAGGAACCAGAGATGCATATGCAGGCAAAGCCTTCATAAACATAACATATAATAACTAAAACATTTCAAATGCTTTGTCTTAGTTACTGTTTTATTGGTGTGAAGAGACACCACGACCAAGGCAGCTGACGGAAGGATGCATTTAATTAAAGGCTAGCTTACAGATCCTGCGGGTGAATCCATGATCATCATGGAGGCAGGGAGGCAAGCAGGCAGAATACTGGAGTGTGGCTGCCCGAGGCACGAAACGGGGACGGAGAGCGGACGAGAAGAGATGAAGCCAAGACAAAGTTCTCTGATCAAGGCTCAACACTTTACTGTTTAGCTTTCAAATAAAAAGGGGAAAGCCCACCCTCACCCCTAGAGTTGTGTCTGCTTCATCCTGGAGGCGTGAGTGAGGGGAATCCATCCTTAATCTTAGGCCGGAGGTGTCTCAAGGCAAGCTCAGCAGGCGGTCTATTCTCAGCACCTGTGGCAGGCTCCTAAAGCCTCCAGAGTCCTATTGTTTGGTCTATAGTGGTAAACAACCTGTTCAGGTCTGCTCAAAGCTGGGGGAAGGGCACACTGGAGCAGTAGCTGAGAGCTCTGATCTGATCTGAAAGATGCAGGCAGAGAGAGATGGAGACTAGGCCTTTTGAAACCTCAAAGCCTACCCCCCATGACACACCTCCTCCAACAAGGCCACACCTCCTAATCCTTCCCAAACAGTTCCACCTACTGGAAACCAAACATATGGGCCTACAGGGACCATTCTCATTCAGACTATCACATTCTTTAAAATATATTAATTAATTGATTGATTGATTGTTTAATTAATTAATTAATTAATTAAAAATAAATAGTTTTTCATGTTTGGGAGCTTTCAGAAAGAAATACCCAAAAAAACATCAGGAAATATTTGTATTTTTATGAGCAGCCACTCAAAATAATATAATTGGAAGATAAAGTCTATGTTCCAACAGTAATACGAAGGGGAAACTTAGGACATCTCTTCTTGTTGCCTAAAGGAGGCAAGATTCATTTTGGCTCTCTGGTTCAGAGACTTAAGTCCCCTGTTGACTCTGGGCTGGTGGTGAGATGGCAGGAGCATGTGGAGGAGGAGGCTCTTCATCTGTTGGCAGACAGCAAGCAGAGAATAAAAGCAGAGGGAGGGCCAGGGCAAGGCATAGCCCCAGGGACACACTGTGGTGACCTACTTCTTCCAACCATGCCCCACTGTCTACTTTCTACTACCTCCCAGAAATGCCATGATATTATGCATTAGTGAACCTAAAAGTACATCAAAGCCTTCAGCATCCGTCACCTCCCCAGTGCTCACCAATGGGTGACCAAGCCGCCAAGCCATAAGCCTGTTCGAGACAATTCACAAACCAAAATAGACTGTTCAATTTTATTCTTTTTAAAAAACTATCTGTTTACTAATATAATATGTGTCCATGTGTGCATGTACACATGCGTGTGTGGATGTCAGAGGACAACTTCTATGAATTGATGCTCTCCTTGTACCATAGGATGAATTCCACAGATCAAACTCAGGCTGTCAGCCTTGGTGGCAAGTGTTTTCCCTGCTGAGCTATCTCACTGATTCCAGGGTTTTTTGTTTTTTTTTTTTTTTCCTTCTCCTGAGATATTCCTTACCACTTAGATTTTCCAGAGGATGCTTACCATATGAGGTCTTCAGTGAAGAAGGGAGGGCCAGTCAGAGTTCCTGGTTTTACAGCCTTTTCAGGGGTGGGGGAGGGGGACAGAAAAGTAGCCTTGTGCTTTGCTGTTTTCTCAGTTTTCAAGTCGCCATTCATGGTTTTGCTTGTTTTTTTTGTTTTTTGGACACCGCTGCTCTAGAAGCAGCATGGCCTAAGGATGGAAGAAAGATGCTAGACTATAAATTCCTCCTGCCTGAGTGGCCTCTCTGGACTCACAGTGTTCACCCTTCTATATAAAAGGGGCAGCTTTGGGGAAGGGGCAGCACTGACACTTGCCCACTCTGGATGGGCTGAAGGTGGCGTGCTCCCCAGTCTTTTCCTCATGCCCTTTCTCTAACCTGGGACAGCTCTTCTTCGTGCAGATGCTTCCACCCAATCGTCAAAGACACCTTCTTGACTGAGTCCTGTGTATCCATTCCCAGGGATGGGAGGGCCGCTTGCGGCCAGCCCTGAACCAGGAAGCCAGGAGTCAGAAAGCCAGGCACCTGCATGAGTTCCGGACCTCACAGCCTAGTCCAAAAGCTGGACATAGTCAGCCACTCCAGCTTCATGGGCAAACGTCTGTGAGAGGTAAGGGCAGAAGAAATCTGGGAAACCCAGAGTCTGCTACAGACCACCCTGGGTATCTCTGAGTTTGGGCCCAGACTAGTTCTCAAATCTCAAACTTGGTGACCAGGTCATGTAGTTATGAGCTCAAAGGGCACAGTGCAAGTGCAAGTGCTCACTGGGGTGGGGTGGTAGGAGGGGGGGACGGATTCTAGCACTCCCTGTCATGCTGAAGCTGTGATATGTTTTGGCTGTGTCTACTACCATGGCTCCTGACTTAGACCTGACTGGGAGCAGAGATGGGATGAAGAAAATACAGACACAAAGAAAAGCTGAGGTTGGGAGAGAGAAACCACAGCATCCCAGATACATAGTGTGTTTGTTAGATAAAGTTGAACAGGGAGGGAAGGTTACTCCATACAGCTGAATAAGGAGGCAGAATTACTATAGATAATAAGGAGGTACAGTTTTGGCGATGTAGCTGAATCAAGGAGACAGGCTAAGCTAATCTTGGTAGGCACAGTCTCTGAAAGTGGGGCAGTCTTTGGACTATAACCAGCCAGCTACATTGAAACACAGCAGGGAGCAAGGAGAAAGTGGTAGTGGACATTGTCTGATGTAATGTCAGCACTTATACTCGGTACCTCAGGGAAGGCTTGCAATTCCCTCTGGATCTGAGGCTCTGCAGTCCTTGATATTGCTGTGTTCATATCAGTAGCATATATTTATTCAGGACTTCACTCATTCAGGGCTTCCTCTCTTCTCTACAGGTAGGAGACTCTTCCCTGCTCCCATATAACAAGGGAGGCCTGGGGTCAACAGGCTCTCTAGAGGTAGGGTAGTCAGAGGGCTGGGTTAGTGAAGGGGAGGCTGCCCAAGACATCCAGAACCAGGTTCTAAAAGGCGAATCACTCAGGATTCCTTCCTAAATTCAGAAGTAGATGTGGAACACCTAGGCAGGACGGGGTTTTATAAGATTCTCCTGGCAGTAGCCACACCCCTTTGGCTGGCCATGGCTCCTCTCTCAACCCCAGGAGCTGTGGGGATGGCACACTTGCTAGGCAGCCAGGCTTGTATGGACAGCCTGCGCAAGGACCTCACCGACGTGCAGGGTACCATTGTGGATGTGTTCTCCCGTGCCGGACCTGTGCGCTTCCCCTCCTGGAAGTTTCCTGACCGTGTGGCCTGTGACCTTGACATGGTGACCCTTCTGGAGCACTATGACCATGTGCCAGGTGACCCTGAGTTCACACAGTTGTCCCATGCTGTGCTGCTGGAGCTGGTCATTGACAGGTGAGCCCTGGACCAAACCTGGGCATCTAGAGATGTTGTAACCTCGAGTTTTACTGTGTTGTGCCACCCTGTCCTGTCTGCCTCAGGACGTGTTTGTCCTTATCCCCGCTCTACCTTCTGCTGTTGCTTCCCACAACTCCAAACTCTGCCCACTTTCACCTCAGGTTTCTGTGGATCAGGGACACTATAACTAAGGCATAGCATTTTCATCCTAGGCTCTGGCATCTGTAAGCTGTCTTCTCCCTGCATCACAAGGCCAGAAATGAGAGATGTATTCCTCACCCCTGGCTCTGCTAGAAAGAGGCCAGTTACTTCTCTGTCACCCCACTATCTCTATGCTGTCACTTAAGTTTCCTTGTGACTATCACAACTGAGGCTTCTGGAACTCAAAACTTGTTCATGCAAGTAAAGCGGAAGGAGACCACTGGAGGCACTCTGGCTATGAAAGCAGTGCCGGCACCCTCTACAGGGCTGCTGGGTATGAGTGCAGAACACTTCCTCTCCCCAGGCTTGGCATTGTGCCATTGTTCATCTAGGCCTGCCTTGCTCTAGCAGAGCACCTCTTCACCCACCAAGGCCCTGATCACTCACTCGTTTCCTGTAAAAGGTGTTGCTGACATAACTCCCCCACCCTCCCTGGCTGAACTCTGCCTACTTCTTAGTTAGTACTAGCTTCCTTTGTGTATAAGTGACTCTTGTGTATAAAAGTAACTCCTGCCAGGGGCCACCGAATCTAAGCTCAGTCTGGGAACCCTAGAGGAAAGGCCTTGGCCTCTATCCAACAGTATGGCATTTTGAGACGCTCAGGATATATCAATGGTGGGCCCCTGGCTAAGGGTACATCTATCACAGCATCTCCCACCATAGACGGCAGTCAGAAAACACAGACTGTTCCCAGTGTTGTTCACATGGCCCAGAGGTAGGACCCGGAGGCAGTGGGTACCTCCTCTGAAGGCCTCAGGGTTGGAATGCCACCCCTACCCCAACCCCTTACTTCCCATGTGTGTTATAAACATACAGTTCTGCCTTTAAGGTAAGACTTGCCCATGAAAATGTATACTTTCCAACATCTGCGTTCTCTAACATTCGTGCTTACTCTAAACTTGAACTTTGAGGTTAGCATAAAGAGACCTAGTTGTCTTCACCCCAACTCTCAATTGTCACAAAGACTGCTAAGCCTGAAGGAGGTGCCTCTGACTGGAACCAGGAAGATGTGCGCATGCCCTTCCCCTGCCCTGCTTGCCCCAGGACATTGGGATGCTCTTGTAGTTTAGTTCTGTCATCTGTAAAGGAAGGCAACTACTCACCTAGAACTTTTCGACCCAGGCTGCATTTCCTCAGCTCCTTGCTCAATCGGGGAACCACACCAGAAAGCACTGCCACCCAAGAAGCCACAGAGGGCACCCTATGGGAAGTGGGTCCTGGTTGAATCTAAAGTTGCCCCTGGGTTGACCATGAGCCTGACATGGACTCTCTCTAGGTTCTTAGTGTCCAGGTCAATCCCCCGAACTCAAAGCCCCCAGTTATATGAAGACTGTATTAGTACCAACCTTGGCCTCAGCCCACCCTAGCAATTCTGCCCACAGACTCCTGCTGCTACTTCAGAGTTGTGCCAGCTACGTGGAAAACCTCAGTTTGGAGCAGATGATGCCTCCTGCGCGGGCTGCAGGGCCATGCATGTCCGTGGGGCTTACAGTAAGGCGCTTCTGGAGCAACCTGGTTAGGCTGGGCACGCTCTACCAGCAGGCAGTTCCCCAGGTGGGTCATGCCGGCCCTAACTATGGGTGCCCTCACACACTGTTACAATTCTAGCTTCCTACCACACCACCTCATGTACCCCATCCTCTGCTGGTTCCTCACTGCCCATATGGAACATTCAAACTCTAGAATCTCCCATGCAAGGCCTGCTGGCTTTGCAGTTAAGAAAGCAGGCCTTGGGAGTCATGTCTAGTTTCCTGGATTTGCCATTTATGCAGGAAGACTTTAGAAAATGCCTAACCATTCTGAACCTCAGTGTGTTCATCTATGGGTTTTATATGATAACAAGGTATCAAATCTCTCACAGTCACCCTGTAAGAAAAAACACATCACTGCAAGGGAGAGGAGCCTAGCACAGAGAGGTTAGAGTAGCATGAGAGCAGGCAAGAACCCAGCAGCAATAGCTGTAACTGACACTGAACCCATTCAGTTCCCTGCATATTTAACCAGGAAAAGCCTAGGGTGGGAGCAGAGAGATCAGAAAAGAGGCCAGGCCTTGGTTGAGTCAGAGAGAAAAGGGGAAGGTTCTCTGTGATTTATGCAAGTTTACTTAACATCTGCAGATCTAAGCATTGGGCAAGGCTGTCACCAGTATCTCCAGGAGCTGGTTACCTCTCATGCCTATCTCTCTCACCTGCCTTCCCTTTCTTTTCCTGACCCCAGAAAAGAGCAAACCAAGGGGAGATTTCCATCACCAAGCCCACAGCTAAGGGTGAACCAGCCAGGAGCCCTGAATGTATGACTGCCAAGTTTATCAAGCCTCCCTCCCCGGTGCCAGGCTTGCCTTTGATCTGCCAAGGGCTGCAGAGCATCCCTCTCAGAGTCTCCCTGCGGAGCCCAGGTGGGACCTCTGAGAAAACTAAGAGTGTCTACTCCCAGACCGTCGAGACAGCCTTGGTGCCCTGTGATGCTTGCACCAGTGTCCAGGGCAGCTTGTGGGAAGTGGGCAAGGTGATTATCAGCCTATGTCAGAGCCAAAACTTGCCTTCATCATTGGGCCAGTTCCAGAAGTTGGTTCAGGACAGCCTGGGGCTTAAACCACTGCCAGCTGCGACCGTGGGCCACTGGGCAGCAGAGCAGAGCAAAGACCTGACTCGTCTCAATAAACACGTGGGGGCCCTCACCCAGCTTGTTGGGCCCCTCAGGGCCCAGCTAGAAGAGGCTGAGGGGCAGAAGGATGAACTGAGGAAGCAGGTGAGCAAGCTGGAGCAGACCCTGCAGCAGGAGCAAGGGGAGCGGCAGCGGCAGACAGAGGAGGCTGAGCGGACCCTGGCCAAGTGCGAGCATGACAGGCATCAGCTGCTCACAGGTCTACTCCCCAGAGGCCAAACACTGGCATGACCTTAAGATGACCATCCCTCCTCCCATTCAGAGACCAAGCTTTGAGTCCCAGTAGTCTGAATGGAAGAAACCCAGGCTGGGGAACGGCCAGGCGTTCCAGGACAGGAAGGCAGCAGGAAGGGTGTAGACATCCAGCCGGTGACATTGAGCAGCTCTGGCTCTGTTCTCTTAGGGAATACTTCCTGGGCCCCAGCCTCAGACTTGTCCCATCAGAAGGGGAGAGGGCTGGGGTGTTACTCTAACTTCACTGCAGGTGGTCACTCCCATGCCTACCCCCAGACCCTGCCTTAACAGAACAGCCTCTTGGCTTTGGCAAAAGCTCTTAGGCAAAAGGAAGGTATTGGAGCCCACTGTGGCTAGTTGAGGGCTTAGGGCAAGAAGTCACTGTCATTTCTGAGTCTCACCATTATCTCCATGGAGAGCACTGGGTCCAGAAAGCCATAGGTAAGGCAGCAACCAACCTGTGGAGCATGTCAGGGCCCAAGGCCCCCTAGATTACCCCAGGCCTCCCTTGACAACTCAAGCAGCTCCTGTATACTAGATGGTTGCCTTCACTATACAGGCTACACTGGGCTTAAAGGCCATGGGCCCAAGTGATCCTCTGAAAGGCCTCTTTCTTGGCTGCTATAGAAACATGTGATCTAAAGACAAAGGTGGCTGTTCTAGAGGGAGACCTGAAGCAGCAGCAGAAGTCCATGCAGGCCATGGGTAAGAAGCCCCTTGTGTGATCCCCATCCACATCTCCAAACCATTGTATAGCCAGACATGTACCTCTGTTTCCATTCCAAACTTCTAGAGCAAAGAGAGTGGGAACCATAAGAGGGAGGTTCTCACCTTCTGTGCTTTGAGGATGGTCCCAACCGGAGTCACAGTACCAGTGGGCAGAAAGTGCCTTCTGTACTCCAGAAACCCCTCATGGGGTTCTGAGCCCTGTGTTGTGATCTAGGCTTCAGATCTGTGATGTGACCTCCCCTTGGTCCCAGTTAGAGGTGTTTTAGAGACTCCTACCCAGGGCTCCCTTTGTTTCTGGTCACTTAATCCTACAGAGGCAAAGGCCCAGCAGCTGGAGGAGGAAGGTGAGCGGAGGGCAGCAGCTGAGAGGCAGGTGCAGCAGCTGGAGGAGCAAGTACAGCTGCTGGCAGGGCGGTTGGATGGGCTAGCCAGCAGATCCGCTGGGCCAGCACAGAGCTGGACAAGGAGAAGGCCCGCGTCGACAGCATGGTCCGTCATCAGGAGGTGAGGCCTATGGTCCGGGCGTTGGGCTTCAGACTCTGCAGCCTTCTTATCCTCACTCCCTGCTGCAATAGGAAGAGGTAGATATTCCTGTTGTTTCCCGTTTTGAAAATGGAGAAACTGAGTTTGGCAAGGTTAAAGAAGTTGCCCCAGGCCACATAGCCGGGGCTTTATATTCAATAGGTGCCAGGGTATTGGGATTTCTGTGATACAGGCAGACTGTGACACTGGAGACTTAATGAAAAGAGTCCTGTTTGAGTGGGAATTATATGATTAGAAAGAAGTTACTGCCTTCTAAACAGTGGGTCCTGGTCTTATCCCAACTGGGTGTACATCTACCTGCTGCCTTCCTTCTGCACTTTACCATCTGTGTGCTGGTCTCTGCACCCAAACATAGCACAGAAGGTTGTAGACACCACATCGTAGCCTCTTTAGTTCAAGGTGGCTAGTTTGGCCACAGGATCCTTACATCTGCCCTGCCTATCCGTCCCTATTTAGTCACTGCAGGCTAAGCAGAGGACTTTGCTACAGCAGCTGGACTGTCTGGACCAGGAGAGGGAAGAGCTGCGGGGAAGTCTGGATGAGGCTGAGGCCCAGCGGTCTGAGTTGGAGGAGCAGCTGCAGAGCCTCCAGAGCGATAGGGAACAGGGACAGTGCCAGCTACAGGCCCAGCAGGTGCAGTTGGGTAGGGTGAGGGAAGGCAGTCCTCACCTCTGAGGAGCCTCTAACCTTGCTGATGTCCCTGGGCCTTTTCTGTATTCCCGAGGGAGCTTAGAGCCAGGTCTGAGCTTTTCTTTGCCCCAGGAACTGCTGCAGAGCCTGCAGCAGGAGAAACAGGACCTGGAACAGGTAACTACAGACCTGCAGTTGACAATCTCCGAGCTGCAACGGCAGCTGAAGGAGCTGAAGGAGCGGGAGCGACTGCTGGTGGCCTTCCCAGACCTGCACCAGCCAGAGGAGGCCCAGATCCAAAGTAGGAGCCTGGGGGTACTGCTGAGGGTAGGGTGGGACCCATTTGGGCATGGAGCTTGCCTGGATGTGACTGAGGTTTGCTACTGTTGTCACCCTCAGCAAGAGGAGATGGGGGCAGGAGGGTGAGCTGTGTGGCTCTAGAGCCACCATGAGCCACAAGGATTTCATCTGTTGCTCACCTCTCTGGAGCCGACATACAGAAATGCAGGGAAAAGTGAGTGCCCTTCTCACCCCAGTGGACCCAGGCCTAGGCCTGTCTCCCTTCAGTACATGCTCTGCACACATGCCAGGCTTTGTTCAACTCCCGAGATTTCCTTCCCTACTGTCATATACACATGGATCATTTTCAAGGATACAGTGCCAACTGTCCAGTATCCTGGACCCCATGGTAAGGAGCACTGGGCACCTACACTGGCACAAGGATCCTGTCAGGTGATCTCTGTTCTTCTGCCAGCATTTCCTGGGTTGGATGGATCCCTCCCTAGAGCTGTCCGGAGATGCAGTGTTTGCTCAGCTGGTCGCAGTGAGCAGTCTGCTGAGCTCTCCGTGCCGGCCTCGGCTGCTGTCCGCAGCTGCCTCGGGAGGTTGACCTGGACCCTCTTCTTTTAAAATCGAAATCTTTTTGTACATTTACGTTGTATGTGTTCACCTGCCACCGAAGGAGTGTGGGCAAACATGGAAGTTGGTTTTCTCCTTTTGCCATATGTGTCCAAAGTGTCCAGGAACCAAGCTTGGTGGCAAACATCTTTAGCTGCTGAGCCATCTCACCAGCCCTATGATTTTTTTTTTTAAATCATTTTTTGTGTATGGATGTTTTGGGGGTATGTATGTATGTATATATATACTGTGTTGGTGTCTGGTGCCTGAAGGCCAGAAGATAGGGTAGGTCCTCTGGAACTGGAGTTGTGAGCTGCCCTGTGAGTACTGGGAATTACATCCTGGTTCTTTGGAAGTGCTCTTAGGCACTGAGCTCTCTCTCCAGCCCAACACCCTTTTTATAAACTAGGAAATGGAGATCTAGCATGGGTGGCCACTTGCTTGAGTTTATTGAGCTGGGTGCTTTCCTTCATCCACCACACGCAGTGTAAGGAAGATGGTACATGACGGCCTCCTGTGATCCAAGACCCAGTAGTACCATGGCCCGGCCAAAGACCGGCCTTGAACAAAATCCATTCTATTCTTTTTGTTTGTTTGTTTGTTTGTTTGTTTTGTTTTTTTGAGACAGGGTTTCTCTGTGTAGCCCTGGTTGTCCTGGAATTCACTCTGTAGACCAGGCTGGCCTCGAACTCAGAAATCTGCCTGCCTCTGCCTCCCAAGTGCTGGGATTAAAGGCGTGCGCCACTACTGCCTGGCCATTCTATTCTTTTTTTTTTTTTTTTTCATCTATTCTTTTTTAAGATTTATTCATGTATTTTATGTATATAAGTGCTCTGTCTGCATGTATGTCTCCACACCAGTGGAGGATATCAGATCTCATGATAGATGGTTGTGAGCCACAATGATTGCTGGGAATTGAACTTAGGATGTTTGGAAGAGCAGCCAGGGCTCATAGCCACTGAGCCATCTCTTCAGCCCCAAGACCCACTGTTTTACTCAACATCCAAATCTGCAAATCTAGGACTGACTCACTTAGCTCTCAGATTCTAAAGTGTACTTCTCACCATCACAGTAGGTTGGCATCAGGGTGGGAAGAAAAGCCCGAGGAGGAGGATGTGGCGATGCCTGGGATGCTACCCCTCCACCCTCTGAGGCCCTGTCCAATTGGATACAAGAGGCAGACTCAGTTAGGTGAGGCTCCAATCTGTCTCTGCAGGCTCTAGCAATGTCACCCATGACATGGAGAGGCAAGTGCAAGCCAATGATATCCGTATCCAGGTTCTACAGGAGGAGAATAAACGGCTCCAGTCAATGTTGACCAAAATCCGAGAGGTGGCCCAGCAGGGAGGCCTCAAGGTGAACATTTGAAAGGCGTGGGTATTTTATTCGGAAAGGGTCCCTTCCAGGCAGGATCTGAGATTGTGTCATGAAAGCTTACCTTATGACGGGGCTTTAGGTCACACTTGAAAAATTACTTCCATACATCAGAAAGTATGAGACTATGAAAGACCGAGCCTTCTAGCTCACAATCCCACTACAGCCCCTCATTAGTTTACTTCAAGTGTCAGTATATATTACCTGCCCAAGGGTTTGCAGCTGAGGATGGCCCTTGAGTGACTTCCCAAGCCCTGTCTCTTAGCGAAGAGGACTTGTGGGTTTAGCTTGGGATTCTGCCTCCCTATCTACCTTATGGCACTCTATAGTGTAGGGAGGGATTCCGGGGCCCTTCTGTGCTTGTGCTGTGTTACCTTCTTTGCAGATGGTCCCACAGGGCCAGCTCTGGTCCCCTCCCTACAAGGGCATCCAGGGAGCAACACCCCCAGCCCAGGCCCAGAGTGCATTCTCAGGGTGAGTAAGGCTTTCTTTGAGGCTGGGCAGATAAGTCATAAGTGGTATGGTGCCTTTTTTCACAAGGGATGCTGCTCCTGTCTTTCCTCAGACCCACAGGCAGACGGCAGTCTCCTGGCAGCAGGACAAGCAGTACAGGCAGGACCCATCCAGGCGGGCCCCGAACATCCCCCTCTCGGCAGCCCGGCAGCTTGCCCAGCAAGTCCTCTTTGGGGGATGGAACCCATTCAGCCACCTGCACCCAGAACCCCATAAGGGCCTTGGCCAGGCTGAGGAGAAAGCTTTCGCCAAACCGTCCGGCTGGTTCTCCATACCAGCCCCAGGAGCGGCACACGTAACCTGCAGCAGGGGTAGGGCTGGAGGGCAGGTGGCTGGCAAATCCCCATGGAATAAAAGCCCCAGCCATCTGCCCACAGCGATCTTGGCCTCAGCGTGGCTGAGCTGGGGGAACAGACCTTCCCTTCTTGTTGGGTAAGGTCCTCTGTGATCCCACCATGCAGGTCGCTGGCCAATAGAACCCTGGCACTGAGTTGGGAGCTTCCTGTTTGCATCCTGACAGGCACTGTGGGAGGACCACATTGAGAGGCAAGTGTGCTTCACCTGAGCCAAGTGAAGCACAGCCTTTGTGTCCCATAGGAGTAACTCTGGATTCACTGACCGACACTCAGGGTAGGGCTTGGGGTGCGAGGACACATCTGAAACAAGGAGCTAGGCTTGGAGCTTGCCCTCTGGTTCATCAAGGTAGGCAGAGAACAGTGTTGCCTTTGCCTTCTACCCAGGCTCTGCATCTGATACAGGACCAAAGGGTACCAGGCAGCTCACCAAGGAGTTTGTTGTTCCTCTAGGAACTACTGAGAGATCCCTCTTAAGTCTTAGAGGGCAGAGCCCCACCAAACCATTGGAGGAAAGTTCAGGACATCTCAGCCAGCCATGGTTTGATGAGGATTAGACTTTGGGGCTCACCCAGTACAGGATGACACAAGATCAAGCAAGGATGCTATCAGCCACATCATGCACACAGTGGTCATGTTTCTAAGCAAACCACCAGCTTACCTTGAGCCACGTTGTTTGTGATGGACAGGCTCTAAATTTTTACTGAGGATTTCTCAGGGCACACTCACCTAGTGTGGGTGGCATTATTTATTGTGTAGTAGGGTTGAGTGCCTAAGATTACAGTGAAGGATCAGTGGCCAGGTCTCCCAATCTGCTTTTTTTGGAAGGGGTGTATTTCAAGACAGCACTTCTCTGCATAGTCCTGGCTGTCCTAGAATTCTGTAGACCAGACTGGCCTTGAATTCACCGAGATCTACCTGCCTATGCCTCCCAAGTGCTGGGATTAAAGGTGTGTGCCACCACTGCTGGCCCAACTCTGCTTCTTAACAGCCAGGGGTTTGGGGAAGACTGGGTACTCTAAGCCACTCTACCAGGGGAGAGCCAGCTTTGGGCACAGCTCCGAGAGAGGCCTCTGCTGAGTCAACATGCACTTATTAGCTCTCAACTGTGCCAGTCAGTCAGATGTGACCCTTCTCATCTAGGTGACACATACCCAGAGATACTGAAGCAGGAGGACTGAGAGTTTGAGGCTAGCCTATGCCATATAGTGAGGACCCAAGTCAGACAACAGATGGACAGCCATAGAACAATAGGAAACAATTTAAAAAGTCCAGAAGTCCATCTGTTTGACCAGGCTCTTTGTTCTGGGTGCTCAGAGAGGAAAATTAAGGTGTCACTCAGGACGTCTCCTTCAGATGGCTCCAGGCAAGAGTCTTCTTACAAGCCCCTGGCTGTGACAGATTGATGCGTAGGCTTAGGCTGTGGGCCTGGGGTCCCCACCCCTCGCTGCTCTTGCCTGGCCTCTTATTCATACCACCCATCTTCAAGAAGGCAGCAGAGGTGAGCATGGTAGCACACCTTCAATCCTAGCACTCAGGAGGCAGAGGCAGATGATCTCTTTAAGTTTGAGGCTAGCCTGGTCTACATAGCAAGCTCCAGAAGAACCAGGGCCATATACAGACCCAGTCTCAAAAAGAAACAAGAAAAGAGGTGTGGGTGTGCAGCAGAGAACGTCCGTCTCTTGCATGGAGTCCCCTTCAGTCCCTGACCTCCTGCTTTCCCTGGGCTTGTGTGCTGGCAGATGCTCTTCTCGTTGTTGTTGTTGTTGTTTAGTGTTGAGAACTGAATTCAGGCCCTTGTGCATTCTAGGCAAGTGCTCTACCAGGTCTCCATGCCCCAGCACTTGCCTCTCTCATTGAAGGTCACTGTACATAACCCACTCACAGGGGCTAAAACTTCTTAGAGTCAATATTCTAAAGATTATGCAAGGCATGTTCGTGAAGCCCAGGAGTGCAAGGCCTGAGGAATATAAGAATTCTACCTGTTTCCAGCAAAAGAAACCAAGGTGATTAGTATTTTTTATTTACTTATTTATTTATTTTTTGGAGAGTGGCCCAGACTTGACTTCAAACTCAGTATGCATCCAAGGATCAAGGAGTCCATGACCCTCTGTCTTCCCTTCCCAGAGGCTACAGAACAAGGGGATTACAGGACTGCCCAGTAGTCCAGTTTAGCCTTGAACTTTTTGTTTGGTTTTGTTATTTTGAGACAGGGTCTTTGTAGCCCTGGCTGTCCTGGAGCTCCCTATGTAGACTAGGCTGGCCTTGAATTCACAGAGATCTGCCTGCTCTGCCTCATCAGTGCTAGGATTAAAGGGGTGCACTACTGTGCCCAGCTGGTCTTGAACTCTTAATCCTCCTTTCTCCACCTCCAGGTTTCTGGATTATTGGCATATGCCACCATATACCCATCTTTTCCTTAGCATCTTAAAACATCACACAGATTTATATCTTATGTTAAAATATATTCCATGTTTATTTTACTATTAAAACTTCCCTACTCAAACATTTGTTTTTGTGTTGTCTTTTTTTTTTTTTCTTTTAATGATGTCCTTGGCAGATGCACCACATATATTCTGTGGCCTCAAGTATCCTGGTCAGTAACATTTAGCCCAACCAGGAAATACAGCACTAGATGGTTTCTAAGGCCTCTGATCCCAGCCAGACTGGAAGAATCCAGCTGGATGGCAGCAGGTAGTGGAGCAGGCTCACCTTAACATCATACCTTTGATTTGATCAGGCCATGGCCCGAAAGACAGGGTCATGCCAGTGGGTCCCATGGCCACACCTCTTTTCCCTCAGTCTATCCCCCAATAAATAGCATAAAATTCAACACTGAAGCTCCAGAGTGCTGGGGACAGGTGTAATGGCCATATTTTCTTTCCCAGAGTTGTGGGAGCTGCCTATGAGGACAGACACAAATACCCCAGGTTTGCAGAGAAGGGCTCTAGTGATTTCTCCTTGCCTGCTGGGTTCTGGCTCTGTATCTTCAGCCTGGAGCTGTGAGTCCCTCCTACCCGACATGGGCATGGTGGGACCTTTCCTTTGCCCACAGGGCTAGCTGGTCTGTCCATCCCATTCTCCTGTGGTGTAGGGCTGGGAAGGGTCCATTCCGTAGTATGGAATCTTCCCTGGGGCAGTTAGTCATCTGAGTAGTGGTTCCCTGTAGGAAAAGGAAGGGCAGGGAGAGAGGTATCAGGTGGGGCTTAGGGGGCTAGCCCAGGATCCCACCTGGCCCCTGGTGCTCACCCAGGACATTGAACTTGCACAGTGGGCAGGTCTGTTGTAGCATCAGCCAGGGGTCCACGCAGTCTCGGTGGAACTCATGCTTACAGGGCAGTACCCGGAGCCACTACAGGGTGGGAGGAGGGGCACATGCTCTAGATGGGGGCTAGACCTGTGCCCTTCACTGGGATGGTGCAGAGAACTTCTAGGCCATCCCTGGGTATGCTTTTGGCAGCCATAATAAGGACTGGAAGAAGGTCCTGGTTGGAGACTTGAGGGTCTCTTAGGAGCAGAATTGGGGACACCACAGGTTAGCTTGTGGCTGGTTGTGCCCAGGCACTAACCTGCTTGTTATAGAAGTAATCTAGACACACAGCACACGTCTCAGTGCCCGCTTCTGGAAGGCTGTGTGCTGCCCTGCTTAGCCGGCAGCGCCGGGTCTTGAGGGACGCTAGTCTTCGAATCACGCGGCGTTTGAACAAATCCTCCTGTGGGAAGAGGATGGCCACAGTCTTGCAGGCCCAAGGGCTGTGGGCATGAGGGCTTCCAGTCTGGCTCCCACCTGGCCTCCAGGCTCCAGTTGGTTCTGTCTTGACGCCTGCCGCTGGGCCTGAACCACAAGGCCTGTACACAGGAGCATGGCCACAACCAAGATGGCATTCCATAGCTGCTGCAGGGGCTTCTGGGGAGGGAGGCAGATATCAGGGGCACTGAGGGTGCTCCACATGCTTCCCCCTAGGAATATCCACCCCCAGAAACACTGACGGCCTCTGTCTGTGCAGGCTCCTTGCTTTCTCTTCTGAAGTCTCCATCCCACTGGCCTATGTGCTCCTCTGGGTCTGCTCCAGCTCCATGGAGAGTCACATGTCTCCCTAATACCCTGCTACTCTGTCCCCAGCATAGATGTCCTCCTTGTCTGTTAGCAGTCCCTGTATCCTCCGCTCACCATCATCTAAGCTGACGTTCACACGTGAAACCACAGAGAAAGCCGGTGGAAATGCTTCCGTGCTATGATCACTTTCTCTTCAATCAGCAACGCGCACCACTCCCCACCCCCAGGACGTCACCAGCGATCTGACAGCCATGCCTGGTCTCCCTTGTCCCTTGCCTTGCCACACTTCCCGTCTTGAAAATTGACTTTCCTTGTCCCTTTTCTTCACACCTTTGACCTACTGCTCCAGGAGCAGCCTCTGATGCTCAGGGTGAGTGCTCCCCCTGCCCACCCCTCCTCATATCCACAGGCCATGGGCTCCACTGCTGTTGTCCTGGGTAGTCCTCAAGACGCTTTAGTATGACGTAGTCATACTGTAGACTCAGTCTTTGGGGAATGAAACTGAAGTGAAAGAAGAAGCAAACCACAGGGCTTTCCCATACAAGTACGCCATTTCACAGAGAGTTTAGATGAGCTGTGGATAAAAATTCACTTCAAAGCTCTCAGCTTTCCTGGTAGTTCTTTGTCACAGCATACAAGGTAGGGTGTCCAAACGGTCCTATAAATCTTGGGACTGTTCTTCCTAACAAAGGTTCAACTCCCATCACAGTAGGGGAGAGGGGAGAGGAGCTGAAATGACTGGACAAAAGCGCTACCATCCTAAACCAGGCTGTGAATGCAGCAAAACTAGCCCTTGCTTGGGGTGAAAGCATTAGGGGTAATCAGAGGTGTCTGTACCTCAGCCTCTTTGCCCTCTAATCACAGTGGAGTGATAGCATCTATTCCAGGAAACTCTCTCTAAGCCCAAGGTTGGCTCAGGTTCTTTTTGGCCATGACCTGGAAGAGTTTGTACCTGCTGCCAGCCTGTGGGTCAGCCCAACAGAACGACTGTGTTTATCTGCTTCCTGACCAGGGTGCAGGCTGGAGCTACTGTGCAGTGTCCTGTGCTACAATGTGGCAAGCCAATCAGTAGAGCATCTGAGCAGCCAGGAGGCAGAGCCTGTGGTCTGGAGCAGCCAGGGTGGAAGCCCCAGGTAAGGAGGGGACAGGCAGGGTCCTCCACTAGGGCAGCCAGATGTTGTTCAGCACTGTCTCCTCAATAGCAATAGCTGGGCCTGGAGTCCATTGTTCACCAGGGCAGTTACTAGGGATGCCTGGCCAGCTATCATTCGGACTTCTCACCTGCCATGGCCATATAACATTGAATACCCCATCTCGGCCGGCAGTACCTCACAGTTCTTCAGCTTTGTCTTCTGTCCCTGCCAGCCTGGACTAAACTATACATTCTCACCCCCAGGCCATGGAGGGCCCTTTCCCAGTCTGCTCTTCTCTCAGATGTAACCTGTCCCCCTGCCCTTCACCAAATACTTCCCTTGCCCAGAGGTCTGTATAGTCCGCCTCAGTGTGAGAGATAGAGTATGTGAGGAACACGAAAGCACTTGGCCTCAGGTGGTTCACCTAAAGTTTAGGAGCAGAGATTTTAACCTGTCTGACTTGAAACTGGCCCACATCGCAAACTATTGGAATCTGTGCACTAGGAGAAGAGAGTATGTCTACTTCCCTTCAACCTGCACAGATTGGGGTTCAAGAAATGCTATGACTGAACACCTTGAACCCCTGGAAGCCAAGCACTGGAAGATGTGGACCCAAAACACAGCCATAGTCATGAGGACACAAAGTTACTCTCTCCAACATCCAGACAGGCCTGGATCTCCTAGGCAGTGTGAAAGCCTGGCAAAACCCAGCCATGCTGAGCAGGCAGTGGGGCTATGAACAGAGGAGCAAACCCCCAAAGGAGGAAGGCAGGATGAGTGGCAAAAAGTCCACTAGCCAGCCAGGGAAAAAACAGAATGAATACCAATCGCTGGCCAGGCCCAGAGGCAAGAAGTCAGGGTGCATACAGAAGCTGGAGAGTAATCCATACAGGTAGCAAAACAAGACTAGACATACAGTATGGTGGGGGTGACATGGTCTACCAGAACACTTGCTTAGCATGTGCATGGCCGTGGGTTCTATCCCCGATGAGAAAAACTGTGGCAAGTACCAGAGCTGTGAAGGCTACTGAGCAGAGAACATGGAGGCATCAGTCGCTGTCACTGCCCATTACCCTAGGCCAACTGTCATGGCACTGCTAAAGATCTACTACTACATGATCTACTAAATAATCAGCCCTAAGGTATGTGGGGCTGTCCTAGGATCCACTGGTGCCTACCTGCTCCTGGGCCTGAGCACCTCCCAGGCACACCAAGTCCTGCCAGCCTCCGTAGCCATCCTTGGAGAGACCACAGGTAGTCCACAATGTCAGCTTCCACTCGATGTTGGCTGAAAGGGACTCTCCACTGCTGATCTCAGCAGTAGCCTGGGTCCTCCTGAGAGGAGAATCATGGGTAGGGAGCAGACAGAAGGCCTTTGGGAAGGGAGGCCTATATTCATCTATCTGGCTTTGCAGTGGATACCCATGGATATTTTTGCCATAGGCCTTCTGATTTGGCTCCCAGACTTTTCCTGGCCACTGTTTGCCTGTGTTTTTACCCAGCCAGGCCAAGGAACAGCCTGTCAAACAGGCATCCAGCTTCCTCATGCTGGGCTAGTCCCCTCTGTCCACAAAGCAGCTCCTTTCCCAGACCCTGCCTCTCCTCCCCCTCCCCTCCCCCATTTTCAACCTTAGCTGGTAGTTTAAGGGCCAACAGGTAAGGGCCTTCTCCAGAGACAGCCTCCTCCCCTAGAGCCCGCTGGAAAGCAAGAGACCCACAGCACTCAGGCATCAGACCACCCAGAACAAACCGGACTCACTGCAGAAGTGCCTCCAGCAGCTTGGTGACATTGGAGGAGTAATGGAGAACAATCACTGGCCTCAGCAGAAGCTGGGATATATCCAACTGCAGGAGACAGGTAGGGTCAGCGGGGTCGGTCCCCTGCCCCTCACCTGCTCACCCTCACAGTCCAGGCCAGTTTACCTCTCGGACCACACTGTGGTTCAGGATGAGGAGAAGCAGGGCAGAGGCTCCCAGGAAGAGGGCTCGGCGCATCTGTAAGGGAAGACAGAAAGGGAGAGAGAGGCTGCACACGCCTGCCTTACCTGTGGCCCCAGCTCTCAGGAGCTTGATCTCTGGATAGACTAGCTGTAAGCTCCCTGACATCAAGCCACAGCTAAGGGATGGGTTTAGAGGCCGAAGAGATAATGACAGCAAAGGCAACACATGATGGTTGTAGACTAAGGCAATATTTAATTACGAAACATAGATTACAACATTTTATAGATGTTAACCTTCCCACTTTCCTATACCATAGTTACATAAGGAATAATCTTGATTTTAAGAGATTTGCACATTATCACATGTGTGAGAAACTTACACCCCTTTTGCTCTGTAGGATCCAAAATCCTGGTCATTTGCCCTACTCCTGGCAAAGCAGCTCTTCACCCTTGCTGACTCCTATCACCAGAACCACTTTTCCAGCAAACCGCTCCACCTCCCCATCACACTGCTTTAATGCTCCATATTGGTGTCTGCTGACCCACTCGGGCCCAGGGCTTCTCTGGAAGGCTCCTCATAGGCCACCTGTTGGCCTGGCTCTAGCAGATGTTTTGAAACATTTTCTTTCTCCCCTTCCCTTTGCACCTGCTGGACCAGAGCCTTGGGATATGCCTTCTGGCTACTTCCTTGATTCTCCTGGTGGAACTGGGCGACCTGCTCTTTGCCAACATAAGTCACTGCAATCCAGCCGTCTACGGGTATCTCTTGCTCAGCATCCACGACATCCATCTGTATATAACAAGGAGCCATGAAAAGAGGGAGGTAAGGGAATGGCAGAGGCAGCCAGGGTCTTCCTCAAAGCACGCAAGGTCAGGGTGTGGGAATGAGTGTGGAAGGGGCATGTAGATCTCAGGTTTGGGAACCCCTGAATGCTGGGGAGCAGCATTCTGGGCTGTTAAGGACTAGCTTCGGGATGAAGACAGCAGGGTCTATCCGAGGGTCATGACAAGTTTAGGCAGGGCTGAGCTCACCAGCAGCAGGCGGCCGCCCAGCTGAGGTTCCGGACCCGCTTCGGGACCGATCCTGACGCCCTCCAAAACCAGGGTCCTGCCGCGGCAGCTTCACATCCACCCGCACTGCGCGGGCTCCGCCCCGTCCCGCACGGGCCTCCGGTTCGCTGCCGTCCGCCGCGGCTCCGGGCCCCATCAGGCCCAGCCACAGAGGCAGCAGGGCAGCAGTAGCAGCAACGGCGACGGCGGCGACGGGGGAGGGGGCGGCGACGATGGCGACCTCAGCGCGGGGCGCTCGGCAGAGCCCATGATCGGACCGGAGAGGTGGCGAGACCGTAGTCTAAGGTCCGGGGGACCAAGAGAACCAAGAGAGGCAGGCCGCGCCGGACGGGGCGGAGCTCGGCACCGGGAGGGGCGGGGCCGCAGCCGGAGGGGGCGGTGCGCCGGGAGGAGGGTGAGTTGGGTGCTTGGTAGCGAGAGCGCCTCCTGGTGGCTCCTGAGAAACCTAATGTAGGAGGCTTGAGGAGCTGAGATGAATACCTTAGAGCAGAAGGCCTTGAGAATTCACCAGGTTGTGAGTGGAGACAGGTGCAGGTTGTCTCAGGATCGGAGAAATGTAGGGGCGAGGGAGGTGTCGGGTCTGGGCTGATTGACCTACGGTGTGGCCAAGGATATGTCCCATCCTCCTCTGAGTCAGCGTTTCTTCATGGGATCAAAGAGCAAGCAGCAGAGAATCAGAGATGAAAAACAAGGTGGGGAGATAGAAGCCAAGGTTTTAAAGGGGCAAGGAGAAGGGCTGGGCACACGAGGCCGGACAAAACACGCAGAGCCATAGTGGGACAGAGAGCTGGACTGTCCTCGTCTGTAAAATGGGCTTGATCTAAACCTTCACTACCTCACTTCTAACATGATCTCCAATGCTTAATGGAATGTCAAGTTTCCACTTTTGTCCTAAAATTTGTCCTTCAACCCAGAAGGTGTGGTTGTTGGGAGCTGGCTCAGTCTGAAACCTGAGGCTTTTACAAACGGTACCCTGATAAAAGGGCAAAGCACAGATGAACTGCACCCCCCCCCACACACACTTTCTAATAAAATATTAAAGTCTACAGAAAATAGAAACCTGTTTATAGCCACAAGTATGCAATGACCAACATATTTCTAAAGAAGACAGAGATGTAGAGAAGAAGTTAGACCGGCCTGCAAACAGGGACGTAACATAAAACCAGCCAGCACATATATAACTTGGCTGTCAGAGGAGGTATTGCACCTGGGAGGACCTGGGAGGAGGTGCTATGGCTCACTCTTTGTGAAATCACTACACAGTTAGGTACCACCAGGAAAAGAAGTGAAACTGGACCCCTACCGCATCGTACGTAGAGGAAACCAATTCATGTGAATTAAAGACCCAAACATGACAAGTACAATTTTAACATTTTAATAAAGAACAAGATTTTGATGATTTCAAGTGCATGAGAGTTTTATTTTTATTTAATTTTTTTTATGACAGAAAAACTACAGATGGACATGCCTATAATCCCAGCACTTGGGAGGGTGAGCAGAAAGAGCACGAATTTGAGGCCAGACTGTTATACACTGAGACCCTGTTTTTAAAAAATGTTACATGATGTGTGTAGCGACTGGAGAGATGGCTCAGTAGTTAGAGCACTGGCTGCTCTTCCAGAAGATCTGGGTTTAATTCCTAGCACCCACGTGGACTGCTAGTTCACAATTGCTTGAGATTACAGTCCCAGGGGAATCTGTCGCCCCCTTGTGGCCTTTGTAGGCCACTGCATGTATATGGTACATGCATGCCTGTGGAGCAGGCCAACCATTCATAAGCGTAAAATAGAAATGAAAAAAGTTCTTACGCCGGGCGGGTAGTGGCGCACGCCTTTAATCCCAGCACTTGGGAGGCAGAGGCAGGCGGATTTCTGAGTTCGAGGCCAGCCTGGTCTACCAAGTGAGTTCCAGGACAGCCAGGGCTATACAGAGAAACCCTGTCTCGAAAAACCAAAAAAAAAAAAAAGTTCTTACATATAAAATCATGTTGGTAGGATCAGTGGTAAAGCCTGATGACATGAGGGCCTGCATTCCATCCTGGGACTCATATGATAGGAGAGCCAACTCCTGCAGTGTCCTTTGGCCTCCACCTATGAGTTGGCTCCCACACTCACACCCACTTTTTTTTTTTTTTGGTTTTTCGAGACAGGGTTTCTTGTGTAGCCCTGGCTGTCCTGGAACTCACTCTGTAGACCAGGCTGGCCTCGAACTCAGAAATCCACCTGCCTCTGCCTCCCAAGTGCTGGGATTTAAAGGCGTGCGTCACCACCGCCCGCTCACACCCACATTTTGACACACATTTCCACACATGTGCCATGATACATGGGGTCCCCTTGCATGCAGAATAGATGTAAAAATGTGCTGGATACTTTTATATCAACTTGACACAAGCTAGAGTCATCTGAGAGGAGAGAATCTCATTTAAGAAAATGCCTCCAAGCCAGGCAGTGGTGGCACACGTCCTTAATTCCAGCACTCGGGAGGCGGAGGCAGCTAGATCTCTAAGTTCAAGGCCAGCCTGCTTTACAGAGTGAGTTCCAGGGCATCCAGGGCTATGCAGAGAAACCCCATCTCTGTAGTGCAGGCATGGGGACTGGCAACCACCTCTAAACACTGGTGTAAATATTAGGTGGCTACTGGGCTACAAGTCCAGCCCCTGGAGCCTGAGACAGAGAACCCCTTAAGCTAGATAGCTCATGTCCAAGTGAAAGAGTTGCTTCAGGCTGGAGGGATGGCTCAGCAGTTAAGGGTACTGACTTCTCTTCCAGAGGTCCTGAGTTCAATTCCCAGCAACCACATGGTGGCTCACAACCATCTGTAATGCAGTCCAATGCCCTCTTCTGGTGTGTCTGAAGAGAGCGATAGTGTACTCACATACATTTAAAAAAAGAAAAGAAAAACAAAAACAACACCCCCACCAAAGAAATAAAGAGTTGCTTCAGTATATGAGTGGAGATCCAGCTAGGAAGACATGTAGACGTCTTTCTACGGCCTCTACACATATACATGCACATATGTGTTCCCCAGCATTCTCATGTACCTACATACATGAACAAAAAACCCTCCATGAGCATGCATGTAAATAAGTAAAGTGATAAAAACCTCAGCCACAAACTGGAAAAAATGTAAACAAATAACTCATCCCCAGAATATATAATGCACAGAACAAGACACCATTGCTAAGACTGGACGGACGAGGGAACAGAATGGTCTATAAGTGTGGGAGTCTGCTGAGGACGTAGCTCACGGAGGGGCATGCGCTCAGCACGAGGCTCTGGATTCAGTCCTCAGTGATGTGGAGGTGGTGAAAAACTAAAGGTAATTATTTATTTTGGGGGGAGTATTCAAGACAGGGTTTCTCTGTGTAGCCCTGACTGTCCTGGGACCTGCTAACAGTATGTGCCACAGCAACCTGGCAAAATTAATTAGTGAGCAAAAATCGTAAGACTTTTAAGTCCTGTGAGAGAGTAACTGGGGCTGGACGGTGTCAGCCACTGTGAGGGGAGCAGCGCTCCCACCCAGGTGAGGACTTACATATAGACATTTTGTTGTGCTAGCAAGGTTCAGCAGCTAGAGAACTATTTTCACCAAGGGAAAGCAGATACATAATTTTGTAGGTATTCTAGTTCTAAGTATCTAGTTGAGAATAATGATTGTCCACACAGACAGACAATTAATGCTGGTTTTTTTTTAAAAAAAAAATCTTAAAAAATAAGCCTAACAAACCCTAGAATGCTGGCACACGTCTGTATGCTCAGCAGTTTGTAGGTAAAACCAAGCAGATTGTGGGTTCAAGGCCAGTCTGAGCTACAGTGAGATCCTATCTGTAAACAAGCAAATAAAGCTGGATGCTGTGGCAGGCACACGTAATCCCAGATCCTTAGGAGGCTGAGGCAGAAGGACTGTTGAACATAGCAAAGCCTGTCTCAAATAAATAATTCAACCCCCAAACCCCTGGACCCTAAGCCATACTTTAAGTCAGTATCAGTACCACTGAATATAGGTTTGTTTCTGTTCGTTATAAAAGGTTTCCAGAGAGATAATTCTCATGTATGGTTTTGGCTGAGAACCACCCCACTGTGTTATACAAAATGAAGTTGCATTGTGAAAGACTGGACATAGCCCAACTCTCTATAACGAGGAGAAGAGATGAATAGTGGATTCTTTAGATGTAGACTATCATACACCAGAGATAATGCTTCGCACCAAATGATTCTTACAGGATGAGATACAAAAGGCACCTTTTTGTTTGTTTGTTTGTAACATTGTTTCTTTGGTTGGTTGGTTTTGATTCTTTGAGACAGAGGTTTTCTGTGTAGCACTGGCTGTCCTGGTACTAGCTATGTAGACCAGGGTGGCCAAGACCTCACAGAGAGCCACCTTAAAAGTCAACTACTTCTTCTTCTTCTTCTTCTTCTTCTTCTTCTTCTTCTTCTTCTTCTTCTTCTTGATTTAGTTATTTATTTAATATATGTGAGTACACTATTGCTGTCTTCAGACACACAAGAAGAGGGCATCAGATCCCATTACAGATGGTTGTGAGCCACCACGTGGTTTCTGGGAATTGAACCCAGGACCTCTGGAAGAGCAGTCAGTGCTCTTAACCTCTGAGCCATCATCTCTCCAGCTCAAAAGGCAACTTCTTAATAAGAAGCCCAACAAGCTCATTGGGGTGTCTAAGATCAACACACAACAGTCGGTCTGCTTTTATATGCCAGCAAGAGACAATTTTAAAAAGAAATTAAAGCAGCAACAAACTTTTAATAATATCATACAAAGCAATGAAATATCTTTAGATAATGATACAAACAAGGAGGTAAAGGACATGTGAGCAGAAAACTACAAAGTGTTACTGAAATGCGTAAGAAGACCAGATGCTGAGGCCAGGCAATGTGTGGCAGGTAGTCCCTGCCTTGAAGACCTGAGAGGCCATGCTGTGAAGCACAGATGACCCTGAGATGTAAGAGGTGACTGCACTGTGGGATACCTGCAAGGAGACCGTAGACAGGGAGTGGAACCAGCCTGGGGTAGGGGGGATGTTGCAGGCAGCAAAGCCAGAAGGGCAGAGCCATCTAAGCCCTCTGATATCAGACATGGAGCCACAAAATTTGAAATTTTCCCTGCTAGGTTTCGGTCTCCCTTTGGTACAGTATTTCCTCACTGTGTTCCCTTTCCTCCCTTTTGGGATGGTATTTTATGTTCTCTGCCATTGTATGTTTGAAATATGTGATTTTTAAAAAAGATATTATAGAGGGTACAATTAAAAGATTCCTTTCAGGCCGGGCAGTGGTGGTGCATGCCTTTAATCACTAGCACTTGGGAGGCAGAGGCAGGCGGATTTCTGAGTTCGAGGCCACCCTGGTCTACAGAGTGAGTTCCAGGACAGCCGGGCTACACAGAGAAACCCTGTCTCAAAAAAAAAAAAAAAAAAAAAAAAAAAGATTCCTTTCAGTCTCAGAAGAGCCTTTGAACTCTGAACTTTAAAGTGTTGAGACTTGGACTAAGTCCATTTTGCATTATGATGTTCCCATAAGCCTATGGGGCCAAGGAGTGGAATGTGTGCTTTGAATGAGAATGGCCCATAGGTGCATATGTTTAAACGCTTGTTTCCCAACTGGTGGAACTGTTTAGGGAGCATTAGGAGGTGTGGCCTTGTTGATGGAGTGGACTGGGAGTGAGGCAGACCACCCTTTCCCAGGAATGGACAAACAAGACGCTCAGCACTTTCAGTGTTTTTGCAAGAGTCTGGTCTGCAGCTCCAGGCTGCTTGACTTCTGGGACAGGCTAGGGAGCCAGGAAGGACAGGACAGCTATTTTCCCAGCACATGCTTCCAAGCAAGCCATCTCCTCTTTGGCCAGCTTGGATGAAAAGATTTGGGCCTTTTCACCACACATGCTTTGATTCCAACCAGCTTGCTTCTGGTTATACCAGGCTTCCTGACCCTGGCCTGGAAACAGAGGGGACCCTAGTTTCTATCTTTTCTTAAGTCCTAAAGCCATGGAGGGATCCAGGGTGAGGCAAGAGATAGTATGTCCTCACTGGCAGATGGGAGGACTGGTATCAGTAATGGGGAACACAGTAAGGGCAGTGAGCCCCGCAAAACTCCCGTCTGATTGCACACTGGACTGTGAAATGAGTTCCTCCACCAGGTAACAGGCTGTGTAAATGCCACTGGGGTAGGTGAGGCATGCCGTCAACTGTGGTACTGGCATTGGAGAAAGGGCAGGAAGTGCACATTACATGCAGGTTATATGCGCTAATAACCAGGAAGAGCCATGCAGCACGCTGCCACCAGGTGGCATCCTAGGCCCAGGGGAATGGTTGCCACCTTGGAACTCCTGGTTTGGCGTGTTGTTTTATACAGAAAGAGCCTCAAGGGAAGAAATGCCCAGCTCATCGGATCAAGTCCCGGGCCGAGGGACCTGAGACATTCTGGTTCCAGAGTTGGTGGTCATTTTAGACGTTAGGGGTGGTACTTACAGAATTCAGAAGTCTCTTCACCTTGTAGAGACCCAAACCAACTCAGGAGAATCATTGACAGTCCCTTGGGTGCCATCATAGCTCCCTCTACCTGCCTGGATGCCCAGAGAGGGTTACTGAGGCAGTCATCCAGGGCCACACAGGCCAGGTGGAGAGTCAGCATGCAACGTCACACGGCGTGAGGAGGAAGGGACAGACCACTCCTTTCCTTGCCATTCACCTGAGGTCCAGACACTGAGCATACAGCCATGGCTCTGGCCCACAACGGCTCCAACCTACCCTTGAGAGCAGAGAGCAAACCTAACTACATACACTGCCGCATCATTCCAGACCACAGCTGAGTGCCACACGGAGAACAAACGGAATGAGATAGGCATGGGGGTCAGGGGCAACCTCAGTCTCTAGACGGGCACAGGAAAGCCACTCCCAGATGGTGTGTGGGTAGCCGCCTACAGAAAGTCTGGGGCAGGAAACAGGAAGTGCGAGAGGACAAAAGCTGCTGCGTTCTCTAGATTCTAGGTATTTTTTCCATAAACTAGTTTACTTAACCCAAGTGGGTGAGGTAGTGAGATTTTTCACACCGTTTTCTCAATAGGAACCTGAGGACGATGACAGCTAACGTTGTTAAGTAACAGAACCAGATGGTCTGGTTCCAGAGTTGGTGAGCCACCATTCTGTTTCCCAAGTCCATGATGGAGAGTGAACAGACTTAGTGCTGAGAGCTGGCCTCCATCTTAGATGCAGAATAGAAGCAGAAGTGTTGACACACATTCACTCGGGGAAGTCCCCAACCTCTTGCCAACTAGTGCCAGACTGAGGTAAGGCCTTCAGGGACCCTTCCAGTCCTCTAGCCTCCTCTGAGGCAGTCCAGAGGCCCCAGATCCCTGCCCCCAGCCTCTCCCTTGGCAGCTAACTGGGCCACCTCATTCTAAAGGGATTTGATTCTCTGAGACAACCGGAGACCGGTGAGAAAGGACTTAGGGATTAGGCAGTGATACCCGGGAAGGGACTTAATCAGAGGGGTTCAGGTGTGGGAAGTGGGGCTGGGAGAGGATTTGTATCTCTTGACAAAGCCAGGGTAGACTGCGGAACTGAGGAGGAAGTGTAGACCCAGGGGAGGAGAGGGGAGGACTTAAGTTCTCATTTTCTCTTTGCCTTCAAATAACCCATGATAACAACAACAGTAATAATAATGGTGCCTCGCCCTGTGCATTCACCACTTTCCCAGCTTGTCACTTGGAATTATCACAGTGGCCCCTGGGGGAAAGGCAGGGGTTTGTTTTCACTCTCTGTGCAACTGGCACTCAGAGAAGAGAGCTAACCCGAGGCAGCTGCAGTCCCACAAGGCAGGATTAGGAGGAGGGGACCTTCCTCTGGGGCTGCCCTATGAGTTCAAGGGCTTTCCAGAAAGTTCCTATGGCCCTGGTGTTGTGGAAGTAGAGTGTTCCACAAATATTTGTTGAAGGGTTTAAAAGACTGGGCTGTGTTTCTGTCTCACATCCCAGTGCCAATCTTTGTACCACTTTGCCTGCCGTGGGCATCAGGAGATCTGAGGTCAGGGCACTAGGGGAGGGACTTTGATTCTGAGGCCAATGTTCTCCATTGGATGAGGAAGCCCCGGAGGCACAAGCAAGTGGCCATGAGGGGAACACGGTGCCCCCATTCTTGCTCTCACACCCATTTGTGCTGGTGCTGAGTAGCCCCCATGACACATTAGTTCTGGGACACAGAACAAGCTGACACTTCCAGTCCAGAGCTCTTCCTGTGCCCAGAGCTGTTCACTAGAAGAATTTAAATCCCAATGCCCTAATTCCTAAAATTAAAGCTCCCAAGGTCTTCTTTCAGTTGTCCATACTTCCTCTGCCTCAGTTCCCAGCAAGGCACACTCAGAACCACACACACTTATGCTGCCAAAGCTTACGTCCAGGCCGCCTTACCCTGAAGGTCAGGTCCTTCCTGTCAGTCCAGGTGACAGTCACAACAGAGAAGAGTCCTGGTGAAGGTCAGGAATGGGCTTCTGGTTGGCAGAGGTCACATTTCAGTGGATAGATAGGGGAGAAGTTTCTGGAAACAACTTTGGGTCAGGGCATTGAGGGCCAAGCTAGAGCTGGCTGGAAGAAATAAGAATAACTGACAGGGGCAGAGGGGAGAAATGTGTTTGGGGAGGAGCAGGGAACATCTCTGACCAATAAGGAAGTGTATGGAAAGGGGGTTTTGGCAGTTCAGGCACAAGGGATGCTGGAAAGAGATGGAATAGGCCTTGAAGCAAGACAATGGGATTGGAGTGGTTTCTGAAGGATCAGCAAGTGATGGTTCTTGAGCAGAGAGAAGCAATATACCTTGCAGGGAGGGAGAATTGTAGGTCAGGGGGAGGGAAATGGAGAAAAGGTAAGGTAGAAAGGAGAGAGCCTCAGTAACCAGCTTGGAGGAGTTTACCAGACTGTTTATCTAGGATTTATATGATCAGATTAACCATTGGCTTCCCAGTGGGCTGGACATAACAAATCTCAGTAGAAGCAGTGAGCAGCCAAAGAACTGGGAAGGGCAGACCGGAGGAAGAAGTCTTTGCTCAGTCTTTCTCTTGGGTATCCACAGCTTTTGGGCTTGGGCAGAGACTTCAGGGGCTAGGTCCCTTGGGATAAACATGCCCCTTGTGGTTTTTTGAGTGGCCCCTGCAGCCAGGTTTGTCTTGCCCTCAGGTGCTCGCCTCACCTCAGCTTTTCTATACATCATGTGACTTCTTACCTTAGAGGACTGGCCAGCCCTTCTAAGAGAAGCCATTTGCATGGGTGTTTACATTGTCAGAGGCTGCACCACCAGAAGGGGCTGTTTACTAAGAACACACTGCCCCTGGGAGGCTGCTAAAGCTCTCGAAGGCCTCACATCCAGCAAGGAAGGCAGCTCTGTCCTGTACCAAGCCAGAAGCCAAGTAGCCAGGGACACCTGCGTTGCATGGACACTCTGCTGAGGTCAGGCTTAGGGGCCTGCCAGTCACATGCTGCCCCTCAGCCCACCCTTCTTCAGATCTCTTAGATCTGAAGGCCACACCAGGGCCACACCAGGGTCCTTTTCTATGCCAAGAACAGGCCTGTTGCCACCTGCTTTGACTCTGGGTGAGGAGAGACAGGTGGGACTTTTGCTTCCCACAGTCCCAAGACCTGGATTTGAGGCAGCTGAGGGGTCACCTCCACACTGAGCCAGGTAGGAAGGAGTGGGTTCAACTGATAGCTTCCCATTGCCAGCCACTGGGCACCCTACATCTGTCATGCTATCAATGACTTTGGGCAAACCATGGCCTCTGTGAGCCTGTCCCCCACTCCCATCCCCACCCCTACCCCACTGCTGTTGCTGTTAGGTGTCACAGGAACTCTATGAGCTGGAGTTTACTTCACCTTCCTTCCAGACAATCTCCAGCACAGAGCTTCACTTTGAAGCTCCTCTTCCATCCTCTCCTTCCTCTCTGCTTTCCCCTCCAATACTCGTCATTCTTAGAGCCCAGGCTGGCCTCCCTGCCCCAGTCCTGAGTGCTGTATTACATATGTGTGCCACCACGCTCCATCCATGTTTACAGGAGCCTAGACTGGGGGATGCAGGGTTTGTGGGGATTCTGATAATTGCAGCAAGGCCGTGTGTCCTGTGGGTCTCATGGCCTCGAAGGTTGATGCTCCTGAGGAGGGTCACACCAGGGTTTTAGGCACCCCGCTCGCCCGACCAGCATGCTGCCTTCACGTCTCTGACTGTAGCTATGCTTTGCACTTGTCACCAGAACTTAGCTCAGGCTACTGTGTTGATAGAAGTTGAGGAGTCTCTTCCACTTCTCCCACATCTTACGGTGCAGGCTGAATTCTACTCTCTCCATGGAGCCCTCCAGGATCTCGTCATCTAAGGAAAACATCATCCGTCTAAGCCCCTACTGTTTGATTCCTCTTCTTGGCCATTTGCCTTGCTCTTATGTTCTCTTTAGTATGTTTGGGACCAAAAGGTGCTATCTGAATATTTCTGGGTTCCAGAACAATGCCTCCAGCCTGACATACAGTAGGAAGAAAAAGTGGCTCCAGCCCCATGGCCAGGTATTACCTCGAAAGTAAGATCAAAGTGGCAGGGGGCTCCAGAAGGAGAAGGCTATGAACAAACATTATTGAGTGAGTCAGAAGCAGTAACTGGGAAGTGGGGAGGCAGTCTGATGACATAGGCTGAACAAGAAGCTGCTAGGCTACAGCTGCCAGAGTCCACCCACTAGTCAAATTTGTCACTAGTGGAGAGTCATTTGGCCAGAGCTGGGAAGTAGATAAGCCACAGCAGGGCTGCTGTGGGCCCTGGCTTCCACTGCAGTTTCCTCTCTGTCTAGCCTACAGCTAAGATCTGGCTAGGCAGCCAGCAATGGACGACTGTGCAGGGCCGGCTAGGAGGTGGCCACAAGCAGTCAAGCCTGGGAATTGTGTATGCCAACTTCCGTTAGCGTCCTGCCCATAATCACCTCAGTTAGTGAAGGAGCAACAGTGCAGTGAAGCGAAGGGCCCTGTAGACACCCGTGGAACACAGGCCTTCAGACCTAAGCCTCCTCATCTCCACAGAGGAAGCAGAGCATGCCAGCCGAGATGTGAGAGTTTTGGGCGTGGCTCCCAGAGAGCAGGGAAGTTCGGCCGCAGAGAACTGGGTCTTAGGTGGGGAGGCTGGTCTTCCTTTTCCCTCAGCTAGATGCCATGGTCTTCACTATGCCTGTTCGGCAAGTAGAGGAAAAAGGTTGTCCAATCTCTTTGGTTTATTTGTTTGCATTCCGGCTTGCCTCAAACCCATAAATAGCTAAGGGTGATCAGAACTTCTGATTCTCCAGTGCTGGGATCACAAGTATGGGCAGGAATGTGCCACCACTACCATGCAGTGCTGGGAATTCCGACTCAAGGTTGTGCATGCGAGGTAAGCCTTCTGCCACCAGCTGAGTGACATTAGCAACCCTGGGGATCAACTCTCACCCCAAGCAGAGCTTGTCGTAGTGACCATAAGCAGATGGCAGAGTGAACACCACAGCTCCTACAGTCGGAAAGACGCTTAAGGGGCATTCCTTCTTAGTGGGCACCAGAGAGCTGTCAACTTTTGGGGGTGAGGAAAGCGATGAGAGCAGCCTGGTCCAGCCTTGTGGAGTCGCACCTTAAAAGATATCGTTAGCTAGAACTTCCCAGCTTCCTCTTGGTTAGGATGAGAATCCAGACTCAAGTAGCTTCTCAGGTGTATGAGCAAGCATCCTGGCTCCAATCCAGGGCCTCTGCACGTCTCGCCCCCGCCCCTCGGGCTCCTTTAAGAGGCGGGTCTTGGCCGCCAGCCCCGGGGCCTCGGCCAAAGACTGGGACTTTACTCCAGCGGCTGCGGCGGCAAACCAGTCGGAGCTTCATCAGCTGCCGCAGGCGCCGCGCCCCGAGGCTGAGCCACGATGAGCGGCAGAGTCGGTGACTTGAGCCCCAAACAGGAGGAGGCACTGGCCAAGGTGAGCTTGCTCTTGGCCTGGCTGTGGCTCTCGCCCCTGGCTGCAAAGCAGCTGTGAGGGACGGTCCCTGCGGGCGAGCGACCGGTCGCCCCCGCTTGGCTAGTGCCCAGCGGACCGCTTCTCGTTCAGGGTGAGGACCTCGGGAAGTTTGGTCATCACGATCTCCAGCACGAGCAGCCCCGGAGGTGCCCTCTTGGGAAGAAGTGGTTGCTTGGAAGCCCTGGGAGGCAGCTGAGGGCACAAAGGCAACATTCATCCTCCAGGCTGGCAGGGACTGGTAGCAGGGCCGTGGGACAGGGTCAGGGCTCCAGGTTTCCTCCCATTTCCGGGAGGTTTTCCTCTTGCGGGCTAGCGGCATATGGAAGGGTCCCGGATAGCTCCTTGGCAAACTCCCCATAGCCCTTGCGAGGCACCAAGTCACTGTGCGACCTTGGGCCAAGCCCTGTCCTGTGTGCTCTTCGATGAAATTAGAAGAGTTGACTGTTGGGCACCTCTTGTGTGTGAAGTCAAAGATGGCCTGGGATTCACTAAGTTGGGATCCTTTCAGAGAGAAGAGCTCCCCTCCCTCTGGCAACCCAGACCCTTGCCTGGCAAGGGACTTAGTGATGCCACTCAAAAGGAAAGGACATGACCAGGCACCTGGGCAGAGAGGGACTTATCTACTCCATTCAAGTTCAGGAGCTGGCCCTTCTGGTCAAAAGACTTTATCTCCTCAGTCGCACAGGATCAGATTGATGGGGTCCTGTCCCGGTGTTCCCAGCTGTGCAGTTTCTTATTTATTCCAGAGTGTGGCAGCAGATGTGGCTGCTGTGTGTGACTTTTTTCCCATGCCTAGTTTGCTGCTGACCTGCAGGCTAAGTCTGTTGGGCATAGGTTTGGTGGGGATTAAGTCAGGGGCGAGGTGAGGTCCTTGGTGAAGGGTAGCCTTCTGCTTGCTGTTTAGATGACCATTGTCCTAACTTTGGGAGCTACTTTTGGGGGATGGGAGGGTCTGATTAGACCTATCTGACCTAAGGCAAAGGGCAGAAGTGGCCAGTCCTCATTGGTCCCCTCTGGAGGTGTCCTACAGGTCAGTAACCAGTTAAAGGTCTCTGCTGGGGTAGGAGGCTTAGGGAGGGCAGCAGGCTGCCTGTTTACTACTGAGTAGTGAGAGATTGGAGATAGGGGTGACTGTCCTGGGTTACTGTCCACCTCACCTGGTGGCTTTCTTAGTACTTTTCCCTTTTGTGGCCACCTGCAGGAGCTGTCTGCTCCATCTTGGTTGTCCAGCCCCTCCCTCGGCTGCTTTTGTCGTCTTCCAAACTCAGCTCTGCTACCATTTTGTTTGTTTGTTTTTTTTCAGACAGGGTTTCTCTGTGTAGCCTGAGCTGTCCTGGAACTCACTCTGTAGACCAGGCTGGCCTCGAACTCAGAAATCCACCTGCCTCTGCCTCCCAAGTGCTGGATTAAAGGCATGCGACCACACTGCCCGGCTCTACTACCATTTTTGAATCGAAGTCATTTGAGACTACCTCTTCCTCCCCTTCTGCTCCCCATTCCATTACCAAGGTGGCAGGAAGGCTGCAGAGGAAAGAGCCTGGGATCTGGACTCCATCTGTATCCAGGTGTTGAAATGTTGCTGAGCCTCTTTGTCTTTCATCTTTCCATCTGTAAAAGTGACAGTGATACCTCTAGAGGCTCTGGGTGAAATGTAAGACACAGTGCCAAGACCAGTGCTGTGCACATGACAGGTGCTTGGAATACAGACAGCATGAGCAGAGTGCCTGCTATCTGTCACTGTGGCTGGGCACACACCTACTTGCCCACCAGATTAGCATGGAGGTGTGCTCATAAGTGGGCAGGGCAGTGTCCAGTTCCCTTTCCGCGCCCTCCTTTCCTACCTAGCTCTGCTAGTAACACAGCCAATGCATGACCTTAACTCAGCCAGTGTCTACAGTAGTATGTAAAGGAGGCTCTGGCAAAGGCCCTAATGGGGGGCACTCTGGGCAGAGCGAAGCCTGGGGACTTCCTACTCATCCAGCTGTCTCTCCCTATAGTTTCGAGAAAATGTCCAGGACGTGCTGCCCACCCTGCCCAATCCAGATGACTACTTTCTCCTTCGATGGCTCCGAGGTGAGGGAAGAGGGGCTGGGACAGGGGTGTGTTCTGGATGATAGAAGGATGCCCTTTGGAGTTCCTGGCAAGCTGAGACAAAAAGATGCCTTGGCAATCCCGCCCCCCCTCCCCAAGCCTCAGCCCTTCTACAGGATACAGACATAGACAGGTAAAGGGACTTGCTGGGTAAGCTGCAGGCAGGAAGAAGATGTGAACTTCTGGTCCGGACTTTCAGCATCCTTTTATCTACTCTGTAAAATACACAATCTACTCTGTAAAGACACAAGGAAAGTTAAGGCCCAGAAAGGCGCCACTATGTGGAAAGTTGGAGGTAGAGCTTAGATTAGGACCAAGGGTCCTGACCCTGTCAGCCTGAATCAAGGGACTGTGCATGGGGACTGAGGAGGGCACCCTCTCCCCCTCCACAGACCAGGGTCTTGAGTTCTAGTCTAGCCAAGTGCAGCTTGGTTGTGACACCTGGGCCATGGTCACAGATCTCTAGGCTCCTCCTCTGAGAAGTGGATAAGACAGGGTGCTTAACCTCTTTGAAAGACATGGCAGGACAAGGACCGCATGTGGAATGGTAGGAACACGCTGCTAGTGTCAGCATCAGACTCAGCCCCCACTCCTTGTACCTCATGTCCTCTTCCCTCTCCTTTCTTGTTATTCAAGGCAGGTACCACCTTCCGGGCTCTTCTGACACACTTTCATTTTTCCTTATAAAAACTTTATTTGCAGACATAAAAATGAGGAAATTCTCCTGAGTTGGGCTAGCAGAGCTCCAGTTTTTAGGTAAAATTCTGTCATAAATGTGAGAGAACAAGACCTGCCCTGGGGCACATTCACATTCTCTGGGCCCAGGAAGACTTGCAAAAGACAAAAACATGTCATTTTTGTTTCTAGAAATTTAATAAAGCCGGCATATTCTTGAAGGCCTGCTAGCAACACCCCAGGACAGGTGGCACCCAGGAGAGCTATGTGTGGCTCATAGGCCTCTGGAAGTGTCATCTGCCCGCCCTTACCCCACCACCTATATGATCTGGCCCCTTTCCCAGTCCACCTAGAGAGGGTGGAGGGGTGGTGTGGGGGTGGCAATAAAGTCAGTCTATGCTGGAGGAAATTTTGGCCTAGCATTTGCTTGAAAGGGTAAGGCTAGAAGAAGGTGGGTGGAGAGAGTGGGAAGATAGTAGCCTTCTTAAAGGGCCAGCTCCAAGATAATCCAACCACAGAGCTGCTGCTGGGAGGCAGAGAAGTGAGAGAGAGCCATTGAATAGTCGGTCATGTAGCAGCTGGTTTCCTAGATACTAAACATTCGCTATCATTATCCTGGGATGGCATGCACTGTTTGTATAAGGCCTGATAGTTTAGCCAGGGCCTATGTCTGGTACTAGCCATACCCTTGTAGGATGGGCATTCCCATTTTCCAGATGAGAAAACTTAAGTCTCAGACAGGGCAGGGGACTTACCTGACGGCGCAAAGACAATGGCAAGCACAATCACTGCCAGCACCTTTTCCAGCAAGCCACGGCTCCTGCCCAGTGAGCTGCTTGCTCCTGAAGGCAAACATTGCTTCCTAATCATTTTTGAGCTGCTGAGGATCAAACCCAGGGTCTGATGCGTGCCAGGCAAGCATTTTTATCTCTGAGTTACACCTCTGGTTTCAAAGGCTGCTTCATAGAGCAGAGGAAGTTTCTCCTCTGTAGCGTATTTGTGCCTCATATTTTCTGGGCAGCAGCTCTGGCTTACTCAGACCCTATTCCAAATTTAATTGAGTTTCTGTTGCCTTAGAACCGTTTTTTGCAGCAGTGGTGGCACTTAATCAGCATGTGAGGAGAGCCGGGATCTGATTCAGGCCACACTGGTCTACAGAGTGAGTTCCAGGAGAGCCAGGGCTACACAGAGAAACTCTGTCTCAGAAAAACCAAAAACCAAACCAAACCAAAAAACAACAAAACAAAATACAAAAAAACCCAAACAAACATACAAACAAAACCCCGCTTTTTATCTCTTTGATTCTAAAGGAGACCTTTGCGGTGGAATGGGTATGAAATTGGGGTTCAGTTTTTTTTTTTTTTTTTTTTGCTGGCCCTCTCCACAGACACATGAATTTCCACTGCCTCTCTGGCTGGAAGTGAGATCTGGGGACCCACCCCAGCAGGGAAGTTCAGTGAGCAAGACAGAACAGAGGCAGTAGGACTGAGAGAGAGCATAGCATAGCTGAGTCTGCAGCTTACTGCCCATGGGATGGGCAAACCTGGCTGCTCCTGGGCCAGGCTATTGTCCCGTGTCCCCAGGCCAGGATTTCAGGTGCTTGTGAACAGTGTGGTGGGAGCCTAGAAAGACCGGACTCAACAGACACGGTGGGGAAGACCCTGAATGCTGGACCCTTGGCAGATAATCGTCAACTGGAGAAGTTCCCCAGATAAGGACTCATATCATTCACTACTACTGGATCCCTGTTGTCTAGGAAATAGGGGCTTTCCTCTCTAGAGGGGTCCTTTCTGTGAGAAACTCACTTTTGTGGTTGTCTCTTCTGTTACAAAAGGACACGCAGTTCTAGCTTCTTAAGTGGTATGGTCAGGCACACACAGTATCTTGTCCGAGGTAAAACACACAGGGTGGAGGAGCCAAGACACAGACCCACATTACACTTGTCCAGAAGCTGCCCTGGCTGCTGGTGGCACAGGAAGGTGGTAGTGAGGAAATTCCTAAGCCCAGCTTGCCAGAGAGGCTGCTCAGACCTGCCAGAAAGGCTCTGGCACACGGTGGTGGTGGCCTGGCCAACCCTTTCTCATTTTCTCTTGTTTTTAAAAAGTATTTTAAGATGTGTAGTATGTATGTGTGGGGGAGCACGGGGGAAGGACAGTGAGAGAGAGATTGGGGGTGTGGGTGCACGCCACAGTGCACATGTGGAGGGGAGTGGATAACTCTGTGTAGTTATCTTTCTGTTAGAGGAATTCTGGGGAACAAACTCAAGTTGTCAGGTTGCTGGGCATGCATAGTATGTTCCTCTGTCCTTTGAACCATCTTACTGGCCCGCTCCTTCCTTCCTTCCTTCCTTCCTTCCTTCCTTTCCTTCCTCTCCTTTCTTCTTCTTTCTTTTTCTTTCCTTTCTTCTTCTTCTTCTTTCTTTCTTTCTTTCTTTCTCTTTCTTTCTTCTTTCTTTCTTTCTTTCTTTCTTTCTTTCTTTCATTCTTCTTCTTTCTATCTTTCTTGCCTGAACTTCCTATGTAGTTCTGGGTGACTTCAAACTTGAGACCCAGTGTCTCAGCCTAGCAAGGCACCGCACCCAGGTTTGGTCAGACCTTTAGACATCCTGACTCAGATAGAGGACTGGACTTCCAGAATGCAGAGTCAGGGAGCAATGATGAGGGTATTGTTGATAGCCCAAAGGGCACCTGTATATTGGGGTTCCAGGGCTATCAGCAGATCTAGATGCCAATTAAATCCATGGAGGATGTGCAGCCAGGAGGGACAGTTCATAGATCAGAGTCTCAGAAACTCTTCAAACCGATGGAATGAAGGAGACTGTGGTGAAGAGCTGGGAGACGTGTCCAAGGCCTGGCCTCTCTATGGAGCAGGTGGAGGCTTAGCCAGAGCACAGGTGTGAAGGATTTGGGGTTTCAGTTGACTCTAAGCTCCACTTGAATGAAAGGCATGACTGCTGCCAAGAGAATTCTGAGCATTTATTGGAGAAGGGGCAAACAACACCTGGGCTCAGCTTGTGAGGTTCACCTGGGAGAGGCCCCAACCAGAAGGACAACATCCAAAGGGAAGCCATTAGGATGGTCATGAAGCTGAGTGTGAGAAAAGAAGGCCCAAGGCAGGCTGCACTGTAGGAGGGAAGGCCCCAGAGGACAGTTCAGAATTCATGTTTTGGGAGGTCTGTCGCATGATAGGGGAAGACAACCTCGTCTCTGGAGTAGAAGGCAACATACAACTGACTGGTACAAAGGCAACGCTGGCTATCATGAGTGGCCTAGGGACAGTGAAATCTTGGGTTCAGATTTGAGGACAACTTGTTGGAGTGTGCCCAGGTGAACCGACTCAAGAACCCTGTTATGTTCCTGTAAGGAATGTGTGGGTCTTTTAGAGATATGTCAGGATTAGCTGGAGGCATATCAACTCCTCTACCTTTCCAGGATGATTGGCCAACTCTGCCCCCAGATTCTGGGGCAGCTGTGTTTATCTTTGAACTGTGGATCCATTTCTCAGGGCACGATGTGGCAGAGATAAATTTTGTCCTTGTGGGGTATGGCCAATTGATAAAAGGATCCAGGGTTCACTTTCTCTGAGATAAGACCCTTCACCTGATTATCTGCCCGGATACTCTGACCCCACTCCCAACTGCCTTGAACTTGACCTGTCTAGTCCACAAACTCAGGGCTATGCTGTTTTACAAGCCCTTGGTGAAGGCTCTGAGCCAAAGCTGACAGTTGGCTGGGGGAACCCACAAGGGGACTTGGCCCCAGCCTGGGAACGGGTCCTTAAGACATGCAGTCTGATACCCAACCCTGACCATGCTTTTGTTACAGCCCGAAGCTTTGACCTGGAGAAGTCTGAGGCCATGCTCCGGAAGGTGAGCATCTACTGCTACCTCCCACCCATGGTTCCTCCCAGCCGACCCATCACCCACTCCATCATAGATTTTGGTTTGTGTGACCCAGCTATTAGCTAACAATTGTTGCTTTATCCCTGAGGGACAAAGTGCACTTCCTTCCCTGGAAATATTGGCTTTCCTACTTCCAGACACTCAACAATGATATTCTTGCTGAGATATCTGAAGAAACTGGGGCCTCCTTTTCTACTCCTGTTCAGTTCCTTCTAGGGGTCACCTGTGCTCTGGTGGTCAGCTTGTGCTGACCTAGTTCTTCCTATTCAGGACCCCATCCCCACCACACACCTCAAGGCTTCCTAATTCTACCACCCCGTGCTTCCTAAATCTGTGTATTTGCAGCATGTGGAATTCCGGAAGCAAAAGGACATTGACAAAATCATCAGCTGGCAGCCACCAGAGGTGAGAACAAATTATCTCACCCCATTCCTGTGTAAGGATGCTGTAAGACTCACAGTCCATATCATGGTTTACTGGGTTTGGGAGCCTCAGAGAACAGGCTGACAATGCCAAAGGGGTCCCTAAAGTTGTAAAATAGGTGTCTTTGGCACCCAAGGGAGGGAGGTGGAAGGAGAGACCCAGGAAAGGTGTGGTTGTTTTGGGCCTGCCCACCAGATGTTTTACTGTTTTTGGCCAGGTGATCCAACAGTATCTGTCAGGCGGCAGGTGTGGCTATGACCTGGATGGCTGCCCTGTCTGGTACGACATCATTGGCCCTCTGGATGCCAAGGGTCTGCTGTTCTCCGCCTCCAAGCAGGACCTGCTGAGGACCAAGATGAGAGACTGTGAGCTGCTTCTGCAGGAGTGTACCCAGCAGACCAAAAAGGTGGGTGGCTGTGTGTCACGGAGAGTGACTGGATCATGGTGGTGGCAGTCAAGGAGAGACAGTATGTCACATGGATGGAAGCACAGCCTCAGGCTTTGAGTTTCATGGACCTGAAATCTCAAGGTTTTAGATGAACGAAATGTCACCAATCCATCTTTCTTCTTTTCTCTCTCATGTCCTCCCTACTGCCATTCCTTTGCCTGGAGACTGAACCCAGGGCCTTGTGTGTGTTAGGCAAGAGCTCTACGTCACTGAACAACGGCACCTCCATCTTCTCATGCTTTTACTTTGCTAAGTAAAACTTAAAGCAACCATCGGTTATTGCCACAAAGTATAGGAGCGGAGTACAGGGAAGACCTGAGACTAAAAAGCAGTCCTGTACCCTAAAGATGCTTGGCTTAATAAAACCTCCTAGGGCGAGGGCTGGAGCTTAGTTGGTCCAACACTCACAGCTCACTCAGGGCTTCCCTACCCACCAAAGCAAAAGCCAACTTGCATTGCAGCAAGTTGAGTAGAACACGCCTGCAATCCCATGATCCATGAGTCTGAGGCAAAGGGGTCTTGATTTTGAAGCTAGCCTGGACTATATAGCAAGACCCTAGACACAGCAAAAGAAAAGTAAAAACTCTAAATTATTACAGCTGGAGATGTCAACACGACGGGCGGCAGTGCAGCTGGAGATGATGTCACACAGCAACAGGCAGCTGGCCTCACACGGGCAGGGCCTAGGTTTAATTCTCAGCACAACAAAAAACCCAGAAAGACAAAGAACACCATCTTACTACACGATTGGAAAACTTCTTTTGTTTCTGTGAGGACCAGTGAGATCTTGGTTTGGATTGAACTACCCTTGGGCAAATATGGGGTGGAGGTACTCCTGGTGCAGATGAACCCAGAACCCCTGCTCCTCCAAGTGTACTTTCAAGAGATCAGGGCAACAATTCCCTTGCTAAGACAAAGACTGAAGAGATGGTTCAGCTGGTAAGCAAACTTGCCAGCAAGCCTGAGAACCTATGGGGTGGAAGAGGAGAGCCAGCTTCCCCAAACTGTCTTCTGAGCTGCACACTGGCATGGACACACAGACACACAGACATACAGACATACAGACACACACACACATATACAGATATAAATGTAATCTTTTAAAAATGAAAGGAAGGACTGAGGACTAAGATAGAGGTGTCCCTCACCTTCCTTCCCACCCCACCCTCCACCCCCCACCCAGCAGTTGCAGATGTATTAAAGTATGGGGGCCTCTCAGCACTATTATTTGCCGATGCTCACAAAGATCCCACTCAATACAGAACCCCTGAGAGGCTGGCCACATAAAACGGGTTCAACTTGATGCTTTCGTAGAGCTTAGGCAGGATGAAGCATCTATGCTTGAGTGAGAGGCCCTGGGGCTGCATGGGTACTACCCAGGGAGCACACAGTAACTGACAGAAGACAGAGGCCCTCAGGAGAACCCAAGGGACAGAGGGGACCTCAGATGTGATCTTGATCCACCCAGTTTTTGCTAGAGGAGAACAGTTTGTCTAAGTCAATATTCCTCCCTAGGCAACATCTGCATGTGAAAAGCCCTGGACCCAGCCCCCATCCACTGCTTGCTAAGTGTGTACCTGAGTAATCAGCATGGACCCTGAATTGTGTTAGTTCTCCTGCAAGGTGGGGTAATGGCTTCCTCTGTCTGTCTGTTCCCTGTAGCTAGGGAAGAAGATAGAGACCATCACCATGATTTATGACTGTGAGGGACTCGGACTCAAGCACCTCTGGAAACCTGCAGTGGAGGCCTATGGAGAGGTGAGAGGCAGGGTGTGGGGCCAGGAGGGATTGCTCAGCTAGGCTTACTCAGAGGGTGGAGGGCTCTGTGGCCTGTAGGCCTGAGCTACTGAAACTAGACCAATTCTGTCCCATAGTTTCTCACCATGTTTGAAGAAAATTATCCTGAAACACTGAAGCGTCTGTTTGTTGTTAAAGGTAAGTTCTGGTGATGAAGCCAAATGGGAACGAGAGACTGAAACCATTTCTCGGGGGCAGACTGAGTGAACAGTGAGCCAAAGATGGGGTCCAAGAAGCCTGACATTGACCTTAACCTGTACAGATGCTTTACAGTTCCCGGAGCATTTGAGCCACGAGGCCCAGTAAGGATTCAGATTGTCCAACCCTTGTACAGATTGGGAGCTAGACCTCAAATATGCCTGGCTGAGCCTCACCCTTAGCTGCCCCATGGGCAGAGGTGGGTGGTAGATGACACAGTCAGAGACTGAATTAACCCATATTCTCTGCTTCACATGGTCTTGTCTCTCTTCCAGCCCCCAAGCTGTTTCCTGTGGCCTATAACCTCATCAAGCCCTTCCTGAGTGAGGACACTCGGAAGAAGATCATGGTCCTGGGAGGTAAGTAGCCCAAACTCGACAGAGGTGTGTGAACCGAGTTGGGTCTGGCTTTAGAGGTTTGGCCACAGCCTCTGGGGCTGTAGTAGTTGGGACACAGGGGCAAGTGGAGACAGTCTGTGCCTTTCTGTTTTCATAAGGACATTTTTTTCTCACATACTCTAGAAGCAAGCCCTGGGCTTACCATGCAATCAGATGAATGGAATTCTAGTGCTTATCCTTAAGGGGCTTAAGTTAGGGGAGAGAGGACTGCAGAGAAAAGGCCATGGAACAAACGAGAAGACACTAGAGAGAGCATCAAGAGGGTGCCATGGAGATCATTTTAGGACAAATACCTTTTCTGTGCCAGATCTAGGACGAGGTGTCAGGCTGCCAGGATTATTAAGACAGAGTCCCTTGGCTAGCTCTCAGGGAAGAGAGATACAAACATGCTTATGAAACTAGACCAGTTCTGTCCCATAGTTTCTCACCACGTTTGAAGAAAATTATCCTGAAACACTGAAGCGTCTGTTTGTTGTTAAAGGTAAGTTGGGAAGTTCTGGTGATGAAGCCAAATGGGAAACAAGTTGGTCTAGTTTCAAATCAGCATGATGTGATACACGGAAGAAAGAGGAAACCATGGTGTACAGTCACACCTAGGCACAACACCCATCCTGCGGGAGTTGAGAAGAGAGCCATGTCCACCCAAGCTAATACAGCAACATGAGCGAGCTGGCCACATGAAACAAAGCAAAAACAGGAACACCAAGTAAAGACTACAAGGCAGGTGCAGCAAGAGACGAGGCTGAAGAGGGAGCCGGAGCCAGGCCACATGGATACCAGGACACCATATTGAGAGGCTAGAGCCCTGAGAACCAGACAAGTGCTTGGCAGAGAGTACCACGGTCAGATTTTCAACTGGCTTGTACTTACCAACAAGGCCATGAAAGCCAGATGCCGGTTCGCATGCCATGCTGTTGCCCATGCAAGAGATGGTGTAAACTAAGGCAGTGGCCTCGGGGGGAAAAAAGGAGGAAAGACTGGCTGGACTTACAACTTACCTAGGAAGCAAACCATCAGAATTCAACGGGCTGCACAGAGGAGGTTAAAAGCATGAATGGATAGTAATCTTCAGCTGGAGCGAACGACTCTCAGGACGAGTGTGGGCACACTGGGGCTGGCCGTGTAAGACCTGCCTATGCTGAGGATGCAGGAGTCTCAAGTGAACTCAGGGAATATCTAAGTTCAAGTGCAGGCAGAGTAAAAGGAGCCCAGTGGGGAAAGTGGGGAGTCATTAGTGACTGTCGAAGAAGCAGGGATTGGATATGCAGAGAAGTGGGAAGAATGTGTGACCCCCAAACCAGCCAGGAGGACACACAGGAACCAGGCCCCCTGGCAGCATGGAGTGGACTGAAGGGCCACGAGGCTAGACTGGGTCAGGCTCTGAGCAGAGCTGGCAGTAGTAATAGAGAGTCTAGAGGAGTCTGCAAGGCTGCCTTTAAACAGCTGCAAATAGCTGTTGTGGATTGCTTCTTGACCTTTGGGCTAAGGTCAAGTGAGAGTGGCAACTTGGGACTGGGAAAGTGGTGAATATCTATGATCCCAGCACTTTGGAGGTTGAGAATCTCCAGTCTGTCTGGGCTGTATTCTAAGTTCAAGGCTAACCTAGGTTTCATAGTGGGACCCTGTCTCAAAACAACAGTGTGGGCTGGGTTGGCTCCACAGGTAAGCATATGCTTGTCACCCAAGGCTCATGACCTGAGTTTGACGTCAGATCCCACAGTGGAGAGACAGAACTCCCCAACATACACATGCACTGCACACTCATAAAATAGCAATAACATTTTTTACAAGAACAAAAATGCATTTATGAAATCCCAGGACTTAGGAGGAGAAAGTGGGTTGAAACGACATAGTAAATTCCAGGCCAGCCTAGGCTACAGAGACCCTGTTTCAAACAAAACAATGTTAGGACTTCTGCACCAAAGTCCCAACTTTCCTTGAGATGGGAAGGTCTCTCCCTTAACCCAGCTCTCCTGCTCAGCTGGGAGAAGATAAAAAGTCAGAGCAATAGATTTTATGGTTTCTGGTTTTACTGCTGCTACCACCCACCAAGTGCGTGAGGCGGTTTGGTTCCCTGGCAGCAGAGCTATGTAGGAGGTTCAGTCTGTTCTCCTACCCACACTTAAAATTCTTTCAACCAAATGTGCCTTGGGCAGATTGGGAAGACACAAGATCCCAACAGAGGAGAGATAAAAGTTACTTCAGGGTGGTCACCGGAGTTTAGCAGTGCCAATGAAATCACACCAAGGCCACAGATACCTGAGGGTGGGCAGACACAGGACTGTCAGGTTCCGATCATCTGTACACAGGATGCTAGGCTAGCCCCTGGCCTGGAGCTGCTGACTGATAGTCAACTGATAGTCTATATAGTTAGAATAGTTTCAGGTATTATGGTGTTGTGCCAGGCTGGTATTTCCTGGGAAAATGGTTCTCAGCATCAAGAGTTAACTCAAGAGCTAACAATTGCTCCAATCAGGAGAGGATTTGGTTAGAGTAACAAAAAGCAGCCAATCAGCCCAAAGCAACAAGAATACAAGTGGGCGGGGTACAGACAAGTAAGCCCACTTATGGGGCCACTCTACAGTGAGGTGCTCACTCAGTAAGTCATGACTCAGCCCAAGAAATGTAGGAGAAGATGGGAGATCAGCATCACTGGACGAGACCCATGGATTCAAGACTTGTGGTCCTGCCGCATGCTCCTCTGCAAGGAGTACAGTCCCCGCCTTTGCTCCTATTTGGTTTTTATTTTAATGTTTGTATCCTTTCCTAGGAAAGGTAATATACTAATTTACAAAGCCCTCTCACGTATTGTCAGTTCATTCTGCTGCCCTCACAATCCTGCACAGCTCAGAATGAAGTAGGTTCCCGAGGTTGAGATGGTCAGTCACCATGATGACAGCAGCCCCGGGTTTCTGAATCCTGGACCAGGCAGGGTTGTCTTCTGGGTAGTGGCTCTTCCTAACTCCATGAACATACATCACATGTTCATGAAGTGCTCCCCTTTCCCTGAGACACGGTCTCACTATGGAGCCAAGGCTGCCCTCAAACTACTGGTTCTCCTGCCTGCAACTGTGTACCTTGCCCAGCATCTAATGTTCCCTTTTAGGGCAGGGTCTGCCTTTTCTGCCTCTTTGGGGCTGACCATAAGGTATGAAGTCTTGCCTAGTGACACCTTTCTGTCCTTCTCTCTCCTGCTAGCAAACTGGAAGGAGGTTTTACTTAAATATATCAGCCCTGACCAGTTGCCTGTGGAGTATGGAGGTACCATGACCGACCCTGATGGAAACCCCAAGTGTAAATCTAAGGTATGGGCCACCAGCTGGATGTCAATGGGGAGGTCTTAGCTCGGATGCGCACCCCAGCTCACCCTGTGCTCTGCTTTTAGATCAACTATGGGGGTGACATCCCCAAGCAGTATTATGTGCGAGACCAGGTGAAGCAGCAGTATGAACACAGTGTGCAGATCTCCCGAGGCTCCTCCCACCAAGTGGAGTATGAGATTCTTTTCCCTGGCTGTGTCCTCAGGTAGGACTGGGTGCTTCTAGGGACCTGAGCTTTTGTAAATACCAGTTGGTGGGCTAGGGTAGAAGAACCCAGTTGTCATGGACACACACACACACAGGTGGATGTCCTCTGCAGGTGGCAGTTTATGTCGGAGGGATCAGACGTGGGTTTTGGGATTTTCCTGAAGACCAAGATGGGGGAACGGCAGCGGGCAGGGGAGATGACGGAGGTGCTGCCTAACCAGAGATACAATTCCCACATGGTCCCTGAGGATGGGACCCTCACCTGCAGTGAGCCAGGCATCTGTAAGTATCTGGGTCTTGGCACCCCTTGAGGCACATTACCTTCCTGCTTATTACGCACCCCTTCCTCGGTGGACTGGTCACCTCACGGTGTTAGAACAGGAAGGGGCACTCTATGGGGTCACCTGTCCTGGCACAGATCAGGAAAAGTAGAATTGGAAAGATGCAGTGACTTGCTTAAGGGGGCTCAGATAGCTAACAGCTGGCTGGTACTGTCCCCTAATATTCCCAAGTAGAGGTGAATCACTGAAACAGGTGAATACAGAGGTTTAGAACATCTGCTTTTGGGAGCTGGGCATGGTGGGGCACACCTGCAATGCCAGCACTTAGGAGGATAAGGCAGGATTACAAGTTGAGGCCAGCCTGAGGTACACAGGCTTTTCCAAGACTGACTGGGTCCGAGACAGCAGTCACCCAGAAGCAGGAGACCCAGAACTGACTGTGTGGGTGGAGGGAGTCTCCACAGGGCACAGCATGTTAAAAAAGGCCAGCCTCGAACTCTGAGCACCGCTCACCTCCGGGTTGACCAAAAAGCAAGTCCAGGACATGAGAAGGCAGCTTACACATGACAGAAGCCCTCACAGGTCATTTGGTATTGGCTTAAATTCCTTCGACCCAGAAGTTAATAGTCCTGAAATACGTCCAACAGAAACCTTTGCAAATATATAAATATATATATAAATATATATAGGAACCAAGAAGTTCCTAGCAGCTGGTAAAGCCAGTGGCATAGCACATGGCCACAACAAAGCACCATGGAATCATTAAAGAGAACACACTGACAGGCTAAGATGTTAATTCACGTTAAGCAGGTAAACGTGAAATGCTGCATGTGTGGTACATGTTCCCTGAGGTTGAGGGGAAAGAGTGTGTATATAGAAAGGAACTCTGAGAAACCTACATTAACTTAGGACATTTACAGAGGGCCTTCCTTTTCCTCTATTTCTGTAAATATATTCTACAGTGTTATATAGTATAGTATAGTATAGTATAGTAGTATAGTATAGTATAGTATAGTATAGTATAGTATAGTATAGTATGGTATACTAGTGTATAGTATGGTATAATAGTATATAGTATAGTATGATATAGTATGGTATAGTATAGTATGATATACTAGTGTATAGTATAGTATGATATACTAGTGTATAGTATAGTATGGTATACTAGTATGCTAATTAGTATAGTATATATAGTATAGCATTAGTATAGTAGTATAGAAAGAATAAATGTATGCCAGCTACACACAACAAGCCAGGCAAATTTCTAGTTTCCTTTCCGACAGAGTCAAGGGATGCAGGGTAGAAAAGTGACAGGCTAGGGCTTTACAATCAGATCTGAGCTGGACTTGCCCACTGGCTATGTATGTAGACTTGGGCAAATGACCCAGCCTTCCTAAGTCTGTTTCCTGATTGCGGTAACTGGGATCTTACAGAGATGCCAGCTCACATGTGATAAAATCTGTGAGGCTATAGGCGTGATGCCAGAGATAGAGCATGCAACTCAGCTCCTGTGCTCATCAGTATTATTAGAGCAACTGGGAGAGCAGGACCATCCCTGGAGCCTATGGGGAAAGATGGGAGAAGTCCTAGGCTCCATTGCTGAGGCAGCACCACAGGGGTATGTACACTAGCCCCGCAGAGACCCTTCTATCCAGCAGCCTGCAGTTCTGGGGCTCCCTACTTTCAGGTACAATGTATACCTGAGGAGCAGGAACACCTCTTTTAGAGAGCAGCCAGGTCTCAGGAGAATGCATGCATTCTGTGGCACCAAGAACAAGGCTTAGCACAGGCCAGACACTGTCATCTACAAAGGAGAAAGCTCATTATACACTTAAGGTTGGCTTTTCTTTAAAAGATGAGGAAGCTGGAGGCTGGAGAGACTGCTCAGCAGATAAGAGCTCTTCCAGAGGTCCTGAGTTCAATTCCCAGCACCCACATGGTGGCTCACAACCAATTGTAATGGGATCTGATTCCCTCTTCTAATGTGCATGAGGACAGATCACTTATATATTTAAATAAACCTTTACAAGATGAAGAAGCTATGGTATAGAGAGATAAGAGATGTTCTCTCTCACATTATGTTACTAGATCAAGGAAGTACTTCCACAAAGGCTGTGGAGGAGCTGGAGGGCTCCAACACAATTGCTTTTCTCTCATATCTGAAGGATAAACAGCTTTTCAATACAACCAGGATGGAACTGCAAATCCTCATTTTATTCCTTCCTGGATCTATTCCTTACAAGAACACTTACCTGCCTGGAGTCTGCTTGTTTGCTAGAGGAGCAGAGTCAGGCCACAGCATAAAGTTCCCCTTCCCAGATGGAAAGGCAGCAGGTAGGATCAGGTGTCATTTGGAGGCAGGGTCGTGGAGACCATGGATTAGGTAATGCTTACCTCTGGGAGGGCTGTGCTCCTGAGGGCCAGATAACCCTTGCAAAGTGGAGTATTGTCACCCCATAGAGAATTAAGCCTTTGAGTATGTCAGCTTCAAATGGTACAAATACAACTCTCCTGGGCCTCTCTGGCTCATGTTCAGGTATATCAAACATTTGGGTGGGTTTCACCTTTTTTTCCCAGTCACTTACTGAGAGCCTGCTGTGTGGAATGCTCACCTAGGGATGGAAAGAGTGAAGAAAAGTGTGGGCTTTGATCGGGAGGATACAGTGTGGTTAGGAAGATCTCAAACGCTGTAGGAAGGGGCCGGACAGCACCAGAGAGAAGAGGCCAGCTAGGAACCAGTACCTTCCTGCTTGCTGAGAACGCCTAGCTTTGCCACCGACTCTTCCAGAGTGTTCGGAACCAAGTACCTCTAAAGAATGGACTTCGTTTCCCTAGAACAGATCTCCTTCTGGGGTCCATGGGCTCTCCAGAGAAGTGGTTCTGAATCTAAGAACCAACGTTTCCTTCTTCTAATAGTGCCTACCGTCCCCACTGCTATTCTGAAATGAAACTCACAGATAATGTAACACACCTACACACAGCTTTAAAAATCAATACTCTTATCTGGAATATAAGGCAAACAAAAGGGAGCCAATGACAATATAATACTTGTGAGGCAGCAGGGATTCGATCCAGAGCTCCCTGTATGCTGGGCAAGTGCTCTAGCCTGAGCCTTCAGGCCCCAGACCTGTAATTTAAACAATTTCCACTACACACATGGATGCGTAAGAGGATACCTTTTGTCCTCCTTCCCTAAAGAACAGCATCTTTCCCTTTGGGACACTCTCCCTGATAACCTTAAGATGCTCAAAGGGGCTAATTACCCAACACATGTTGAGAAACCTTATACCTGAAGGCCCCCAGGGCCTCCATGAGCCTGTGAGTACATGACTAGGGTCACACTGAGACATTCGGATGCTGGAGTGGCAGTGAAACTCCTTCTCTGCGCCTGCTATAAGGCCCTTCCTTGTTTTCGATGCCAAATATTTTGCTGAGCAAAGCACCTCAATGCTGGTCTAAGGAGATCAAAGTATGATGAAATTGGGTTGCCAAGGTTGTCTGTCATCAGGACTACGAGGAAGGAGTATGGGATCTGCAGAACCTTTTGTAGAGATTAGGTAGGTGCTGTGCTGACTGCAGGCCACAAGCAGTTTATCCAGGGGTGAGAAAAGGGGAAGCCACTGAGGAAGCCAGAGAGCAGCACAGAGGGAGGCCCTGCTGCTTTTGTTCTGTGCTTAGCTTTCTTGAAGGGGCATTTGAGTGAAATGGAACAAGCTTGCAAAGAAACAGGCTGAGAGTAAAAGCAAGCCTGTTCAGTTGCCAAGGCTTCAAAGCCGTCTGTGCCAACTGAGTCCACCCTCTTCCCAGAGGAAACCACAGCTAATGGCCTTCTCACCTGCCAGCCTACTGATGGGTGTCTGTCCCTTTAGAGACGCATTTCCATAACAAGCCTAGCAAGTACTTGCACAGACACATTCACCACAAGATGTGAGAAAACCTTCCCTTCAAAACAGTGTCACTCCAGAGTGCTAGCTAGTATCAGAGAACCTAAGTGTAGACACACAAAAAGGCCAAAAAGTTTTGTTTTTACACATAAATTAACAAAAATGTTACCAATTCTTCTGCATGTATCTTTGCCTCTGCATGTATCTTAGACATTCCCCCCAACACCTTTTCCTTTGTCTACATAGCCAGTCTGGATGCAAACAGTGTATATAGTCCAGGCTGGCCTTGAACTTTTGATCCTTGCTTCTTGTGTTGGGATTACAGGTGTACCAGCTAAGCTCTTTCTTTTTATGTCAGAAAAGTGTTCCACTATACAGATTATAACACAAATTCCTTGGGCAACTTTCCCTTGATGAACAGCCAGCCCATCCTTTTTCATTACGGGCAGGCATGCAGTGAGCACCCCTGGCCCCACTAATCTTCTCAGAGGGTAAGCACCTGGTTCCTAAAGTCTGCAGAGAGGCAGGATGGTCTGGGTTCCCGGGATCCAGATCAGGCAGTACTAGGGTCAGGAACGCAAACCAGAAAGAAAGCCCAACCCCACCATGGCTCACTGTGTGACGTAAAACCCTTTGAGCTGACCTAAAGTCAGACTGTTGCTGGCTTCAGAGTCGTGGTGAGGAAGAATGTATACACACGACAAACCCATGCTTTCACACATAGCATCCTCACAAGCACTGCAGCTGCTAACATTATTCTGCCTGTGTAACGAAGCCATGACTTTGGCCTTGGAGACCTTTTCCTTCCAAGCTGTTAAAGATGTGAGTCTCTGTCACTTGTCTCACTAGGCCTATTCTGCGTCAGACGGTTTTTCACTTTCTGAGCACACTCAGTGAGCTGAGTTCCAGAAGACCAAGGACTACTACACCACTTTGGCTCCCATCTCCTGCCATACCACCTTGCTCAGTCAGTACAAACCCATCCCACTCACCACCCCTCACCTCTTGGTGGGAACTGCCTGAATGCTTGGTTTTCTGCTCCCTCAGATGTCCTGCGGTTTGACAACACCTACAGCTTCATCCATGCCAAGAAAGTCAGTTTTACGGTGGAGGTCCTGCTTCCAGACAAAGCAGCAGAAGAGAAGATGAATCAGCAGGGGCCAGTCAACCCCAAATAACATTTCCTTGACCCCCCTGCAGCAGGCCTGGCCCCCTCAGTGTCTTCCCATCAGTTTCTTTATAGTCATTTTCCTACAACCTATTAGCCCAAAGAAACTGGGCTGGAGGGAAGACTTCAGACTGGACGGAGCTCACATTCAGAATCAGAAGAGGATAAATAGCTAGTGGGGTCCTCATCATCAGAATACTAAGGGGTCTCCAGAGACCAGATGTAATGATAAGATGTCTACCCTGTACCCCTTGCCAACTTCACAGGTTCCCAGGGACAGCTGAGACAGAGAGGGGAGGGGTACACAGGATGGCGGCATGGAAGAAATTTGAAAGAAGTGAAGAGATTGGGATGTCATACTCAGGGAAGCCAGCTGCTAGAGAGAAACTTGCTCCTAAATGAACATGGAACAAACCTCCATGATTGTTATGATGGTTGCAAGGGAGCAGGCCACTAGACGTGATGGTTATCCGGAGCTCTTTGAAACTTTTTGTCATAAGCCTTGAATATCTTGTCTTCCTCACTCATCCCCAATCCCAAATCTCAGGATTGGCCCAGGTCAGCACTGGAAGGCTAACAGAGAACCTCACTAACTCCTGGGCTCCACTGGCTGCCTGTTTAATTACTAATGGTTGCCAGTGCCCCAGAGCTGTGTGGGACTTTGGTATCTAGCCACTGTTCTCCAGGGAAAGAAACTCTCCAAAAGCACAAGGGTAATTAATTTCGGGGGTCATAGATAGGAAAGGGCCAAGGAGGCTGTAGGTGGGTCCCACGCCTCTCACTAAGTAAACCTCCACTTGAGCAACCCTACACAAAAATGACAAGTGGGGCTGAAACAGCACTGAGTGCACTTCTCAATCTAGTCTCCCACAGTGCCTGAGAACCAGTCTCCTGACACGAGCAAGGGTTTGGCAGGCCCTTCTCATGGAGACGTGTTCCTCTTGCCTGGGACGCACACAGGTAGCCAGGATGGGAGGTTGCCCAAGAAGGTGGCCATAGGCTAAGCAAGCATTTGAGCCAGGGGAAAGAGGGGCCAGGCACAGGCGACCTTGCAATAGCAGCTCTTAACCCCACACAACTTGCGAGCCAGGTTACAGGCTGCCCAGAATTCGAGAAGGAGGAACTAGGTCCTTGCGGGGTACCCCCTTTCCTCGGAATGAGACCTTGGCCCAGCCTGCAGACTCATTTCACAAAGCAGAGGGAGCTCTGGGCAGGGGCAGGGCTTAGCAAGCAGAGAGGGCCGAGGCTACCCCAGGATCTAGTCACAAATCTCAGGAGCATATCCTGGCCTTGGTTTACAATGCTGTTAGGTACATTAACCAATGAATAAAGAAATCAATTTTCAAAGCAAAGAGCAGAATTCATTGTCCATCGCCGGCTTCCTAGCGGTCTCTTACACTAGACCCAAACTTCTCAGACACCAAGTGGCAGGCTAAAATCACACACACAGAGGCGTTCTGTTCCTTTTCTCCCGCGACACGCGGACACACGCAAGCACACATAGACAGAGGCGTTCTGTTCCTCTCCTCTCGCGACAACGTTCTTCGAAGCCCTAACAAGTTACCTTCCGATTGGTTCAACCGGTAAGCGTCCTCCGCCATCTTTGTTCATGGCACTCGGATGCTCCCCGAGAGGCTTCACGGTGAGGGCAGAGGCCCCGCCCCATTCGGCGGTTCAAGGCGTGTTGGGTAGTTCTTCCGCGCTGACCGGCGCGGCGGGCGTGAACTGCGTCTGCAACGGGTGCTACACGGGAGGGAGGCAGAGGATTAGCATCACGTGGCTTTAGGGACCGTCTCCGAATTCCGCTCCAGCACTACGGGTGTTTCAGGTCCTGCAGACAGATCTACCTTCCCCGGTGACCCACGAGTTTCAAGAGGACACAAGCTGAAAACGGTGGCTTCCATAGGGAATCGGTGTACACCTATCGGATCTAAAAAAAAGCTAAAAGAGCTATGCAGAAACCTTGTTCTATCTAGCTGGAGATTTTTGTACTGTGTAGCCCCGGGCAGGCCTGAAACTCCCTGTGTAGACTGGTCTCAAACGCACATAATACTGCCTGTTTCTGCCGCCTAAATTCTGAGATTAAAGCATGCAACACCATGCCTGGCTTATAAAAAGACTTAAGACCATATTTATTTGTATCTATCTGTATGTCTCTATGAGCGAATGTATAGGTGTGTGTGTATGTTTGGTGGTGCGGGGGTATGCTGCCTGTGGAAACCAGAAATGTTACATTCCCTCGAGGTGGAGTTACAGGTAGCTGTGAGATGTAGATGCTGGGAATGGAACTCGAGTCCTCTGGCAGAGCTGTAAGCGCTCTTAACCACTGAGCCATCTCTCCAGTCTCATCCACTTTGTTTTACAGACATGGGCTTACATCTACTAGGAGGCCCAAGTAGGATTTGTCTCCAGGGGCCATAGCATTGCCCCTCTGAAATCCCAGGGAATCGATTCAGAGCGCTTTTCTCCCTTGTAATAACTCCCCAACTCCCTTCTCCCTTTTAACAGTTGCATGAGTCAAGAGAGTGACTGTCTTCTTTGTGTCTCTATTTCCCTACTGTAAAATAGGACCCGACGCTAGTGCAAGTGCTTAAAGAAGCAAACCTGAGTCTACCGAATACATGATGACTGTTATAATTAATTAGTCCTTGTGGCTGTCTAAGGCAGTGAAAGCTGGCATGCCTCCCATTTACACACGAACCGAGGCTCAGAGAAATACACCTTTCCTAGAAGTCTCACACCTAAGAAGATACCATCCTCCGATTGGAACTATGACCTGTTTAACTCCAAAAACTAATCATGTCTGGGAGAGTTCTGCGTTAACTGCTCAGAGAAAACAACGACCATCTGTCTACAAAACCGAAGCCTAGGAGAGGGGCTTGGGCGTATAAGGCAATTTTCAGACACTCCCTGCGGTGGCGATAGTACGACCTGTCCTTCACCCTCGGACTACTGGCGGGTTCTTGCCGAGTGCTAGTGGAGACAGAGTTGTGGTGAGACTCTAATTTGCAGTGACTCCAACCGTGCCGGGGAAGTCATGTCTGAGCAGCAGCGGCAGGGCGCCGAGCGCGACCTCTACCGGGACACGTGGGTGCGCTACCTAGGTGAGCGTGGGAGTGATATACGCAGCGACCCCACCACTCGGGGGGCGGGGGGACCAAAAAACAAAAAACAAAAAACAGTGGTCCTGGGTTGCCAATCTGGAGTCTGAAAAGGAGCTTAGTTATTATTCGGCTTGGGCTGGAGACAGGGTTCAGGAGGAGGCTAGGGACTTGTCCAAGGTCACACAACACTGGGTCCAGCTCTGTCCATGGGACTCTTCTGGAGGCACAAACCGAGTGCATAGGTTGCCCTCTGCCATGACCGTGCACTAGCCATGGGGTCAGTGGACTCCTAGAGCAGCCTGCCTTTCCCTGGCTGTTCCTAAACTTTAATTTTCTATTCTGAAAAAGGGCTGAACGCGAGGCACTCTTGTCGGTGCCGATTGTAAGAGCGGGCTGAGGTAAGGCCTTGAAAGACCTGGCACTTGATTGATACATGCCAGTGAAGCCCACGTTCAGTTATTCGCTGGCCTCCGGTCGCCTCCCTGGTACAGATCCCCAGAACCATGGCTGAGGACTTTGATCAATGAGCCATGAACTTCACTGTCGGTGTCAGTCCACGGGCCTAGAAACCAAAAGGTAAAGTCACTTGACTGAGGTCACCTGCCCCACTGTAGTTTAGCAGGTTAGGGTTAGAAGCCGCTCTCTGTGTAGCGCCCCCTTGTGGAATAGGCCAGAAAATTGAATGTCTTTTCCCTCCAGGCTACGCCAATGAGGTGGGGGAGGCTTTCCGCTCCCTGGTTCCTGCAGCTGTGGTGTGGTTGAGCTATGGCGTGTCCAGCTCCTATGTCCTGGCCGATGCCATAGACAAAGGGAAGAAGGCAGGAGAGGTGAGTGTTAGTTAACCCTTCCCAACCCACCCTAGTGTGAGTGGGTGTGTAGCCTTGTGTGTGGGACAGTCCTATCCCTGTTAGTGTCTCATAGTGCAGTCCATAAGCTAATCCTATTTATAGGATCATTCATCCCCACTTGACCAAACCACATGGGTTGTCGGTGACAGTTGGTACCTCTCCTGGGTGTGGGCAAATCACCCCAATCCTGAACGTAGTACAGACCAGAGCCTTCCTCCCTGCTACCTCCTCTTACTCTTTCTTCCTCCGTGGTCCACCTTCATGCTTCTGTCTATAGGTTTTCTACTTCTGCCCCAGCTGGGTTAAATGTCTTTGTACCTTCCAGGTGCCAAGCCCTGAAGCAGGCCGCAGCACCAGAATGGCCCTGGCTGTGGTAGACACCTTTGTGTGGCAGTCTCTGGCCTCTGTGGCCATCCCAGGTTTCACTATCAACCGTCTGTGTGCTGCTTCTCTCTATGTCTTGGGTTCTGTGACCCGCTGGCCCCCAACTGTTCGCAAATGGACCACCACCACACTTGGGCTGCTGGCCATCCCTGTCATCATCCACCCCATTGACAGGTAGGTGCCTTTCTAGTCTCAGGGACCAGTCACTCTGCGGGTAGAGTTAGGCTGTGAGCTGTGGGCACAGGACCGGGGCAGCAGAGGCAGGGTTGGAGTAGAGAAGCCATCTGTGCTCTTGTCATATGGAGCAGTAGAGCAGCAGAAAAGGAAGCAGACATGAGTTTGACGTGAGTCAAACTCAGTTTCCTAGGTAAATATAAAATAAAAGTCTTGGGATGTTTTTGGCACTGCTGGATCCAGGCATCTGAGCACGGCTGCCACGCAGCCTCCTTCAGCTCCTCTCTCCATCCCGTCCTGGTGGGTTTCACTCTCCCGCCATGTCCCAGTGACTCAGTGTCCTGTCCCTCCCAACATCCTAAGTCCCATCAACACTTCTCCACAGTGATAACAAAAATCCCAAGGAAGATTTTTATTGGTTCATTCAGATGAGGGGCTTATGTCTGAGCCATTGTCCTTCTGATTAGCCAACCCTGTGTCGTGCACTTGCTCTTAGCACTAGAGGTAGGACCAGGCTGGTGAGAATGCTTGGTGGATACGAGCACTGTCTGCTCTTCCAGAGGTCCCGAGTTCAATTCCCAGCAACCACATGGTGGCTCACCACCATCTGTAATGGGGTCTGACGCCGTCTTCGTACATGTAGGTGTACATGCACATGCATTAAATACAAAGATGTTTTGTTTCTTTGAGATTGGATTCTCTGTATAGCCCTGGCTATCCTTGAACTCAGAGACCCGCCTGTCTCTGCCTTCCAAGTGCTGAGATTAAAGGTGTGCACCGCCACTGCCCAGTTACAGAAATCAATTTAAAGAGAGAGAGAGAGAGAGAGAGAGAGAGAGAGAGAGAGAGAGAGAATATCAAAGTACAAGGAGGGTCTTACTGGTGGCAGGGGTGGTGTGGAGGGGAGCGTAACTCACCCTGAGCCTCACTGTGAGTCCTTTACCCACCATGCCTCAGTTTCTCCAGCCGTAGAAGAAAGGAAGATGGCTGTTATTCTTGGGGCTGGGGGAAGGGTTAACTGTGATTTCCCTATGGAGCCCAAGAGAGGGGAGAATGATAAAATGGGTCTTGACATGGTTGCTGTTGGTACCCTGTATTGAGGAGTCTCTCCCCGTAGTCTGTGTGTTTCCTTGGCTACCTGCTCACCAGGCCTTCTCTCTCTGTAGGTCAGTGGACTTCCTCCTGGATTCTAGCCTGCGCAAGCTGTACCCATCAGTTGAGAAGCCCAGCACCCCCTGACCCTGCTCTCGGCCTTGCCTGGGGTTGGCCCACTCACATCAAAGAACGTGGATATATGACTGCTTGAGGTCCATGGTACTGCCGTCTGAGTGGGTTCAAATTGATGGGAGCTTAGAGATGAAGACCCTGGGGCATAGTGACTGTAGTGACACCCAGGGGTGGGACCCAACCCTGTCTGCATCAGTGGCCTTGGTTGTGCTGAGTGGGAACGAACTCTGGCTGGGCCTGTCTTTTGAAGTCCTTTTTAAAAAAGTATTTATTTTATGTGTATAAGTGTTTTACTTGCATGTATGTATGTATGTATGTATGTGCACCACCCTTTGAGGTTAAAAGAGGTGATTAGATGCCCCTGAAACTGAAGTTAGGGATGGTTGTGAGCCACCATGTGGGTGCTGAGAACTGAATCTGGTTCCTCTGCAGGAGCAGCCAGTGCTCTAACCACTAAAGTACCTCTTAGCCTCCGGGCCTCTCTTCTGATGGAAAAGTTGTATCCTCCCATGGAGGAGAAGGATATTAAGTCCCAGGGAGGGCAGGGAATACTCCTGAGATCACGTGACAAGCAAGGACCAGCTATTCTAAATCACTTTGTGCTAATGTGCCAGAGTGACTTAGGGAAAGACACAGAGGTACAGCATTTGGGACACTCAGGGCAGAGTCTCTGGCCAGCCCATCCCTGCTGCAAGAGCTGCTGGGGTCTGGTTTGGAGGCAGGACAATCACAAACCAAGTGCTAGCCCAATAAAACTTTCAAAAATGGCGTCTTCTTTTCTTCTTTTCTTACTGGGGATAAGTAGGGTTGTGACCACAGCATGGTGCTCCTTCTGGAACAGGTAAACTGAGGGAGAAGCGGGCTGGTCTCCTGGTTCTGCAGGAAGGGCAGTAGGGAGAACAAGGGAGGCGTTCAAGCCTTTTCAAGAGCAATATCAGATACAAGGAAAAGAAAAAAGAAAAAGAAGTCTGAAATGAAGGTCGAGGTAGAGAGAAATGGGAGGTGCTTTGTGCTGTGGGTGGGCTGGTGTCTTAGCGTTTCATTGCTGTGAAGAGACACTATGACTAAGGCAACTCTTATAGAGGACATTTAACTGGGGTTGGCTTACAGTTTTAGAGATTCCTAGCAGGAAGCATGGCAGCATGCAGGCAGACATGGTGCTGGAGAAGGAGCTGAGAGTTCTACATCTTGATCCAAAGGCAGCCAGAGACTGACTCTTCCACAAAGGGTGGAGCCTGAGCATAGGAGGAAACCTCCAAAGCCCAACCCCACAGTAATACACTTCCCCAACAAGGTCACACCTCCTAACGGTACCACTCCTTTGTGGGCCAAGCGTATTCAAACTACCACCTGTCATATTGTCCAAGATGGCTCTCAAGAGCTGTGGCAGGAAGTCTGAACTGGATTCTAGACCTTGTAAGAAGTGATTGGAAAATCTTGGAGAAGATATGGAGGACGAAGAGCCCTCATCCGATGCTAGTGATATGCAAACTAGTGCAGCCATTATGGAAGTCAGTATGAAGTCTCCTCAAAAAGTTAAGAGGATGGCCATCTGGCCCAGCTACAGCACTCCTGGGCTTAGACCCAGAGAACCCTGTGTCCTCACACAGACATCAGTCTTCACTGCTACTCTATTCACCGGAGCCGGCCACCCACAGATGAGCGGAGAATGCAGATGTGGTGTATAATGGAGTTTGTCTATTAACAAGGAAATGATAATTTAAGGAAATGGATGGAAGGCAGAGCATGTCTGAGTCTTACTTGTAACTGTTTATGCTGTGAGGCCTCTGCTAGGTCATTTGCCTTCTTTCATCCTTAGGATCTAGATCTGGAAAGTGCCATCTACCCTCCTCCTGGGCTAGCAGGGGGACCAGAGCAGTACATTGCTGGTCAATGTTTAACCACTGACTGCCTTAGGATAGGAAGACTCAATTGTCCATTTCCATGGTGAAAACACACCCATCCTGTTGTCTTTGAAACTATCCAAGTGAAGCCCTTGAATACAGCTGGGGAAATCATGTGATATAGCTGACTGGCAGAAGCCATTCCTTTCAAGGGTGCCTCAAACCACAGATGCCGGTAGACCCTCTATACTGTGTCTTAGCTGGTACCTATAGAAATAGGGATTAACTGTAATCATTATGTCTTGAAAGCCATCCCCCTGCAGGGAACTAGGCAACATTCTACCCACCTGGTAAGATCCCAGCAACGAACCAGTTTGTTTCCACTGAGGTTCACTGGGGAGGGGAGCCAGTGAGCTCCTTCGGCTTGCAGAGCATGTCTGAGGAGTTGCAAACGGAAGCACCAGTGACCCTGAAGCACACTCAGGAAGGCATGTACCCAGCATGGATGATGGCTTCCCCAGGGCTATATAGATGAAGCCACCTCCCTAGTCCTTCCTGACTTAGCTATGTCTAGCCGTTCTCTGGGGCCTCATGCCATTAGAACAGGCCTGCATAGACCTGACTGAGAGGAGTGGCTGGACACTGTCCTATGAAAAACAGTCAAGTTGACAGACCCCAGCTGTGGCTATCTTTTGTGAGTGGACACAGCTGAACTCATGAGGATGGTGGCAGTTTGGCTCTTAGGAGAGTCCTGTGGGACCAACTACAATGGCAATAAGAAGCGAGAACAATGGTAACCGCATCTTATAGTAAGAACTATTCAAGACTCACAAACTGCTTGTCTTGGGAATTTTCTACTTACTACTTAGACTGCAACTTCTTACAGTAGCTGGTGCATAGAAAGGAAGACCAACAACGAGGCTGCTGCTGGTAGATGTACATAATATCAATAGGGATGAGGAGATGGCTCAGGGGCTAAAAGCACTTGGAGTCCTGGAGGTCCTACAGACTGTCCTGAGATTCATCAGTGATCCTTAACATTGTACCATGGAAGAAAGGGTGTGTCAGCCAAGGGTAATGGCTTCACGCTGTGAGTAATAGAGGAGAATTAAAGAACAACTTGAGGACTGGTCATGAGACAGAAACCTCTAGCCAGGGTTGGTGGTGCATTCCTTTATCTGAGCACTTGGGAGGCAGAGTAGAGACAGGTGGATCTCTGTGAGCTCAGGGCCAACCTGGTCTAAACAGAATCTGGGCTAGCTAGGGATACATAATGAGATCCCCTCTCAAACAAAAATGAAACAAAACATCAAACAAACGAATCTCCAGAATTCTCCTAACCTCAGCTTCTCCAGATTGGTACAACTGGTGACAATTTCAGGACCACCTGTCATGGCATCAACGTTTGATAGAAAAGAATGCCCCACAGGAATGGCCTTGCTGGGTTTGAGGATGGCTCAACACTTCCAATGAGCTTTGGATCAGCTCTTGGCTGAAGTCTGCCTGGGCCCCTTTGTGAAGGCTGAGTGTTCACAGTCGCCCACTACTCTTGACCTGTTCCATTCTAGCACCTCATTTCCAGGATAGATGATAACAGCTAATGAAAATGTGTATTTGGATCTTAGCATTCCCCCTATACTTGCATCTGAGGAACTCTGACCTTCAGTGGCTTCTAGAAGCCTCTGGATACAGCTGTTGATGAGGTAGATCTGTCCCTCCCTGGCCTCTGGGCTGGAGGACATGGCTTTCTAGCGTCCTGAGGGAAAGGCCCCAGGGAGGTTGCTCCTGCGTCAGGGATGACTGCTCTGATCATCTTGGTCTTTAGTACCCATGTTGATGGCCACCTCCCCCACGAGCTCTACCTCCAAAGGTTACTTCTTGCCCTGACCTTTCAGACTGTTTCTCAGAGCCAAGAGCTGAGCATCTCTGCCCAATTACATCCTTTCCACCACGATACTCTCTGCCTTCCTCCAGGCTTACAGTGATGGGTACCAATCAACTACAACCTAAACTTCAGAAACCATGAAAACCAATCCTCCCTCTCTCAGGTTATGGCAGGCATTTTTGTCATCATGATAGAAGGTTGACATGGCTGTTTGATAGCTCATTAATTCCTGAAAAATCAGCAGCTGTCTCTGGCTTCAGTTCCTACCAGCCATCTCTGCTCCACAGGTAAGAGGCTGGGCAAATAGATCTCAGACGGCCTGCCTCATTCTTTTTCGAAAACAATCTCTGCCCTAGTGGTTCAGTGAACCCTCCACCAGGGACAAAAGGACACAACTGTTCCTAGAAGCCACAGGTTTAGGGGACAGCCCCACAGCATGGTCTGAGTCCACACAGTAGACACAGGCCTTGCTAGGGATGTCCCTGTGTTGAGGGCCTCATTTCCGCAGTCAAGACTTAGAAGGACTGAGTGATCAAGCATCACTATTGCAAAACTCCGTGGGTGCTAATGGCTCCTCAAATTCCACTGTTTCACCCACAGTAGCTGATGATGTAAATGTCGCCATGAGCAGACTCTGTCATCAGTGTCAGGGAACTGTGGAGGCTTTCTAGTGTAAGAGACCAGGACAGTTAGAGTTTGGAGAGACAGAAAGTATAACTGTCTGGACAGGGAGGAGTCTGGCTGATATAGCTTAGGTGGGAGGTGGTCATGTGTATCCACATGTTTCACATCTGCAGATTCAACCCACCACAAATGAAGAGTATTTGGAAAGCAAATGGCATGCATACAGACATCTTGCCACAATTCTGTAATTAACTCAGTTTAAGAACATTTATGCATACTGGGCAGTGGAGGCACATACCTTCAATCCCAGCACTTGGGAGGCAGAGGCAGGTGATCTCCTGGTTCAAGGCCAGCCTGCTCTACAGAGTGAATTCCATGAAGAACCAGAGCTATTCAGAGAAACCCTTTCTCAAAGCTCCCCCCTCCAAAGGGCATTTCTGCAGCATTTGCTTTGTATTCAGTGTGATCAGTAACTAAGATGTGTGGCCGTAAGGTCTTGTCACACCTGGGTTAGTTGCTTCTTCATTGGTCACAACATCTGACAGAAACAACTTAAGGGGGAAAGGTTTACTTGGTTCATGGTTCCAGGGCAGCAGGTTAGACTATCATGTCAGGAGAGGCTGTGGGAGCGTGAGAGACCCCTCATACCCTGGTGGATTAAAAGTCAGAGAGAATATGGGGTGGGAAGCAGAGCTCAGGCAAAGCTTTCAAAGACTGGTCCCAGCCAGGCCCCACCTCCTAACAGTACCAATATAGGACCGTGGACAAACATTCAACCATGAACCTATGGGGGACACTTCAGATTCAAACCATCACAATGCCACTTTATATAAGGGACTTGAATGTCCTCAATGTCATAGTGATGGCATTGTCCTGAAGCCAATCCTCTGTGACACTACTGCCTTTCAAACTGCGTGACCTAAAGTCTCAGTTTCTTCATCTGTGAAGTGGGCCTGCTTGTGGCTGCTGCAGAGGACTTTAGGGAAGGATTATTAGGAGAGTTAAACCAAACAATAGATGTTCCAGACAGACAGCAAAGACCAGTATTTGACAACATAGAGGGCAGCACTTGTTATTCTCCTTGAGTGTAAGGAGGTCAAAGAGTTATATGTCTCCCAAACTCTTGGGTTTAAAAACTTGAGCCAGGCATAGTGGCTAAAGCCTTTAGACCCTTTGGAGGCAGAGGCAGGCATATCTCTGAGTTCAAGGCCAGCCTGGTCTACAGACCAGAAAGAAGGAGAAGGAGAAAATAAATTAAAAACTTATAGTCAGCTTGTCTTGGATTCCAGAGCCCCTCTGCTGCCTCACCAGCAGTCATGGGACCCACAAAAAGATTCTGCTAATCCAGACATGGGTAAAGGTTGCTTCCCCATAATGAGTTTGCCTCTTTGGTAGAACCTAGATTGTGAGGACTCAGTCCAAGGTCAGTCACACCTGACTTGTGGCTTTAGGCAGAGTAGAAAAGAAGAGCTGAGGTCTACCTCAGATCTGTGCTCCCACTCTCAGCACTTTTGAGGTTTGCTGCCAAAGATGGGCTAGGGAGTCACCTAATAGTCCAGAATATGCCATATGGTAAACAAGCCGTCCCTTTATCCCGGGAGCTGGTAAGAGCTCAGTGGCCATTCTTTTTCTGCAGAAGTCTTAGGTTTTCCTCATGGGAAGACTCTCATTTGATTCAGAGGAGCCCCTTTGGGCTTCTTGCGGCTCACATGGAATATCTCTAGAAGGTTCCCCTCCCAAAGGAATTGGTACCGCAGACAAGGGTAAGATCCACACCAAAAGAGGCCAGCAGGGACTATGATGGACCCCAGGCATCTTCAGGAAAGAGTGATGAGCAGGAAGCTACAGTGAGTAGGGACAGCCAGTCAGCCCTCCAGGCCTTGTAGCTTTTTGTCCTAGAACAGCCTGGCAGTTAGGTCCCCAGGCAAGTCCTGGCTAGTTTTAGGGAACACTCAAAATGGCCACTAGGAGGCAGCATGTCCTAACGTGTGCTTGTTAGCTGGTCAAACTGGTCATGGTGACCAGTCTCTTAGTGAGACTGCTCCTGAGTTGTAATTGCTAGCACAAGCTCACAAGGCCATCCACGTGCCACCACTCAGCCAGTGGCATGCTTCAGTCAGAGCAGAACTGACCCTAAAGGCTGTGTGACTTTGGACAAGTCATTTAGTGCTCTGAGCCTTTGTCACCTCAGTGTGGAATTCTTTTTGTTGTTGTTGTTGTTTTTGTTTTTTTGAGACAAGGTTTCTCTGTGTAGCCCTGGCTGTCATGGAACTCACTCTGTAGGCCAGGCTGGCCTAGAACTCAGAAATCTGCCTGCCTCTGCCTCCCAAGTGCTGGGATTAAAGTTGTGCGCCACCACTGCCCTGCCAGAGTGGAATTTTTAATTATCTGAAGCAACTAAAATGATTACAGGAGAATGGTTGAAAAAGCATTTATCTGGGTGATGACTTCACCGCCATTGGCTCTCACTGGGATGTCCCACCTGATGGTTAATCCAGATGTAAGATTTGCCAATCTTAGCAGCATTGAGGGATTCCACCCATAAGGATTTTCTGAGCTACGCATCTCAGGCCTGTAATCCCACTACTTGAGAGGTTAAGGGAGAAGAAATGTGAGTTTGAGGTCCAGCCTGGGCTGCATAGCAAGACCTTGTCTTCCTCTGTCTCTTAATGAAATAGTTTATTTGGAGGAAATGTTTGTGTGATCTCAGAAGTGTGTGTGTGTGTGTGTGTGTGTGTGTGTGTGTGTGTGACCATATACTCACAAATGTGTAGGAAGTTCCTTTTTCTGTGCAGTGCCTAAAGGAAGAGTCTTCTGACCAAATTATGTGGGGCTGAATCTTCCTTTGGTAGATACTTTCCATGACTTCTGATGGTCCCTTAGAGCCACCATCCTTGGGGTCTTATCTCTCCCCATGACACACCGAGTGTCCATGTAATTGCTTCTCCCAACTTCCAGTGTTCTCTGGATGTGCCTCCACACCTAGCCTCCATGTCTTTGATCAGGCTGTGTCAGCTGCCTGGAATGCTCCCCGCCACACTTCTTTCTTTCTTAGCCTTTCAATGCTCAGCCCCAAGAGAACTGTCTTGCTTGCAAGCCTCTCCTGACTTGTTCATTTCACCTCAAGTATAAGAGTTCTTAAGTGATGGCCATAGAGGACTGTACTAAACGACGTGCTGTGAATCCTGGTTGTGAACCGGGGTAGATCTGTGGTCTTTGTGATCTGTGTACTCAGGAGACTGAGGCAAGAGGATGGTGTGTCCCAGGCCAGTCTATGCTACACACTGAGACTTGGAAAGAGATGGGGTAAGGATGAGTCCTCGTTACAGTTTCCTGTGCTGAGTGCCCCAAGAACAGGAAGTCAGGTGCAGTAATGTAACAATGTCATACTGACTGTAAATGTCTTCAGGAGTTCAAGGCCAACCTGGTCTACATAGTGCATTCCAGGACAGCCAGGGCTATATAGAGAGACCCCTGTCTCAAATCACAAATAAACAAAACCAACCAACCAAATCAAATGTTTCTAGGAAATGTCATGATGGCGATGAGCCCAAAGCTTTGCCACTGTGATCTCTTTGGCAGGAATGAAGACATTCTAGAGACATTCTAGAGAAGTGGTTCTTAACATGTGGGTCACAATTCCTTTGGGGGTCATATGACCCTTAAACAGAGATCACCCACGACCATGGGAAAACACACATATTACAATTCAAAACAGTAGCAAAAGTGTAGTTATGAAGTAGCAATGAAAATAATTTTCACCTCAACATGAGGAACTATATTAAAGGTTTGCAGCATTAGGAAGGTTGAGAAGCATGGTTCCACAGAGACAAGTGCCCTCCCTCTGGCTGTCAGGCTATTAAAACAATGGTTCTGAAGGGTTCAGAATTTCTTCAGGAATCTCAAGCTGGGGAAGGGGAAGGCTGAAGCCTGGGGCAGTCAGAAGATGGACTCCATAAGCTGTGTGACTTTGGACAAGTCACCTAACCTCCCTGAGTCTTGGTTCCCAAGTCTAGTTCTACCCGTGAGTACAGAATGACTTGAGACGCTGAGTGTTGTGTCGATGACGTCTTGCTCAGTGGTAGGGGAGAGGTTGAGGTGAGAAGATATGGGGTGCCCCAGGCTCTGCTGGGAAGTTTCTTCTTGTCACTCTGCTTTTCTCCTTGGGACTCTTTTGAGGTCACCTCAGGAAATGGGTATTAGATACACTAATTTACCCCCTCCCCCAAAAAAGGAGGCCAAGTCCCGCCTGTTTCTGGTAGATCTTAGAAATTCGCTCTGAATGTTGCATGGAATATAGTTATGTAGCCTAGACTGGCCCAGAACTGCGTAAGTAGCCAAAGATGACCTTGAACTCTTGATTTTTCCTGTCCCCACCTCCCAAATGACAGGTGGTAGATATATGCCACCACGGCCAGCTCCTAGCAATTCTTCAATAGATTTACAATGAAGAATTCGATCTCTCTAGAGGTCTGTCCCTGCTGTCACTTCATGTGGCTCTTGGGTTCTCTTGCACTGTGTATTAGGAGACCGACGTGACCCCTTGGTGTTGTCTCCATGTCAATGGGTTCTTAAGGAAGGAGGAAGAAATAGGAACTTGGGTTTCTTTCACACCTGCATGGCACAGGCCCAGCTTTCTGGTAGTGAGTCCCACTGCTCAGCTGCGGAGAGGGGAGCCTAACAAAGACATACCAACACCACCGCTCACAGCTTCCTCGGCCCCCAGTGTGCAAAGAGCCCATACTCTGTCCTCTGAGTCTCTGGTCTCAGTGGGCACGGGGCGGGGTCCCCCCCCCCCCCCCCGCTCTGTATCACTGATGCTCAGCCATTTTCTTCCAAGGTTCTCACAACATGACTTGCCCAAAATGTGGGTGCTGCCAACCCTGCATTCCTCGGGCCTATTTATTCCTTCTTTCTTCCTCTCTTCCTCCCTAGTTATTTTTATCCGTCCCATTTATTTTAAAATACTTCATTTTTATTTTCTGAGTACATGGGTGCAGTTCTGATAGAGGCCAGCAGAGGGAGCTGAAATACTGAGTCTGAGCTGGGAACATGCTCAGGTCTCTGTAAATCAGGACGTGCTTTAGACCCCTGAGCCATCTCTCCAGCCCCCTCCTACTCGCTTCTCCCCCTCATTCTTCTTTATAGACTTGCCAGATAAAGCATAGGGTGATGTAGGAGAGGGATGTTTGAAAAAGTAATATGGAAAAGAAAAGCTCTATGAAAGCTACTGTTTTATAAACTTCCTAAAAAATGTGTATTTAAAAGGTTTCATTAGCATTACCTTACACAGAATATTCCTCCCAGAAGTCATAGATAATTAAATAAAAGTTCCAGTGCCAGAAGTGGAATACCTTTTGTCCTGGTGTTGGTGTGGGTCCACAGACCCCCAACACAGTAAGATTATTGCCATCACTCTTGGTTACCCAGACTTACTGGAATAGGCAAAACCCCACTGCTGAAGACACCAAATACCTTGATCACAGGACACAGAGAAATCAACCTGGAAGTGATCCAAAAACACCCTCCCTGATGGCTAGATTCCATAGTGCCAGGAGGTGCTATGCAGGCCAATGGCACAGAAAAGCCATCAACAGTCTTACCCAGATGTGTATGGTGTGAGCTACAGTAATGACCAGTCAGGAAAGATATGCCCACAGCGCAATAATGACATGGATGATATTGGAGTAACCAACACATTCTAATTGGAATGAAGTCTATTCTGCAGGAGGCAGCTCACACCTGGTGCTGTAAACCTGGCCAAGAACCGTGACTAGAGAGCTCATAGAACCAACCTTTTTTTTTTTTTGCTAAAAGAATGTGGTATCACAGTGCCTTCTAAGTTTTTAACCTTATGCCCAGATGCAACTCTCACCCTCAACAGAGAATCATCTATAGTCGGCACATAATGGTGAATACAGATGCATGACTGACCAGAGTGCAGAGAATAAGTAACCATGGGGCACTCAGCCCCAAATGGCACATCCCTGTCACTCCCTGCACAAGGCACACAAGGGGACAGAAAATTTGTTAGGAGTCAGAGGCTAAGGAGTCTTCTGGGTATGGTGGGACTAATGCACTCAATCTCACAGTAGCTGTGGTTGCCAGCACACCAATCACACAATGTCAATTATGCACTACCCTCAATCACACAATATTTCAGTATGTAAAGGGAAGGGATTCATGAGGCCTGCCACTGAACCAGAGAGCTATTGGCATCAGTGGCCTCTGGAAGGAAGAGTTTATCTTCTTCGACAGGGTGGCCCATGGCAGGTTGCCCATGCTACAGTGGCTGCAGTCCTATATCTGTGAGAATTAATCATCTGGGCAGCTCTGATTCGACTCAGTGGGTTAGAAAAACAAAAGAAGACATGGAGTTGAGGTCTGTATGCCGGGGATTCTGGGAGGTGTTGGGATGGGAGAAGGGGAGTGACAATGACCTAAAACATTGTATCCACGTGTGGAATTACTAAGGAAAGGGTGAACAGTTTTGAAAAGACTTGAGATATTCAGTTAAACTTTAATGTCAGGTAATGAATACATTTTAACTACCATCCAATATCACACAAACAAAAAAAAAAGTCTTTCAAAGACTGACAGCTTTCTCTTTTCCATCTTTCTTCTTCTCTTTTGTGATTCCAGTTACTTTCCCCTCCCCTGCCTGCTCAGAAAGGAGGAGGCAGTCTTACCCTGTTTGGAACATCACACAGAAACCTGGGGGTCATAAAATGAAGAAAGCACCTTGGCTCTGGTCCAGTTCTACCACCCACTGACTGAAGAAAATGAGGCCAGTGCTTTTGGGAGCTCAGTTTCTGTTCTGGCTAGACACAAGCTAGAGTCATCAGAGAGGAAGGAGCCTCAGTTCAGAAAATGCCTCCATAAGATCTGGCTGTAAGGCATCTTCTTAATTAGTGACCTCTGGGAAAGCCCCAGTTCGTTTGGGTGGTGCCGCCCCTAGTATGCTGGTCCTGCATCAGCTCCTGCCTCCAGCATCCTGCCCTGTGTGAATTCTTGTCCTTACCACTTTTGATGATGAACTGTTACGTAAAACTGAGAGAAGTAAACCCTTTCCTTCCAAGTTGCTTTTGGTCATGGTGTTTCATCACAGCAATGGAAACCCTAAGATGGCCCCTATATATAAGATTGGCATAAGAGCCTGTGCCCTGAAGTGTAGGCACAGGCCTGTGCATGACTCTGCTCCCTGTCACAGAATGTTAGCTTGGTGAGTGTCAGGCTTTGCACTCAGCTCTTAGTTTGTTCCCACGGAGCATCTCATGGAAATGGCAGAGCTCTTGGGTTCTGTTCTCCCTTCATTCTCTGGACTAATTCATCATCTCTTGGCAAGAGTTGTGTCAGGAGACGGGGCTCAAGCCAGTGTCTGTGGACCCAGCATGGGTCAGGAAATTGAGAAAAAAACAAAACAAAACTTGGAACCCTGGTCTTGTCCCAGTTTCTCAAGGACATGTTGATCATCCTTGCATCTGTGTGAGCAGAGGACAGATCACTGGGCATAAGAGTACAAGCCCTTCCAGCCCTCAGTGAGGCTTCTTGAACACCTTCTTCACATGTTGTAGGTCTCCATTAGCTGGACTGCCCAATTTGGGGGATTATCTCTTCCATTTATAAAAAGGGATTAGAGGGGTGGGGGTACCCAGTAACTCTACTTAAAGATGCAGGACAATCAAACCTTTCCTTATCTTCTTGTCAGAGCAGAATCTTATGAGGAGGCAACATAGAGCAATTTAGAGCAATGCCTTCTGACTAAATAAAGAATAAAAACCTTAGGTCCTAGATCTGCTGCTTAAGACTGTTTGACACTGAGTGGCTACTTTAGCCTCTCTGAGCTTTGTTTCTTCATTCATAAAGTGTCTCTGATAAGGTGTATTGTTGGTGGTGTGAGGATGGCGTGAGCCTACCTTGTAAAGCTCTTGGAACAGTGACAATCCTCAGCAAACAACAGCCATTATTGTTATTGTTGTTGTTTTACCCAGCAGCATTGAAAGTAGGTATTGACTTTCTTTGCTTTGGGAGAAACTCCTCTCATCTCTCTCTCTCTCTCTCTCTCTCTCTCTCTCTCTCTCTCTCTCTTGTTTTAGATTTATTTATGTGCTCTGTCTGCATGTACAGCTGCATGCCAGAAGAGAGCATCAGATCCCATCACAGATGGTAGTGAGATGGTAATGTGGAATTGAACTTAGGACCTCTAGAAGAGCATGCAGTGCCATTTCTCCAGCCCTGGAAACATTATTTTAATGTCTTAAAATATGAGTTGTGAGTTTAAAAGGAAGGAGGTGATTATGAGAATAACGTGCCCTGTGGTCAGGCAAAGTTGGAAGCGGAAGCGGGCGCCTCCTGCCAGATGTGTGGAGCTTTTCCTTTCCTGAAAGGAAACCACTGTCAGTCAGGTCGGATGGCTTGGGTCGTGCGCAAGTGTGGCTCTGTCCAGGGTGCTGAAATCTGCTGCCTGGTCTCTTAATCATTTCTGTGAGTCTTGTGCTTTCTGCCTTCTGGTCCTCCGTTTAACTTACAGAAACACACTAAGCATATACTATATAGTGAATGGAAATAAAATGATTCAGATAATCTCCAGCTCAAACTGCTCACAGCTCACAGGGACTGAAATACAAACGTCTTAGGAGACATGAGGTCAAGTAGAGTCATTGCCCTATTCTTGGGCCCCAATGACACCCATCTCCTGTCTTCCCCTTATGCTTCTTTCTCTTTTGCAATCTTTATACCCTCCAACCTTTCATAATTTTAAAATTTGATTACAATAGATAAATCTTCTCTGGGAAATCTCTTCCTCTGCTCACTGGCATCACAGAGTAAGCCTAACGATCAGTTTTAGGAATGAAAGGAGAGACGAGAGAAAACAGAAAGCTGGGGTCTCTGAGAAGTAGGGGAATCCACCTAGACAGGGGTGAGCTCCTCGTCGTACTTCTGCATGCCCTCGTCTGGGAGAAGCACTTCAACCGTGAAGCTGACCTTCTTGGCATGGACGAAGCTATAGGTGTTGTCAAAGCGCAGGACGTCTAGGAGACAAAAGGAAAAATGAGTTCCTCCTGGCTGTGCTTGCCAAGCTGGTGTAATTCCCATTGTGCCTTTTACCTCCCTGTGGGACCTGTCACCCTGAGCAGAGCCTATAAACAGAAATTACCTCCTCTTGACAATCGCTCAGCCTGGCTTTAGTTCCATCAACAGATAGTGAGAATAATGGATGTTAATTATATTAATTCAGGTATATTCTTCATACCTGGATGTTCACATGATGAGGCATCTATTGAGAGCAACAGAAGCTTCCCATGCCTTTTGGACAAAGTGGGTGTTGGGCAAAGCCTGAGGTAATGGTTTTAATCCTCAGACCATGGGTGATCCAAACAATGGTCCTTCCCAGATTGGGCACAGTTTTGCACCTGTGCAACTCCATTGAGCCTGATATTGGAGCTGGGGTAGCATGGTACTCAGCTTTGAGGCTGCGTGTAAGTTGACTTTACTTCTCATGAACTCATGGGGAAGCACCATCTGCCTATTGTCTGTCCTATGCCTGTGTCCTGTGTCCAAGCACCCTCAGTTCCTCGGGGTCCATGTGTCTCTCTGACTGTTGGTGCACAGTAAGTGTTCACGAATATGACTTGAGAATGAATGAAGGCTCTAACCTGGACTGCGTGTCCGGGAAAGGGGCCACTGCCCATGTTAATCCTTTAAGCTACATGAAAGGTGGTTCCTGTCTCCAGAACCGGTGCACAGCTGGAGTGGACTTACAGACACCAGCCTCCGTGCAGGTGAGGCTCCCATCCTCAGGTACCATGTGGGCATTGTAGCGCTGGCTGGTTAACACCTCGGTCATCTCCCCTGCCTTCTGCCCTCTCCCCCATCTTGGTCTTGAGGAAAACTCCAAAGCCAATGTCTGCACCATCAGAGGAGAACTGCCACCTGGGAGAGGACAGGTGGCTGCTCAGTGTGACAGGCTCCTTAGGGGCTGGAGCCCAGCTGTGGGAGGAGTCATTTGTTCCTACCTGAGGACACAGCCTGGAAACAGGATCTCATATTCCACCTGATGTGAGGAGCCACGGCTAATCTGCACTGAGTGCTCATACTGAGTCTTCACCTGGTCACGCACATACATGGACTTGGGGATCTCCCCACCATAGTTGATCTATAATAGATTCTGGAGTCATTTCTCTTGCCAGAGACACATTCATTTATCGCTATTGGGAAGATTCCTACTCCCTTTCCCCAGCTCTCTAGGAGGGCTAGGGCTTCCTCTGGAAGCTTCTTTCAGCTTAATTCCAAATCAAAACTCCCCATTTCATTTTCTCTCTGCATGTCTTCTCATTATCAAGTCCTGATAAGCTGGACACACCCAGACTCTATACCCAGTGGTCTAACTGGAGATATTTGTGAAATGATAGGTGGATAGGAAAGGAACCCAGCTATACTCCTCCAACCCCTTCCTGGCCCCAGGCTCTGTATACCTTGGTTAAACATTTGGGGTTCCCATCTGGGTCAGTCAGGGTCCCCCCAAAATGGGCAGGCAGTTCCTCAGGACTGATGAGTTTCAGCAAACCTTCCTTCCAGCTGTCTGGGTGTAGGAAGATTCAATGATGGTTATCACACCTGGAAGGGACCAAACAGCCTCCCATACCCACCAGGACACCCAGAACATGTGTCTCCAGTCACTGATGGAGTTAGGCTGCCAGGGATAACTCCCAAGTCATCTAGACCCCAGGCTATAGGAAATAGTTTTCCCAGCATCCAGTTGCTATGGAAACACATTTGCCCTTGGCTGAGGTGTTTGGACGTTCTTGATGGTCTCCCGATTCATGAGAAGTAAAGTTGAGAGTTTCTTGAGTGTCTTAAGGGGACTTTAAAGCACTGTGAGTTCAGGACTTTGTTGAGATTACTCTGTAAGGTCTTGTGGTGGGAGCAGCTCTGTCTAGAGAATCACCTGCCTCTTTCATCATCACAACCATGAGGTATAATGCCATTGCTGTTACTCATGTGTGAGTCTCTAGGGGTCCTGGGTTCTGAGGATTGCTGTGGTCCTAGCCCTGTGGCTAAGCTTAGTCGACCCTTGTGGCAGTGAAATATTCCTTCCCTCCAGCAGGAAGTGGGAAACAGCACAGTGCCTGGAACACTAGGGCCAAATTACTTGAGCCTTGTGGGCCTCAGAGGAAGAGAGGACTTGGGTCCATTTTGCTCCAGGATTTGGTGCCCCCAACAGCCAGGCTACTTTCTCACCCATCAAACTCTCATTCCTAGTGGAAATGGGTAGAGGTAGGAGCTGGGGTGCTGGGAAGAAAGAACGTGAGGGACCTAAAGACTCCAGCCCCCATTTCTAGATCCTCTGTTCACACAATTAGAGGAACCAAACATTCCACTTGAGGGATGGTTTTCCTCCAAACACTGGCTCCCTGACTTGGGTTTGAAAATTAGTTTTATCTATCTATCTATCTATCTATCTATCTATCTATCTATCTACATATTTTACAGTGCCATGGATGGAACTCAGGGCCTCAGATGTTCGAGCAAATGCTTGGTGACTGAGATATATCTACAACCCACTTTTGCTACTTTTAAAAGCAGCTCTTATTAGGGGAATGACATACGATGGTAGCAGTATCAGCATTCAAGAGTCTGGGGCAGGAGGATGGTGAGTTTGAGGCCACTGTATCTTAAAATGCAAAAAAAAGAGAGGAATTAAAAGTATATTTTTTCTTTTTACTTATAGTAATATGCAAAATTGAGAAAATAGGAAAATACAAACAAGACCTTTAAAACTGATTTATTCTGTTTGTGTTTCCTTCTAAAAATTTATATATATATATATGACACTCAGGTCATCAACCTTGGTGGCAGCTGAGCCATCATTCTAGCCCGTACACTTTACATTGTCCACATGGCTTGTATGTAAGTGCACATGTGCGTGCACACAAACATGCACATGTGTGCACGTACATGGAGGTCAGAGGATAACCTAAAGCAGTATTCTTCAGGGTCAGAGTTGCCATTAAAGCATGGGATTTGCAAGTGCAGAAAGAAAGCCAGGGCATAAAGCCAAGGTTGAGAAACAATAAAGCTGAAATGTAAGGAGGCAAGGCAGCCTTCTCCTCACTCACCCCGAGGCTAAGGCAGGGAATGCAGCTTAGGAAGGGATAGTGAGTTCCTAGGAGGGGTGGGGGGGAAATGGGGTAAGGAGAGAACATCTGAAATGTAAATAAAATTTCCAATAAAAAAAAAAAAAAGAAGAAAGTGTTTCACTTTCTAAGGAGGAGCAGATGGCATGCTGAGTGCCAGAAGGGATGATGGATCAGCAGTCACTCTACAGCCTAGGTGTGAAGCCTGGGGATGGACCAGCACTCACTCTACAGCCTCAGTGTGAAGCCTGGGGATGGACCAGCACTCACTCTACAGCCTAGGTGTGAAGCCTGGGGATGGACCAGCACTCACTCTACAGCCTAGGTGTGAAGCCTGGGGGCAGGGCACTGGAAGGACTTACTACTTCCCAACACTATGATCTTCCTCCGTGTGTCCTCACTCAGGAATGGCTTCATGAGGTTATAGCCCACAGGGAACAGTTTGGTGGCTGGAAAGACACAAGAAGATCAACAGGGAGAGATCAAGGCACTGGGCTACCTTTCCACAACAGACAGCCAGTGATACAGAAGTTATGATGAACCCAGTCAGCTCAGACCCAATCACCCAAGCAATAGCCAACTAACCATCCATCCATCAGCCACCTACCCACTGCACAAGTGAGCCAGTCATCAGCCTCCTCATCAGCCAACCAATAAGCTAACCAGTCTACCAACAGCCAGTCAAGTGCCAACAACCCAGGAAGCCTGATAACGAGTAATTTACCAATTCACCAAACTTAACAAGTTGGCTAAAGAGAAAATTAATCAGCCACCAGCCAAGCAGCTAGACAGCTAATCAATTGCTTTCTCCAGCTACCAACCATTCACACAAAGAGTCAGTCTCCAAATAACCAGCTGACCATACAAATTCAGCTACAGAACAAACCAGCCAGCCAGTCAGTCAACATGCCAGGCAACTACCCAAACGTCCAGTCACCAAAACACTAACCAGACAACCAACCAAGCTAAAAGCCAGTCAGCCATCCCAGTCAACTCTTCAACCCATCCCCAGTTACTTAGCTACTCAGACAACCAGACAGCCAATCAGCTGCATAGCCAGCCAAGCAATGAGTTAACCAACTATCAAACAAGCCATCTTTCTACCAACCTATCTACCTGAGCAACAGCCACCTGAATGGTTACTGGGCCCTAGAATGGTGCCAGGCCAGGAACATGCACCACAGGCATAGGCTCAGAGCCCTTCATGGAGCAGATAACTTGCTCAGAAAAACAGGATGAGCTAGGCATGGTGGTGCATGCCTTCAGACCCAGCACTTGGGAGAGGTAGGGAGGTGGATCTCTGTGAGTTTGAGGCCAGCCTGGTCTATATAGTGAGTTTTAGGATGGCCAGAGCTACATAGTAAGACCTTGTCTCAACAACAACAAGAAAAAACAACAAACAAAAACAAAAGAACACCCCCAAAAATAGAAAAGAAAGAAAAAGAATAAATAGGAGTGTAGGTCTGTAAGCCCATATACTTTGGAAGCTGAGGCAGGAACATTGCAAATGCCAAGCCTATGTAGGCTATGGAATGAGTTCAAAGCCAGCCTGGACAGCTTAGGACCACAGACAACCCAAAGATGGAAAGATGATCATAGGGAAGGAAAGAGGTGTTTCTAGCAGGGCTGAGTTTGGAGCTGCCCCTTGGAGTGAAGCCAGATGTTACCACTTCCTGAGCCCTTCATTTGTGCCAGCCACCAACTGGTTTGCCCCAAGAAGAGGCATCAAGACCCTAAGGGTGAAAGAGAGGGGTATGGAGGCCCCAGTAGGGGAGTCACATCTCACTTACCTTTCACAATAAGCATAAACTTCAGGGTCTCTGGGTAATTCTCTTCAAGGAGGCCAAAGAACTGTGGAACCAAGAAAGCCTCTCAGAGCCCACACCTTCCCCCCCTTCCTTTGCCATATCCTGTCTGGAAGTTTTAGAGAAAATACCCTTTTAGGTATCACCTCCATTGACCTCTGAAGGGGAGCATCCCACCTCAGATGACTAAAACCAAATGCCCATAGTAACTACACAGTCACTCTAACAGATGATGATCATGGAGACTGCAGTATGCCAGGCATTCAGAATCTGCCAGCACTATGCACATGCTTTACAGACTCACTCCTGGGTCTAATTGTCCCCAAGCTGGAGGGGAGGAAGCTGAAGCATGGCAGCATGGGGGCGGGGTAGGATGGTAGACAAAGATAATTTGCCCAGGGCCCAGAGCAAGGGAGTGACAGGGCTGAAACTGTTTGTGGAAACAGGCCTTGTGCTCTCCTGAGGTCCACCCTGTCACTTCCCAGGAGTCCTATTAAGGTTTCTTTTCAGTATGGGGCTTGAAAGGAAACCATCTTTTATTAATTTGTGCTTTAAGTGAACTGTAAGGGCAATGCAGGCCAAGCTGGTCACCCAAGTGTGTGTGTGTATGTGTGTGTGTGTGTGTGTGTGTGTGTGTGTGTGTGTGTGTGTGTGTGAATTCGTGTGTGTCCACCCCTGGGCTGCCTCCTCACCTCCTGGTATACTTCCACCAGAGGTTTCCAGAAGTGCTTCAATCCCAGACCTTCACAGTCAAATATCATCACAATGGTTTCAATCTTCCTCCCCAGCTGTGAGGATGAGCAAGGAGCAGTGCCAGGGTCAAGCATAGACTTGGGAATTGGCAACTCAAGTATGTGACTCCTCAGGACACTTCTAACCCTCCACTCTGTCCCCAGAGTAGCAAGTGGACAAGAATGAATACCTCTCTCCACTCATTCATCCACCCACCTACCCATCATCCACTTATCCACCATCCATCATCCACCTACCCATCACCCACCATCCACCTACTCATCCTTTCACTGACAATAGCTGGACTTACTGATTTTTAAAAGCTTTATGATGGTGTGAGTGAACACACGTTCACTCAAACTCTTAGACTGAATGTTGAATTTTAATTGTTTTCTGGGCTAATGATATTCACAATGGTGCTGTCTTCCAGTGTCCAACTGTAGGTTAGTAAAAGTACCCTGTGCCTATTTGAGGCAGGCCAAGCTAAGCTATGATGCTGAGTGGGTTAGATGTTTTAAGAGTATCTTCAACTAATGGTATTTTTTTAAACTTAGGATGGTTTATTAGGATGTAGTCCCATAATAGCTGAGGAGTATCCTGTCATCTCTTTACTCAGTGCAGGCTACCCTGCCAAGGGGAGAAGACAGGCTCAGAGAAGTAAGGAACTTTCTGAGGTTACACAGCTGACAAGCTGTGGGATTTTGACCAGAGAGCCCTCTGACTATGGTAGAGAGAACACAGATATGTTCTTGGGACCATGGGTCCTGGCAGCCTCTCCTACCTCTAGCCACTCACCCCACTGAGTCAGACCCTCACCCGCTCTGTCTGCAGGTCACACTCATGCAGGATACGTTCACAGTCCCTCATCTTGGTCTTCAACAGGTCTTGCTTGGTGACTGAGAAAAGCAGCCCTTTGGGGTCCAGTGGCCCGATGATGTCATACCACACGGGGCAGCCATCACGGTCATAGCCACACAGGCCTCCAGGCATGTACTTCTGGATCACCTGGACATAACATGACATGACACTTGGAATCACACACCTCCCTGGGAGTTCCCAGATCTGACTAACTTATTGTACCCATGTCTATATATACCCTGCCATGGGACAAAACATTGGCTTGCCTGGTTCCAAGTGAAAACATTAAGGGTCTTTCAAGGGAGGGCTTTGTTCACAGCTGTGAATACAGAAGGCCCAGTATCAGCCAGGCCTGGCTTCAGGCTTCGGGGCACATTGGTCCTGCCTGCAATGTCTTCCATGTCTGGTTTAGTAATGGAGAATGTCGTTCTGAAAGCCAGCAGATATAATTTAAATAGATGCACTGCTGTTCCTGTGCTCCATGTCCTTGAGCAAGTGACACCACCTCTCTGAGCTCCATCCCACCTCCTCTTGCATAGATGCTTGCTCTCCAAGACAGTGCTGGCAAAGATGGCAATACTATCCACAGCGATATTATCGTGTTACTGTGACCCCAATGTTGGTCCTACCCTTACCAGTGGTGCGCCCTTGATGGGCAGTTGCTTTCTACCTGGACAGGACGCTTTGAAACTCTGGGGTAGGAGCACAGAGGGTCTGACGGGCTATAGTGGCTTAGATACAAATATGGGAGGCCAGACAGGCCTAAGTTCAAACTGCAGACCCACAATGGAACAGTGGGACTTGGGGCAAGTTGCTAGATTTTTTTACTGGACAAAAGGGATGATAATGCCTGCCTTGTAATATTCAGATGATTAAATGAACTCATGCAGAGAGTTTTAAAATATTTTGGTTGGATCAAGACAGAGTTTCTCTGTGTAGCCTAGGCTATCCTAGAACTCATTCTGTAGACCAGGCTGGCCTTGAACTCAGAGATCTGCCTGCCTCTGCTTCCCAAGTGCTTGAATTGAGGGTATCTTACACCACCTCCAGGCCAATGCTGGAACTCTTGAGACAGGAATTATTCTTTACTCTTACAGAAAAGGCCCTGTGGGGCTAATGGCTTCTAAGGGCATCATCTCTGCTTGTTGTCATTCCCTCTTGGTCTCCAGTGACCAGAGGCTTCTTGGGTGATATGTCCATTGAGACTGAGGTGTGTGAGGGTGGGGCTCACCTCTGGGGCTGCCAATCAAGGATGTGATCGATGTCCATGGTCTTCCGGAACTCCATGTACTGAAAATGAAAGGGGTGGTTAGGCCTCATGAGCCTCCCAGCACTCCGAACAGGGCATGGAAGTAGAGATATGGGGGCACTAATTGTCCCCTCCCCCCCATTTGAAATCTGTCACCAAATCTCCAGGATGGTATTTTACCTTGCGGAGCATGGCTTCCGACTTCTGTAGGTCAAAATTCCGAGCTGAGGGAAGATGGGGGGGAGGTAAAGATAGGACAAGACTGCCTTGCCCTGCCTCTAGTGAGAGCAATGGGGGCTTTGGAGGCTTGGTCAGACTTGGTCAAACTCTTCTTCCTCCCCTTTCTTAGACTTGAACATGTAAACCTAAGCTGGCATGGTCAGATTCTGATAGCCATGGATTGTTACAGAGCTGTGGAGACTCAGGTCCTCTTGCTCTCCCCCCATCCTCAACACCTCCACTTCTCCCCTCACCTCGGAGCCAACGAAGAAGAAAATAATCATCAGGGTTTGGCAGGGCAGGCAGCACATCCTGGACATTTTCTCGGAACTGAAAAGAGATATTCCTGTTAATGTGACCTCCCAACTCAAAGATTTGTCAACCACCTCTCCTTCCCTCTGTCACTCAGTCTGACCCAGCTTGAGAGAAGCATGGGATAATGGATGGATAGGAGAGCTGGGCTGTGGCACAGATGGGTAGGGGGGAAATGGTGCGTGAGCAAAGTCAGAATGGAGAATGATTGGGTGGGTAGAAAGAAAAATGAAGGATTGATCAATCAATGAACAGATGGATAGATGGGTGGGTAGGTGGGTGAATGGATGGATGGATGGGTGGATGGGTAGATGAGTGGATGGATGGATGGATGAATAGATGGATGAGTGGATGGGTGTGTGTTTGTATGGGTGGGTGGGTGTATGGATGGATGGGTAGATGGGTGTATGGATGGGTAAATGGGTAGATGGATAGGTAAATGGGTGGATGGACAGATGTAGATAGAAGGAAAGATGGGCAGGTAAAAAGAAGAATAGAGAGATGAGTGAGAGACGGAGAAATCCATAAATGGGTGAGTAGACGGGACACTGGGTGCTTCCCTAGTTCACTTGGTGCATTGGCTAATCTTCCTATTCTTTAAAAAAACATGGTTCCAAATGGAATAAAGAAAGAGAGAGAGAGAGAGAGAGAGAGAGAGAGAGAGAGAGAGAGAGAGAGAGAAAGGAGGAAGAACAGGGTTCATGATCAGCTTGTTCTCTTCAGCTGCGGGCACACCAAACACTGTTCTGTTTCTCTGTTCTGGATCTTACAGATTAGCTTTCTTTTCAGGGTCCCAGGGAAGAAGAATCCATCAGAGGGCAGAGGGCTGCATCTTCCAGGGCCCACCTAGTGGGCAGGAAGAGAGGAAGGTAGTGGGGACAACTGCCAGATAAAGCTATGTGGTCTAGCTCCTGGGTGAGTTCGAGCCTATTTCTGCACATATCACCCACATGATTGCCAGAGTGGAGCTTTCCCCTTAACACCCATTCTGTCAGGATTGATGTCACTTGACTGTGTCAGATGTGACCCCCTTTGGAGATTGCAACAGAAAGGCAATGTGAAGGGGATGCAGAATCAACATGGAGGCAGTGGCCTGGCCATCCTCCTCAGCCATTTTCCCCTGAGGTGTAGGGGATCTCTTACCTTGGCCAGGGTCTCTGCCTGCTTGGGGCTCAGGTCTCCAACTCTGCCACTCATGGTGCTGACTGCGACTGATGAACAGTGAGTGACCAGAATCCCAGCCTTACGTGTCTGCCCCGACTCAGCTGGAGCCTTTTTCCCTCACTCCTGGGTGTGGCTCAGGTGCCTCCCCTGGGACAACTCTTTAGATTGCACATTACATAACTGGGATTAAGTGAGGGCCCGTGTTTGGCTCTGGGACAGGTCTGGAGGAAATGGCAGGCCCAGATAGATGTGGTAGCTGTAAAGGAGGGATTGGCTTTCCTGGAGCCCCTCTCAGTGCTCTCCTGCCTCCAGTGATCACTGACCTGGAGAAGGGAGGGTCCCATGAGTCCATGGAGTCCCATGGAGGATGAGCTCTACTCCTGGAGGGTACAGCATTCTGTAAGCTTCAGTCTCCTCATCCTCCTAATGAAGGGTGTCCCAAAAGCCTCTGCTGGCTCCTGCAGAATGGGAGTCTGAGGCCTGGCCTGCTGACCAGCCCCAAGCCATGTTGGAGTTGGGAGAAGTTCATATTCTTCAGTTGTAGCAAGCACACATAGTCAAGAGGCAGACAAGCTGTGTGATGGGATGCAGTTCAGAGAGAGCTTGGCTAGTCTACCTATCCAGTGAGAATTGGGTTCAATTCCTGGTACTGTAGAAAGGAGCAAGAGAAGAAGGAGGAAGAGGAGGAGGAAGAGGAAGAGGAGGAGGAGAGGAAGGGGAAGAGGAAGAGGAAGAGGAAGAGGAAGAAGAAGAGGAGGAGGAGGAGGAGGAGGAAGAGGAGGAGGAGGAGGAGGGCAGCAAGCTATAGCTAGCTGGGACAGAAGTTGGAGCTCAGAGGTCCTTGGTGAAGGTTGTTCTTTTCCACAGAGCTGGTGCTGCCTTTCCTGATGTCTTCCAAACTCTTTTGCAAGGAGCTGGTCCTATGGACTTGAACATCGGGAAAGGCCAGACCCCTTCTCCTGATGTCTACTTTATATGGGGCCTCTTATTTGGGGAGAGTTATACACAACTCCCATTATCTCTCAGAGTTTATGTGGGGTAGGAGCATGCTTTTGTGGACAATAATGTCTTTGGGGGATTTTCATATATGACCAGCAAGAGGCATCCAGTGAGGTGTGGAGAAGCTGGTGCGTCAAGCTGGCAGGTACTTAGGGAAGCCTAGAAGGTTTCTATGTTCTTCACCTTCTGTCCCACCCATTTCCACAGTCTAACACCAGATGGGCCTGAGGCCCAGGCCTGCTTTGGATTTTCTTGTAAAACCTTTCAGCCTGGTGTTTCCTGTGTCTGTCATTTCTAACAGAGGGCTACCAATTCTGCCTCCTTACATGGATGGGAAGACTGACTGCCTGGGGTTATGCACTACTAGGAGATTCTTTTCTGTCCATTCAGAGAGGGTAAGGGAAACACCATACTGTCAATTACTGGTCTTATGAAAACCTCCAACCCAGCGTGTGCCTATAATCTCAGCACTCAGAAGGCAGAGAAAGGAGGGTTGTAAATTCAAGGACAACCTGGTCTACATAGCGAGACCCTATCTCAGAGCAAACAAACAAACAAAGCTGACTCAAGATAATTAGTAGAAACTATCCTGAGCTAGCCTTAGTTAACATAGTTAGGCTAGCCCAAGCCACTCTGCCCAAGACTGTCCCAGGTTCACTCTCTCTAACCTAGAGCATCCTAGATGTCCAGTTTTGGAGCAATCTGGGGCCTCTTTTCTGAATGTTCTCAGGGTTCTTTCTAGAGGTGGATATGGGACACCCAAGATGCTGTCTGCTGGTATCCTACCTGACTCATGCCCCTGATACGATTGGGACCACAGGAAAACAAGCCATCTTTGGCCATTTCCCTCTGTCTGGGGCACCTGGTGTATCACTCTGGAGCAGTTAGGTAACTCTCCACACCCAACCCCACCCCACTTCACATTCCAGCTACCCACTTCCCCCAGGCTAGTGGCCTGTGGAGATCAGGTTCACAGCTGCTCTCTCATTAGCTCCTAATCCCACCATTTCCCAGCAGTCTCGGTTGTCTTCCTAATCCTTCTAATGGGAGGCACCCTGAACCTCAGAGGCTGGGGAGGAAGGTCTAGAAGAGAGGCGAGGGTCCTTCCAGGAGCTGTATTGTCATAGGAACTCTGAGTCCTGATTGAACCATGAGTCTACCAAGCAGTTTATGTGCAGGAGCCTTCACTGGCTATAGGCCAATCAACACAACCCCCACCCCATGACAGTGGCCGTGGCCTGGATCTGTCTGTCCCAGTTAATGCATTTAGTAGCCACTCCCCCTGTGTGAAATAACAGAATAGCTGAAATCTGGGTTTTTGCTATTGTTGTTTTGAGACTGTTTCCCAGTGTAATCCAGGCTAGCCTTAAACTCAAGATCTGTCTGATTTGTCTCCAAGTTCTGGGATCACAGGTGCACACTGCCATGCCCAGCTTCTGAAACTGCAGCCCAGGCTGGCGCTGAACACTGGCTGAATGCCAGTGTGAACCAGCATGGCTGGCTGAACTGTAGTTTTAACTGAATTCTCTTCCCACCCTTCTTTCTTTCTCTCTGGTAATGGAGAGTAAGCCTTAGACTAGGGTATGCAGGTGTCTTACCACAGACCTATAGTACCCCCAACCTTTTTTAATCTTTTATTTTGAGACAGGGTTTCACTAAATTGCCCAGATGGCCTTGTAGTCTCCCTGTAGCCCAGGCAAGCCTTGCACTGTGATCTCCATGCTTAGCTTCTTGTGTAGCTGAGACCACAGGTCTGCACCACTAGGCCTGACATTGATTTGGACTTTAATCCTCCATGTGGTTTATAGCTAGAACGACCACATTTAGTGTAGTCCTGTCTCATTCCAAGTTGAATTCTGAGCACATTATCTATTAGGGTTAAGAACCTCCCTGGAGGAGGGCACCATTGTTTAGTATATTCTACAGATGAGCAAACCAAAGCATGGCATAGAGCATTTAAATAACTCATTCTGGGACAAACCTGTGCTATCATCGACTCTCCCACGGCCTCAGCTCCAGGAGCATCTCACTGGTAAAGGATGGTCAATCAGTGTGAAGTGGCATATGGGTGCTCATCTCTTGGTGGCCAGGAAGTTGAAAGAGGGAGGGGGTGACAGGGACAAGATATACCCTTCAAAGGTATACACCCACTCACACCCCCACACACACCTCCTCTGATCTGGCCCATCTACTAGTAGCCCTTCAGCATTAAGTCATCAATGCGTTAATCCACTGGTGAAGTTAATACCTGGATGTTCCAATCATCTTTCAATAGAGCATCAGCTGGGGCCAAGGCCTTCCACATATTAGCCTTGTGAGTGGGGACCTCATGTCTGAATATTTAAGACTGTGAGCTGTTCTTGGGCGTGGGGGATGCTGGCAGGGGTTCTGCAGAGAACACTTGGCTTCCCAGTTCCATGATCACTTCCTCTGGGCTGACAGCTTCACACGCTCGCTCGTCAGTCCCAGTGGAGGCGGCTACAGGTTCCCCTTTCTCAGCCAAAGCAATGCTATTCAGAGCTCAGGGAACTTTCACAAGTTGTGCAGCTGAGCTGGAGCCCAGACTGTCATATTTTGCTACCTACAGTGGAACTGGAGCAAGGCTACCCCACCCCCTCCCGCCCTGCCCCATTCCACTCCAGGACTTAACACAGCAAGAGCTCAGTAAACATCCAGAAGTAGCATCACAGGTTAGGACGTGTCGGGCCTGCTCCTCCACACACACTTTGGGTTGCAGAATATGAGGAGACAACAGAAGCTTAGCGTTCCCTTCCCTTCAAACAAAAGGCCTGGGGAAGGAGACCACCTGCACATGCCCAGAACTATGCTCCTCAGGTAAACACTCCCAGGCTGTGTTGATCAATTCATTTGTCAAGGATTCAAGGGACCAAGGTGACAACCACAACGCACATGAGCAAATATAGGTGGGGGAGTTGACAGAGCTGCCTCACCTCACTGAGAACCTCCTAGGTTCCTAAGCAATGTGAAAGCACTGCCTCCCCACCCCCAACAACTCCAGTGTTCTCACATTCCTGCCTGCCTTCCCTAAGTAGATCATGCTGGAATCAGCCACTGGAGTCTGGAGGGGGTGCAGAGGCCTGGAGGTGGGCAAGCATCGCTAGGAAGGAGCAGGCAGAGAGAGCTCAGACCACAGGAAAGGGAGACAAAGGGGGAGGGAGAAATACAAGAGGGTGCAGCTGCGTCCTATGGTGCTCTGCCATACCCTCTGGTGGTTCCCCGGCTTTACCCTGGGCAGATTTATATATAAACAGATAAGCTGTTTATAATTTTTTTTCCAACACTAGGGATCAAACCCAGAACCTAGTGCGTGCTAGTGGAGCGCTCTACTACTGAGCTTCTTTTGTTACGGAAAATGGAAGAAAGTTTAAATGTACTCTGGTCCACACACACAGTGCTTCATTCTTCATATACAGCTCCGTGGATTTTAGAACGTTCACCAGGTTGTGTGCAAATATCTAACCTAACTGCAACAAAGATTCAGAGGCTGAAGGGCCCAGTACCTCACCTGGGCAACACGGTGGAGTTGGCCCTGATGGCAAAGGCACTGGTGAGCCAGCCCTGAGGGTAGGAGAAAGAGAGCTGGCCCAGATCCTTGATGCCTGCTGCAGCACTTGGGAGAGTGGGCACTGCACCTCAACTGGGCAGCACACAATCTGGAGGTGTGGGTGGGCAGGAGAGCAGGAGAGTTGACCCTGCCTCCTGCCTGTGGTGGCATTGTCAGGTGGTCTAGCCAGAGCGGTGCTACAGAGCTCCCCCTGGTGGTGAGGATAAGGGAGAGCCAGGGGGCTGATCAGTGGGCTACCACCCTGGCCCAGATCCAGGGACTTGAGTTGATCCATCCCAAAATCTATGTTATCTGCGCACTATTGGGACACGTGAAAGGGTCGGTCTTGCCAATCTGAAACTGCAGGATTTCCACAACACAGGGTAACAACAGGATAACTAGGAGGAATGTCAGTGACGATCCAATATTGATGGTGTCACAGAATCCAGAGAGCTTGAACCAACCAATGACCCATTGCAATGAACATTTCCAAGATGTGTGGACAGAAGAGAATACTGTGGGACACACTGTGACACGCCACAGCTTTCACACGAGGTATTTTCTATGCTTTGTTTTGTTTATTTTGTTTGTGTGTGGGTTTGTTTGTTTTTTAATGTGGAGGGAGGTTGCCAGGGTGAAGAGCAGATATGAGGGGACCAGGAGATGAGTGGGACTGGGGTGCATGATGTGAAACTCACCAAGAATCAATTAAAAGTTCAAAAAGATCAAACAGAGTCAGACACTGCTTTGGCTAAAACCCACAGTTTTTACACGGGACCTTTGAAGCCCAGTGAATAACTGAGTGGGCAAACACACTGCATCTCTGCCTTCATCCTGCAGCTGTCTTCTTTGCTGAGGTCGTCACTGGGGAAAACTCTGGCTCATCTCCCTCCATAGCCCTGTTTCAAGTGTCTATCTAGGGGCTGGAGAGAAGGCTTTCAGGGGGCCTACGTTTGGTTCCCAGCATTCATTCTGGGCAGCTCACAAAAGCCCATAACTCCGGCTCCAGGGAGATCTGACCCCTCTGGTCTCCAAGGACACCTGCACTCCTGTGCACATACCCTGACACAGATACACACGCACACACACACACACACACACACACACACACACCAGAATAAATCTTAGAGTATCGAAAAACTGGCAATAACAAAGTTTATTTTCCTCAAGCAAGAGAGGTTCCACCCTTCATCCAAAGTGCCATCAGTTAGCCCATGTTGGAAACTGAAGTTAATTATGTCAAGGGAAATTATGTGTCCCCTTCAAGCAATGAAAGTTTTTCTGAAGTCAGAAGAACCTTGCAGAACTTAAGCCAACACAGTGACCAAGCAGATCACAGTTTAACCAAGGATGCCTAACTATGCATAATTTTTTCAAATGGGGTCTCATGTAGCTCAGGCTGTCCAGAACTGACTATGTAGCCACAGGTGACCCTGAACTCCCTACCGTCTTTCCCAGGTTTCCCAAGTGCAGGGATTACAGGTTTGTGCCATGTCAGGTAATACACAACCTCTTTTCCCACCTCCAAGTTTGTTACTGTCTTGTACAGCCTCAGGATCTTATTAGCTCCTGAAGATGGGATGGACACACACTGGATGACAAAATCCTTTTCTGACTCACCAATACTGTTGTGTGTGGTGTGTGCGTTTATGTGTGCATGTGTGAGGTGTGTATATTTGTGAGTGTGTTGTTATGTGTTTTGTATGTGCGGTGTGTGTGGTATGTGTATGTGTGGTGTGTGATGTGAGTGATGATGTTTGGTGTTATGTTTGGGGCGGTGGTCTGTATTGTTTGTGTGTGTTTATGTGTGTGTATGTAGTGTGTGTGTGTGTGGTCTGTATGTGTGTTTTTGGTGTGTCTTTGTAGTGTGTGTGTGTTTTGTGTGTGGTATTGTGTGTGGTATGTATGTGGTCTGTGTGTGTGTTTGTGTGTATGTGTGTAGTATGTGGTATGTGTTTGTATGTGTGTATTGTTGTGTGGTGTGTGTATGTGGGTTGTATGTTGTGTTTCTTGTGTGTGTTGTGTGTGGTCTGTATGTGTTTGTGTGTAGTCTATGTGGCATGTGTGTGCAGTCTGTGTGGTGTGTTGTAGTGTGTGTGTGTGTGTGTTTGTGTATGTGTGTGTAGGTGTGTATGGTCTGTGTGTTGGTGTGATTGGTGTTGTGTGTAGTCGAGGTAAGTGGTGTGGGGGTTGTGTGTTCTGTATGTTTGTGTTGTGTGTGTGGTCTTTGTGTATGTATGTGTCATCTGTGTGTATTGTGGGTATGTGTGTGTGTACATGTGTGTGCAGGTGCACTTGCCTGGTGAAAGCATGTGTGGATCATGTGTTTCCATGTGACAGAGACTTGCTGGAACTGGAGCTCACTGCTTCAGCAAGTCTGGATGGCCCATTAGCTCCCAGCATCCTGCTCTGTTCCCTCAGGGCTAGGGTGACAGATGAGGGTCACCACAGTAAGCAAGCTTCTTACGTGGGCACTAGTAATCCAAATGACATTTGCTACAGCGCTTTATCTACCGAGGCATCTTCCTCGCCCCTCCATTTGATTTTAGGGGCAAATGCTCAAATCTGATCTGTTGGGAACCGCTGATCTAGGACTCCAGTCCCAATACATAATTTACATACCTCTCTTCCCACCCAAATCCTCAAGCCCATCCGCAGTCAATCTCAATCTCCTGCTGCCCCGTTCCCACTCCTGACAACCAAGCATCCTGGCTCTGTAGATTTCCCAACTCCAGATGCCTCACATGAATAGAGTCCAAGCTATATCTGGCCTTCAGTGACCGGCTTCCTTCGGTTAACATGATGTCTTGAGACTCCCCCAAGTTACATCATTTCAGTGGCATCAGTGCTTCACTAACCATTCCATCAGCTGTCTACTGCATAGACCATGTAGCTCGGGAGGGTGGGATGGAGATGACAGTTGCAAAGCCCTAGCACTTTACACACTTTCCTATACTTAGATAGTCAGGATATACAGTTACCTGTGTGTTACACCTGCTTGTAGTGTTCATACTACTGTCTGTGTGTGGCTGGAAACAATCAGCTGTACCACACATAGACTGCACCACACATAGGCTATGTCATTTACATTTGTATAATACACTGTCATTCACAGCACACAAAGGTGTAACACTGCATCCCTCAGCAAAGCAACTCTATTTTGTTACTTTCTCTTCTCCTCTTTTCCTTCCTTCTTCCTCCTCCTACCTTTTTTTCCC